>QPKB01000001.1:71078427-71692232 GCA_003546025.1 Camphora micrantha
CAATAATAGAAGATTCATCCACATGCACAATTTCTCACAGATTCCTAGGGTGAGGATCCCAAAAAACTACAAAATTGTCAAAATTTTAGTCAAATGGGAGTAAAATAAAGTCGAGCTTGGAAACAATTTGACAGTATTCTGACAGAGGATGGTCAAGCCCCAAATGGGTAGAAAAGGAATATTTTGAATTTGGTGCACGAGGATAGACGTGTGTTAATCGCACCCTTGGCAATGCCCTAACACCCTAATTTAAGATCTCGCCATCCGAATTGAAGAATAATAGTGGCACCATGTGCGCACTAGTCCCAAGGCATGACTCCTAACCTAACGATCCATTCTAAGGTCGGATACAGTCGGTAGCTACTGAACTCAATAAAAAGAGGCATACCCCGTGTATGTGAGTAAGCGAGCATAAACAATACAAAATATAGATATAAACCGATCAAACAACTCAAGAATACCACCTAAGGGTCCAATCTAAGTCCGGGATTACCATTGACGTGTTAAGACCATATGGAATGACCTTTTATGCGTTTAAAGTCCGAATGGCAAATAATGATGACTTTGATGCTTTCTAAGATATTTGACATCCTTAGGACATAAATGATCATACTCTCGATTCAATATTAATTCGATCATGCCTCTGGACAATCCTAGGGGCTACCCATTTTTGTATAGTCAAAGGATCAAGTTTGAATGAGTCCGGGTTAAAAGTTCAAGCTCTAAGTCTAAGGTTCAAGGTTCTAACTCGAAGAGACGAGGTTGGTTTTTCTCCAATTGATGCATTAGAGGGGTAAACAATGGCCCTACTTATAATGCAAAAGTTCCCAAAAACAATGGAAAATAACGAGAGGGAATTCGGGCCAATATACCCTCAATACAAGCCCATCGGATATGGCCCCTTAATGCAATCGGACATGACCATTGTTAGTTGTGGGTCCTCCATGGTTGATTGTGGACAAACCCACAGCTAGCAATGGACATCCAATGGCTAGCCTTGCCCATGATAGTTTTATTCGGACATGGGCATGCCAAGGTCAGTTTTGCTAATTTTTTTCCCCTTTCTCTTGGCCATTCTTTGGGGACTTTTGCACAACCTTTTTGGGATAAATTGGCATCCAAGAAATCACTTAATTAAGCCTCTATTAATACATTAAACTAGCAAAGCAATGGTTCAACTTATGGGTAGAATTCTAATGAAGGATGAAGTAGTATATGAATTCAAATAAACACAAGCAAATACACTATGCATTCGAATTTGATCACTTGACTCAGGTCTCAAAAGCCTCTAAAAAGCTTCCCACACTCTTCCAAATTGCTGGAAACTCCTAAATCAAAATTTTCCAAAAATCACCCATTAAGTACAGTAAAAAAGGAAAACAAACGAAGGGGTGAAAAAAGTGATTGCATGTTGGGATTTGGGGTTCTAATGGCCTACAAGTTCGAAATATGGGAGAGCGAAATAGGTTGCTTTCCCAACAATACTCCAAACAAGCTGATTTCGATGTTGAATGGGGCTGCTAGGCTTAGGAATTGACAAGAATAGGGTATAGACGACGAGTATGATAAGAGGAACATGTCGCCGATCTTTAATTTCCAAATGGCATGCCGGATTTCACAAATGGGAGCAAGAAAGTGAGAGGAGGGAGAGGAAGTTTCTATTGCAAAGTTGGTATAGTTTGGAATCGATGGGGAAGAAGAAAGAATCAAAGAAGTGAAGAAGGCCAGTCATTTATGTTGTGTGATGGTAAGTGGGGCACACTACTTAATCATACTGGGTCGCGAATAATGAATGCCTTTCGGGCTCTACATCAAGAAAGTGTAAGAACAAAAGTTGTCCAAGATTAAATATACTTTCTAACGAGATTAAGAACTAACATATTATGTAATTTTGGGAAAAAACTCAGCTTTTTAGAAATGACGATTATACCCCTACCCATAAAGGAATCGTGAAATGAAGGGTTCAAGGCTCCAAATGGCTACGAGTTGGACACGGAAGTTGTTGGAACAATGTTCTCTATCTAATGGGCTCAAGAACATAATTTTCAGAATTTTCGAACGACACACCCCCCCCCCCCCAATCTTTTCTAAAATTACAAATAGAACCTTATAGGCCTGAAACTAAGTCTAAGGGCTCGGCTCTCAAAATACAAGATTACCGGATCAGGGTCTTACAATAAGTGCCCCTATATTTCTTTTCTTTGTGAAGTTATAATATGTAAGATTCATTTTGTCCATAAGATATATAAATTTGTCTGAATCCTTTGCACGTCCCATATGCACTATGGTGTGGAGTCCACCTTGGGCGCACCAATCAATGGGAAGGCTATTGAAAGATCTAGATGGGCCTTACCTCTATATAAAACTTAAGGCCCATCATATCATCCCTTGAACCATGGCCCTCAATTTTATCAATTTTAATTAATCGGACCATAAATGTCAGACCTAAGCCACCTATTTAGTTGATCGGGTTGAGCAATGCTTTTTACCAATTTCACAGGCTTTCTAGCGATTGTTTGGACAAGTTATCTCTAAATTACAAGCACTAAGCCGGCCTTATTGGGGCTCGGATCCAAGCGCGTCTCAAATATTAAATGGGCCCATATTATGTATCCAAGCCCAACCAAAAGCAGTCTTAGCCCATATCTAGTGGAGGCTGGACTGGTCCTTGAGCACCCTTGCTTATAAGGACAAGGATAACTATGGATGAGTGTAGCCCTCTAACGTCATTTAAAATCCTTTCATTATTTAAGCTCTCCATTAAATTGTGAGTAATCACCTTATATTTCAAAAGGCTTGGGATGCTTATCCTTTAGATTTGCTTCTACTTATTGTTTACATGTTTATTACGAATCTTTTGAGGAAATCCATCCAGCTATAAGTAAATAGTGAAAGTGCCTGCATATAGCTCGAAGTTAAAGTCGTTTTCAACCATTTTCCTCAATTCTATAAATGAGTCCTTATCTATTAGCCGTTACTAAGGCCTTGTTTGGTATCTTTATTCTTATTCCCACAAAGTCATCCAAAATAGAAGCATAGAAAAAGAGCCATAAAAAAGGAGGATAAATCTCATTTTTCACAAGTCCAAAAATGGAAACTTTCATTTTAAGAAGATTTTCCTCTACTTCTATAACGTGATTAGAGGGACATAGAATCATGTGCCAAACGTTGTTATTTTTCAAACCTTTACTCACTTTAGACATTTAGACAAAGAGATTGGAGATAAAGATGCCAAACATTGGCTAACTCTAAAACTACCACTTCTAGGTAAATTTATGAAAAGAAAAACTTTTTATTCCAAATGGGTTTGGTTTTTTGCGAAAATTGTCCAATTCATAAGGAAGTTTTACATTTTTTAGAAAAATTGATTTGAAACAAAAATCTCAAATGAGCTACAGCATCAACAAGAGATAAACATATATTCATCCTACTTGTCCTCTATGGCCCACCTGAAAACGACAAATCATACAAATAAGATGAGACAAGTGAAAAAAATTTGCATAATTAGAGGGCCTAAAGCATTGAGATAAGTGTAATTAAATATGGACAAGTGGGATTGGTAACTCCAGAACCACATTTTGAGTCTAGATCCTCTATCGTAGCTATATCATAGGAACCATATAACACATTTCTTGAACTCCATCGTGGTTCCTATAGAGAAATAATCTAGACCGTTTAGGATGAATTTCATCCCTGCTAGTGATATATCCACAAATTTTAGTGTAAAAGGAGTGGGACCTACCATCCAATTGAGCACCTACATGTAAGAAACATGATTAATGTCATGTCAGCACTTAGCCACACTTTCAATCATATGTTCAATCAAATGGTGGGACCCATTCCTACTAAAGTAAAATCTGAGGATTTGTCATTGGAGGAAATGGGACTTATCTTGAACAACCCAGATTATCTCTCTTGGGGCCCCATGAAAGAGTTTCAAGAATGTATTACACAGTTTCGTCCAATAGTTGTGATCGAGGATCCCTCCCGCATTTTAGGCATTGTAAATTATCTCCCCAAACTATTGTTGCTTCACAACCACACGACAAAACTGTATAGATCACCAAAATGCCTATTATCATCCAAAAAAAATGGAATTATCCATCTAAATCAGACTTTTTTTTTTTACCCATAAAAAACTCTTCTATTTACCAGCAAATATCAAATCAGTAGAACATGTAACAGTTTTGTAAAGGAGAAATATACTTTTCGAAAAACTGTATTTGTGTTTGTTTTCAAAGGTTAAAATAATTTGAAGTGGGATGAGAAGTTAACAATTGGTACTCCGATTTGTTTATTTTCTATGAAGGGTTTTTTTTTTTTTAACTATAATAGAAAAGTACCTTTTTTGTAGCTAGGACTTTACTTGCTCACATGTTGTGACCAGCCAAATATGGATAAAGTAAAGGAAGACTGTTGGGTTATTTTCCCACAATCTTCAATTTACCACTTGAAAAACAAGCATCCGTGTGCACAGGTATGAACTTGTGGTATTTTTGAAATTTTAAGTCTTTTCTTAATCATGAGCGAGGAACTTGGGTTAACTTAACTAGATCATATACTCAACCCTACTTCTTGGGTTAGCTAATTTCTATAAGATGACATTCACACCAGCTCTTTTACAGATACGAGAAGAACAATAAGAAGAAGAAGAGGAGGAGTTATCCCATCTCTCACTTTTTAGCCAGCTTTTATCTTCTCCGCTTTCCATCTCTAGTCAAAGTTCCACTTCTCTCTCTTTCTCCGTCACTCATCTTCGAAAGAAGCTTTATGCAAACCTTTCAAAGGTATAGTTCACAAAATAGTAGTGAAAGATTATCCCTATTTTGTGTGATTGGACTCTCAACCTCTTTCTATTATGTTGCCGGAAGCTTCCATTGCTTTATCTTTATGGGTTTTAAGCTATATCTGCCTTAATATCTCAGACTAATGACAAAGGAAATGAGATCTAGAGAGGCATGGGTCTCCAAATTTCAAAGTTTAACTATTGTAATATGTTTCATAGTTCTTCCTTTTCACTTCTTTTTCATATTTTTTAAAAAATTGTATATGTTCTCATAAGTTTCTCTCTTAGTGTCATTGATTTGATTTCTACATTTTTTCTATAATTTCTTAAGTTTTTCTCTGTTTCCTTTTCTCAGCTTATCAAACCCAGTTTTTTTGCTTTAGTTTTTTACATTTTTGGAAACCTATAAATCCATGTGGGGGTACATTATGTTTTTTATAAATATGTCTGCTTCAAAAGTTTCATAATGCATCCTACTTTCTGCACATGATATAAATCTTTGGACATGTTCCGCTTCTATTTTGTCATCTATTTCTCTCCATCCAAACAAAACGGAGCCTTCAAACAGGGAATCTCCTTCAGTTTGAGAAAAAGGGAGAAATCTAGAGGTGGGAACCTCCTTTTGAAGATTCACCATTTGTTTGTTTTTTATTTTGAGAACATCAGTACTTCAACGGTTTAGATTTCAATAGATAGGCCTCACTCTGGAGTCTTGTTCTTCTAACTCAGGGTTTCTCTAGGCTGAAAAGGCAAAAGTGCCATACTGCTAGGCTTTAGAAGATTTGGATCTATGCGTTTTCTTTATTTGCATATTAGCCACTCTTCCTACTTAAAACTTTGATTTTAGGGCATGAAAACAACTCTTGGTTCTACAATTTTGAAATTCATGGTTCACTCTTTTTTCATAAATATCCTAGCTACCTCCTCCTTAGAATTTATAATGCTAAGATTAGTGAATCTTTCCCAAAACATTTGTGCAAAATTTTCTGCAGTAGACTCTGATTAGCATATATCTATAAGAATCTCCTATTTTCCTAAGAAATGTCAATACAAAAAAAAAAATGCCTCCAACCTTTTTGTGTCAAATAAGCCTTGTTTTTGAACTTTCTTGCTAAAAGTTTCAGTTTGTATGTAATTAATTTTTTTCTATTAAAGAACATCTTGTTGAAATCAATGCAAATTGTTGTTATTATTATCATTTTCTTATTGTTGGCCTTCAGTTATATTGTATGTGAAACCCATGATTGTTCCATCCATATAATTTTTTGTTTAACCCAGCGAAGGCCATCCATACAGTTGATCGGTGGAACTAGGCGACCCACCCACCCCCAAACAAACCCACCCACCCCCTCCCAAAAAAAAGAGTGTTTTTTTATATAGTGGACCCTCCCAAAAAAAAAAAAAATTATAGTGTCACCATTACTGTCGATTTGGTGAGCCTTGCCATGAGAATTTTGACTATTGATATCCAACCATTAATAGCATGTAGAAGAGTCTATGCACATGATTGATATATCTATTGAGCAGTGGGCTCCAACCGAGGGGGAATATTGAAAAATATTTCTGTTACCTCTACTTACACCTCAAGCTTTTTGGTAGGAATGGTTAGCTAAAGAAATTTAAGATGGTATCAGAGCCAACTGATTGTAAGTTCAAATCTCAGGAGGAACGATTCAGCGCAAAAAAAAAAAAAAAAAAAAAATTGCGTATCACCAAAAGTGCGCCAGCCGAGTTCCACCTGAGGGGGAGTATTGAGGAGTGGGCCGAGTTCTACTAATGCTTCGAGGTTTTGGTAGGAATGGTTAATTAAAGAAATTCAAAAATATCAACCATATCAATGTTACTTCCCCACTCATAATATTGTTTATCACCAAATTTAACTCAAATAGAAGTTGATCTCACCATAAGATTAACCGTTTTAACATTTAGAAAAAAGAGTGATATTGAATATACATAAGATTGCTTTAATCATTTTTTTTTATCAAACAATGAATCATGTAGTGAGACCAACTCCCCTTGAGTAAGATTTGTAGATACTCCATGCAGTTGGGACGACGGCTTTTATTTTGAGTGAATTAGATTCTCAATAGGTGAGCACCACTCTAAAGTTCCACTCCTTAAAGCAGGATTTCTCTAGGCAAAGCCTTTTATTGGATTGCCACGATATTCCAAGTTGGGTTAGTTTCAAGGGTGCCGTCCATCTACAGTGAGGTTCATCACATCCCTGCTTATGGAATAAGGCTTCAATAATGATTACATATAGTGTTTATATCCAGTGATTGTTTTAAGGAATATCAATTTCAATGGTAGAAAAACATTAGGAAGTGTGTTTATTAAGAACAGTATAAACAAATATATTGGTTTCGTGTAATAGAACTTGTCCACCGATTCTACATGGTAAAGATTGATTTCTCTTTCTTCTCAGTTGGATGGCAATTACTTCTATGTAGTGTATCTTCTTCTTGTTTATATGAGTTTCATTATCATCATACTTCACATTTATTAGATCGGGATGAAATTTGGTTCTCTTGTTAAAATTTTGTTACATTAGTTAATAAGTGTTATGTTTTATTTATTTTGAATGTACTTAATGGTCACTTTAATGGAGTTTGTTCTATGCTTATAGAAAGTGAAGAAATCATCATCTCTGTATTTTGGTCGTCATTGGTTCTCTGTGGTCAATGGCTTCTTCATATGAATTTCTTCTTTGTCGGTTGATTTGTATGTATGTGGAAAACTCAGAGAAATGCAAATGATATTATTTGAATAATTCTATTGTAAAATCGATTTTGGTTTCATTGCAGGAGATATATCATATAGTCTTGACAATTTCTTAGTCTAAAGAAATCATGAATATGGATTCTCTTCCTTCTCATCCTACTGAGGATCATTGCTTGCCAGACACTGAAACTGAAGAGTTACACTACTTCATCTCAAATGGCAGACAGAGAGAAATGATTGAATTGGAGAAGAGGATCAAAGAAGACCAAATGAGACTACATCACCTCAGAGAGAGGATGGAAATGGATGATGGTAGGGGCGCCACTAAGAGCGAGAAATTTCTAGAGCAGTCATTGCGGAAGAAGATGTCAAGAGCTCAGGATGAAATCTTGAAATATATGCTCAAGATGATGGCAGTTTGCAAAGCCCAAGGCTTTGTGTATGGAATAGTCCTGGAGAATGGGAAGACAGTAGGTGGAGCATCAAACAACCTGCGCTCCTGGTGGCAGGAACAAGTCAAGTTCGACCTTAGCGGACCAGCTGCAATCACTGTATACCAGAACGATAACCCAATTCCAGACATTAGAAACATGGACAACTTGGAGTTAGCCTCTTCTCACACACTACGGGGGTTGCAAGACACAACCCTGGGTTCGATTCTGTCTGCCCTCATTCAACACTGCGACCCACCCCAAAGGAACTATCCTTTTGGGCACGAAGTCTCCCCTCCATGGTGGCCAAAAGGAAATGAGGAATGGTGGCACCAATTAGGAATTCCAAGTCCTCCTCCTTATAGGAAACCACACGATTTGAAGAAGGACTGGAAGATGACAGTCCTAACCGCTGTCATAAAACATTTGGCGCCGGATTTTGCAAAGATCCGCAACCTGGTAAGGCGGTCTAAGGGACTCCAAGAAAAGATGACAGCCAGGGACAATATCATTTGGCTGTCTGTTATCAACCAAGAGGAGCTAGTATGGCACCACCTCCATTCAAATGCAAGTGCTCCATCTTTGTCCACCGAGGAAACTTTCTCCACAATTGGTTGCAGTGAATATGATATAGGAGTCGCTGAGCAAGACACCCCTCAAGACTTTTTTCAACCTGAAGCAAGAGAAGAAAGGGTTATTCTAATGGGAGAATCCAGCGGCACAGACTCCATACGAAAGCAAGCTGTGGAAGAAGATCTATTGCTGGGTCATAAGATGTACAATTGTAGGTACGTTCTATGCCCATATCATAATCCCAGACTTGGGTTTCTTGATACGAAGGCAAGAAATGAACACCAATTTAAGTGTCGCTTTAGACACTATCGTTCTCCCAACATGGAAGGCAATACCTCCGAGGCCAACCAGGATCTGTCCTCTCTACCCTATGCTCAGCCAAACCAAGCTCAACCTGTGCTTCATGCTCAACCTTCACCTTTGCATTTGTTAAATGCTCATGGGGATGATAACATCTTCCATGTGGGGGTTGAGACAGGCGATGTTACTCTCGAAAACCCCAATAATCAGCCATGTATTGAACAAGGATCCCAATTCTATCAGGGCAGAATGATTGAGCAATCATTTGAAAATAATTTCACTGACATGAATTCTGATTTTCAGCTTGGGGAATCTTTTGAGAATCTTTTTGACATGGATTTCACTGAGCTCCCATCAAGAGGAGAGGATGGAGGAGGGGATTTTCCAAGGCATGAGGACCGATCTTGATATAATAGAGTGCTTGTGAATGCTTTTATGTCTTGCACAACCGATCAGGAGAAGGTTTTAGATGCAGATAATGGTGTTTTAGATGCAGAACCGATCAGGAGAAGGTTATTCTTGTTATAGCTGTTAAACTTTTAAAGTGCATTTTCTAGAATTTTCTTAATTTGAGTTTTTTGCTTTCCATTTTTATTTTGAGTGCTTTTTATTTTTTTTATTTTTTTTTTTTTTGGAAATTGATAGTTATAACTAGTAGTGGTGCAATCCTATATACGACTCATGTTAAGTCGTTTTATTTTGAGTGTTGCAGTGAGGCCATTATGTAATTTTGCGTTGAAGGATCTTTTCTAAATGGGTCACCTCATTACTCACATCTCATTCTCCATATACCAAACCACTTTACCCATGTACCTCATTACTCATTTCACTTCTCCATGCACCAATCTTAGACTTCACGTACATATCATTACTTCCATTTAACCATTTCTCATATTTCCTGTCATCTTTCACTAATTATCTTCTTTATCCATGCAACTACCTCATTATGCTAGTAATTTCCAAATCATATATATATATATATATATATATTGTATGTGCACGCGCGCGTGCGTGACCTCTTCATTCCCATGTCGATATAACCTATGAGCAAGTAGGGGAGTGTGAAGTTACATTAACAAGTTTATATCTTGTGCAAGTCGCACCCTCAACCTAGACTTGTAGTGTTTATCCTTTAATGAGGTTGTTAACTTCCCCATTTTGTATTTTTATTGTTCTTCTTGTTTCAACTTGGTGTTGAGTCTTCGTCTAGTACGGTTTTTCACACTAATTGAGAAGTGAGGTAGTGGTTTTATATTGACTCTCTTAGGGCTCATTTGGCATGTGTATTTCCATCATCTACATCTCTTGAAACTCATTCCAAAAGGTTTTGGACCTTTTTGAAAGGATTTATGTGGCCTCCATTTGAAAACATAGAAAGAGGTTTTACCTCTGTTTTAGATATAGCCTCAAAATCGGTGCCATTTCAAATAGACAAATTAGTCTGAACCGGAAAAGACGTTGAGGCTAATTTTTACATTACTTTTGGACTTACCTTTTTTACATCGTTTCTTGAATTTTAGGCTCCATAATCACAATCCTAACCGTTGAAAGTATTTAGAAGCTCAAACATGGCCAGAGGACCAAATTTGAGACATTGGATCATCACGAAACTTTATATATTTGTGAAAAACGACATAACATTAGACCTCATTTCTAGACTTTTGTAGGCCCCACAATCACGATCCGAACTGTTGATCCTCATTGGAAGAATGAAAATGACTATGGGGTGAAATTTGAGCTAGTAATCCTTCACAGATTTTGAGAAAAGTGATGAAAACCAGAGAACTGTCAAATATACTCTTTGTTAAAACTGCCCAGTTTCACGTGATTTTCTTCTATCCATTTTTTTCTTTTTTTTTCCTTTTTAATAAAATCTGAGCCACAAAATCATAATCTAAACCATTGTAAATCTGATTAAGCCTAATAAAGGTCACGTGTTTAAATTTCAGTCGTCGATTTATGAAAAAACAGAGAGAATACTAGATATATTTTTTGACTTCTGTGGGACCCACACAACTAATCCGAACCGTTTATCCTCTTTGGGAGATTGCAAATGGAAATGATTTTAAATTTTAGCTACATATTCAATGTAGATATCGACAAAATGGAAAAAAAACCCAATCCCAATTGATAAGTAAATTTTTAAAAGCACCCAAATTCATGTTATTTGATAGGCCATGCTTAGAACTTAGAATTCTTTGATGGATTATGCTTGCTTTTAACGGGTAATGCTTAAATCTTTTTAATTCTTTTATGAAGTGAAAGAGATCTCTTGGCCTTTGAAGATTACTGATTGATAGAAGAAATGGGGACTTTAAAGTTAAATCATCCAAATCAAAAACGTTGATTTGTCTTTGACTTGAAGAAGGTTTTGGAACAAGTAAGGGTTTTTTTATAAATAAGGTGTTAAATCCTTATTGGATTCCTATGCCCTAATCAATTTCAGTAATTATTAGTTTTTATTTTTATTAGTTACTTGCTTTTCATATTCTCAAATTCAACTTCTTTATTAAATTAGCTACCTTAATTAAAAAGATTTCTTTAAATAGATCCTTGTGGGTTTGACCCATATTTGTCACTGCCTCAAAAGAACAGTCGTGCACTTACGGTTAATTAATGTATTAAAGACCGCACATCAATGGTGGGAGTGGATGTATCCCGAAAAATCACAACTTTGTTGTTTCTCAGCATGTTGTGCTTGATGAAATCCCATCGTATTATGGAGAGGATAATTCCACCATTGGAAGTGTTAGTGGTAGCTCTAATGTTCACAACAAGCCTTAAAAGGAAGTTAGCTTACCCCATGAATTCAAGTGTTCCAATGGTGTCAAGTTTTTCCCCTTCTTTATCTATGGGGGAGCAATGTATTAGGCATGAGTTGCATAAACCACCAAATAATGATGATCTTGAAGAAGTACAAAGTGCGCCACCTCTTACAAGGTTTAAAAGGCAAATTGTTTTGCTTACTCATATAGGGATGGAGAATTTGTAAGTCGCACTCATGTTTTCTTGGTAGGCTAAATGAAGATTGCGAGCCTTCTTGTTTTAATGAAACAAAGGGTGTTAAAGAATGGGTTAATGCCATGGATGATGAGGCGCAACTTATCATAAAAATCAAACTTGGGATCTTGTACCTAAGCCCAAGGATGCGAAGCTTATCACTTGCAAATGGGTTTGCAAACTTAAACTTAAACTTGATGGAAGTGTAGAGAGGTGTAGGGCAAAGCTTGTTGCTCGGGGGTTCTCACAAAAGTATGGATAAGATTATGAAGAAACATTTATTTCTATTGCAAAAATGACTTCTGATCGAGTTGTTATTTCTTTGGAGGCATGCTATGGGTTGAGGTCATATCAATTAAATGTTGAAAATGCATTCTTATATAGGAAAGTTGATAAAGGCATTTACATGGAGCAATCACATGGTTATGTATCTCATGTACATCTAGAGTATGTTTGCAAAATAATGTTTTTATTTGTTGCAAATGTAATTATTTATTTGAAAGTCCTTTGTTCACAACTTGAATCTCTAGCATTCTCCTTCAAATCGATCGGTGATGGAGCTGCGAACTTGTTTACAATTTCATTGTGATGAGTTAAGTTTAATACTTTGGTGAATATATCTTCTAATTGTGCATATGATGACATAAATTCAAATCATGGTCAAAATCATTGTAATTGATTCTAGTGGGGCAGACTGGGTCGAGTGACAATTTAATAAAACTTTCATCCACACGAAGAATATTGTAAGACCTATATTTTCGAACTCACATAGAATATAGAGTCCACAAGACATTAAATCATAATTGTTGATGCCATCACACAGTATTATACTTAAACATTGATCTTGCACTAGTGGTTCTATTATTTGTTACTACAACATTCACCATCTTCACAATATATATATATATATATATGAGCAAGGTTCTTCTAAGCTTGCAGCTTAGTTTATCCTAAGCTAGAATAGTACTGGTCCCACAAATCCAAATTGATTATATCTGTTTGTTACATATGGAACTGAAAAATTCAATTCTGATTGGATTTATCTTGATTTTGGAGACAATCATGCAAAAGAAAAAAGAAAAAAAAATGATAATGGACTTTGATTTGTGAGACCAATATTGTTTTAACTTAGAATAAGCTAAGTTTCAACTTAAGAGAGCTAGCCCAGATATACAGATACGTACATACATATATGTGTGTGTGTGTGTGTATATATCATTCTCGGGAAATTATCATCTTTGAGAAATATTAGGATATTTTCAAATTGTGGTCTTTCCTCAGTCTATTATCAGGAACTTGTTGAAAGAATATTTTTAGACAAATTCCAAATTTTCCCATTTTTAGGAGTTCCTCGTGATTTTCTCACTATATTATCATTTTTTGTTGATCTATATTAGTGGGAGATCTTTATAAAGCGCCTTAAGTTTTTGGCTAATTTCAAAAGAGGACACAAAAATCAAAAGTTTTCAAATCAGGGTCCAAGTTTTCAATATGTGTTTTCCAGACACATTTCTCCCAAATCTTTTTAAAGGCCAAAATGCCCTTTAGGGATTTTGAAAAAAAAAAAAAAAAATGAATTGATTCTCCTTCACTATTTTTTTTTCCCCTTTCTTCTTCCTCCTTCCATCAATGTCCCATCTTTTCCTGCAAAGGTGACCACTAGCGAGTTCTTGCAATTATCTTTTCATAGATTGATTAACTTAATGGTGTAATTAATTGGACGAAATTTGGATTGCTAACTATTAAGGAGGATGTGTGTAATTGTATTAAGTGAAATCATCTTCTTGAAAACTTCCGTGCATTATATGTGACCTGTTCCCTTTAATTTATATCAACTTAGATTAAAAAGTTTTCATTCAATTTCGATTTTCTATGAGAGGGTGGGAACACAAAATTCTACTCATGTGGAAATGGAAATTTCGATTTCTGAAACAATGACTTTGGAAATGAAAATGTGAAAATGATTTCGTTGGTATAGTCTGACCAACAAAAATGATTTGCATTCTCCATCTTTTTTTTTTTTCTATAAAGGTAAGTTGCATTGATTAGGAGAAAATATACAAGGGAGTTGTGGGTTGATTGAAAGGGCAGAGATTTTTGCTATGGAGTATAAATTCGTCCAACGCTTGTTTTCTTGCAAAACAAAGCCTAATTGTTTCTCTCTTTTTGATAAAAAAAAAAAAAGAGAGAAAAAGAAAAAATGCTCCAGAAAGGTGACAATTTCTCAAACAAAGTTAATTTTGCTGTGATACCATAAAGATTTTCTTAGATATACAAAAACAAGGAAAACTTAACTTTCAATTTCTATCTCAGATCTCATGTATTTCAAGAGAAACTCAGAAAGAGAATTACATAGAAATCTTATAAGAGATTGGAAACTCCATGATCTGAGCGTCCTTGACTAGTTGGACTTTTCTATTTGAAGTCTCTTGAATTTCTTTGGATATCCTTCTAAACCTCCTTGACTGTCTTCCTGTCAACACAAGTTAGGGTTGGCCCTGAATCTGGGGACTTGAGAAAACTTGTGTCCTTCCTTATCAAGGCTCCATGATGGCTACGTCTGAGATTGAGAATGGATTCTCTTACCACTCATCCCCAATGTGGATGATATCCTGCAGAAGAATGAAGCCTCAAATTTACAAGACACCGCCCTTAGGATTAAAAAGAATAATTGGATAAACTGGAGAAGAATGTCTAGAATGACGATATGAGCCTCCATCCCTGCACATAGCACATGGAACATAATTCTTATTGATGTTGCTAAAGAAAAACAATCAAAATATCAAGCAGCGCTGAAGACGTTTTATGCTCCATATGCAATGTTAAAACACATGTTAAAGATATTGGAGGTGTGCAAAGCCCAGGGCTTTGTATATGGGATCGTCTTACAGAACGAGAAGGTTATGGGCAGTCATCAAACAACCTACTAGCATGGTGGAAGCAAAAGATGAAATTCGACCAAAAATGGGCCTGCTGCAATTCCCACCACCAAGAAGACGACACCAGTCTAGGCATAAATGGTAAGATCAACTCACCACTACCTTCTCTCAAACACTTGCATCATTTGCAAGACACTACGTTGGGTTCGCTTTAGTCGGCCCCATACTGCACTGCAATCCGCCTCAGAGGAGGTATATATCCTTTGAAGAAGGGTATTTATCCACCATGACAGCCAAAAGAATTAAGGTATTGTGGCAGGTCATCCCCAACTTATACAAAGACACATGACCTGAAGATGGCATGTAAGGTGGATATCCTCACTACACTCATCAAACACACATTGCCGGATGAATCTAAGATTCACATGCTTGTGAGGCCATTTGAGTGCCTCAAAGACAAGATGTCAGCCAAGGAAAGTTCTTTCTCAACTGTTATTGACCAAGAGGAGTCCTAATGCAGCCAGCCTGTAACGAAATGACTTCCTTCAACCTTCCTCTAGCTACAGAACTTTGTCCTCCATCACCATCAGTTTCATGATTTAATGTAGAAGTTGGTGATGAGGTAATAGTTGAAGAAAAGAAATGCAAACCTCAAGAATTTTTGAACCTTTGAGCAACAAAAGAAAAGGTCTAGGTCAAAAGTTCTTAGGCTTGCATTCCTGGAATTCAACAGTTGCAAACATTGTATTCAATGCTACAAAGTTCCCTTACAAGAGGAATGTGGTAAAGCATTTGGTTAGATTCAGCATGGCAAGGACTCTTCTGTTGATAATAACCAAGAAGCATTTTTCTTGGCTTTCACCTTGTACTAGAGACTCTTCGATTGCCTACCTGCTTGTGGATCTTTACAATATCCAACAGCTTGTGTGTGATGATGGTAGTAATGACATCTCACTTCCATGCCTTCTTTAGATCATGTGGTTTTTTTGTTTAAAGGGGGTGATATGGAATGCCTAGCTTGTTCCTAATGGGCAATCATGATGGGGAGTATGCTTCTCCAAAGGATAATTACAGTGACTTGGGTTGTAATGCCGCATAAGGCTTCCCCAAGAAAAAAAAACACCCAACAGTGTCTTACAACTCCTGCAATGTGTGAGGAGAAGCTAGACCAAGTTGCTCTAGTTTTTTCTGCTTGGAATGGCATTGTACAATTGGTACTTCGCAAATGGAAGCGACCCATTTCGGTGAAGGTGGACCTTCTCTTACCACCATGTGTACGGGTTGATTTTCTGATGCCCACATTGGCTTCACTTTCTCAAGACGGTCCCATACACAAAGCCATGGCCTTGTACACCTACACATTTATCTCAAAATTATATTTTCCGATGTAGCCACTTCAATATCTTCACTGCTGCACAAGTCTTTTGGCTTCATCTCTAGCTTAAGAACATGATCACCGGCATGAATGGGAAGAAAAGTCCATACTCCCAGTTTGTTGCAACATTGTCGTCATGAAGCCTACTCTCCAATAGCCCTTCAAAGAAACCCAGATGTAATTTGAGTAAAGAAGCATTTCTTCCAATCACATCATTCTAATTGCTCTAAATTTTTCATACAAATATATAGATATTGTATAACACACAAATTCAACTCATGAGCTCTCCACAGTGGTCATGAAACTGGGTGTAACATATATAATAGAGGAGTAAATGTTGTTAAATTGAAAAGAAAACAAAGATAAGTTTATCTGTCCCACAAACAAGCAGAGGAAAAAGAAATTATTTCTATAAATGTTCTAAAATTTGAAGAAGTGGTAGTCTTTCGCTACATGATTTTAATTTGAACATGCGAAAAGCGCCCCATTCATTTTGTATGGTATCTGGAAATACATGATACTTTCTTATCTTCAAAAAAAAAAAAAAAAAAATGTTTGTACAAATTGGGCCCATTGGTTCAACATCAGAACATTGATTCGATGAGAATATCATGGCAATCAAAAACAGGGCCTTTAATACCCCCACCAATTTGAATTTATTTCCAAGCCATCTATTACATGCTATACAGGGCCTTTATTTCTTCCGCTGCTCCATGTTTATTCGTCTTTCCAATCTTCTCTAAACCCCACAACACTTTACCTTTACCCATTCATGAGAAATGCTGGAAGAAGCAATAGCAGATCCTCATCCGAAGGAGGAGAATAAGTCCCATCATATATTACTTCAAGTTTATGTTTCAGAGCTTTCTGAACTGATTTGTACTTTGATCATTGATACATTTTAGCCTTCGCACTCATGACGAAGATGAGATCTACACATTGGAAGATCTATTGTGGGATAGAGAGAGAGAGATTTAGACAGTTGCATGCAGAGGTAAATAGAAACAAATACTTAGCTAATTGATGGAGAATACTTAGCTAAATTTATCCGTGGTTTTTTTTTTATATATATTTATTCAAAAAGAAATAGAAGTAGATACATCAGAATTGATAACAAAAACTTCTTCACCTGTGCTTAAATATGATTTTGTTAGATTATGAGCATGACAATTGATACTCCTGTTGATACTCGAGTGGTTCATCTAAATAGTATCTTAATTGATGGAGAGAGAGAGAGTAGGCAGGGCCCTTTGTGTAGATGTATAAGGAATGAGGAAAGAGGATGGTACCTACAACAAAAGTTGTAATAATAAAATAGAAGACAGAAGAAAAAATACCTTATAGATGGTCCCTCAAGACCATCCTCCAACTAGTACATGGTTTTCCTAACTTGAATAAGACCATCTTGAAAGAGAGCAAGAGAGAGCAAGAGAGAGAGGGCAAGCTGCAAAAAATGTGAATGGCTACAAGTGAATTTATAAGTAAAAAAATGCTTAATTTTGGAGTTTCCCAATGTGGAATTTTGCCACGTGTTAGATACGTATCTTTATAATTTTAGATCATGTTAATCACAGTGGCGGATTCTAGCGACACATTCATTGACTCGCCAGCAAGACTATAGACTAAATACAGAGCTTGCTAAAAATGGGTGGCGGCGATATCTGAATTTGAAAATAGAGATTTTTAAGATAAATGATCTCTTAAAATAGGAAGGCTGCAATATTTGGATTTAAAAACTTTTACCAAAAGGGCCTCATACTATTGAGGCTCTTTTCTTACTAAATTGCCCTTATCTTGTGATTGTTGGAAATAGGTGGGCCTCGTGCATGTGATTTCAAAACTTTTGACCCACTTGACTCAGGGATCAAACGTCCACAAGGCCATTAACCATATCCAGGATGCAATCCCTCATACTCTTATATCATGTACAGCAATATTACAAGCAAAACCATGCAAAATAATCTACAAAACATTAGAGAAGCAGATTATACCTTTGCTGTCCGCTTGTACTTTGATGGAGAAGAAAACAACTTTGGATCTCCAAGCCCTCTTAGCCTTCCACGCTATGGCCCGTATCAGAACTCTTCTCTAAAGGAGATGGGTGGGATCTCCTAAAGAAAACTACTAGAAGCTCTCAAGGAAACTAGAAGAGAACTAGAAGGAGAAGAGAATATGTGCAACTATTGCACACTAAGGGGGCTGCACGTTTTTCAAGAGTGTGTTTATTCCAGCCCTTTGTTACTCCTTTTATAGCATTAAGCAACCTCCTTCTCTTGTACTAATTGAAATAGAAGTCTTACTTCTACACCAAATAGTAACCTTAGAGCCTATTGCTAGGGAATTATGAGAGCAAACCTTAAACTCGAGACAGTATTCCATAAGGTGCTTCTCATGGTCCTTCAATACATCCAATGTACCAGCACCGTGATCTAGAATCTTACATTCTGATGATCGAGACAAATCACACTATTTTATAGTGATCAAAGCGCTGCAACCTTATCAGATGAGATGCCCAGTCTCATCACCGGTTGTGAAGATGTTTAAGTATAAGATTTGTGACAAATGTCTCCTGTGTGTGGATCTTATCCAGACACATATATCACATCTAATATACTAACGGGACCCGGTTCATCTCATGAACCATTTATGTCATTTGTATTAGTCAAGTGCATTAAGTAGTAAAACACCATTCATCTCATGAAAGGAAAGCATGATAGTATTGATAAATAAAGAAATTAATCAGTTTATTTACATCATATGATGGATTGAGTCCATACAATCTAACAATCTCCCACTTGGGCTCAATGCCAGTCAGGGTTGCATCTCATGCCCATCCCATCTACATGTTGCTCAAAGACTTTAGTAGTCAAAGGCTTAGTAAAGGGATCTGCCAGATTGTCTGCAGAGCCTATCTTGGTAATAGCTATATCACCTCTCTGCACAATCTCTCTGACTAAATGATACTTCCTTTGTACATGCTTTTGGCTTTTATGGCTTCTGGGTTCTTTGGACTGAGCGACTGCCCCGCTGCTGTCACAGTAAATTGTGAGCGGACTAATGTTCGCTCGAGCGGACTGTTCCAGAACCTGGTCCGCTCGAGCGGATGGAGGTTCGCTCGAGCGACTTGCTCGGAAATTTGCAGAAAATTTCTCTTTCTAGTCCGAACCAGTCCCTTTGCTAGCATTCATATCAGATATAAAAGGCAAACAAAAATCAAATCTGATCCTTACAAAACCCTAGGTCTAACCTCTTCACATCTCATGCAAAGATTAGATCTAGTTTGCTGATCTAATATGATTAGAGATGAGGTAAGGCTCTGATACCAATTTTGTTTCGGGGGCGCTGCCCCCGAGCCCCTGCCGGGGGCGCTGCCCCCTGGCCCCCGCGAGCTGACCGGTCAGCTCGACCACCGCCGGGGGACACCCCCGGACCCCCTCTGCGAAGAGCATATTATATCGAAGTGGCAGCATGTTTTTGTGAGTTGTATGAGATGCTAACTTGCAGGTAATAATGTCCTCTCCATATGGCCCACGACTTTTATTTTCTTTTATGTGATTATTGGTTTATTTGAGGCTAAGTGTAAAGGGCATCATGGTTTCCTTGGTTTCCCGTGAAAGGGCAAGGCATGGTGAATTTCCCTATAGCCCTTTTATTTCCATGTTTAGATTACCATGTAAGTCTCATTCTTGAGGCATAGGAATTTATGTATTTTTTCAATAATTTGTAAATTCTGGTGATGTCCAAGACGAAGAAAGAAAGTTAAGTTGGATTCCTAAACAAAGAGCTTTGAGATGCCCAAAGAGTTTGATGAATCCAAAGTTTTGGAAAGTCTAGAAGTCCAAGAAGTCTATTCCGCTTGGGCCATGTGGAGGAGAGGACTAGTTTCTTTTATTAGCACTTTCTATTTGTGGATGGTTGCTTATTTTTAGAATGTTTCCAAATCTGATCCAAACAAAGCAATTTCCAAAATTGGTCAAATCAAATTAATTTTTGGAAAGAGTTCTAATTAGAGTTGGTGGGCCCATGAGATGGACCCATTGGTAACACTAATTTAAGAAACTGGACTTTCCATAAAATAACTTGACTTGGAATCAATTATTGGTCATATCATGAGATGATTTGATGTCTATATATAAGGGCCCATATACCTATAAGGAAATCCTCAATCCTAAAATATTAAGTGGGAGCGGGGCATTTAATTTTAAAAATCCCCATGGTTTTCCACCATAGGTCCATTGTAAGGAAAGTATTAGCCTCGCACCATCTTGAGAATGGTCGTTCCCACGGAGGGCTAGTATTTGTCTGGTTACTAGATATGGATCTCCTATGGATAGTATTGGTGAGACGGGGCGGGGGTCCACTCCCCAAGGAGGAACTGCTCGCAACGGTTGTCATACAATGCTAGTTGGTGGGTCACACTTAACTAAAATAATGATGTAGTATCCCCAAGGATTTGCCTCATTTATTTTAGAAACCAATTCCAATCGGGAGTCATACATTATTTGGTATGAGATGCCTAGATAATAATGAATGATGGGGATCATTAATAGTTAGTCATAATAATAATTTTGACCAACTTTTGATCCGCACTAATCTAGGTGGTATTAGCACTCCCTAAGGAGGCATACCCCGGGGATTGGGATTCCGATGTATTCTGAATTTTGTGGTTATGAGGATTCCCACATAATTTTGGTAGAATACTAAAACCTAATGTCATTTAAATTCATTAATTGAATGTATGGTTATGTGCTACAGTTTTTCAAGCATGAATTCAAATACTTTCAATCCACTTGCGACCATCCTCAACCAGAATAAGTTGGTGGGATCCAACTATGTAGACTGGAAACGGAACCTGGATATTGTCCTGACTGCTTCAGGATATAAATATGTCCTTACCAAAACACCCCTTGATGAGCCTGGCCCGGATGCATCACAAAAAGAAAAGGAACTTTACACCAAATGGGCAAAAGACGATGAGATGGCCCGATGTTACATTCAGGCATCCATGTCTAGTGTTTTGCAACACCAACATCAATCCTATAAGACTGCATACGATATTATATCGAACTTAAAGGAGATGTTTGCGGAACAGGGCAGGCCTGCTAGGCAGGCAGCTATGAGGGTGCTCATAAGCACCAAGATGGCTGAAGGTACATCTGTTCAGGAACACATGCTAAAAATGATGGACTCATTAAATGAGTTAGATGTACTGGGAGCTGCGATTGATGCAGAATCGCAGATCGACATAATCCTTGAGTCACTACCAGAGTCATTCAATAATTTCAAAGTTAATTATAACATGAACAAAATGAATCTGACTCTGGCTGAGCTGTCTAGCCAACTGGTAGTGACTGAAGGGATTTTGAAGAAAAAGCCGACTGCCCTAATGACAGAAAAGTCAGATGCCAAGTCCAAGCCGAAAGGCAAAGGGCGGAAAGGCAAAAAGAAATCAGTTCCGAAGGGTCCTAAGGTGGAGAATGGTCCTAATGGTGGCGTGGCCAAGGCTAAGGGTACAGGGACAAAAGGAAAGTGTTTCCATTGTGGTAAGACAGGACATTGGAAAAGGAATTGTCCAGAATATCTGTCTAAGAAGAAGACCTCAGGTATGATTGAGTCACTTATTTCTGAAGTTAGTTTTGCAACTGGTACTTCAGAATCCTGGTGTGTGGACTCCGGGGCAACTAATCACATATGTAATACGTTGCAGGGGTTCAGGGAAACCAGGAGGCTCAGTGACGGAGAAATCATTGTCAACCTAGGATCTGACGCTAAGGCGGATGCTGTTTCAGTGGGAGTTATTACTTTATGTTTTTTAAATAATAAGTTGGTTTTGTCAGACACATTATATGTACCGTCTTTACGACGGAATTTAATTTCAGTTTCTAGTTTGGTGAATAAAAGTTATTCTATTACTTTTGGTACTGAAGTTGTCATAAAGAGGAATGGTACTTTTGTATGTTCTGGCAAGGTAACCAATGGGCTTTATTTATTAACTCCCACAATGTATGAGATACATGATACTGAAACACTCAATAGACCATCATTAAAGAGGAAGTCACCTTCATCTAATCCAACAAAACTTTGGCACTTGAGGCTAGGTCATATAAACCTAAACAGGATTGACAGGCTAGTGAAAGATGGTATCTTGCCTTCACTGGTGGTGGAACCAATGCCTGTCTGCGAATCTTGTCTAGAAGGCAAAATGACCAAGAGACCCTTTTTATCTAAGGACAATAGGGCCAAAGATTTATTGGAATTAGTGCATACTGATGTGTGTGGACCCATTAATGTCAGGGCCAGAGGAGGATATGAGTACTTCATCACTTTCACAGATGATTACTCAAGATATGGATACATATACCTTATGCACCGCAAGTCCGAGGCTTTTGAAAAGTTTAAAGAGTTTCGAGCGGAAGCGGAAAAGCAATTAGGTAAAAGTATCAAGACTCTTCGATCAGATCGAGGAGGGGAATATCTCTCTGCTGATTTTATGGGATACTTATCAGAGAATGGGATTTTATCCCAGTTGTCTGCTCCTGGTATGCCTCAACAGAATGGAGTAGCAGAAAGAAGGAACCGGACTCTTTTAGATATGATCAGGTCTATGCTGAGTTTCTCAGGATTGCCTATATCCTTTTGGGGATACGCCTTAGATACTGCGATGTACGTACTAAACCTCGTACCATCTAAGTCTGTACCTAAGACTCCCCGGGAGTTGTGGTCCGGGCGAAAGCCTAGTCTACAACATTTACACATTTGGGGTTGTCCGGCACACGTGCTGAAGGTTAAGACGGATAAGTTGGAAACGAAGTCGGAAGTATGTACGTTTATTGGATATCCTAAGGGAACTAAAGGTTGGTTATTCTATAATCCCAGAGAGCAAAAGGTGCTGGTAAGCACCAATGCGGTTTTTCTGGAGGAAGATTATATGATAAACCGGAAATCTTTAGAAAAGGTGATCTTGGAAGAAATCCAAGAGAAATCAATTCCAAATCCAAGAGAGACCGAACTTGAGGAAGAACAGCCCTTACCAGACCCAGTAGTTACACCGGTGCCTCGTCGTAGTGGGAGAATTGTCAGACCTCCTGACAGGTTCTCGTTCTTGGGAGAGTCTTACGAGGCAGTCTCGGAAGAACCGGAACAAGATCCCTGTAACTATGATGAAGCAATTAATGACATAGATTCGGGACGTTGGCAAGATGCTATGAAAGCTGAGATGGAGTCTATGTACTCCAATCAGGTCTGGAAACTTGTCGACTTGCCTGCCAATATTAAACCTATTGGGTGCAAGTGGGTCTACAAGAGAAAAAGAGGACCAGATGGTAGAGTGGAGACCTTTAAGGCCAGGCTTGTTGCGAAAGGGTATACTCAGAAAGAGGGTATCGATTATGAGGAAACTTTTTCGCCGGTAGCCATGCTCAAGTCCATCCGGATACTCTTATCCATTGCGGCTCATCTCGATTATGAGATTTGGCAAATGGATGTCAAGACGGCGTTTCTTAACGGCCATCTTGAGGAAGACATCTATATGGTGCAACCAGACGGTTTTGTAGCTAAAAACCAAGAGCAAAAAGTTTGCAAACTGCAGAAGTCCATCTATGGATTAAAGCAGGCATCCCGAAGCTGGAACATCCGTTTTGATCAGGCAATCAAGTCATTTGGTTTTTGTCAAAATCCGGATGAGTCATGTGTGTACATGAAAAGTGAAGGTGATAGGGTAGTTTTTCTAGTTTTATATGTCGACGATATCCTTCTCCTCGGGAAGGACATAGGAATGTTGTCAACTGTGAAAGTTTGGTTGGCCAAGACTTTTGATATGAAAGACTTGGGAGAAGCTAGCTACATCCTAGGGATCAAACTTCATCGAGACCGGCAAAATAG
Organism: Camphora micrantha; assembly: GCA_003546025.1. Lineage (NCBI taxonomy): Eukaryota > Viridiplantae > Streptophyta > Magnoliopsida > Laurales > Lauraceae > Camphora > Camphora micrantha. The sequence goes on from QPKB01000001.1 coordinate 71,102,374, forward strand.
GATGATTGGCTTATCTCAAGCTACATATATAGATAAGGTGCTGGTACGGTTTGCTATGCAAGACTCCAAGAAGGGCATTACACCTTTCAGGCATGGAGTGCACCTTTCCAAAGACCAGTGTCCTAAGACACCTGAGGAAAAGGAGCAGATGAGGTCGATACCATACGCTTCAGCTGTTGGTAGCCTCATGTATGCTATGCTATGTACTAGACCGGATATCTGTCATGCAGTGGGCCTAGTCAGCAGATATCAGTCTAATCCAGGACCTGAACATTGGACTGCTGTAAAATGTATTCTCAAATACTTGAGAAGGACTAGAGATTACATGTTGATTTATAGCACTGATGAGCTCATTCCAGTCGGATACACAGATTCTGACTTTATGTCAGATAAGGATTCCAGGAAATCCACTTCTGGTTATGTATTTATGCTTGGTGGCGGAGCAATCAGCTGGAGGAGTATAAAACAGGAATGTACCGCTGATTCCACCTCGGAGGCTGAATATGTAGCAGCTTGCGAAGCAGCTAAGGAAGCAGTATGGCTCAAAAGATTCCTTATGGAACTTGGGGTGGTACCTTTGGCCCGACAGCCGCTCACAGTTTACTGTGACAGCAGCGGGGCAGTCGCTCAGTCCAAAGAACCCAGAAGCCATAAAAGCCAAAAGCATGTACAAAGGAAGTATCATTTAGTCAGAGAGATTGTGCAGAGAGGTGATATAGCTATTACCAAGATAGGCTCTGCAGACAATCTGGCAGATCCCTTTACTAAGCCTTTGACTACTAAAGTCTTTGAGCAACATGTAGATGGGATGGGCATGAGATGCAACCCTGACTGGCATTGAGCCCAAGTGGGAGATTGTTAGATTGTATGGACTCAATCCATCATATGATGTAAATAAACTGATTAATTTCTTTATTTATCAATACTATCATGCTTTCCTTTCATGAGATGAATGGTGTTTTACTACTTAATGCACTTGACTAATACAAATGACATAAATGGTTCATGAGATGAACCGGGTCCCGTTAGTATATTAGATGTGATATATGTGTCTGGATAAGATCCACACACAGGAGACATTTGTCACAAATCTTATACTTAAACATCTTCACAACCGGTGATGAGACTGGGCATCTCATCTGATAAGGTTGCAGCGCTTTGATCACTATAAAATAGTGTGATTTGTCTCGATCATCAGAATGTAAGATTCTAGATCACGGTGCTGGTACATTGGATGTATTGAAGGACCATGAGAAGCACCTTATGGAATACTGTCTCGAGTTTAAGATTTGCTCTCATAATTCCCTAGCAATAGGCTCTAAGGTTACTATTTGGTGTAGAAGTAAGACTTCTATTTCAAATAGTAACCTTACTATTACCACTATTAGAAGTCCCACTTCAAATAGAAATAGTAACTTCCTAATTCCTTCATCTTAGAGTTCTAGTAGGATTAGTATCTTTCCAATAACTTGGGCTAGCGTGGGGACCACTAGGGATTCCATAGAAAGCTGGCTCCAACTGGGACACGTGACCCCACATCTCATGTGCAATCCGGGCCCACAGTTAATTGCAAATAACACCACTATATAAATGCAATTGCACTCCAGTCTTAGGAATAAATTACAATGAAGACCCTAAACTTCCCGATTACCACAATTAAGCCCCTCTATCAATATCCATGGATTAATTGGACTAAAAACTGTCCCACCAATTTAGATCCACATCTTATTATCCTTGAGCCCCAATTAATCACAGTGATCATCAGTACCATCCAATTAACTCTTAATCGAGATGGGTGCGCACTTACTAATGATAAATCCATTAATTGGCACAAGGGGATAATATAGATAGATTCCATCTTGACCATTGGATGTTCTCATAGTCCTACTACCACATACCCAAGACACCGAGGTGTTGACCTACAGTTGGCCTCACTCATTGGTGACTCAAAGCAAATGAATAGATAGAAACTTGAGTTCATCAATGTCTCAGGATTGAGAGCCTATTGCTAGGGAATTATGAGAGCAAACCTTAAACTCGAGACAGTATTCCATAAGGTGCTTCTCATGGTCCTTCAATACATCCAATGTACCAGCACCGTGATCTAGAATCTTACATTCTGATGATCGAGACAAATCACACTATTTTATAGTGATCAAAGCGCTGCAACCTTATCAGATGAGATGCCCAGTCTCATCACCGGTTGTGAAGATGTTTAAGTATAAGATTTGTGACAAATGTCTCCTGTGTGTGGATCTTATCCAGACACATATATCACATCTAATATACTAACGGGACCCGGTTCATCTCATGAACCATTTATGTCATTTGTATTAGTCAAGTGCATTAAGTAGTAAAACACCATTCATCTCATGAAAAGAAAGCATGATAGTATTGATAAATAAAGAAATTAATCAGTTTATTTACATCATATGATGGATTGAGTCCATACAATCTAACAGTGATCACACAACATAACAAGGTTACAAGATGTGCCAATTAAATAATCCCTTGTTAAGTTGCAAAAATTGAATTAAAAGAGGAGATGAGATACAACCAAGAGATGTAACAGCAACCAAAGAGAGGAAAGCAAAACCAGAGCTCTATCTTATATTAGGAGAGAGCTGATTACATAATGTAAAAAAAGAGTCAAGAAGTAGACCTTATTTTTTCTGCAGGAGACTGAGAGGGTGGGGTGGGGTGGGGTGGGGAAGAGGGAGGAGGGGGGTGGGGTAGTTTAGAAAAAAACTTTCTTTTCTTTCTTTTAGTGTGGTTGGGAAAGCAAAAAATCCGATGCCAGCAGGAGCTCTTTAAATAAAATCTTTATCAAATCCTCTCATTTATACTGTACTTTGATTGGACATCCCCATGAAACAATGAAACCTCCACAAACAAAATCCATGGGCCAATCCACTAGCAGATCAATCCCTCACCATAGTAGAGGGACCTTCTTTTTTTTTTTTTTTTTTTTTTTCGGTTTTCAGAGGGTTACTAACCGCTTAGACGAATCCCTCCGGCCCCAGAAGAAAGCCGGATAAACTCTCCTATAGCCTCAGTGTGGTAGTGCAGTTTCGAACCTACAACCTCCGAATGCAAATTGTATTCCTAATCCAAATGAGCTATCCCTTGGGGCTGTAATAGAGGGGCTTGAGTGTGTGTGTGTGTGTGGTGGGGTGGGGGTCAATTGATAGGCCTACATATATCCTCTACTCAAATCACAGCTATTATAATGAACAAATTGCGTGGGTAATATTGTTAATATGGTTTAGGATCATATGCGTGCAAGGTAATCCCTAGAAAGGAGATGACAAACATTTTGATGTGATCTTATCAAAATTTACTGAATGAGCCAAAATGTCACTTTGAACGGATGACATTAACTTTTGGTTTTTAGGGTTGAGAAAAAGGATGGTGTCCATTTAATTATTGATGTGATCTAGAATTTGTTGAATAGGCCAAAATATCACTTTGATCAAGTGATATTTACCTTTGATTTTAGGGTTAAGGAAGGGGAAAACTGCTTTGATCTTTAACGTGATCTATCCAAGTTTATTAAATGGGCCAAAAAGTAACTTTGATCGGATCATATCAACATTTGATTTTAGAAAATCCACTTTGATCAAAGAGGAATTTACAGCATAAATCTCAATAGCGCCCCATACCACTCCTGGGTCCCAAAAACATCATATTTATGGATAAGGTCCTCAAGGTGCTCTTTTTTTTTTTTTTTAGCGATTGGTCAGTATCGGCCATTTTAAGGAAACCCAATTAGAAATTGGGTTTTTTCAATAAGGAGAAGAGGGGAGTGGGAGAGAGAAGAGGGGAGGGGTGGTGATAATTCATACCCATTCATATCAGCCCCAACAGCTCAATGCACTTTCCATCAACCACACGCACATTGAACCCAGTTGATTGGTTGACAATCTGTCCAGTTTATCTAATCGCGGCTTCTGTGATTAAATTATGTGTGCTTCTCGAGTTGATCAAGATGCTTATTGTGGCATTCTTTTATCTTTCCTTTCAGTCGCGTGGTCTCGGCATGCATGAGACCCGTAAGTGCATTAAGTGAGACCTGAATGAGAATGGTCACATCCTCAGCATCTTTGGGTGGGTCTATCTCTTCTGTTGGAACTTCCTCTTCTTCTTGGAGTAGATAGATTGTATTTTGTAGCAGCGATGTCCAGGCGTGAAGCGTTCGTCACAATTAAAACAAATCCCTTCTTGCAATGAGGCTTGCATCTCTGCAGCTGAGATTCGCCTGGGGGTGGCGGTAATGGTTTCCTGCCCCGCGCGGTTTGGATGTGGATGGAGTCTCCCCTTTCATTCCCACTTGAGAGGCAGCAACTGTAGGACTGGCCTGGATGCTTGGTCGAACTGTTGTTAGGTGAGAACATCTCCGCAGCCTATTAAGCGAGTAAGCCCCATAGCTTCTGGTTCGGTTGAAACATAAGTAACACCACCCCTCCCCTCTCCTCCTCCTCCTCCTCCTCCTTCCCGCTTTCCTAAAAGCCCAATTTCTATTTGGGTCCCGCATAATGGTCGACCGTCTTGTCCCCTCCCCTCTCCTCTTTCCTAAAAACCCAATTTCTATTTGGGTCCCGCATAGTGATCGACCCGCTTCTCCCTTCTCCCCTTTTTCCTAAAAGCCCAATTTCTGTTCGGATTCTCACATAATGGTCGATATCGATCATCTCTCCTAAAAAAAACTTAATTTCTATTTGAATTCCCTCAAAATGATCGATATCAACCCATCGCTAAAATAAAAAAATATATATAAAAACGCACATTGAAAACCTTATTCATAAATACAATATTTCCGAGACCTCAGGAGTGGTATGGAGTCCTACAAGGATTTATGCTGTAAATTCCTCTTGATCAAATGATATTACCCTTTGTTTCTGGAAAAAAGGAAAATCATTTTGATCGGATTCCACCTGTTAAAAGAGGTCTCACAAATGTGAGACCCACTATATGAAAGACCAACATAACCCACCAACAAAGCTCCTTGGATGTACTATCGTTTGACCTTGCACATTAACATAGCTCCTTCATCTTATATTAGTATAATTTTTAATTTTAACCTCACCTGATAAAATAAAATAAATGTGCTTATCTTTTTTTTTTTTTCAATTATTGTAGCAACTCACCTTAGCAATCCCACCAATCTTACCAGCCATTCCCATTACTATTTTTTAAAGCAAAGAATTCATATGTAATCTAGGAAAACCTAGAAAATATCTTAAATATGAAATGGGCCCACCAAATGATTTTCATCGTTTCCAAAAGATATGCAATTCATTTTAATCATTGGAAACTCATTCCTTGAATCCTCTGAAATGGGCCCTCATTCTGAAATTAACTGTTTAATGCAATTATTTTTTTTCCTGCATCAATTAATTATATGGTGTATATAAATCAATTGAAATCTGGAATGCTAACCGCTCAAAGGGAGGTGTGCAATCCGATTGACCAAAAGAGTCATAAGTGAAAACCAGGATCAACATAAGAGTGGTAAGGAGCGATAGTTCTTATATGTTTGTTTGAGGTTCGAACCCCGGGTACATCACCTCTTTCCCCGACTCCTTTTCCACCTGTGTGGGCTTTTTTTCCACGTGTGTGGGCTTCTTTCCATTTGAATAAGCTGCTTTCCCGTGTATATACGGCCTCTCTCGTAAATCCCAGCCCCCTTGGTTGGGTAACAAAAAAACGAAAGAGACATAAGTGAAAACCGGCTTCATAAAAAGGTCTCATGTGATTGATTTTCTTTTAGATTAGATTAAGTTATATTGAAAGTGTTTCTATTTAATTTTGATATCCTTTGGGACGGTAAGAATCCAAACTACCTACCCCTCGTATAAATGGAAATTTGTGGTGCGCAAAATGCTTTTGTTACACAAATACACCCCAAGTCATGTTGGCAATCAAATTCTCATAGATCACCGGTTTTCCACCAAGTTGTGTCTAAGCCAGTCAATTTAGCCCGTTGAACTGAGTACCCAGCCCAGCTTGGCCCATCCCAAGCTCGAAAATATTAGGCTTTTATGAAAATTTGAGCCTAGCGAGCTGGACTTGTATAATTATTTGAAAACCCGGCCAAAATGAGACTGTGAAAGGGCAGAACATGCCGGGCCCAGCCCGGCCCACAAGATTATTTTACTAATTTTTATATATTTCAATGAAAATTCTCCATAAACCTCCCTCCAAAATGTCTCTTCCCTACGCCATTTCTCATGAATTCAATCATTTTCCACTATACGCCACCATTGGCAATGGACTCAATTTGATACTTGGACTGAATTCACTATTGAGTTTAGGTTTAAAATTTTTGATAGATTTATCACCCTTCATTTTGAAGACTTAATATCTACTATCTAGTATCTAGACCTTCTAAAATTTGATCAAGATGAAATTTGGCCCATCGCTTGCCCGCCGTCATTATCATCATTATTAAGAGAGCTTCACCTATTAAGAAGAAAAAAGACTTTTCCATTGATGAAATGGCTAAAGCCCAGCCGGAGCCTGCACAGGATGGAATTTGACATAAGCCAGCTCAATTTAGGGCCGGAATTGGACAGTCCCCCACAGGCCCGTCCAATATACGGGATTGGATAACCCATGCGCAGGCCCAGCCCATCCCATTGATAGGCCTTTGTGTCATACCAATGTTTGAAAATTGTAAATCACCGCCAATGGAAATTCTCAATTTTGAAGATTTTCAGGTCCACCAGTTTTTTTCAACAATACACATTGACATGCACTGATATCAACATGAAATTCTCATACAAATCCTCAATGGGGAATCTTGATTACAGAGGCAATGAGAAATTCTCAAATTTGCAAATTCCTCATGAATCCTTCACTTAATACCAAACAACAATAAAGATAAAATTGCACACCAAGCGATTTGGCACTCTAAACATGATTTTGACTCCAAATTAAAAGGATTTAAGCTTTAAAAAAAATGAAGTGATAGGACTTTGACAGAGAACAAATTAAAAACACTGAGTTATAAAAAAAAGAAAAAAAAAACCATATTGGCACCAAATAACAATTTATGTAGTATCTAACCGTCAATATACTCTAATGATGCACTTTCGCTCCTGCACTGCTATGTGCAGGAAAGGGGTCCTTTGGCAGTCCATTTCCTCTTCCACTGCATTGCCCAGATGCATTCTTGGTTTCTTACAAGAAAAATCTGGATAGCTCCAAAAGGAAGTGGTTCACTGAACGTTAACAGAAATCATGTTCAAAGCCAAGATATCAATCCCAACACCATGTTCACATTAACTCGTCGACTGGCGTTGGCACCTTATCTTCACAACACCATATCTTCACACACATGCCCAGATATCAATCCCAAGATCCTTATTTGGACTCAATGCCATCATTTAGAGTCTGGGATTGGTGTTGTACAATTACTTGATTCTTATATTCAGTTGAATTGAGTTTTGGTTTGAACCAAGATTACCCTCTGCACTTTGTACATGCCTCCTCCTTTCTGATGAGGTGCTCTGTTTAAGGGTCTTCCTTCCGATAAGGTGCCCTTTTTAAGGGACTCTAAACGAAGTTGTCTACCCCAGCACCGGAGAAATTTTATGTAAAGAAATATAAGTACAATTTGTGCGGCATTCTTCTTTCTTTCTTTTTTTCCTTCAGTCATTATTAAATTCCCCCATTAAAATCCCTAGCCACATTTGTGTGGTGCAGCTTTTCCACACAAAGTACAGTTAAATTCCATTTCCTCAAAGAAAATCTGTAAAGACTTTTCCGTGATTAAAAAAAATAATTCCTGATGAGTGATGAGGATAGGCAGGAAAAAGTTTTCGCCTTAGAAAATGAAAATCATTTCTGTTGAAATGACTTTCCACGGCAGCACAAACGTACCCTAAAAAGTAATATTATAGAAAGAACTTTTTTAGATATTAAGACCTGCCCTTTCAACTTCTTTGGAATAAAAGGTCAATAAACAAACATCTTTGCATCCCCGTTCTGGCTCAGCTGATGGGGATGGATGCTATAAAAATTCCAACAAAAGAAAAAAAAATTCACAACACTCAGACTCCATTTTATTCTTTTCTTTGCCTTTTTGTATTGGTATGCAAATACCCGAATCTCCCCCAACAAATCGATGGAAAGGGAGGGGAGATGCCTTCACTGTTCAATCCTTTACTCCAAGTATCCTTTTAAGAAATGTTTATTAAAAAAAAAAAAGGAAAAAATAATAATTAAAAAAAAGGCCCTTATAACAAGGACTAAAAGAAAAATTCATAGGAACATTGAAAATGCAAAGATAGAAAGAAAAAAGAAGGAAGAAATAGAGATAAAACTTCATCATAGTAACTAAAATCTCTAATCTGAAACCTCTCAGTTGAAAGAAAGCTAAGATTTGAGACCTCAAGTGAAAGTTTAACAACACAAGTATTTTAAGACTCAAAAAAAAAAAAAAAAAAAAAAAAAAAAAAAAAAGAGGGGTTTTGCTTTTTTTTTTAATGTTCCAGGAGACAGGTAACATGATGCAACAAGAAGTATAAACATCATGCTGTTTAATACTGGAAATAGTAATATTTACTCTATGCTTCTAAACATGAACTACCCATAAAATAAAAAAGGGATAGCTCAGTCAGAAAGAAGCAAAATCAAAGGGGGTGGGTTTTTGGATGTGGTGAGAAAGAAAAGAAAGGAGAAAACTATTTCACCAATGGGAATTGCATTATGGAAACTGATCAATGGGGTCAGCAAAATGGGTGGAATAGAAGATGTAAAAATCATGCATATGAAAACAAGTGAACAAATAAAAGAGAATGATCACAAAGCAGACGGGTTTCGATAACTTCATGAAAATAGAAGATGAAACCACCGTCGGAAGATCTGCATTTGTGCCGTGTAGAGATCGTTGCTTTACGCTTTCGTTGACACGTCTGATGGTAGAGAGAACCCACAAACGCAACGCCTTGCAAAAGCGATGAGTTGCAAAGACTTGGGGAAAACAGAGAGTTATATAGGCACCCACCCAACCCCCACGATGATCCAGTTACAAAACCCTAACCCTAAAACCAAAGAAAACTTCTTCATGGTTTTCCGGTTCGGGTTCGGGTCTAGACCTAGACCCGACTTAATACGTGTACATTAATATTAAACAATTTTATAAAATTATACATAAGATAGGATCAGGGATTATTAGAGTTGTAAACGGGTCGGTTCCTGTCCAGGTCCATGAAGGACCCAGAACCGGAACCGTTAAAAATAGGTGGAACCAGATCCAGACCCAAAACCATTTCGGAATGGATTTCTTGGCTCCGGAACCGAAAGCAGAACCATATATGAAATTGGTCTGGATCCAGGTCCGAATCCAGGTAGAGAATAATATTAAAAAAAATATAATTTTTAAAAGAGAATTCTGAAAATTGAGATAATATGTCGGATCTTGGGTCCACAGGTCCAAACCAAGGTGGAACCAGACCCAGGCTCATTCACTTATCAGGGACTAAATAAGGACGCATGCCTGATTTTTAACAGGTCGGAACCTTCGGGTAATCGAAAAATCAAAGACCCATTTACATCCCTAGATATTATCCATGAATCAGAATCCAATCGAAATAAGTGTGAGTTGGGCCCCTGCCCGTTATTTTCATGTTGGGTCTTTTGCGTATTATTATGTAGGATTTTCAATCTCACACGTTCACAAGAGTAAATAAAATGCAAACTGGCCAAGCGTAGGCTCTGGGATGGCAATTTGCAAGGCCCAGACTTGGGCATGGAATTGAGACCTGCAATAATAGGACTAGCCCAAAAATAGATGGACTAGTTTTCCACTTAACTCAGCCAGACAAAACCAAGAACTTCATTTGTTTTAGATAACATATAACAGGATCCAACTGAGATGATTGTAATAAGGGTATATCGTGCATTCAAGAGCTCCAACGATGTAAGAGACGAATAAACTTTTCATACAATATGTATAGGACTATGTAACTGGTATGTTTCTATTTGTATGTTATTTATGAACCATTAATGGTGATGCCTATGGGTATGGTATGAGGATGAATGTTGGTGGCCTAAAAGTCCAATGCATATCACATTTGCTCCCATCAACTGAAGGGCCTCTTGGGTCAGGGTTTGAAGGAATCTTTCCCTGGTTCCATCTGAATTGGAATTTCCAGGACAGGCCAGAGAGACTATAATGTTTGCCCAAACTTGATCCTTGGTCAAAACAATCCTAAGACAAACATACAATTGGGATATCTCCATAATCTTTAGAAAAAAAAAAAAAAAAAAAGCATGTCCAAAGGCTAGGGACTCACCTATATGAAACCGCACGCACAAGCACATTCACACCGCAGGGAGATTCTTTTAATGCACATTTAGAAACAGCCAAGGGTTTTGCAGCTTTTTAATTCCACTGCAGGCTTTCTTTGGATATTTTCAGATGTAATTCCATAAGCCATGAATCCACAAATCCATCAGGTGCATAAAAGATACAAAGCGCACAAATCCACAAATTATCACAAGTCAACATCGTCAAAAGTGAGAATTTTAGCTAGCATTTTTCTGCAACATATCCACAGAAATTCTCCTTGTAGAACCCTGGATTTTCACATATTCATGGAAAGCTTTCCACTTTCCACAGCAATGTTGCCACATAAACTTATCCATGTGAACCTGGTTATAGGTCTCACTAGAATGAACAGTGGCTCACAAATCAAAGATTGGAGGGCTCATTTTTCAAAATGCAGGATTTCACTCTTCTTAACATTCTGCAAATTTGAATCACAAGCACTATGGTAGGACTAACAGCAAAAAACCAATTCACCTCAAAGCTGCACAGTCAAAGTCTGATAGATCAACAGAGTTGCAGAGAAGTGCAGAATGGCTCAAAGAAAAACTGAAATCATATTTTTCATGATGCACCCTTCTGCATGAAATTCTCTACAGCAGAGCACCCATTTATGATAAATATGAACTCTTTACAGTTTATGGTTAAATATATTCTGTTTGAATGGTGGTTTTTGGTATCAGAAGAATATAATGCATTGTATCTTTAACAATTAACACACTCTACAATTCATAATCTGAAGCCACAAACAACATTCCCAAAAGAAATTCCATAAACAGCATAATCATGTACCTTAAAAGTCCAGTAGAAGTTGCGGAAGTATCCGCTCCAAATGAGTTCCTTCGATTTTACCAGCTCCTTCTGCTTCAGCAATTATAGCAGCACGCTGCACAGCCTCTACATCAAGGAAAGACCAAATTCAATTAAATAGAAGTCGAAAGTAGACAGGAACCAAATTGTAACATCAGCAAGCATTTAACAAGCGCACCTGTGACAAATATCCGTAGAAGTTCGCAGCTCAGCTTCAGAGCATTTGACTTAGCTGCATCCACGGGAAAAAAGGAAGAATGAAATATCGGATAGGAATGCAGGAATCCAGAAGAGTCAAACATATCACTAAAACTTGTTGACAGCAAAATGGAGTCTCAGGCAGTCAGGCTACCTCCACTTTGACAGTGGCCAGCTTATAATGATGGGCCTGAAGTATGGATGAACAGCAACGACAATCGTTGAACAAGATGGGAAAACTGGGACTCAATTGTGATCAGTCCACGATTCAGTAACTGAAGTGACACAGGTTCTCTTCATAGACTACACAGCCAGTTGCTGAATCTGAATTTGCAATAACTGCTCTCATACTTTCAGGTTACCTTGTTTGTTTGTTTTTTCTTTTTTGTTTTTTTTGGTAGAAAGGTTACATTGTTAGAGTCCCTTCAGATGTATAACACAGCACCAACAATTTAAAAACAGGAGGGAGAGCCAGTCGATCAGCAGAAAATAGGCATTGGAGTTCCAAAATTAGAAAACTAGAGAACTAAAGGTTTAAACTCTAGAAAAAACACCACTTCAATGGAGAAAGAAGTAACTCAGGACTCACAAAATTCTAGAATTTTATTGAAAAAAGTCTCTAGTGTCCTCTATAAAAAGTAGCAAACCAATCTTATTCATAAAACCGGTCATAAAGTCCTAGTTTAACCTAATACTTCTGCTTTAACTAGACTTTAAACTCTTAATCCTGCAATCTCATATTTAGAACCAAGTAAAGAAAGTCTAACTAAGACTGTATTGCAAGTGGACTGAGGGACTCTCGACAGAGCGTCCTGGGGTTACGTTGGTTCATCTGGTCCTTTAGGGACCTTCTGGGTACTTCTGGCCCTCTAGTGTTCTGGCCTCGGTTTGGCCTGGCCTGGGAGGGTGTGGCCAGGCCTGGCAGAGATCACTGATAATTGGGCTTGACTTAAGGGCCTAAGTTGCACAGAATATTTCTATGCTGTTTAGAATTTCAAGTTATTAAAAACCAATAAATAAATAATGAAAACACTAAGTTTAGAAATACCTGTAGTTGGTCGGTTTTTCTTTGATGTTCCAACTCCTTCCTATCCATTACACAATACACAATAACCCAAATGAAGAGTTTGATAAAATGTCTAGGAAGTTTGTGGGGTACTTAAGAAATAAAACTACAGACTCTCACAAATGACACTGTCAAAATGGTGCAATGAAGATGAAGTTTCAAGTTGAGTTTCTTTTGGAACATTGAGTTTCTAGAGATTGCAAGTGCTTAATGTTTTAGTTTAGCTTGAGAAACTGTTATCAATGGATTAGACATCAAGGAATGATGATCTAGAGGCAGAATATAGAAGTTTAGAGGCTCAATTAAAGACTTTTTGCATAAGCATTGTCTTTCTATTTCAAGGCTCAGCATTGAAATTTGAATTATCATTTTTGCCCCATTTAATTTTTATAAAGTTAGTTATAATATTTTGTGAGGCATTTTAAAAAAAAAAAAAGAAGCAGAAAAATCCTTTAACATAAGAGAGTAGCAGCTAGTAGTGTTTTTCACTTTTCTTCCAAGGAACTCTTCAGAAAATCCTTTAAGTTAAGGAGCAGCAGCTAGTAGTGTTTTTTACTTTCCTTTTAAAGAACTCTTATCAATGTCATAAGTCGGAAAGGTTGGCTGTTAAGATGAAAGCATTTTGAAGAGTCCAAAAGGAAATGACGTCTCCTGATTCTCAACATGTACACCCTTATAAACATTAGTTTCTATTAGTTAATGTTCAAATGTTGTTTTGTAATTTTTTTTCCATCAGTAACAAGAAATTTATTTATAAGAAAACACATGAAAATACAGTATAAGTCTTATATGTTATGTAAAACTTTCTAGAACGCACACCCGAATCAATCAAAACAAGAAGCAAAACATCTCCACATAACAAGTACAAAGAAAGGTAGAAGGACTCCATGTCAACTCCATGTTTTGCAAGACTATCAGCTTCTTAATTCGCAATACGTCAAATATACTAAATCTCCATTTGTCAAGATCCCCAAAAATCTAAATCTTTTAATTCCCTAATAATAGTCAACATTCTCCATGGAGATGATGTGTGCATCATTCATCTACCCAATTGCATTCTTAGTGTCCCTTCCACAATCAAAGGACTCAAAAAATGCACAGCAAAGATCTTGATTGCTTACCGGATTGCTAAAATCTCCACTTCATTGGAGCCCTTTATAAACATTAGACCCAAGGAAGATGCTCGCAATACACCGTTCCAAAATTGTTCTTTTAACGTTACCCAAGGATTACCTCCACTACATGTAAAATCCGTAGTAGAAAAGTTTTCGACATCACATCACCATACATATATAATAATAATAATAACAACAACAACAACAACAACAACAACTTCGAAATCATATTTCACTTTGACAATAGAGCAATACTCACTCTGCTTGATCAAAAATGTGTTCAATCTCTCCTTGTTTTCAAAACCTCTTCTCTTTCTTTCCTTCCACAGTGTCAATCAAATTGCCAATGGAATAGTTTTCCACATCATTTGATCCCTTTTATGGAGGGGACCAGATCCTCAACCTCAAGAGCCAATTACCTCCTTAGCACCAAACAGAACAACCATCCACATAAGTGAAGAAGTTCAACAAAATGCTCCATAAGAAATCTGGAAAGAGGATCCACACTCTCCTTAACACTTCGATACTCTTGCAAAGGGGAATTCAGACATCTTGGTAGATGTGGAGGTGAAAATTGAAGACTTGATCCATCATTCAATTAATGGCCATAATGCTATTTCAGCTTGCCAAAACAACCATAATGAGCAGTTGAAGTCAGGATCCAGCAAAGCTATCAAACACAGTTTTCCCTCTAACAACCAGCAGCCTGTTCTGCGGTTAGAAAGAAACCATCATCATGTAGTCAAAGCTGCAAATCTCAGTCAGCAAGCTGAAACAGAGTAAAGCAGTCAGCATCTTCATTTGGAAAATGATCAACTGATTCAACCCCAGGATGATCAAGCTCAAGTTGAAATAGCAGTATGAGCAATTCTCAAGTCCCAAACCTCTTTATCTCTTAATGAAGATCTTTTTTTTCTGGAATTATTAGGGCTCAACACTCAACAGGCCCTCTATGCAAGCACCTTCAAGCCTAAGCTATCTTTTTTTCTGGCATAAGATTTTCTTCATCTCTAAGTCCAGGATTAAGGGTTGCAACTGAATCTTATTATTAAAAGATTTTTTCTCCTTCAAATTGGAGTTTCTCATCAAACATTGACTTCTGTAGCAATAGTAATATTCTGACGTTCTCCTTAATATAAGTAAGATTAGATTACAGCACAGAAATATCCATTGTAACATTCTTTGGAACTCCTGTTCTTTTTGTTTGACAGGAATTTATGGTTCCAACTGTCCTTCAGCCCTTAAATCCCTCTGGAATGATAACATTTATGTTGCCAAACTCAATTACCACCCCCTGGGTTTTAGCGGATAATTTCAATTGCACAAGGTATCCTTTTAAGAAATCTAGTGGAGTGCCGTTCAGTAAATTGGTAATGAAAGATTTTATGCCTGCATTCACATGTCCGGCCTCATGGATATCCATTTGAGAGGGCAATTAAACTTGGTCGACCTAAAATGATGAGGTGAGAAGGATTATATCTCGGATTGATAGAGTTTTTGCTAATCAAAGTTTTTCCCTCAAATTCAGTAAGCCTGATGGAGAAGCTCGCCTCCCAGGTCTCTCAGATCAGAGTCTCATTAACATTAATCTGGAAACTGATCTGCACCACAAGAAATCTCTATTCATATTTTTTTATCGAGTGGTGTAAAGACCTAGCCTTCTTTAGCATAGTCCAGAAAGATGAAACATTCTGAACACCGGTACCCCCATATATAGAGTTGTGGCCAAGCTGAAAGAAGTTAAGAAGGGTCTCATTCAATGGAAACATTCCAAGACTCCCAGAAATCTAGAAATTCAGCAACCTAAAGATCAGCTCCTATCCATTTAAGAAAAACTTCAATATTGCAATTGCCACGATCTAGTAGCCAAAGAGAAAATTGCTAGAAGCGAGATAGATCTCCTTTCTTATTCCTTGTTCCTTCTTCCCATTTTACTAAATAAACCTTCTTTTTACACCTTTCCTTCCCATTGGAAATCTCTCCAAATCCTTTCTAGTTTTTCAGCCAGCCCAACTAGTATTTTGAAAAGAAAAAGATAGTAGGTAAAACTAAAAAAGTTAATCTCTTGTCTATTTTGTTTTGTTCGTTTCTTTTCTCAGTTCATTTAGCATTTTGTCATTGTAAGTCCAGCCTGATCCTTACTTGGTAAATATGTGCTACATTATGTTACTGGTATCCATAACTAGAAGCATAAATGGTGGGTCCTATAATTCCCAATTTCTTAAAGCCAGTTGCTACGAGGTTATTGTTACTGTGGGATAGATAAGACCTTTATCCTCAATAAGCATGACAGGTGATCACAGAAAATGTGCTACATAAACCCATTATCATTTTTCACAGAAAATGCACCAGATGAACATTCCCGAAGATTTCATTTTCTACAGTTTTTCAGTTTGGATTGTTCTTTATTTATTTATTTTTGTGGAAACATTTTCCAAAGTGAAATGTGCTTCTGCCTCTTGTGAAAGACTTTAGAAAACAGTTTTCTACATGAAAATGCCAACATGTGGGAAAATGGAAACTGCAGAAAATGTTAACAACCAACCAAGCAAAATCATATTTCCTCAATAACCATTTCCATTTTCCATATGGAAAGTACTCCACACAGACACAGACATACCCTAAGGACAAATTTGTGCAACACCAAAGATTCCTCGGTAGCCCGGAGAAGCCTACCACTTTCCATGCTTGCCACTTTTCCACTGTTTGAGTGTTATTACACACAAAAAGAGTAAAATCCATGGCAGCTTGGGAACTGGGAATCACTTTTCCATGGCTCTATAGATCCCCAGAAATGGAATCCTCAGTGCCATACAATTCCAAAACGTATCCTAAAAGGTAGAAATCAAAGACAAATGAATTTTATCCAAGTCATACCTTGATTTCCAAATCCTCAGTGCCTTCTCTTTTCACATCATCTTCTGCTGAAAACAAAACATAAATGCTAAGAAGATTAAACACGTAATCAGAGAGAAGAAGAAGAAGAAGAAGAAGAAGAAGAAGAAGCTTACCTAGGGTTTTTCGGGTCCATACGAGATTGAAAATGGCATGAATAAGATCCTAACACATGAAGAGAAAAAAAGCAAGAAGAAATGAAAAGTGAGAGAGAAACAGAGAGAGTTACGAAGTGAGATTAGAAGAGAAAAAGGGGATTACCGGATCGAAGGTGTGAGACATAGCAACGGAGGGAAGTGAAGGGCTCTCTCCTTTCCCCCTTTTCTACAAACCGCCAAATCTTTTGAATATTTGTGGTGGAAATGGAATGCAGAGAATTTGGACCCTTATAATTTGATTAGGGTCTGGAATTTGATCCGCTGAATTTACACCCAATAAAGTTTAGGTCCTGGTTGAAGTCCATGGATTTCACACCCCAGGAGAGGACTGAAGACCTGATGCAATAGGCCCACAGATATAAAAAATATGTATTACTATGTATATTGAAATATTACATTATCCTTTTTTTATTATTATTATCGGCTGAACTAATCCCTCCGGACCAGAGAGAAGCCTGGTAAACACCATGTGGCCTCAAGGTGATAACATTAGTGGACTCACCCTTTGATTTCTGAAGAAGAGGAAACTATGGGGTCAATATTAAGACCTCTAGTTCCGGAAAAGAGAGGAACTGTGTGGTCCTGACCACTCGGCCAACTCCTTGAAATTATTACACAATCGTTAATGTAATGGTGTTTTTATTTGGGCTTGATCCAGCCCTTTATTTGAGTTTGCGTGGGTGTGGGTCATGGTCTTTAATTATGAATTCAAGTTTGGGTGTGGATCGTATGACATGGACCCGGTTCAGGTATACCCGGTTCAGGTATGTGTCTTCATCTGTGCCAGACCCATCTGAGTTCTCTATCAGCTGTTTGGGGGCTTTACTAGTAGAGTGAAGTAAGGTAAAGCCCAAATATCTATAAAAATAATCCCACCAAAACACTTTAATTCAAGTTTTCCACCATATATTTTTCAAAAAAAGTCAAAAAATAACCTCATTTCTCCAAAAAAAAAAAAAAAAATCCACTTTTCAAAAAAAAAAAAAAAAAGCAAAAAATATTCAATCACAAACAACTAAAAATAAAATACCATTATAACCCACTTATATTTTATTATTTACTCAAAATAACATTTACTCCACTTAACTCCACTAGTAAAGCCCCCAAACTGGCCCTATAGGGAATGTAGGATCCAGGGAAGGCCGTGAAAGATCCAACTCATAGTCAGGGATAGGGTATCATCTGCCGGTTTAGGCAGGTCAAAATTGCCAAGTCATGCATAGTTATGGGTTTAAGTTTAGGTCCATGCCCAGCCCATTTACAAAATATGTACGCTTCTTTTGTGTTAAATAACAGGCCTATGCCACCAACACGCTCAAAATTGAGTGGTGGTGGCACCTCAGAATCACACACATGCCTCACGTTCAATCCCCGAGCAGTCGAGCCTCTAGCTCAATGCTATCACTCCTAGCCAACATGCTAACCTTGCAATATACCAATCCTTGGTGACAGTTTTGTAGTTAAGTAGTGTTAGCACCTTAGTTTCACATACATGTCCAAAGATTGATTCGGGGTGTTTAAGTTTAAAATATCACTTTTGACCAATAGACCAATATAGCCCAAAAAAGAAAAATTTGTCAGGCCTTTAACCCTAGTTAGTTCCAGGATCAGCCTATTCAAGTGTAAAGTATCAAACAAGCGGGTTTTTTTTTTTCACATGGAAGGGATTGCTAAATTATCCTATAATTCCTAAGCCAGACTAGTCTGTAAACCAGGGCTCATCCGTTTTGCTTCTGTTCTAATTAAGGTCCACCATCATACACCTACACCTGTGCTCTGCTATAGTGTGCTCTTCCGTTGTGGAGGAAAAGCCCTGACCACTAGGCCCTTTCATGTTTATATCATTGTTATTTTTCAAAAATAATGTCCCTTTGTTCTTTGTCAACATCTTTTCAATGATTTTACTTTTTGTAATGTAGGGCCATTTTTCTCCAGTTCTTTTGGAAACCATATCCAAGTTGAATAGGTAAAACACTCGTAGTTGAGTAATGTTAGCACTAATATCACTGACATATTCAATGATCGATCCTTAGGTCTCCAGGTTAAAGAGCCACTCTTATTCAGCATCTTAACTGAGCCAAAAAGAAAATAGAACGAGAAAAAAAAAAAATAGAAGAAGAAGAGTTAGATAAAAGTTTTCTTCCCTCGCTCCTTACACAAGCTTTAAAAGCATAGTTTTGAGCAAAAAAAAAAATTCTTTTTTCTTGAACCATATATATAGAAATGAGGGTTTTTATGGAAAAAAATCCTTTAGTTGTCTCGTGCATGAAAAAAGACCCCAAAAGATCTTCACATACCGTAAAGAGCCTCTTGTTACTTTTTTCTTTTTTCTTTCTTTCATGCCTTTCAACTTTAGCATTGATATCAACGCTAAAAAATGTGCATTCATTATGACCGTCATTACAATATTATTCTTAGTTAAGCATCCATATTGACGCTCATGTCTTTTTCTCCCTCTTCTTTTTTTTTTCCTCTTCCTCCTCTTTCTCTATCTCCCCGCTCCATTTTTCACCCAACCCAGTCCCACTATGACCATCTCAACATCTCCATCATCTCAACACCACCAAACACCAATATTCATCTCTCTCGTTTCATCCCATATCTTTTTTCTACTAAAACTAGCAGCTTCATCTTCTTCATCCGACTCCCTAATCCATTTTCACCATCTCTATTGTGATTCTATCTTTCTTCACATGATCTAAAGAGCCCCATCTTCACCATAACCTTTGCACCATCACCGCATCTTCTCCTCATGCAAAAATGTCATCTTCTCTATAGCCTTCACTCTGCCTTCTTCCGCAGCCACCTCAACTCGTGCAGCGGCTTACACATTTGTGTTGCCAGCCGAAACGCAGTGAAGAAAAGGAGCTTTGATATTGACGTTGGGTTTCCACAGTTAAAAAAAATACTTAGGTCATTCACACATATCTACAAGGGCCTTTTTCATTCACGGGACATCTTAAAGGGTTTTTCCCCCCTAAAATCCTCTATATAAAAATTGGAATTGCTGAAAATAAAAGTGTTTCCATTTTCTCTCAAAAAATGGAAATAAAATGTTGTGAGAATTTTGTGTTAGAGCTAAGGGTGTAAAGTGGGTTGTGCGTCCAAGTTAGCTGGGGACCGACCCATCATGATCCACTGCATAGCTTAGGTCGTGTCGTGCTAGGCCATGCCGCAAATAATGGGCTGGGCTATGCCGCCCATGGGCCAGCCCACATGTCATTTCTAATTTTTTTTTATACAAATTGAAATAGACTTTATAGACCTTTTGGGTTCTCAACTAGAAATAAGGTTGAAACTATTAAAATAAATGCACAAACATTGATGTTAATTGACAAATAAAAAATAAATCTCTAATTATTTTAAGTTTTACAATTTCTATTAAAAATCAAATTTATATATATAATTGTCGTGTCATCCTGTGATGGTTGTGAAGTGACTCAGCCTAGACACCTTGACCCAACACAGCACGGCTAAGGACCTGGGCCATGTTGTGTTGTGCCATGGCCCAGGGCTCCCTGGCCCAACAAGGCCCATCGTTTGGGTTGTGTCGCACTAGCTCGGCCAGTCAATGCGGTCAACGGACCGGGCATGACCTAGACACGGTTTTTTCGTGTTGGGCCGTGCCGTGACTGGGATGCCCGATGGTACGGCCCGATTTACACCCCTAGTTAGGACCAAGGTACCCTTGGCTATTTATAGGGCTAGTTTCATAGTTTTGTGCATATTAGGTCCCAAACATCTCTATCCTAAATATCTAGAAGTAACATATGGGCCGAAGATCCAACAATATTCACTAGGGTCCTCTTCTCATGTTATGCTGTTCCATTATATTCGAAAAATAAAAGCAAAGTAACTTCATGAGTTACTCCAACTAATTTACAGAAGTCTGGGGACGTTTGGCAAACGTCCACGGTGAGGATTTATAGCCGTTTTCCTCACTTCCACTGAAAAACCAAGTTTGGATCAAAGAGGAAAAAGCCTTGAAGGAGTCCTCTCTTCCATGGGTTTGAATATATTTAGGATCAAACCCTCCCCTGTTGGAAAGGAGAAATCCACACGTGAGTGAATTTGCAGAGCTATAGTAACCAAACGGTAGTTTTGGGAGTCAACATTTTTTTTTGTGATTTTCTGTTTTTATGGGTCCCACAATTATGATCTCGACCGTTCTTTATATTTAGAATCCCCAAAATGGCCTATATGTCAAAAATCAATTGTTGATTTTTCATATATCTTGAGATATTAATGAAGAAATCCAAACCATTAGATCACGATATCTGGAATTCTGTGGGGCCCTTACGCTGAATCCGAACCATTCAATTGCTCTAAAAGGCCTCAAGCGTCTGGCCAGTCAAATCTGGCAACGTGATAAATGATGGATGATGAGAAAATGGCAAAAAACTGTTGACCATTGATTTGCCACAGTATTAAATAAGGGATTTTTGACCGTCTTTGTTTTTCAGTTTCTTGGTTTATGTGGGCCCCCAAGTCATGATCCATACCATACATCATCTTAAGAAGATCAAGCAAGGCCAGGTGGTCAAATATCAACTGTTGATCCATTATAAATCTTGAGATACGAGAAAAAGAAATTTCAAATTAAAATATTTATTTTTTTATTTATGTGAGGCCATTTGGAAGATCTGAGCTGTTCAAATTCTTTAGAGAGATCAAAACAGTTCTGGGATGAAAGCCCAGCCCTTGATTTTTCATAGATGATTAGAAACTTGCCAAAAAAATGACAACCATTGGACCCAACATAATGTAGATGGTAGGATTCCTCTCAAACTACCAAATTTGGAACTCCCTTTAAAAATCCTCTTTGGGTATAACTTGTTTCTAGCTTATCAAAGGAATTCTCTAAAGAAAGGAATCCTCACCCCAGCGAGGATTATTGCCAAACGTGCCCTAAAGATTTCTACGAAGCATACTCATCGTCTCTATTAGGACTAAGGGTTTTCTTAAGCTAAAAGTGTTCAATTCTCCTTAGCTTCATCATTATTTATTACTAAGTAAATGTGAGTACAATTAGAGAAAAAAAAAAATCTTTGCCTCCCTCGACCGATGATAGTTGGTCCCATATGAGCTAAAATTGTTATATATTTGTTTGAGGTTTTCCTTTTCGTTTTTGAAACAATTAGAGAAAGGCTTGTTTGAGTGGTAAAAGATTTGCATCATGTGGGATCCACCCATCATCAATCAAAATTCTTCATACTCGGAGATATGCTTGTATTATGAGTCTGAATCACCTATTGCAGTTGTTATATCTTTATCGTGAGTGGACCAATAACAGTCTACAACCTCATCCAAAAATTTAGGTGATTATAAGTCCAAGCTCATTTAACTTTTTTGATGACATGGCCAAACTTTTTTGATTACATGGCAAACTGTTTTTTTTTACGCTCACAATGAAGGAATAACAAATGGCATAGGTGATCGAGATAATATACACCCACTTGCTGGGGCACTAGAGATTTGACAAAGGACTGTGGACAGTTTCTCCCTAGCATTTGGTCGTCCAATTCGCGTTCTGAAGCAGCTTTAAGGTTGACGCAGAAGCATTCGCTCGTCAAAGTCAATAGAAGGCCCCGTGAATGAACGGGTGAGACAGTCCGCGAAAGACAATTTTATATATAACCAGCAAAAATTTTTAAAACTTCAAAGAAATCAAAGTCAAAGCAAGTATCACATTAATGAACGGGTCAAGTCAATCCAAACACCGCGAAAATTCTAACTTTCCTCCATCTATATAAGCTATGCCAGAGTTCTTCCCTCATCATCACTTCACATATTCTCCATCAATCTTCTTAATTTCATCGTCTTTAAAGACCCAAAAAAGACCCAAACGACAAGCCAAAAGAGGAAGCAGAAATGGCCACCCTCCAAGCCTCCTTCAATCTCATAACATCATCATCATCTTGTTCTTCTTCGTCATCTTCCTTTCACAATAGAGTTTTTGCAACTCTCAGCGTCCCCGAACTTCCTAACCTTCACCTATCCCTCCCAAAACTACAAACTGCGAACATGGTGGAGCTTGAAATCCCCAACCGATTGAAGACCAAAACCAACCCTCAGGTACTAAGGATGAGGACAGCAACAGAGAACAAGGATGCCATTGATATGGCTATCACTAAGCTCTATGCGATTGCGGACGGGGTTGCAGACAGGGTGGAGATGCATGCCAACATTGGCGAGCAGAGGAACAACTGGAACAATCTCCTCCTCAATTCCATCAATGCTATTACACTTACCGCTGCCACAATGGCCGGGCTCTCGATGATACCAACAGGGACAAATTTTGTGTTGGTGATGAAGATCACCTCAACCCTCTTGTATTCAGCGGCCACGGCACTTCTGTTGGTGGTGAACAAAATCCAGCCTTCCCAACTCGCGGAAGAGCAAAGGAATGCGTCACGCTTGTTCCGCCAGCTACACGAACAGATCCGCACTACCCTCACCCTTGGCACTCCAACTCTCAAGGATGTGGATGAAGCAATGGAGAAGATGCTAGCACTAGACAAGGCCTACCCACTACCACTGCTCCCTGGAATGCTAGACAAGTTCCCAGCTACTGTAGAGCCCACAAGATGGTGGCCTGCGGAGCGAAAGCAGAGGCAGCCGCAGCAGCTTCTTTCAAAGCAAAAAGGCATGAATGGTTGGAATCAAGATCTTGAAGAGGAAATGAGAGGAGTACTTGGAGTCCTGAAGAGAAAGGATACAGCAGATTATATGAGATTGAGCAAATTGGTGCTCAAAATTAATAGGATCTTAGCTACATCAGGTCCTCTGCTCACTGGTCTGGCAGCACTAGGCACCGCACTGGCGGGGTCTTCATCATATGGGTCATGGGCTGGATTGGTTGGTGTTGCAGGTGGCGCTTTGGCGACCATCGTCAACACATTTGAACATGGCGGCCAGGTTGGGATGGTTTTTGAGATGTATAGGAACTGCGCCGGATTCTATCGCTTCTTGGAAGAGCGGATTGAATCCAATCTCATTGAAAGAGATTTCCACAAGAGAGAGAATGGAGAGATGTTTGAGATGAAAATGGCAATAGAGCTAGGAAGAAGCATTCAAGAGCTTAGAGATCTTGCTGCTGCTTCAATGAGATATAATGATAAAGACTCTTCTACCTCTGAGGAGTTTGCTGGAAAGCTCTTCTGAATCTTTTAAGAGCCCGATCCAATTGTTGTATAATATCATCTTTTTGTATAAATATTCAAATGCTATTCTTTTATTCATTAATTCATTTGCGGACTCCATAAATGATGGGATAATGCTATGGTGGTGATGATTCATTCATTTGAAGTGAGAAATATGCGTCAAAGAGTCATGAATTACTTGTTACCATGTTAGTCCACATGCAAAGTTGTCCTCACCACCATTTTTCAAGTAAGGTGCTTTAAATTTTGGAAAATCTATGCAGAGTTGGCCTGGGAAAGGGGTTGTATTTTTGCTTGTGGGAAGAAGGCTCTCTTATGAGAGAACTTTAATGATGATCATGAGCACAAATTTATAAGAGTTGGCTACTACAAACACGATAAGGACATCGTCGGCTTGAATTAAGCATTGGTGTGGAGATCTGTGATTGTCTATGAGTGATCAGTTACGCATGATTCACTCTTCAAGATCCAAGACCAAGGATCGATGGACACCCTGGATATGAAAGATGATGATGGAGAATTATAGATCTAGTTGAAAGAAGATTAATTGTTAAAGTTGTGCCAACTGATATATAGCCCTTTGGCTAATGAGTAAAAAGATCTCTATTCAAATGTGAATTGAGAGATGATTAAAATAAAGAATAAGATCAATCTCTTTCAATTTGAATTTGAATATAGATATGATAAAGAGATAGAGAGTTGGATAAAACTTATGCTATTCTTATCCATATCACCATAAGACTCCTTGTGAGGGGTATATCTTTGTGAGTGGGGTTCACCCACATGTAAACACAAGTGGGCCCCATCACAAATGTCAATAGAGAGAACTTTAATAATCTGCAAACAGACAAGGGAATCGAGTGTGAAGCAGAGGAATGGCGTTTTTTTTATTTCTCTTCGGACAAAAAATATTTCTCTTGCAGCATATATCCTATATATATATATATATATATATATAGAGGAGTGCTCTCCTACACTGCAGTTGACCCTATTATCAGCTGGGATCGTGTGGAGAGCAGCGTGTGGGCGGAAGATAAAATGCAATCAGGTGAGTTTTTCGCTGGACCGCTCATTTTTCATTTTCCCCCTTCTTATACCTACCCGCCCGTCTCTCACCTCTCTCCCAACGAAGCTCTCTCTTCCTGGCCGGTCTCTCTCAGCGGCGAAGCTCTCTTTCTCTCCTCGTTCTCAGCTCTCGCTCTCAGCTCGATCTCTGCTCTCGATCTCTGCTCTCGCTCTCAGATCAATCTCTCCCTCTCAGTGTCTCTCGTCGAGATCTCTGGAAGCTCGCCAGCAGCACTTTGCTGGCCCGCGCTTTCCCATTTTCCCTTTCCTCTTTTCATTTCCCCTTCTTCGCCAGACCTAATCGAGGACTCCCTGCTGCTGCGCTCCTTTCTCTCTTGCCTAATCTCTCCCCTCGCTGCTGCTCTCCTCTCTCTTGCCTGACCTCTCTCCCTCGCTGCCCTGCTTCGCTCATCTCTCTCGCCTGATCTCTCTCCCTCGCTGCCCTGCTGCTGCTCTCCTCTCTCTCTCTCCTGATCTCTCTCCCTCGCTGCCCTGCTGCTGCTCTCCTCTCTCTCTCTCTCTCTCCTGATCTCTCTCCTTCGCTGCCCTGCTGCTGCGCTCATCTCTCTCGCCAGATATCTCTCTCTATCGATGCTGCTGCGCTCATATATATCTCTCTCTCTCTCCCTCTCTCTCTGCTGCTGCGCTCATCTGTCTCTCTCTCTCGCTGCTGCTACGCTCATCTGTCTCGCTCTCGCTCTCGCTCTTGCTGCGCACATCTCTCTCTCTCTCTGCTGCTGCGCTCATCATCTCTCTCTCACTGCTGCTCTCTCCCATCTCAATCTCGTTCTCTCCCTCTCTGCTGCGATCTGTCTCTCGCTGCTGCTCTCTCCCAGCTCGATCTCGCTGCTGCGCGACCTCTCTGTTGCGATCTCTCTCTCCCCCTCTCTGCTACGATCTCTCCCTCTCTGCTGCGTCTCTCCTCATCTCTCCCTCTCTCGTTGCTGCAGGTTACTGTTAATGTGGTGTGGAAGTTTATGAATGGATGGAAGTTGTCTAGGAATGTTGTCTAGTCATGTTGCAGAAATTTTGTTGCAGAGATTGTAATGCACAGTGAGACTTTTGTTGCAGAAATTGGGTTTGTTTTAGCTAGTTCAGAAATTGTAGAAACACTTTTTTTCCAGTTTTAGATAGTGCAGAAATTGCGTTTGTTTCGGCAAGGTTCTGAAATTTATTAATGTTGTGTGGAAGTTTATAAACGGATGGAAGTTGTCTTAGTCATGTTTTCTGTTGTCGAATGAGTGTAAATTATTTCTTGAGTGTTTCCTTGTTGAAAATTATGGAATGGATGGAATGAATGGAATTTGTCTAGGAATGTTGTCTTGTCATGTTGCAGAAATTTTGTTGCAGAGATTGTAATGCACAGAGAGACTTTTTTTTTTTGCAGAAATTGTAGAAACACTTTTTTTCTAGTTCTAGATAGTGCAGAAATTGCGTTTGTTTCTGCTAGTGCAGAAATTTAGAGGCCAAATTTAGTGCAGACAACAGCAAAATACCCACACTGCAATCCAATTCAGTCTCAATATATCAAATAAAATCCATTGACCAAACTAAACTAGCAACATGGTAAGATAACAATCATAGTATTCTAAAATCAAATTGAACACAAAATAATGCAAATTGGAACAACATAAAACCTACAAGCGTACATATATTAAAAGAAAAAAAAAAAACAAAGTTTTCCTCCAACAAGCAATGACTCACATGTAATCCCACAATATCAACAAGGACCTTGTTTGGGCATTTCTATACTCCCTTGCTCCGATATTAAATCCCACAATGTTGTCCAATATGTTTCAGCAGATTTGTCCGACAGGATAGGAAAAGTGCACGAGTTGAAAACTCTGAAAACGAGATTGATTCCTATCCAAAAATTGCAAATTTGAAGTTCATCATATGTACTTCAAAATCCCCAAATTTCGTCCAAAAACTCCCTCGGGAAGTGGGTTAACTAGTGCCCCAAACAAGGGTACTCAGCAAGGTTTCAGCAGATTTGGCCGATAGGATAGGAAAAGTGCGCTAGTTGAAAATGCGACAAACGCGATTGATTCCTAGCCAAAAATTGCAGATCTGAAGTTCATCATATGGACTTCGAAACCTCCAAATTTTGTCCAAAAACTCCCTCGTGAAGTGGGTTAACCAGTACCCCAAACAGGGGTACTCAGCAAGGTTTCAGCAGATTTGGCCAATAGGATAGGAAAAGTGCACGAGTTGAAAACGTTGCAAACGCGATTGATTCCTACCCAAAAATTTCAGATTTGAAGTTCATCCTATGGACTTCTAAACCCCCAAATTTCGTCGAAAAACTCTCTCGGGAAGTGGGTTAACCAGTGCCCCAAACAGGGTTACTCAGCAAGGTTTCAGCAGATTTAGCAGATAGGATAGGAAAAGTGCGCTAGTTGAAAACGCGGTAAACAAGATTTATTCCTATCCAAAAATTGCAGATTTGAAGTTCATCATATGGACTTCGAAACCCCCAAATTTCGTCCAAAAACTCTCTCGGGAAGTGGGTTAACCAGTGCCCCAAACAGGAGTACTCAGCAAGGTTTCAGCAGATTTGGCCGATAGGATAGGAAAAGTACGCTAGTTGAAAACGCGGCAAACGCGATTGATTCCTACCCAAAAATTTCAGATTTGAAGTTCATCCTATGGACTTCTAAACCCCCAAAAATTCGTCGAAAAACTCTCTCGGGAAGTGGGTTAACCAGTGCCCCAAACAGGGTTACTCAGCAAGGTTTCAGCAGATTTAGCAGATAGGATAGGAAAAGTGCGCTAGTTGAAAACGCGGTAAACAAGATTTATTCCTATCCAAAAATTGCAGATTTGAAGTTCATCATATGGACTTCGAAACCCCCAAATTTCGTCCAAAAACTCCCTCGGGAAGTGGGTTAACCAGTGCCCCAAACAGGAGTACTCAGCAAGGTTTCAGCAGATTTGGCCGATAGGATAGGAAAAGTACGCTAGTTGAAAACATTGCAAACGCGATTGATTCCTAGCCAAAAATTGCAGATCTGAAGTTCATCATATGGACTTCGAAACCCCCAAATTTTGTCCAAAAACTCCCTCGGGAAGTGCAAGGTTTCAACAGATTTTCTTAAGTAGGTTGAAATGGTGCCCGATTCTCAGATTATCTTCCCTCTTTCGTAAAATGCTCTGTTTGATGGTTTTTCTCTGAAAAGAAGAACGATCTCATTGTGATCTTCTTTGCTATAATTTATTCATCAAACATCCAAGTTGTGCATTAAACAAAATCATTTTTCTCATGCCAATATGCCATCTTCAAGCACTAAAAGTCTTCTTCCATTCTTCATTTATAGATTTGAGTTTTTTTCCCATATTTCAGGTTTGAACCCTTTCTTTGCATATTGAAGCAACCCATAGTCATTTACAACACATCAAAGGAATCCCACAATAAACTTTTATTAACAAGTTTATTAACAAAAGAGCATTGAATACAACCGTAAGTTAGCCAATAATGGCTAATGACTAGATTTAAAAAGTTCATCAATTCATCATTCATCATCCATAGTGTCTTCCAAGTTCGACTTTGTTGCATACATTAAGTCAGCCAATAATGGTTACTGACTCAAGATTTAAAAAAATCATCAATTAATCATTTATCATCCACAGTGTCTTCTAAGTTGGACTCCACTCAAAATGCTCTAAGGCGCACTCTCCAAGTAACCTACATGAGCTGAAGTCCTCTTTGAGCTCTCAGAGGTGGAGGAAGACTTTCACTCTGCATAGCATAGAAAAAGAAAAGAAAATTCAACACAAACAATTAGAAAACAAAAATCCATTCTTATTACATTAAAACTACATCACAGAAAAAGAAACTAAGATGAGAGAAATTAACATCAGTCCACATTCAATTGTTCCTGAGTTGTTGTTTGAAGCTAACCACCCATTAAAAAATAAATCTCAGAAAATAAATGAACCAATCAAACCCAAAAATTGGAAGGAAACACAACAGATTTAAGATAATAAAACTAAGAGACACAAATTGAGACGTACAGAATACCGGAGCAAACCCCATTAAAACTCAAATCCAGATCTCCAAAATGAATGAAAACAAGACAGAAAAACAAAGAAGCCCAGATCATAAAAAATAATAAGAAAATCTAAAGCCCAAATTGCAAAAGAAAGTGTATAATCACACAAAACATAGCAAGTTTTCAAGTGAGAGAGAGAGATAACTGGTTTCTTGGCAAATGGAGAAAATCCCAAATCCATGGTATGTGCAGGTATGTATTAAAAAAGAAAGGGGAATGATTTCTCCGGTAAAGAACTCCAATACCCCATTAACATTTCAATTTAATGTGTAATGCATTTAAATAGAAAAAAGATCTCCTCATACACAGGTGCCTCACTATAGAAAGAGATAAGGAAAAGAGAAGACGGTCCTGCTGTATTTTCTCCTTAGATTGATTGGCAAAGAGAGGATAAAGATTGAGGGCAGGGAGCGATTTGGACAAAGAGGAAGAGCGTAGAGAGGACGGGGGACGGAGAGAGGGATCGCGGTGAGAAAGAGAGAGCACCAGCGAGATGGGAGAGAGCAGCAGCAAGAGAAAGAGAGAGATCACAGCGAGAGAAAGAGGGCAGCAGCAAGAGAGCGAGGCGAGAGAGAGAGAGGGAGAGAAGCAGCGAGGGCAGAAGAGCTCGATGAGATCGGGAGAGACGACGCGCGAGAAAGCTGACAGTAGCGAGAGAGAGACTTCGACGAGAGAGGGAGTGCAGAGGCGAGAGAGCTCGATCGACGAGAAAAGAAAGCTGCTGGCGAGCTTCCAGAGATCTCAACGAGCGACGCTGAGAGGGAGAGATCGAGAGCAGAGATTGAGCTGAGAGCGAGAGCTGAGAACGAGGAGAGAGAGAGCTTCGCCGCTGAGAGAGACCGGCGAGGAAGAGAGAGCTTCGTTGAGAGAGAGATGAGAGACAGGGGCGGGTAGGTCTAAGAAGGGGGAAAATGAAAAATGAGCGGGCCAGCGAAAAACTCACCTGATTGCATTTTATCTTCCGCCCACACGCTGCGTTCTGCCACACGATCCAGCTGATAATAGGGTCAACTGCAGTGTAGGAGAGCACTCCTCATATATATATATATATATATATTTGCACATGCATTGATAAAAATAGAAGAGATCAGAAAAGGTATCATAACATAAAGGAGGCTTTATGCCTTGAGAGACGATATTTGTGTCATGAAAGACAATTTTATATCTTGCACTAAAATTAATTTCATTTCTTCTTTCCCATATAAATACAAAAGTAAGATTTTATATGCTTTTCAAGTGTTGTCTGGACAGATGTTTGGATTGGCGGATATAAGTCATGGATTCAAGATGTTTTTGACTCTTTCAATGTCCCTTTGATGGCCCATGGCTCTTGGATTCTTTGACATAGACTTGAGCTTTAACTTTTAGAGTAAATGTTGGCATTTTGTGATGGGGCCCACCTGTGTTTACATGTGGGTGGACCCCACTCACAAAGATACACTCCTCACGAGGAATCTTATAGTGATATAGATAAGAATAGCCTAAGTTTAATCCAACTCTATTTCTTTATCATATGTACATTTAAATTCAAATTGAGAGAGATTGACCTTATTCTTTATCATAATCATCACTCAATTTGAATATGAATAGTTATCTTATTACCCATTAGCCAAAGGGCTATATATAGACATGAGAGATATCAATTGGCACAACTTTTATAACCAATCTTCCTTCCACTAGATCTACAATTCTCCATCATTTCAGGGTGTCCATCTTTGCCCTTGGATCTTAAAAAGTGAATCATACGTGATTGATCTCTTATAGATAGTCACAAATCTCCACACCAGTACCTGATTCAAGCCGACGCCGTCCGTATCGCGTTTGTAACAGCCAGCTCTCAAAGATCTGTTCTTCCGATGCATCTACTACCTTAAGTAAATGGGCTGCATTTTACTTGTTAGAATATGAATACATCAATCCACATGCCAATCGTTCACTATCTTTTTTTAAGGTACTTAGAACTTGAAAGAAATCCAAGTAGAGTTTGCCTTGGTCAAATGGGTTTATTCATTTGTATTCACTATCATTTTTTTAAGGTAATTTTAACTTGAAAGAAATCTATGTAGAGTTTGCCTTGGTCAAATGGGTTTATTCATTTGTATTCACTATCATTTTTTCAAGGTAATTTTAACTCTTAAGAAATCTATGTAGAGTATGCCTTGGTCAAATGGGTTTATTCATTTGTATTCACTATCATTTTTTAAGGTAATTTTAACTTGAAAGAAATCTGTGTAGAGTTTGCCTTGGTCAAATGGGTTTATTCATTTGTATTCACTATCATTTTTTTAAGGTAATTTTAACTTGAAAGAAATCTGTGTAGAGTTTGCCTTGGTCAAATGGGTTTATTCATTTGTATTCACTATCATTTTTTTAAGGTAATTTTAACTTGAAAGAAATCTTTGTAGAGTTTCCCTTGGTCAAATGGGTTTATTCATTTGTATTCACTATCATTTTTTTAAGGTAATTTTAATTCATTTGTATTCACTATCATTTTTTTAAGGTAATTTTAACTTGAAAGAAATCTTTGTAGAGTTTCCCTTGGTCAAATGGGTTTATACATTTGTATTTGTTACTGTGGGGAGCGAAATGAGAAGGTTAGAAACTGCCATGATGATGTGATGGCGTCTTCAGTATTCGGAGTGCAGGTAAGGTTGACTGAGCTTTTAATATATAGACTCCTGGAAAATCGCTTTTCAAAACATTTTTCACCCATGGTAGACATCACAAGGGCCCGAGCACACTGTAAATGCAAAAAGATTCTAAAGAAAGTTTAACAGTACATGGACGCACAAATGCACAACAATGCATTTATCAAAAACCACTTTGTCATAAAATTTAGAATTCGAGATTGCTGGATCTATTATTTAAACGGTGTCTGAATGAGTTAGTAAACCAAAGGAGTTTGTTGGCGTCTCATTTTATAATCTTGGTAGATCTTGGGATCTATTCCTGAAGGGATTTTGACATGATAAAGTAATGCGTAAAGTTCTTTGCGGTCCCCCTACTAGTGTCCTTAAGCTGAATTTTGACAGTAGTTATTTCCATGATATTCGATGTAGAGGAATTAGTGTAGTAATTTGAGACTGTGAGGTCAAGGTGATTAAAAACTTTTCTAGGCTATGGTTTCTTTGAATGCTAATGCATCTGAAGTCTATACTCTGTTGATTGGTTGTCGTGAACTGCTTAGATGGGGTGGTTACAATGTAATTTTTTAAGGTGATTCCTTTTCAGCTCTTCAATGGGGCTCTGGAAAGGCTTTTCATCCTTGGAGATTGATAGATTTAGTGGAGGAAGTGCAGGGTATTGCTAATGAGCTTGGAGCCTCATTTCTTCATGTCCATAAGGACGCAAATGTTATGGGAGATGCTCTTGTTAAGGAAGGAATTTTACCCTTTTCTATTCTCTTTTGATGTCTAGTGTTTTCATTTTTCCTTCGTTTTCTCTTTTCATTTGAGTTCTGGCTTTTTTGCTTGTATTCTTTGTTGTTTTTCTTATATATGGAATAAAATTTATTATTATATAAAAGAAAATGAAACAAGCAAATGTTGCACATTTTTTTAATTAAGAAAAAAATTATGGGCCCATCAAAATTTATAGCAACAATGTATATAAAGGGACTTTTTATGGGTTAATACATCTTAAATTAAGTTTACATGGGTTGATTGACAAAAAAAAAACAGATTTTTAAAATTGTCACCATAGTGCCTTGACTCGACCGTTTAGCACCTTTCCACAGTATTAACCATGGGCAAATGGGTATTATATATGTTTCAGTGCACATTAGTACTCTTATCCTCGCTTTGCTAGCTAGGTCATTTGTGGAAATATATATTATAATATAATGAATAAGAAATTCAATGAAAGGTGGGGTCAAACACCAGTTACGGCCAGAATTGTTTGGCATGCATCATCCCGGTCCTAAACCCATCCGATTCCATTCTTTATTTCGACCAGAAGTGTCAAAGGGCTGGGCTGCGCTGGACTGGGACTAGCCCTTACCCAACCCTCAAGGGATAGAGCAGGCCAGGGCAAGGCTCAGGGATTCAGGGAATCGAAAGGGAAAAACTATTATTATTATTATTATTATTATTTTAACATTTTTACTAAGTATCGAGCATCAATCGGGCACTACATTGTCTCACCTCTATTTGAAGGGATCACTAAGAAGATGTTTAGAGAATAGAAGTTCTCTTTTATGAGAGAAAAGCATACATGCTTTGGTGACTTGGGTTCTAGGTGTACTCTTTTTTTTTTTTTTTTTCCTATTAAAGTAGGAATATGGCTATGGAGTTTGTTCTATCTCACACTTTTCACAAAAATTACTGTTTCCATGTTCAAAATCATTCCAAAAGACTATTATCTTTGAGAAATTTAAACCGTTTACATTCAAATACCTTTTATGAATTAACTTTATTTTCAGTTTGTCACTAATAGGACTATTAAATGTTCTTAGATTTCAGTCAAAAAAATACATGAACTTGAAATATTATTGTTATTTTAGATTTTAAAAAAATATAAAGTTATAATTATCTAATTAAAATGATATTTGGATCACCCCATATCTTTAAAGCTCCATACACACAAACAACCTCTTATAAACTAGCTGGTTGGCATCTCTCGCATTCGTCAAGCAGGTGGAGTCGACTCAGTCGACTGAGAATGATTCAAATCAAGCTATCTGATATTTGAATCTGAATGTCAAACAAATTGTCACGTACATTAACGAACCGGTCATCACGAAATACCACGAGAATTCAAACCTCCCCCGTCTATAAAATCCTCCATCTCTCTTCACCACTCCACAATCACATATTATCCAACAATTCTCTCTTCATTGTTAAAGAGCCACAGACTAAAGCCAAATTATAGAGGCGGCTGAAATGGCAACCCTCCAAGCCTCTTTGAATCTCATAACAGCATCATCATCTACTTCTTCATCTTCCTTTGACAGGAGATTTGTCGCTACTCTCAGAGCCCCTAAACTTCCTAAGCTTCTTCACCTATCACTCCCAAAAATACAAAATACCAACATCAAGGAGCTTCACATAAGCGGAGGAATGGCTCCCACAACCAATACCCAGATGCAAAAGAAGTGGTCCGCAACCGAGAACAAGGATGCCATTGACATGGCTATAATCAAGCTCTATGCGATCGCAGAGACGGTTGCAGACAGGGTAGAGATGCACGCCAACATCGGCGAGCAGAGGAACAACTGGAACAAACTCCTCTCCAATTCTATCAATGCCATTATTCTCACGGCCGCCACCATGGCCGGACTTTCCATGATATCAACTGGGACAAATTCTGTATGGGTGATGAAGATTGCCTCAACTCTCTTGTACTCAGCAGCCACAGGACTTCTCTTGGTGGTAAACAAGATTCAGCCCTCTCAACTCGCCGAGGAGCAAAGGAATGCATCACGCTTGTTCCGCCAGCTCCACGAACAGATTCGCACGACCCTCGCCATCGGCACGCCAACTCTCAAGGATGCGGATGATGCAATGGAGAAGATGCTCGCGGTAGACAAGGCCTACCCACTTCCACTGCTCCCCGGAATGCTAGACAAATTTCCTGATCTTGTAGAACCCGCAAGATGGTGGCCTTCAAAAAGACCACAAAGGCAGCAGCAGCAGCAGAATATTCCCAATCAAAAAGATATGAATGGTTGGAGTCAAGATCTTGAGGAGGAAATGAGAGGAGTACTTGGAGTCTTGAAGAGAAAGGATACAGCAGACTATTTGAGATTGACCAAGTTGGTGCTCAAGGTTAATACGATCTTAGCAGCATCAGGTCCTGTACTCACTGGTCTTGCTGGTCTAGGGACAGCACTGGCTGGGTCTTCACCACTTGGGTCATGGGCTGCATTGGTTGGAGTGGCAGGTGGCGCGTTGGCCAGCATCATCAACACATTAGAGCATGGCGGGCAGGTGGGGATGGTTTTTGAGTTGTATAGGAACTGTGCTGGAGCCTATCGCTTCTTGGAAGAGAGGATTGAATCCAATATCAATGAAAGAGATTTCCAAAAGAGAGAGAATGGAGAGCTGTTTGAGATGAAAGTTGCAATTGAGCTAGGAAGAAGCATTCAAGAGCTTAGAGATCTTGGTGCTGCCTCTATAGCATATAAGGATGAAGACTCCTCTACCTCGGAGGAGTTTGCCGGAAAGCTTTTCTGAATTTTCCACCACGCAAATCAAGTGGTTTGATAAAATCATCCTGTGGATGTAAATGTTTGCGTCGTCTATAAACAATACATATTTCAAATCCTATTACTTTTATATATTCATTCATTTGTCAGCTCCAAATTGATGAGATAATGCTATTGTGATCATGATTCATTCATTCGAAGCATGTTCAAAATATATACCTGAGTAATGAATTACTTGTCAGCGTGAATCCACTTGCAAGCGATTCTCGCTGTTGTTTTTGAAGGTGCTTTAAACAAGGCAAAAATCCATGTAGAGTTTGCCTTGGTTGAATGGAGTTTTCCTTCCTTTGTATTAATGCTTATGGGGAACAAGCTAGAGTCTCTTGTAAGAGAACCTTGATGATATTCAAAATGAAGAGAGAAAGTGCCATGAAGCTGGTGATTTCTGCATCTCAGATTTACTAGAAAGTTTACTATATGGTATTCCTCATCCTGAGACCGGGCCAAGGTTTGTTTTTTTTTTTTTTTTTTTTCGGTAGAGGAGACTCGACCAAAGGTTGATTGGGCTTTTTATCGACTCTCTACCAATTGACAGATTTCTTAAAGAGCCCCATGAAAGGGATTTTGGAAACATTGGACAATCTTTGCATGAATCTTGAGTATCTTAATTACAAGCCTAGACGGGGCCGATTCAGCTATGATAGTATCACTCGTGATGGGCCACAAGGACTCACACACACCATAATAATAAACTGGATTTAAATTAAGAAGCTTAACAGCTCAGACGCATAAGTGAAATCCCCATGTTTTAATTCCAAAAAGTTTTCCAAACGATTTTCACCTGCTCAACTTCGCTCTGTGCACTTAGAACCGGTGCCGTTGGTCGTGCAAGACCCGGTGAAATTCAAGGGAGTCCCTCCTCTGGTGATGGTCCGAATACGCACTTCTGCTGGACCACACGTGCTGGAGAATATCTTTCCCCATTTTCCATTATTTCTGAAGAAGGCGTCGTTCCATAGTTTCTAAAGGTGGATCCCAGATGTTAGCCCCATGTTCCAAGATTTTTAACGGTGGGTTTAAGTTTTACTTTCTAACTGGTTGTTAGTTTGGAAGAATTACGAGAATTCTTGTCGGAGAGAATTCTGAAAATTTTAAAGGCGGCCTTTAGGGCCTGTTTCTTTATGACTAGAATTTGGGAGGTTGGGGTCTTTTTTTTTCTACATGATGTGACATCTTATCCACTTGCATTTGAAATGCTTGTATTTCTTATATCAGAGTTTCAAATTTCAACCATCCAAAAGACCTTTTGAAAATTTTGGAATTCTACTCTCTATTCCATTTGTTGGAATTTCAAATCCTCCATAAATAAGAGGGAGGGACAATTTTTGGAGAATTTAAAGTTCTCCCAGACAAGAATTCTTAGAATTTTATTAAAAAAATACACCTGTAAAGTGGAATTCCAAATGTTCAAGCACACTCAAGTATTTGAATGCTCTGTTAATTTATAAGGCTAAAAGTGCCTTCTCATTTGGGCTGGCATTCTGAATTCTTTTATCAAAAAGAATATTTGGGATGCTCGGGAGACAAAGGGTAAAAGCATGTCAAAAATTCTCAATAAGCTCAATTCCTTATAAAAAAATTAATGCCTTTAACCAAATAGGCCCTAAAGGTAGGACATGCATTATAATTTCTAAATGGAGGTTCCAATGACTAAAATGCATACATGAATTGAAGGATGTATGAAATTCTCATGCATGAGTTCCAACATGAATGAAAGGGCAAAACTACAATGCAATGTTGTTGAATTACAGTACGGTGTAACGTTCTTCTTCAATGTATGGTGGGGCCCACCTTTTCAAAATCCAAGCCGTTCATTAGCCATATCAACCGTTTTACTCTTTGAATCTAGATTTTCAAAGAAGACTTCAGTGGACCAACTGTTAGATTGATAACACATGAGGGACTCACTCCATAACTATCCCAAATAAGAGAAAAATAAAGTTAAGTTCATCACATGTTTCAGATACAGTAAAATCCAATGGTGACCATCTTACATACTTAATTAATAATAATTTACATCTTGATCACTGCGTAGGATGTCACGGTTGATGACTAGCTTGGATTTTGAAAAGTTGGGCTCCACCATGCATTGTAGAAGGGTGTTGTACATTATAGTAATACAGCAGCACTGCATTGTAGTTCTGTCCTGAATGAAGTAGGAACTTAAAAATCACTCAATTCAGAAGAGTTTTAGAAGTCTAGCATTTTGAATTTCCAGACTCCAAGACTCCACAGGGCATGAACTCAAAAGATTCTAGTTCATAAATGGTCCCTTGGATAAACTGAAATTTCTGGATTCTCAAGGAATTTGGAAGTTTCTCAACAATAAAAAAAAAATTCCCGTCATTGATTCTTCTAAAGTAACATGAGAACACCTAATTTTCGTATAATGCTCACTTATATTTATCTCCATCTCTAGAGTAGGTCAAATGAGAAAGGCATGGCTTGTGGATTAGGGTCCGGTCACCCGAATATCGATTTTGGGCAGAACAGAACTACATGCAGTGCCACTACATTGTAATTGGGTGCATCGCCCGGGTTATACACATGGGTGGGGCCCACTTTTAATAAATCCAAACCGTTCCTCAACCCTAAGACCCATTGTATATATTCTTGGTATCAAAATATTAAAAGTTTATTTCAGTGGGCCACTAATGGATTGATCGCCAGGTTTCGCAAATGAGAAATTCCTTCTGTTTCTGCCCCCCAACAGAGAAAAGTAAAGGAAGTTAATCACGAGTTTTCCTATATTTAATTAATCCAACGACGACCATCTCACAAATTCAAATAACAATTTATTATCTGATCACTACAAATTGGGTGCAATAGCTGATAATAGGTCTGGATTTTCCAAAGGGTTCTTTGCCCCACCCATGTTTTTATCATGGTCACTACACCATGCTACAGTACAGTGACGCTCTGCATGGTGGTTCTGCCCCCATCACTCTTAAAATTTAAGCCAGAAAATCTAATGATCCTATATATAACTACATCATTTTTGCTGTGACCTAATCTCATGTCAATATCGGATTCGGGTGTGCGACAATTCCCAAGCTTGGCTGGTGGCAAGGTCAAGACCGATCACAGGTGGGCCTCACTTTAAATGTCAATTTCTGGAAGGAAGTCTGTTATAATGCATCAAGGCATTGACAGGGGCCAAAGGCCCGGTTCCAAAACCCAATCCCTTCTTTGGACCCCTTCTTTGTGACTCGTTCCAGCTCATTTTGTGTGGAGTCGACCGAGAAGAATTCAATTAAACAGGCTCTAGCTTTACCAAAACAAAACGTCAAGCTATCTGAATGTCAAACAAAGTGTCACGTACGAAAACGAACGAGTCATCGTCAAACACAGTGAAAATTCTAACTTTCGCCCTCTATAAAAGGCCTTCTTCTCTCTTCACAAGTTCTCCATCATTTTTTCATCTCTTCATCGTTAAAAACCAAAGACTAAAGCCAAAAGAGGAAGCAGAAATGGCCACCCTCCAAGCCTCCTTCAATCTCATAACATCATCATCATCTTGTTCCTCTTCGTCAACTTCCTTTGACAAGAGAGTTTTTGCAACTCTCAGGGCCCCCAAACTTCCTTACGTTCACCTATCCCTCCCAAAACTACAAACTGTGAACATGGAGGAGCTTGACATCCCCAACCAATTGAAGAACATAACCAACCCTCAGGTACTAAGGATGATGACCGCAACCGAGAACAAGGATGCCATTGATATGGCTATCACTAAGCTCTATGCGATTGCCGAGGCGGCTGCAGACAGGGTGGAGATGCATGCCAACATTGGCGAGCAGAGGAACAACTGGAACAATCTCCTCCTCAACTCTATCAATGCTATTACACTTACCGCCGCCACAATGGCCGGGCTCTCGATGATACCAACAGGGACAAATTTTGTGTCGGTGATGAAGATCACCTCAACCCTCTTGTATTCGGCGGCCACGGCACTTCTGTTGGTGGTGAACAAAATCCAGCCTTCCCAACTCGCGGAAGAGCAAAGGAATGCATCACGCTTGTTCCGCCAGCTACACGAACAGATCCGCACTACCCTCACCCTTGGCAATCCAACACTCAAGGATGTGGATGAAGCAATGGAGAAGATGCTAGCACTAGACAAGGCCTACCCACTACCACTGCTCCCTGGAATGCTAGACAAGTTCCCAGCTACTGTAGAGCCCACAAGATGGTGGCCTGCAGAGCGAAAGCAGAGGCGGCCGCAGCAGCTTCTTTCAAAGCAAGAAGGCATGAATGGTTGGAATCAAGATCTTGAAGAGGAAATGAGGGGAGTACTTGGAGTCCTGAAGAGAAAGGATACAGCAGATTATATGAGATTGAGCAAATTGGTGCTCAAAATTAATAGGATCTTAGCTACATCAGGTCCTCTGCTCACTGGTCTGGCAGCACTAGGCACCGCACTGGCGGGGTCTTCATCATATGGGTCATGGGCTGGATTGGTTGGTGTTGCAGGTGGCGCTTTGGCGACCATCGTCAACACATTTGAACATGGCGGCCAGGTTGGGATGGTTTTTGAGATGTATAGGAACTGCGCCGGATTCTATCGCTTCTTGGAAGAGCGGATTGAATCCAATCTCATTGAAAGAGATTTCCACAAGAGAGAGAATGGAGAGATGTTTGAGATGAAAATGGCAATAGAGCTAGGAAGAAGCGTTCAAGAGCTTAGAGATCTTGCTGCTGCTTCAATGAGATATAATGATAAACACTCTTCTACCTCTGAGGAGTTTGCTGGAAAGCTCTTCTGAATCTTTTAAGAGCCCGATCCAATTGTTGTATAATATCAACTTTTTGTATAAATATTCAAATGCTATTCTTTTATTCATTAATTCATTTGCGGACTCCAAAAATGATGGGATAATGCTATGGTGGTGATGGTTCATTCATTTTGAAGTGAGAAATATGCGTCAAGAGCAATGAATTACTTGTTACCATGTTAGTCCACATGCAAAGTTGGTCCTCACTATCATTTTTCAAGGAAGTTGCTTTAAATTTTGGAGAATCTATGCAGAGTTTGCCTGGGATGAAGGGTTGTATTTTTGCTTGTGGGAAGAAGGCTCTCTTATAAGAGAACTTTAATGATGTTCTTGAGCACAAATCTGTAAGAGCTAGCTGCTACAAAAGCGATAAGGACAACGTCGGCTTGAATCAGGTGTTGATGTGGAAATCTGTGATTGTCTATGAGTGATTAGTCACGTATGATTCACTCTTCAAGATCCAAAGACAAGAATGGACACCCTGGATCTAGAAGATGATAATGGAGAGTTGTAAAGGAAGATCAATTGTCAAAGTTGTGCCGACTAATATATAGCCCTTTGGCTAATGAGTAATAAGATCTCTATTCATATTGAGATGATTAGGATAAAGAATAAGATAAATATCTCTCAATTTGAATTTAAATGTAGATATGATAAAAAGATAAAAGATTTGGATAAAACTTAGGCTATTCTTATCCATATCTCCATGAGACTCTTTGTGAGGGGTGTATCTTTGTGAGTGGGGTCCACCCACATGTAAACACAAGTGAGAGAACTTTAATAATTTGCAAACTGACAAGGGGATCAAGTGTGATGCAGAGGAATAGCGTTTTTTTTAATTTATTCGGACAAAAAATATTTCTCTTGCAGCATAAAAGCATATATTTTTTTTTCACATGTGTTGATGAAAATAGAAGAGATCAGAAAAGGTATCATAACATAAAGGAGGGTTTATGCCTTGAAAGACGATATTTGTGTCATGAAAGACAATTTTTATATCTTGCACTAAAATTAATTTCATTTCTTCTCTCCCATATAAATACAAAAATAAGATTTTATATACTTTTCAAGTGTTGTCAGGACAGATGTTTGGATTGGCGGATATAAGTCATGGATTCAAGATGTTTTTGAGGCTTTCGATGTTCCTTTGATGGCCCATGGCGCTTGGATTCTTTGACATAGACTTCAGCTTTAACTTTTAGAGTAAATGTTGGCATTTGTGATGGGGCCCACCTGTGTTAATATAAGGGTGGACTCCACTTACAAAGATACTCTCCTCACAAGGAGTCTCATGGTGATATGGATAAAAATAGCTTGAGTTTTATCCAACTCCATCTCTTTATCATATCTACATTTAAATTCAAATTGAGAGACATTAATTTTATTATTTATCCTACTTATCCCTCAATTCGAATATGAATAGTTATCTTATCACCCATTAGCCAAAGAGCTATATATAGACATGAGAGATATCAGTTTGTACTACTTTTATAATCAATTTTCCTTCCACTAAATCTACAATTCTCCATCATCATCTTCTATATTCAGAGTGTGCATCTTTGCCCTTGAATCTTGAAGAGTGAATCATACGTGATTGATCTCTTATAGACAGTCACAGATTACCACACCAGTGCCTGATTCAAGTCGACGCCGTCCCTATCGCGTTTGTAACAGCCAGCTCTTAAAGATCCGTGCTTTCACTGCATCTACTACCTTCAGTAAATGGGTTGCATTTCACTTGTTAGAATATGAATACATGAATCCACATGCCAGTCATTCACAATCTTTTTTTAAGGTTCTTTGAACTTGAAAGAAATCTATGTAGAGTTTGCCTTGGTCAAATGGGTTTATTCATTTGTATTCATTATCATTTTTTCAAGGTAATTTTAACTTGAAAGAAATCTATGTAGAGTATGCCTTGGTCAAATGGGTTAATTCATTTGTATTCACTATCATTTTTTTAAGATAATTTTAACTTGAAAGAAATCTATGTAGAGTTTGCCTTGGTCAAATGGGTTTATTCATTTGTATTCACTATCATTTTTTTAAGGTAATTTTAACTTGAAAGAAATCTATTTAGAGTTTTCCTTGATCAAATGGGTTTATTCATTCAAAAAGGCTACTTGTCCCGGGACATGGCCCGGCTCCCATGGGAGCCGTTGGCATGGGATCCAACGGCTCCCATGGGAGCCGGGCCACGTCCCGGGACAAAAATCCTGGGACAAGTATCACGGCTGTTATTCATTTGTATTTGTCATTGTGGGGAGCGAAATGAGAAGGTCAGAAACTGCCGTGATGATGTGATGGCGTCTTCAGTATCTCAGAGTGCAGGTAAGGTTGACTGAGCTTTTAATATATAGAATCCTGGAAAATGGCTTTTCAAAACATTTTTCACCCAAGGTAGAGACCACAAGGGCCCGCGCACACAGTAAATGCAAAGAGATTTTAAAGAAAGTTTAACAGTACATGGACGCCCAAATGCACAACAATGCATCTATCAAAAACCACTTTGTCATAAAATTTAGAATTCCAGATTGCTGGATCTATCATTTGAACGGTGTCTCTGAATGAGTTAGTAAACCGAAGGAGTTTGTTGGCGTCTCATTTTATGATCTTGATAGTTCTTGGGATCTTTTTTTGAAGGGATATTAGCATGATAAAGTAATGCGTAAAGTTCTTTGGCTGAGTCCTACTACTTATGTCCTTAAGTTGAATTTTGATGGTAGTTATTTTCACGATATTTGACGAAGAGGAATTGGTGGAGTAATTTGGGACTGTGAGGGCAAGGTGATTAGAAACTGTTTTGGGCTATGAATTCTTTGAATGCTAATGCAGCTGAAGTCTATACTCTTTTAATTGGTTGTCGTGAATTGTTTGGATTCGGTGGTTACAATGCAATTTTTTAAGGTGATTCCTTTTTTAGCTATTCAATGGGGCTCTGGAAAGGCTTCTCATCTTTAGAGATTGACAAATTTAGTAGAGGACGTGCATGATATTGCTAATCAGCTTGGAGCCACATTTTTTCATGTTTATGAGGAGGCAAATGTCATGGCAGGTGCTCTTATTAAGGAAGGAGTTTTATCCTTTTTTATTCTTTTTTATGTCTAGTGTTTTCATTTCCTTCGTTTTCTCTTTTCATTTGAATTCTGGCTAAGTTTAAGTGGCTTCTCTTGCTTGTATTCTTTGTTGTTTTTCTTATGGAATAAAATTTATTGTTATATAGAAGAAAATGAAACAAGCAAATGATGAACATTTTTAAATTAAGAAAAAAATTATAGGCCCATCAAAATTTGTAGCAACAATGTATATAAAGGGACTTTTTATGGGTTAATACATCTTAAATTAAGTTTACATGCGTTGATTGACCAAAAAAAAAAAAAAAAAAGGATTTTTAAAATTGTCACCATAGTGCCTTGACTCGACCGTTTAATAT
Organism: Camphora micrantha; assembly: GCA_003546025.1. Lineage (NCBI taxonomy): Eukaryota > Viridiplantae > Streptophyta > Magnoliopsida > Laurales > Lauraceae > Camphora > Camphora micrantha. The sequence goes on from QPKB01000001.1 coordinate 71,145,639, forward strand.
CTTTTCAAAGTATTAACCATGGGTAAATGGGTATTATGTTTCGGTGCACATTAGTACTCTTATCCTTGCTTTGCTAGGTCATTTGTGGAAGTGTATATATCATAATGCAATAAGAAATTCACTGAAATTAAGGTGGGGTCAAACACCAGTCACGGCCAGAATTGTCGGGCATGCATCATCTCGGTCCTAAACCCATCCGATTCCATTCTTTGTTTGGACCAGGGGTGTCAAAGCTAGGGACGAGTTGAAACGGGTAAAAAGCCCAGCTCGGCCCGTCCCGACCCAAACCCTAAAATACAGGACTTTTGAAAGAAATTTGAGCCCAGTAGGCTGGGTTTGGATAATACATTTTAAAGCTCGGCTAAAATGGGACTGGGACTGAGCAGAGGATGCCCAGCCCGTTCAGGTCTGGCCCGTCCCAAGCCCTAAAATGCATGGCTTTTAAAAAAATTTGAGCACAGTGGGTTGCGTTTGGACAATACATTTCTTTTTCAAATTACTTGACCCATGTAGGAAAATAGGATATTCATTCTCATTCATTTTATTGATTTTTGATTTTCTACTTGCACCATTCAAAAAAAAAAAAAAAAAGTTTTTAACTGATCCTACATTACTTTAACTTGACTCATATATTATACTCATTCATTTCTTGACTCATATAACTTATAGGATACTCATTCATTTCTATTGATTTTCTGATTTCTGCTGTCACCGGCCGAAAAAAAAAAAAGTTTTTAACTCCGCCATGTTGCTTGTTGCATTGCATTGCCGGTCCCAAACCCGAAAAAAAGGTGGAGGCTTTAAAGTCTGGTTCATACAGGGTGTCTGGTAACAACAGGAATAATTAGAGAATGTTTTGCTTCTATCTATGATCAAGCTAAGCCCAGGCCTGACCCTGTCCCAGCCCGGGCCCGTACGGAACGAGATTTGATGTAAGCCCGTTCAATTTAAAGCCGGAATTAGACAACACCTAGCAGGCCCATCCTATTTTCGGGACCCAGGGCAAGGCCCGGTTCCAAAACCCAATCCCATCCACTTTCCATGCCTTCTTTGGACCCCTTCTTTGTGACTCGTTCCAGCTCATTTTGTGTGGAGTCGACCGAGAAGAATTCAATTAAACAGGCTCTAGCTTTACCAAAACAAAATGTCAAGCTATCTGAATGTCAAACAAAGTGTCACGTACGAAAACGAACGGGTCATCGTCAAGCACAGTGAAAATTCTAACTTTCTCCCTGTATAAATGGCCTTCTTCTCTCTACACCACTTCACATCACAAGTTCTCCATCATTTTTTATCTCTTCATCGTTAAAAACCAAAGACGAAGCAGAAATGGCCACCCTCCAAGCCTCCTTCAAACTCATAACATCATCATCATCTTGTTCCTCTTCGTCATCTTCCTTTGACAGGAGAGTTTTTGCAACTCTCAGGGCCCCCAAACTTCCTAACCTTCACCTATCCCTCCCTAAACTACAAACTGTGAACATGGAGGAGCTTGACATCCCCAACCAATTGAAGAACATAACCAACCCCCAGGAACTAAGGATGAGGACCGCAAGCGAGAACAAGGATGCCATTGATATGGCCATCACTAAGCTCTATGCGATTGCCGAGGCGGTTGCAGACAGGGTGGAGATGCATGCCAACATTGGCGAGCAGAGGAACAACTGGAACAATCTCCTCCTCAACTCTATCAATGCTATTACACTTACCGCCGCCACAATGGCCGGGCTCTCGATGATACCAACAGGGACAAATTTTGTGTTGGTGATGAAGATCACCTCAACCCTCTTGTATTCGGCGGCCACGGCACTTCTGTTGGTGGTGAACAAAATCCAGCCTTCCCAACTCGCGGAAGAGCAAAGGAATGCGTCACGCTTGTTCCGCCAGCTCCACGAACAGATCCGCACTGCCCTCACCCTTGGCACTCCAACACTCAAGGATGTGGATGAAGCAATGGAGAAGATGCTAGCACTAGACAAGGCCTACCCACTACCACTGCTCCCTGGAATGCTAGACAAGTTCCCAGCTACTGTGGAGCCCACAAGATGGTGGCCTGCGGAGCGAAAGCAGAGGCGGCCGCAGCAGCTTCTTTCACAGCAAGAAGGCATGAATGGTTGGAATCAAGATCTTGAAGAGGAAATGAGAGGAGTACTTGGAGTCCTGAAGAGAAAGGATACAGCAGATTATATGAGATTGAGCAAATTGGTACTCAAAATTAATAGGATCTTAGCTACATCAGGTCCTCTGCTCACTGGTCTGGCAGCACTAGGCACCGCACTGGCGGGGTCTTCATCATATGGGTCATGGGCTGGATTGGTAGGTGTTGCAGGTGGCGCTTTGGCGACCATCGTCAACACATTTGAACATAGCGGCCAGGTTGGGATGGTTTTTGAGATGTATAGGAACTGCGCCGGATTCTATCGCTTCTTGGAAGAGCGGATTGAATCAAATCTCAATGAAAGAGATTTCCACAAGAGAGAGAATGGAGAGATGTTTGAGATGAAAATGGCAATAGAGCTAGGAAGAAGCATTCAAGAGCTTAGAGATCTTGCTGCTGCTTCAATGAGATATAATGATAAAGACTCTTCTACATTTACCTCTGAGGAGTTTGCAGGAAAGCTCTTCTGAATCTTTGAAGAGCCTGATCCAATTGTTGTATAATATCATCTTTTTGTATAAATATTCAAATGCTATTCTTTTATTCATTAATTCATTTGCGGACCAAGAATGATCGGATAATGCTATGGTGGTGATGGTTCATTCATTTGGAGTGAGAAATATGCGTCAAGAGTAATGAATTACTTGTTACCATGTTAGTCCACATGCAAAGTGGTCCTCACTATCATTTTTCAAGGAAGGTGCTTTAAATTTTGGAAAATCTATGCAGTGTTTGCCTCGGAAAAAGGGTTGTATTTTTGCTTGTGAGAAGAAGGCCTTTATCACAGTAGCGGATCCAAGATTTTCGTTTGAGGGGTGTGAACCTTAATAGATAGTTTGGTTTGGGAGCAAACTGAGGATTTTTATATGAATTTTAAGGGTAGAGCCCTAATTTTTATTGGATTTTTTTAAGTATACCTTGATTTAACGGGTGCGGTCGCACCCGCGTGGTTGTATCTAAGTCCGCCCCTGCTTAATGATGGTCCTGAGAGAACTTTAATAATCTGTAAACTAACAAGGGGATCGAGTGTAATGCGAAGGAATGGCGTTTTTTTATTTCTTCGGATAATTTTTTTTTTCTTGCAGCTTACCAGTCATGGATTCAAGATGTTTTTGAGTCTTTCGATGTTCCTTTGATGGCCCATGGCGCTTGGATTCTTTGACATAGACTTGTGCTTTTAACTTTTAGAGCAAATGGGCTGCATTTCACTTGTTAGAATATGAATATATGAATCCACGTGCCAGTCATTCACTATCTTTATTTATGGTACTTAGAACTTGAAAGAAATCTATGTAAAGTTTGCCTTGGTCAAATGAGTTTATTCATTTGTATTCACTATCATTTTTTAAGGTAATTTGAACTTGAAAGAAATCTATGTAGACTTTGCCTTGGTCAAATGGGTTTATTTATTTGTATTCACTATAATTTTTTTAAGGTAATTTTAACTTGAAAGAAATCTATGTAGAGTTTGCCTTGGTCAAATGGGCTTAATCATTTGTATTTGTTATTGTGGGGCGTGAAATGAGAAGGTCAGAAACTGCCATGATGATGTGATCTCTGGCGTCTTCAGTTTTTACTGAACCGATTACTGTGTGGTCTTCCACATCTCGGAGTCGAGGTAAGGTTGATTGGGCTTTTTATAGGCTCCTTGGAAAATGGCTTTAGAAAAAAAAAAATTATCACCCATGGTAGAGACCACAAGGGCCTGCACACGCTGTAAATGCAAAGAGATTTTAAAGAAAGTTTAACAGTACATATGGACGCACCAATGCACAACAATGCATCCACCGTAAACCACTTTGTCATAAAATGTAGAAATGGAGAGATTGCTCAATCTATCTGACTGGGTTAATTATTCAACGAAAAGGAATTGGTTGAGTAATTTGAGACTGTGAGCGCAAGGTGATTAGAAAATGTTCTAGACTTGTAGATTCTTTGAATGCTAATGCAGCTGAAGTCTATACTTCGTTGATTGGGTGTCGAGAATTGCTTAGTTTGGATTGTTACAATGGTGATTCATTTTCAGCTATTCAATAGGGCTCTAGAAAGGCTTCTCGTCCTTCGAGAATTAACAGATTTAGTAGAGGAAGTGCAGGATATATTGCTAATCAACTTGGAGCCTCATTTTTTCAAGTTCATAGGGAGGCAAATGTCATGGCAGATGCTCTTGTTTAAGAGAGTTTTTTTGCGCTCTTCTATTCTTTTAAATATCTAGTGTTTTCATTTCCTTCATTTCCTCTTTTCATTTGAGTTCTGGCAAAGTATCAGTAGCTTCTTTGCATGTATTCTTTGTTTTTTTTTTTTTTTATGGAATAAGATTTACTGTTATAAAAAAATTGCAGCAAATAAATGTTGCGCATTTTTCAAATCAAGAAAAAAATTATGGCCCCATCATAATTTATAACTAGAAGAGTTCCCATCAATGTATGTAAAGGGACTTTTTATTGGTTAATACATCTTAAATTAAGTTTGCATGGGTTAATTGACAAAAATAAACTTTAAATTGTCACCATAGTACCTTCCGTTTCTACCCACAAAAAGGGAAAAGTGAAGGAAGTTAATAATGAGTTTCAAGCTTTAATTGATCCAACGAGGACCATCTCACAAATTTGAATAATAATTTATTATCTGATCACTACAAAGGGTACTGCAATGGTGTTGGGTTTTGGCTCGTTTTATAGGCCCAATTAAATTGTATTAGGGTTGAGGGGTAATTTAGTCTATGTTAAAACTATATATTATCTCTTTTGTTTGTAACCCTAAGTTGGGGAAAACTCTGATTAGTGTAGTAGAAGAAGACGAGTTTTGTCCGTGGACGTAGGTGTGAAATCACCGAACCACGTAAATCTGTGTTCCTTTTTTTGTGGCTTGATTTTGTTTACTTATTGATCGCATGCTTCTGCACTCCCTATCACAACAAATTGGTATTAGAGCCAAGTTGTAGTACGCGATCAACGTCGGAGATCATCAAATCAGATTGTATTTCGCAAAAGGCTGGATCTCACACCGAGGTGGAAGAAATCTATCCCTGTTTGGAAATAGGGAATAGCCCACGTGTTTCAAACTTTCAGTTTGGTTTCTAGGAAGAGAAACAAGAGAGAGTTGACATCTTGGTTATCTTGGTCAAAGAAATATTTTTTGTCCTTTTGTGGTATAAAGAGACAAAGAGGAGTAGTGCTTGCTTCTGCAGAACCCAGGAAGTGGGTTTATTTGTTTTGATTCGAAGGTGCAGGAATCGCACAGTTTGTTCCGGAGGTTCTATTCCGCCGGAATCAGAGAAGGAATCGAATCCCAGTCGCCTTGTTAGTCCGGTCACCGCGTTCGCTGCCGGTCCACTTACGCCGGAGATCCAAAGGGTCAGATCTGCAGCTGTGTTTTGTTCTGTCACAGAACTCATCGCAGAGAAGGGAGAAGAAGGAACCCAGATCTTTGGCTCAGTTTCGAGTCGGTTCCAGGTCAGGTTTGATCCGCCCAGCACAGAAGCCCAGCAGCAGTTCTCTGCAGCACACTGACGTCAGCAAGCATTACAGTCAAGGCAGAATTTGACCAATCAACGGCCAAAATTGATTTGTGATTTCCGGAGCCATCCGGACTCAAAATTGAGCTCCGTTTTTTTTTTTTCTTTTTTTTTTTTTTTTGTTGGATTCGTATCGACGAGGTCTACGATCTGAACGCAGTGGATTGATAGTTTGGCAAAAAAAAATGACAAGCTCATCATCGACAAAGACCACCATCTCGAATGCAAAATTTGAAGTCGAGAAGTTTGATGGAACCAATAACTTTGGTATGTGGCAATGTGAAGTTAGAGATGTTCTAAGCCAACAAGAGTTGGAAATTGCTCTGGAGGATAAATCCTCAGATATGAAAGATGAGGAATGGCAGAAGATCAATCGTCAGGCATGTAGCACCATCGGATTATGTCTCGCGAAGGATCAGAAATACTCAGTGATGAGAGAAACTTCTGCAAAAGAATTGTGGCAGAAATTGGAGGAAAAGTATATGACCAAAAGCTTGGAGAATCGGATCTATTTGAAGAATAAACTTTTCCGCTTCGAATATCGCCAAGGTATTTCTATGACCGAACATCTTGATGATTTTAATAAGATTATTGCTGATTTAATGAACATTGATGTGAAAATTGATGATGAGGATAAGGCATTACTTCTTCTGAATTCACTTCCCGATAGTTATGATTATTTTACTCACACTTTGATCAACGGGAAGAATGAGGTTAAATACGATGTTGTGTCTGCTGCTTTGATGAATAATGAATATCGGAAGAAGGACAAACAGGCCCACAAGGATTCATAATCTAATGCATTGTTAGTAAGAGGCAGATCAGATGATAGGAAATCTGATAGAAAATCTCGTTCTAAATCGAGAGGAAAATCAAAACCACCTGTAAAAGATGAATGTGCCTTTTGTCACAAAAAGGGCATTGGTAGAAGGATTGTCCAAAGTTGAAAAATAAGGACAAAAATAAATCTGTTGCAAACATTGGACACAATGGGGGATGATGATTCTTAATTTAGTTTGACTGTTTCTTCATTGGTATGCCATTCTGATGAGTGGATTTTAGACTCGGATTGTACCTATCATATGTGTCCCAACAGGGACTGACTTTCCAGCTTTCAAGAGTTGGATGGTGGAACAGTTTTGATGGGCAATGATAGTGCCTGCAAAACAAAAGGGATAGGAAAAATCCGTTTGAAGATGCATGATGGAGCAGTTAGAGTTTTGACAGATGTTCGGTATGTATCTGATTTGAAGAAGAACCTCATCTCATTGGGTGCTTTAGACTCCAAAGACTTCAAGATTACCATGGAAGGTGGAGTTCTAACAGTTGTTTATGGTGCACTTGTGTTGATGAAGGGTGTCCGAAGAGGTAATTTGTATTTCTTGCAAGGAAGTACAATTGTAGGTACAAGCATCAACAGTATCTGATAGCTCGAATGAGACTGTTACAGACACTACCAGATTGTGGCACATGCGTCTAGGGCATGCTGGGGAGAGAGCACTGCAGGGTTTGGTTAAGCATGGATTGTTGGAAGGTATAAAAACCTGCAAGTTGGGATTTTGTGAACATTGTGTTTTTGACAAGCAGACAAAAGTGAAGTTTGGTACCGCGATCTATAGTACTCAATGCATACTAGACTATATTCATTCGGATGTATGAGGTCCTACTAAGGTGGCATCTTTGGGAGGTATGCACTACTTTGTTACATTCGTTGATGACTTCTCCAGAAAAGTATGGGTGTACATCATGAAGCACAAGGATGAAGTCTTGAATGTGTTCTTAAAGTGGAAGAAAATGATTGAAACACAAACTGGCATAAAGATTAAAAGGCTCAGGTCAGATAACGGTGGAGATTACAAGTCTGATCCGTTCTTACAAGTATGTCAGGATGAGGGGATCGTGAGGCATTTCATAGTTAGTGGGACACCGCAACAGAATGGGGGTGGCAGAACGCATGAACTGCACTATATTGGAGAAAGTTCGGTGTATGTTGTCTAATTCCGGATTAGGCAAAGCGTTTTGGGTGAGGCAGTTGCTTATGCATGTCATCTCATCAACAGGTTACCTTCTGTTGCGATTGATGGAAAAACACCCATTGAGGTATGGTCTGGAAAACCCGCTACTGATTAAGATATATTGCATATATTTGGTTGTCCTGCTTATTTCCATGTCACAGAGAATAAGTTGGATCCAAGGGCCAAGAAAGCTATATTCTTGGGTTTCAATAGTGGTGTGAAAGGATACCGGCTATGGTGTCCAGCTTCAAAGAAACTTGTTCTGAGCAAGGATGTGACTTTTGATGAATCTTCCATGTGGAAACAAAACAAGAAAAATATAATGGCTCTAAGGAGGAGAGCAAGGCCAATTATAAATCAAAGCAGGTGGAGTTTGATGTCATCCCAATTGAGTTAGAGGATGATAATACAGATGGGGAGGAGACTCCAATTGATGTCATCCCAATTGAGTTAAAGGGTGATGATACAGATGAGAAGGAGACTCCAGCCCAAGAGCCTCCACACGAACAAGCAAATTCTACTGCAGCTAGTAGACCAAAAAGGAATATTCGAAAACCTAAACGGTTCACTGACATGGTGGCATATGCACTTTCAATGGTTGAAGAATATGTAAAAAGGCATTCAGAAAGTGTAGAGTGGCAGGCTGCAACGGATGAGGAAATGAAATCCCTTCATAAGAATGACACTTGGGAGCTGGTATAGTTACCTAAGGGGAAGAAAGCAATTTGTTGCAAATGGGTCTACACCATGACAGAGGGATCTCCAGGAAATGACAGTGTTAGGTACAAGGCTAGATTGGTGGCTAAAGGCTACGCACAGAAAGAAGGCATTGACTACAATGAGGTATTCTCTCCCGTTGTGAAGCATTCTTCTATCCGTATTTTGTTAGCCTTGGTTGCACAGTTTGATCTTGAGTTAGCGCAACTCGATGTTAAAACTGTATTTTTGCATGGTGACTTGAATGAGGAAATCTACATGACCCATACATGACCCAACCAGATGGGTATAAGGTTGCTGATAAAGAACATTTGGCTTGTAAACTGAAAAAATCGTTGTATGGTTTGAAACAATCTCCGAGACAATGGTACAAACGATTTGACAAGTTTATGATTGGACAGAAGTACACACGGAGTTCTTTTGATCATTGTGTCTACTATCGCAAACTACGGAATGGAACCTTCATTTATTTGCTCTTATATGTCGATGTTATGCTTATAGCTTCTAAGAGCAATGTGGGGATTGAAAAATTGAAGACTCAAATGAGTATTGAATTTGAAATGAAGGATTTGGGGGAAGCCAAGAAGATACTTGGTATGGAAATTCAGAGAGACAGGGTGCAAGGCAAGGTTTGTCTGTCGCAGAAATAGTATTTGAAGAAGATACTACAGCATTTTGGTATGGATGCAAAAACAAAACCTGTAAGTACACCTCTTGCCTCTCACTTCAAGTTTAGCGTTGCTATGTCTCCTAGCACAGATAATGAGCGTCATTACATGGCTCAGGTTCCTTATCAGAGTGCTGTTGGTAGTTTGATGTATGCGATGGTGTGTACTAGGCCTGACATTTCGCAGGTTGTCAGTATAGTAAGCAGATATGCATGATCCAGGAAAAGGGCACTGGCAGGCCGTGAAATGGATCCTACCGTATATTCTGGGTACCGTGGATGTTGGTTTGGTGTTTCAGCGGGATGATAGTATTTGTTAGCATGTGGTTGGATATGTGGATTCCGATTACGCTGGTGATTTGGAAAAGCGTCGGTCTACTACAGGTTATGTGTTAACACTTGCAAGGGGACCGGTGAGTGGGAGGTCAATGTTACAGTCTATAGTTGCTTTGTCAACTACTGAGGCAGAGTACATGGCGGCGATAGAGGCCATTAAGGAGGCCATTTGGCTTCAAGGTTTGCTTGATGACATGGGGATCTTTCAGGAGCACATGAATGTCCATTGTGATAGTCAGAGTGCCATTTGTTTGGCAAAGGATCATGTTCATCATTCACGTACGAAACACATTGACGTACGGTATCATTTTGTACGGGAGATTGCTGACGAGGGAGATGTACTTCTTTAAAAGATCGCAACAGCTGATAACTCTACAGATATGTTGACTAAGGTTGTGACTGGGGTCAAGTTTAAGCATTGCTTGGACTTGATTAACATCCTGCGAGTTTGAACACCTTTGGGTGTATAGCGTCTACGGGCGCATTTGAAGGCGTGTGATTGCATGCCAAGGTGGAAAATGTTTGTGACCTGCAAATCTCGCCAAGGTGGAGATTTGTTGGGTTTATGGGTTTTAGCTCGTTTTATATGCCCAATTCATTTGTATTAGGATTGAGGGGTAATTTAGTCTTTGTTAAAAGCTATATATTATCTCTTTTGTTTGTAACCCTAAGTTGGGGGAAAACTCTGATTAGTGGAGTAGAAGAAGACGAGCTTTGTCCGAGTCATGGGCTGCACTGGTTGGCGTTGCACTTGCAGGTGGCGCTTTAATTTGGCGAATGGAGAGCTGTTTGAGATGATGAAAGTGGCAATAGAGCTAGGAAGAAGCATTCAAGAGCTTAGAGATCTTGCTGCTGCTTCAATGAGATATAACGATTAAGACTCTTCTACATTTACCTCTGAGGAGTTTGCAGGAAAGCTCTTCTGAATCTTTCAAGAGCCTGATCCAATTGTTGTATAATATCATCTTTTTCTATATATGTTCGCGTTGTTCATGTTTTGTAAAAATATTCAAATCCTATTCTTTTATTCATTCATTTTCATCTACTGACACCAAGTCGTTGGAACAATGCTATCAAATACGCTTGCATCCCTTCCACGGACCGCTTCTTGGTGACTCGTTCAGATTCCAATTCATCAAGCAGATGTGGTTGACTGTAAACGTTTCTCGTCAAACTTTCTGACTGTCAAATAAACTTCCCATGTACAAAAACGAACGGGTCAGGTACGAAAATTCAAACTTCCTTATCTTTATAAAAGCCTTCTTCACTTCACATACTCTCCATCAACTTCCTCTCTTCATATCTTTAAAAGACACAGAGCCAAAAGCCAAAAAAGGAAGCAGAAATATGGCAGCCTTCCAAGCCTCTTTGAATCTCATAACATCAACATCTTCTTCATCATCTACATCTAACTTTGACAGGAGAGTTTTTGCAATTCTCAGCACCCCTAAACTTCCTAAGCTTCTTCACCTATCACTCCCAAAAGTAAAAACTACCAACATGGAGGAGCTTCACGTAAGCGGAGGAATGGCCCCTATAACCAATACCCAGATGCAAAAGACGTCGACCGCAACCGAGAACATGGATGCCATTGACATGGCTATAATCAAGCTCTATGCGATCGCAGAGGCGGTTGCAGACAGGGTTGAGATGCACGCCAACATAGGCGAGCAGAGGAACAACTGGAACAACCTCCTCTCCAATTCTATCAATGCCATTATTCTCACGGCCGCCACCATGACCGGACTTTCCATGATACCAACTGGGACAAGTTCTGTATGGGTAATGAAGATTGCCTCAACTCTCTTGTACTCAGCAGCCACAGGACTTCTCTTGGTGGTAAACAAGATTCAGCCCTCCCAACTCGCCGAGGAGCAAAGGAATGCATCACGCTTGTTCCGCCAGCTCCACGAACAGATTCGCACGACCCTCGCCCTCGGCACGCCAACTCTCAAGGATGCGGATGATGCAATGGAGAAGATGCTAGCGCTCGACAAGGCCTACCCACTTCCACTGCTCCCCGGAATGCTAGACAAATTTCCTACTCTTGTAGAACCCACGAGATGGTGGCCTTCAAAAAGACCACAAAGACAGCAGCAGCAGCAGCAACAAAAGAATCTTTCCAATGAAATGGATATGAATGCTTGGAGTCAAAATCTTGAGGAGGAAATGAGAGGAGTACTAGGAGTCTTAAAGAGAAAGGATACAGCAGACTATATGAGATTGAGCAAGCTGGTGCTCAAAGTTAATAGGATCTTAGCAGCATCAGGTCCTATACTCACTGGTCTTGCTGCTCTAGGGACCGCACTGGGGGGGTCTTCATCACACGGGCCATGGGCTGCATTGGTTGGAGTCGCAGGTGGCGCATTGGCCAGCTTCATCAACACGTTAGAGCATGGTGGGCAGGTAGGGATGGTTTTTGAGATGTATAGAAACTGCGCTGGATCCTATCGCTTCTTGGAAGAGAGGATAGAATCCAATCTCAATGAGGGAGATTTCCAAAAGAGAGAGAATGGAGAGCTATTTGAGATGAAGGTGGCAATTGAGCTAGGGAGAAGCATTCAAGAGCTTAGAGATTTTGGTTTTGCTTCTATAGCATGTAAGGATGAAGACTCTTCTACCTTGGAGGAGTTTGCAGGAAAGCTCTTTTGAATTTCTCACGACGCAAATCAAGTTGTTGGATAAAGTCATCTTGTCGATTTAAATGTTTGCCTTGTCTAAAAACTGAACATATATATTTCAAATCCTATGACTTTTATTTATTCATTTATTTCTTCATTTATCGGCTCCAAGTTGATGAGATAATGCTATGGTGATGATGATTCATAATTCGTTTGAAGCAGGTTCAAAATATATAAGTGAGTAATGAATTACTTGTTAACACAAACCACTTGCATGCGATTCTCACTTGTTTTTTAAGGTGCTTTTAACATGACAAAAATCCACGTAAAGTTTGCCTTGGTTGAATGAATCAGTTTCCTTCCTTTGTATTTATGCTTATGGGGAACAAGACTCTCTTGTAAGGGAACCTTTTATGATATGTGAAATGAAGGGAGAAAGTGTCATGAAGCTATGAAGCTGGTGATTCCTGGCATCTAAGATTTACTAGCTAGAAAGTTTAACCATACTTAGTTTTTTTTAACATGAGGAGCTGTTTGGATAGTGGAAAGGTACAGACGCATTGAATGGGAGAAATGATCAAACAATTAAAATTTGAACAGCTATTTTATCTCTTTCTTTTCTCCCTCTCCATCCAAACGCCCCTCATGGTAATTCCATTTATTGTGATATGATATCAATGGACCTATAATTATTTGGTTACTGAAGTACCTACCTAGAAAATAGTAGGTATGGACCCTCTATCTGGGCCAGGTTGCTATTTGAGTTTGGATTTAACTCGGTTCATACCCAACTACCTGCGAATTCAGTGATACGTATAAAATATTATCATATAAAACATATGCAGTGCCTCTGGCCGGCCGCAGCCTTAGACTTTCCACAAGCCTGGGAATCAGGCCCGGCAAGGCCCGGGTCTCTGGTCCATTTTACATCTCTATGGGCACCATCCAATATCGGATGCATCCCAATTCCCAAGGATGGGTGTGTGGCAATGCCAAAATTGATCACAGGTGGGCCACACCTAAGGTGCATTTAAGACGCTGACAGTAGTCAAAGACCAGTGCGGACTCAGGAGTAACGACCACAATTGTCGGGCACTGTCCGGGTCTCGACCCCACACGCTTGGAGGACTTTTGCTTTCTGACTTTGTCCAATTCGAATTCGTCAATGAATTGCAGTCGAATGGGGATGGATCGACGTCAAACTCTTTGAAATTTAAACAAACTGTCACGTACGTAAACGATCGGGTCACAATCAATTGCAGTCCAATTGTTGTATAATATCTTATTTTTGTTGTATTTGTTCGGGCTGCTCATTTGTTGTATAGATATTAAAATCCTATTCTTTAATTCATTTTCTTCGACTGACTTCAAATTGATGGAACAATACTGTAGTGATGACGATTTATTCATTTGAAGTGATTTGAAACATGTTCAATTAATGAACAGAGTGTTAAAATTTCTAAAAGTGGGTCCAGCATTAGGGCCCCATGTCATAATTTCTAAGAGGTCGTTTGTTTACGGTCATATAAATGACTCACATATGAAATAGTTACGCACCATCATATTTGTTCGCATTCATCTACATATCACATATGTAAATTATATATGAAAATGATGCATATATGAGCTCATTATCACACACAAATTTTCACACCTCATATGATGGTAAAAGGTTACACACTAAACTTTGTATGAAAAAGATTCACCTCAAATTAGACAGACGGTGCGTCCCGTGTATTTTCGTCTCAAAACAGGCTAAGTTCGAAACCCCACTCCCCCATGTTTCTATTTTGTTCCCCCTTATTTTGTTCCCCCAATCAAAAGAGTGTTGAAACCTACTCTCCTCACCTCCCATCTCTCTCTCCCCTATTCAAGGACCTGAGCACGTACCTTTCAGGTATGGCACTCTCTCTCTCTCTGCTTCTCTCTTTACTTTTTGTGTTCTTCTCTCTCTCCGTTCCATTTCTACTTCCCTCTCTCCCCATTCCATCTCACCCTCTCTCAACCTCCTTCCTCTTCAGATCTCTCTCCTCCCCGTCCTTTGATTTATCTCTCTCCCAAGCACTCCAAGTTGATTTAGATGACGTAAATTCCAATTTGATCAACAAATCAAATTCAATCACATCATTTTGGGGACACGCACAATCAATAACTTGTTTTTCGTTTTTTTTCCAGAGACTGATCAACATGTAACTATCATTTTAATGGAGTTTTTAATACTTACAATGGCTACATTGTGAATCCTCACAGGGTAAAGTCATCCACTGTTCAACAAGTTGAAGTGTGCTGTTTTTGCTCACCGTTGTGAGCTTTATTTGATGTCCCGTTTTCTTTTCTTTTTTTAATATTTGACTTTCAATTTCTTGATCTTTGAAGGTAGTTCTTGTTTGGATCTAAGTTCAATGAAGCTGTCTTGTTGTGAATGGGGCCTGCTTATGGTTTAAACCAGGCCAAGTATGGGCCTGACATTGGTAACCAAAATATGAATTCGATACAGGCATGTTATTAATCAACTTTCATCACAAGATGTAACCAAAATATGATTTCATTAAAAGGACCTGTTTTTATAAATGATGAAAAATGGGCATGTTTGTTTCCTAGGAATTGGAATACATAAAAAAATTATTTAAAAATGAGCATATTTGTTAACATAGAACATATCAAGATAAAATCATCTATATATAATTTACAAAAATAAATTTCTTGCACTTTAATTCAAATAAACGTGGTAAAATGACTCACATGTATAAATAATGTGAAAATGGCATAATAATAGACAAACGTTGTCAACTGAAACGCACGCGTAAAGCTTACATATGTGAAATTTGCATATGTAACCTCCATTTACGCATCTCTTTCGTAAAAGGCAAACGACACCTAAATGTTGGTTGACAATTGACATACCAGAAATTTTAAAGGTGGGCTCATGCTATAATTCCTAAGGGTATGTCGTACCTATATTTTTATTTCAAAAGGAGGGACCCAGATACCACAATACATAAATGAAATTAAGGAAGCATGAAACTCTCATGCAAGAATTTCAGCATAAATGAAATTGGGAATTTAGATATCGCATTTTAAAACTCCAGTATTTTGAATTCCTAAACTTTACCGGACAAGAATTTCATAAACTTGACCCCTTGTAAGTATTGAAATTCCTAAATTCTCATGGAATTACAAAATTCCCCAACAGTAGAAACTCATGTCATAAGTTCCAGACCAAGTTCTCACAGGAAGATGTCTAAATCTTTGTTTAAATCTCACTTTATATATCTCAATTTGAGGAGCAGGTCGAATAAGAATGGCATGTTGTGTGGATTAGGTGTCGCACAAGTAACACTTTTTGAGGTCACTCTTTTAAAATTAGGGCCTCAACAAAACATGCTTTTAAACCAACAAGTGGTAGCTCACATGGCTAAGGACTCTGCGTCTCTAGAAGTGTAGAGGTCTTGTGTTCGACACCTATCTCCGTTGGCCACCTCCCATAGTTTTACCCGTGCGTGTGTGGATAAAAGGGTTTGCATATACCCCTATAAATTAATTTTCGACTGTCTAGAATTAAGTATTCCTTAAGCTCAGGGCCAAAAGCTCTTAGGTTGAGCCGAGCTGGGGCGGGAAATATCCTAGGTTAGAAAAAAAAAAAAGCTTTTACAAGTGCATCATTTTTTGTGTCCAGCTCACTCTAGCGGTTCATTATGGTACGATCAATATCAGATTCGGATGAATACCAATTCATAAGGATAAGGTCAAAATTGATCACAGGTGGACCCCACCTTAGAGTAGTTCTTATCCCAGCTGTGCTTAATGCATAAAGAAGCTAACAGGAGTCAAAGTCCAGTCCCAGTCAGGAGTCTGGACCACAATTATCGGGCCAGTCCGGTCCTGAACCCATATGCTTGAATCCTTTTATGGATCGCTTCTTTGTGACTCGGTCCAATTCGAATTCGTCAATCAATCGCAGTCCAAGAGGAAGGATTCAAGTCAAATTCTCTTTGAAAGTCAAAACGATCTGTCGCGTACGAAAACGGGTCATCACCAAAACACAATGAAAATTCAAACTCGTCCCATTTATAAAAGCCTTCTTCTCTCTTCACCACTTCACATGTTCTCCATCAATCTTCTCTCTCCACCCTTAAAAAGACCCAAAGACAAAAGCCAAAAGAGGAAGCAGAAATGGCAACCATCCAAGCCTCTTTGAATCTCATAACATCATCATCTTCTTCACCATCTTCGTTTGATAGGAGATTTGTTGCAACTCTCAGCGCCCCTAAACTTCCTAAGCTTCTTCACCTATCACTCCCAAAAATACAAACTACCAACATGGAGGAGCTTGACATACGCTGGGGAACGGTGCCCATAATCAATACTCAGATGCAAAATGTGAGGACCGCAACCGAGAACAAGGATGCCATTGACATGGCTACAATCAAGCTCTATGCGATCGCGGAGGTGGTTGCTGACAGGGTTGAGATGCATGCCAACATTGGCGAGCAGAGGAACAACTGGAACAATCTCCTCTCCAATTCAATCAATGCCATTACTCTCACGGCCGCAACAATGGCCGGACTCTCTATGATACCAATTGGGACACATTCCATCTTTGCAATGAAGCTTGCCTCAACTCTCTTGTATTCGGCGGCCACAGGACTACTGTTGGTGGTGAACAAGATTCAGCCGTCCCAACTCGCCGAAGAGCAAAGGAATGCATTACGCTTGTTCCGCCAGCTCCACGAACAAATTCGCACGACCCTTGCCCTCGGCACTCCAACTCTCAAGGATGTGGATGATGCAATGGAGAAGATGCTGGCACTAGACAAGGCCTACCCACTTCCACTGCTCCCCGGAATGCTAGACAAGTTCCCTTCTCTTGTAGAACCCGCAAGATGGTGGCCTTCAAAAAGACCACAAAGGCAGTCGCAGCAGCAGCAAAAGGATATTTCCCATGAAAAAGAAGTTATGAATGGTTGGAGTCAGGGTCTCGAGGAGGAAATCAGAGGAGTACTTGGAGTCTTAAAGAGAAAAGATACAGCAGACTATTTGAGATTGACCAAGTTGGTGCTCAAAGTTAATAGGATATTAGCAGGATTAGGTCCTGTACTCACTGGTCTTGCAGCTCTAGGGACCGCACTGGCTGGGTCTTCAGCACATGGGTCATGGGCTGCATTGGTTGGAGTTGCAGGAGGCGCGTTGGCCAGCATCATCAACACATTAGAGCATGGAGGGCAGGTTGGGATGGTTTTTGAGATGTATCGAAACTGCGCTGGATCCTATCGTTTCTTAGAAGAGAGGATTGAATCCAATCTCAATGAAAGAGATTTACAAAAGAGAGAGAATGGAGAACTGTTTGAGATGAAAGTGGCAATTGAGCTGGGAAGAAGCATTCAAGAGCTTAGAGATCTTGGTGCTGCCTCGATAGGATATAAGGATGAAGACTCTTCTACATCGGAAGAGTTTGCAGGAAAGCTTTTCTGAATTTTGTAAGAGGCAGATGCAATTGTTGGCTAATATCCTTTTTGTATATGTTCACGCTGTTAATATATCATACAAATATCCAAATCCTATTCTTTTATTCATTCATTTCCCGACTACAAATTGATGGGACAATGCTATAGTGCTAATGATTCATTCATTTGAATGGTTTGAATTATGTGTGTGTGCAAAGAAAGATATGTTATGCTTGTGAGTCCACATGCAAGTGATTCCAATCCCTTTTGTTTTTCACGGTTCTTTAAACATAGAAAAATCTATACGCCTAGTAAAAGGGAGTCATATTTTGCTTGCGGGAACTATTGGGAAGATTACGGAACTCTCCCTCCTGTGAATCAGTTAGACATTTCAACAAACACGAAATCTAAGCAGCAACAACATGTATAATGGAATAAAACTAAATAGAATAGGAGCATCGAAAGCACCCACCAAAATTTATGTGAAAAAAAAAAAAAAAAAAAAAAAAGAACAAGAGCAACAAAAGCATCAACCAAAATTTCCGTGAAAAACTCTCTAAAATAAGAGGGAAGAACCATGAAGCTACAAGATGAGATCCACCATACAAAATAGGAGTTACAGTCTTTTTCTTTCCAACCTGTTAACTTGAGGATCACCTTCTTGTGCAGAAGTAATCTTCATTTCACTCGGTTAAGAAAAAAAAACCTCACTCACTATCAAACAAGTGAACTCACCCATCGGTGTTCTAGGCTTTTCTTCAACTCTCTCTACACAAATCTCATGTTGTTTCTTTTGAATTGTTATGAATGAGAGAAGACAATGAGTTTTTAAAGTTTTTCTAAACTCAAACATGTGAACTAAAGTTAGCCTTTACATGAGAATCATCCCAAAAGACCTAACAGGAATAAAACTCTCTTGTCAAAGAACTTTGATGATCTATGAAATGAGGAGAGAAGGTGCCGTGAGGCTTGCAATATGTGGTTTTTTTGGGCCGCGAGGATTGCCGTAAGGAGATCAGTCTCGTAGTTGCAAAACAGTATACTATGTGTATTAAGATTTTGAGTGTCAGCTAATTCATGGGTTAGACCAAACTCTGAGTATTTTGAGTTGTAATTTTTATTTAGAAAATGACTCTGAAGATAGAAGTTTGGAAGGACTAAAAAAAAGAAAGCCTGAAAGAATCAAAAGAAGGAAGCTAGAGAAAATATGCTGAAATTCCGGATCAATCCAGAGAGGGGTCCGCTCGAGCGACCATCCCATTCGCTCGAGCGAACAGAGTCGGATTACCCCAGTTCTGAAACAGAGACTGGTCCGCTCGAGAGAACTTGGCGCAGTGCTGTACGAATTTTGGAAACCTGCTTTTCTAATTGTGCTCAAACTAATTGTTTCAATACTAATCAAGTTAGGCAACTTTAAGCACGTCCCAAAGGCTATTTAAAGAACTCAAAGGCTATTGCAAAGATACACACCTCACCTCTCAAAGTGTTGAGTTAGAGATTATCATTAAGAGTTTTCTTCTCTAGAGTTTTTTATAAAGTTGTTCTACCAAGTTCTCTATAGTCAGTTCTTCTGCATCCTTATAGAAGATTATTTTCTGTGAGAAGATTTAAGGAGTTAAATGCTGGCTGGAATCTGTTGCAATCAACTGTGTGAAGTCGTTAAAGCGTGAAGCGACACAAGGTAACTTCAGTCCTTGGGTAGAGGATATCTAGGAAAGAGATCTGAGTTTCTTGTAATTGCGAGATCCATAGTGCTTGATTTGATCCAATTCAAATCGGTGGTTTTTCACTCGGTTAGGGTTTTCCATCTTAAATTTGGTGTCCTTGTGGTGTGTGCTTGTTGATTTAATTTTCGCTGCATATTGTTTATTTCTGTACACTATTAGATTGATTGTTTGAGTTGGCCAATCTAGAAATCGCGGACCCTTAAAAATATACTCTTTTTCAATGTGGTTTTTATCATCTTGAGACCTTACAGAGTGTAAAGTGTAAATGATAAAAGGAATTGGTAAACTAACTAGCATAATCTATCAGCCTGGGGTCATCCTTACGGTGCTCCATTCCTTTGTGCTTTGCGCTAGTTCTTCGTGCTCCGTGCTCCGCCACACAAAGAGCTCTGCTTGTGCCCGAGGTCAATCCCTATATAGTAAAAGTCAAGTAAAGCCTCCATTTTTCAGACAAAATGTCACATCAAAAGCACTTTAATTCAAAATTCCTTCCATCCTTAAAAAAAAAAAAAAAAGAGTAAAAAACCAACCACCTTTATTCACTAAAATACCAAAAAAAAAAAAAAAAACCCTTCACTTTCACATACAAAAAGTCAAAAAGATTTCATAACAAACAACTAAAAATAAAATACAATTATAACTCACTTATATTTTATTCTTTCTTCAAAATCAACTTACTTCACTTGACTCTATTAGTAGAGTTGCCAAACTGGCTCTAAAAGTGCCGTCTTGAATTCCAAACCAACTGGCTACCATTAAAATAGTATTTTCTCAGCAAAAAATGTTTTATGTGGCTAAAAAAATACTTTTAGCGGCCATTTGGATTTGGATTCAAATCTCTATATCTAAATATGCATGGATGCAACTTGTTTACATCCCTATCCACATATGGGGTTGAAAGAGTTTTTTGGATCTCTAGATTGGTCAACTCAATAGCCCAAACAATATATGCAAAACATTATGACAAGCAATGGAAATAAAAAACAAAAAGTATGCACCACGAGAGACCAACTTTTCATGTGAAAAACCACAAATCTAAACTGGACTACTAATCAAACACTGTAAATCTCGCAGTTACAAGACACTGGCAGATCCCTCTCCAGATAATTACAACCTAATTACTGTAGTTACCTCTTATATAGCTTCACACCCCCAATGACTTCACACCGTTGACCACAACAGATTCAACCTTGCTTGACTCATCAAATCTTTTGTGAAAGAATATGATCTTCTACAAGAGATGTAGAAGCAACAACTCTCTAGATGAACAACTCAACACAACTCTTCAATGGGAGCTCTAGAAATGAAGAATTCTCTCAATTAGGTTTCCTTACTCTGAACAATGAGAGAGGTGTATTTTAGGGTGGCCTTAGAGTCTTTTAAATAAGCTTAAGGACGTACTTAGGGTTTCCTAAAATGATTGGGACTCAATCAGACAGGTTGAAAAAAAATAAATTAGAAAAGAAATCCAATTCGCGTAGAACTGTTTAGCGATGTCTCTCGAGTGGAGGAAGGCTCACTTGAGCAAACGGCCATTCTGAGTTGGAGGAAGGCTACATCATGGAGAGCTCGCTTGAGCGGGAAAGTGCTCGCTCAAGCGAACCAAGGTTTTGGTTTGAGAAATTTCAGCACACTTGAATTCCTAATTGCCTTTTTTACCTTCCTTCAATCTTCAATATAAAGCTCCATCATAATCTACATCTAAAAATGCAAAAATTATAATTCAATGGACTCATAATTTTGTCCAACCCATAAATTAACTAATACATAATTTTCTAACTGGGCCGATCTATTCCTATGGCATAGCTTCTATTTTCTTTGGCTTCTCTCCACTGTCAAATGCTCCAAGCATCAATTTTTTGAGCATGTAACAAGAGATTTTTTATTCTTAAAACCACACACATGGGCAGTCTTGCGTTGTGGAGCAAGCTGTCTTCTCCTTTCCCAACATCCATATGCAGAACGTTTACATACATTCTATTAGAGGCTTATCATAAATGTGTTGTAACTGCAACTGACTTATTCAAAATTCTGATCTTATTCAAACTTGTTATTCCTTAGTTTTAGGAATTAGTTTTCAGCAGTCCTATATTGTAGGATCTCAACCAATGAATTGTTAACTCATCCCTGTATTTAACTATTGTTAATGTTAATGGAAAAATATACTTCTCAGCATTTCCTGTTATGGTATCAGAGCACTAAACCGATCCACAATTTTTTTTCCTTTAACTCACTTTATCTTCCCTCTTCTTCATCTCATGGCCACCGAAACCACTAGTGCCACCATTCTCAATACCAATGACCCAAACCAAACTCTTGTCAGCATTAATGTTGCTGCACAAACTCCTCACAAATTAACCTCCACCAATTACCTCTCCTGGAAACTCCAGTTCCAAACTCTCTTTATTGGCTATGATCTTCTTGGCTATGTTGATGGATCACACCCATGCCCGACAGCCACCATTACACAATCCACTACAACCATATCACATCCCAGCTATGTTCTCTGGACCCGTCAGGATCAGTTGATCCTTAATGCACTCATTGGCTCCATCTCACCCACCATCATTCCATTCATAGCCCAAGCCAAGACCTCTCAACAAGCCTGGACCATCCTAGCCAATACCTATGCCAAACCATCCTGTGGCCGCATCAAACAAGTGAAAAATCAACTCAAAAATACCATCAAAGGTTCCCTTACCATCACTGAATTTATGCAAACCATCAAAACCAGAGTAGATGATCTTGCTCTTCTTGGCGCCCCCATTGATGAAGAAGAAATCACAGATAAAATTCTTGATAGACTCAACGATGACTACAAAGAATTAGTCCGAGCTGTCCAAGCACGAGACAACTCCATTACCTTTGAAGAACTTCATGAGAAACTTCTAAACTTTGAAGTCTCTCTTCAATCAGTCATCCCCGAGCAGCATCCCTTTCCAGCCACTGCCAATCCCACATACAAATCTAACAAACCTTGGCGCCCCTTCAGTCCTCAACAAACCACCAACACAAACTGGTGTACCCCATCTCCTTTTGCCCCTCGCCCGCCTGCTGCTACCAACGCAGGTTCCCCCTCTCCACATGGCCCAAGACCTCCTCCCAGACCATATCTTGGTCTTTGTCAGATCTGCAGACTCCAAGGCCACACTGCCAAGCGCTGCCCTTCCTTTCGCCTAGTACCCGTCCAGCCATCTTTCCCATCCAACACATCTCCAACCAACCCTCCATGGCAACCACAAGCCCATCTTGCCACCAGTCCTTCCACCAATCCATCCTGGCTTCTAGATAGCGGTGCATCTCACCATGTCACTTCTGACCTCAGTAACCTCTCGTTGCATACACCTTACCTGGGCAATGATGATATCATGATCGGAGATGGCACCAATCTTCCCATCACTCACACCGGTTCCACTCCTCTCCACACTCCTCATAATACATTTACATTAGACAATGTTCTTTGTGTACCCTCAATGAAAAAGAATCTAATTTCTATATCTCAGTTTTGCAGCTCTAACAAAGTTTCTATAGAATTCTTACCAAACTCTTTTCTTGTGAAGGGACTTCGCAATGGGGCAACGCTGCTGAAAGGACAGACTAAAGATGGTGTTCATGAGTGGCCAACATCCTCTCCCCTGATTGCTTTTTCCACAATAAAGACCACCTCCTTCGACTGGCATCACCGACTAGGACACCCTGCTTTTCCAATTCTCAAACACATTGTTTCTAGCAATCATTTAGGATTAACATCTTCATTGTCTTCTGATTTTTCTTGTAATGCTTGTCTATGCAATAAAAGCCACAAATTGTCATTTTCCAACTCTTCCATTGTCTCTACTCAACCCCTTGAAATCATATTTTCAGATGTTTGGACCTCTCCAATTTTATCAACCAATGGCTTCAAATATTATGTCATCTTCATTGATCATTTCACTAAGTACATCTGGTTTTATCCACTTAAACACAAATCTGAAGTCAAGACAGTTTTTATCAGATTCAAAGCTATTACAGAAAATCACTTCCATTCATCCATCAAAACCCTATACTCAAACAATGGTGGTGAGTAAATTTCCCTAGCCAATTTCCTCTCCACATCTGGTATCTCACATCTAACTACTCCACCGCATACACCTGAACACAATGGCTTCTCTGAAAGAAGGCATCTCCATATCGTTGAAACAGGCCTTGCTTTACTTTCTCATGCTTCCTTACCCCTTTCCTACTGGCCTTATGCCTTTGCCACCTCCGTATATCTCATAAACCGAATGCTCACACCCACCTTAAATCTCTTCTCCCCTTTGCAAAAAATATTTCAAACTACGCCAAATTACTCCAAATTAAAAATTTTTGGCTGCTTATGCTATCCTTGGCTCCGGCCTTACACCTCACACAAGCTAGAGTCCCGGTCCAAACCTTGTGTTTTTCTTGGTTACTCTCTCACTCAAAGTGCCTACTACTGTCTAGATCCATCTAACTCAAAAATCTATGTCTCTAGGCATGTCAAGTTCGTTGAGTCTCACTTTCCCTATGCCTCACTGTCTAGTAAGCCTCCCTGTCCTTCATCCAGTCCCATTACCACCTAGATACCTCCACCGATTCGGGTTGTGCAACCCACTAACCAGTTGCCGCTCACACTACCATCTGAAGTTGTTCTCCCTCAGCACCTCCCGTGTGAAGCTTCAACATCAGCTGTCGTGCCTGTTCCATCCTCCCGCCCACTTCCACTTGCCCAAACAGATGCCACCCACCTGCCCTCTTCATCCAATCCTAACCAATCCATAACCAACCCAACTTCACCTCCACCTGAAACCACAGAACCCGCTCCCATTCCCACTCACTCTATGACCACAAGAGCTAAGAACCACATTCATAAGCCCATCAAGAAACTTAATCTAAACACCCAGCTCGCAACGTCCACTGCAATAGAACCAACATCAGTAACTAAAGCCCTCACTGATCCTCAATGGCGCAAGGCCATGTCTGCTGAGTGTGATGCTTTAGTTCAAAATGGCACTTGGGACCTTGTACCACCTGCTTCCAACCAGAATATAGTGGGCTGTAAATGGATTTTTCGTATTAAACGTAACTCTGATGGATCTATTGACAGGTTCAAGGCACGTTTGGTCGCAAAGGGTTTTCATCAACGCCCAGGAGTTGATTATCTAGACACTTTCAGTCCAGTTGTAAAGCCAACAACAGTGCGGGTTGTTCTTAGCCTTGCTATCTCTCGGGGTTGGACATTACGGCAACTTGATGTAAATAATGCATTTCTTCAAGGACACCTCTCAGACACTGTTTTCATGCAACAACCACCTGGCTTTATTGATCAAGATCGTCCATCCTATGTCTGCAAACTTCGAAAGGCAATCTATGGTCTCAAACAAGCACCTCGTGCCTGGTATCAGGAACTTCGCACTTTTCTTCTTCAGTCCGGCTTCAAAAATTCACATGCTGACACTTCTCTATTTGTTCTCACTACTACTGGCCATATTGTTTACATCCTTGTATATGTGGATGATTTAATCATCACTGGTGATAATACTCAGCTGGTTGATTCTTTTGTTCGTGCTCTTGCTCAGCGATTTTCACTCAAAGATCTTGGTCAGTTTTCATATTTCTTGGGTGTTGAAGTAGTACCAAATCAACATGGCATCTTGCTCTCTCAAAGAAGATACATCTTGGATATATTGGCTCGAACTAAGATGACTGAAGCCAAACCTGTGCTCACTCCGATTCCGACAAGCCCACCTCTGCTGTTAAAGTCGGGTACCCCTTTAACTGATCCCACAGAGTACCGCACCATTGTTGGCAGCCTCCAATATCTCCTGATTACAAGACCTGATCTTGCCTTTGCCGTCAACAAACTCTCTCAGTATATGCACACTCCAACAACTGGCCACTAGATTTTTGTTAAACGCCTACTTAGGTATCTCTGTGGCACTGTCAATGAAGGCCTACAGATATACCGTGATTCGCCATTCCAACTTCACGCCTTTTCAGGTCATATTCATAGTGATCTCCCACTGCACTTACAAGCCTTCTCTGATGCTGACTGGGCAGGAGACAAACGATTTCTCTTCCACCAGTGCCTATGTCGTCTACCTTGGTCGCAATCCTGTCTCCTGGAGCTCTAAGAAACAGAAAACTGTTGCTAGATCGTCCACTGAAGCTGAATACAGGTCGGTGGCTAATACAGCAGCAGAACTCAACTGGCTCTGTTATCTTCTTACTGATCTTGGCATACACCTCCCTTGCTGTCCGGTTATATACTGTGACAATGTAGGTGCAACACAGCTCTGTTCCAATCCTGTGTTTCACTCAAGAATGAAACATGTTGCAATTGATTTTCACTTCATTCGGGATCAAGTCCAAAATGGTATCCTTCGTGTTGCTCATGTGTCTTCCGCCGACCAACTTGCTGATGCACTCACCAAGCCTCTTCCACGTGCTCGTTTTCTTGATCTCAAATCCAAGATTGGACTTCTCTCTCGAGCTCCATCTTGAGGGGGCATATTAGAGGCTTATCATAAATGTGTTGTAACTGCAACTGACTTATTCAAAATTCTGATCTTATTCAAACTTGTTATTCCTTAGTTTTAGGAATTAGTTTTCAGCAGTCCTATATTGTAGGATCTCAACCAATGAATTGTTAACTCATCTCTGTATTTAACTATTGTTAATGTTAATGGAAAAATATACTTCTCAACATTTCCTGTTACATTCCAAGATACTGACCCATGGGATGAGAAAGTGCTAGAATTATTGGTTTTTGGTCCTTGAAATAGGGAGAATTCTGATATGAGTTGTGGCCCGCGTCTATCAATCGGGTTGCTTGCTGGCCTGGAAAGGAATAGGAAGAGAATTTGACATTTTGACTGGATTGGAAGAGGATAAAGTTTGGGGGGAAGAGAATCTGGGAATCTTCATTTTAAAGTTGGAAATATATGCTCCTGTGTTTTGTGCTCAGAAGGATTTGACATTTTGACTGGATAAGAAGAGGATAAAGTTTGATTCTTGTCAACCATCAAACATGGCATCTGATTATGCATTTTATCATATGTATGTGACACATACCATGAAGAAAGTTCTAAAATTAATGTGATATAGATTTCTAATAATTTAATTAAAATGGATAAAGTTGATTGCATAATTTATTTAAATAAAATGCCGAAGAATACCCAACATTTGGGTGAGAGGCTGAAAGCCTGAGAGGCTCTTGAAAGCATACAATCATAACTATGAGAATGGCTAAATGCATACTGATTTTTGCGAAGAAAAAGAATAGATTTCAAAATCTTTGCATTTTTTCAGTTTTTCTCTACACACACCCACCCTTCTTCTAAATCATTCGCTTTCCTCCCATTTCCTACAAGTCTCTCCCATCTGTGATTCTTTTCATTTTTTCCACACTCATCTCCCACTCATCCTACATTTTTCTTCCCACTCGTATCTATGTACTTTTTTTTTTTTTTTTCTGGGGACCATTCTGCCACTCAAGGATCAATTCAGCCCCCAGTGATCGAACGGTCTCAAAACAAAAACAAAAACAACAAAAATGGGAAGAGTGGGAGGAGGAGAATGATATTGAGTGAGAGGAGAGAGGGACGGTGGGCAAATCGCTGGAAAGAGAGACAGTGGGCAGCTGCTCTTCTTTGGATATACAGAACGTTGAGAATGAAAGGGGCAAGAACGGGGTTGTAGAGAGCAAAGGTTAGGACATTTTGGGCAACATGGGTTGTGCAGGGAGTAAGTAACGGAAAGTGTAGAGAGCACCCATTTGCAGCAGAGAGCAACAACAAGTGTATATTTAGCAGCACTCCTCCCAGCATAAGTGTACGTGCATTGACCATTTCTGCCCTCGATGAAAAGCAACATTTCAGTCTTTGAACTCATCGATGAAAGAATGGACGACTAAGTGGTAAGAAGGGTTCTTACCTGGTTGCCAAGGCAGCCACCTTCCCTTGCTCATAGGGCTGTCCTACCTCATTCAGAGTCTACTTTTCTCATCACTAAGTTGGGTAACAGATAATAATAATAAAAAAAAAAGTTGAATGGAGAACATTTATATCAATGAAAAATAAAGTTCTTGAAGTCGTACTGGCTTGGTGAAACTGAAATCGAATCACAAAGTGGAAAGGTCCATACTTGATTTCTTCCATTTTCAGGCATTCATATTGCTATGGGTGTACAAAAAATCCGTCAATTCGTAAATCCAATTCGATCCGATCCGTGGATTTTGATTCGATCCGAAGGCAAATGGATCGGTGGCGGATTAGAAATTTTGTAATCCGTTAGCAACGGATCAATAACAGATTTCATCCTTAAAGAGATTCAATCCGATCGGATCCGTTATCATTAAATATAAATAAAAAAAAAATAAAAAATATATAAGGGTCAAAATATAAAATAAGAAAAAAAAATGTAAGGGGT
Source organism: Camphora micrantha (assembly GCA_003546025.1). Classification (NCBI taxonomy): domain Eukaryota; kingdom Viridiplantae; phylum Streptophyta; class Magnoliopsida; order Laurales; family Lauraceae; genus Camphora; species Camphora micrantha. The sequence goes on from QPKB01000001.1 coordinate 71,173,271, forward strand.
CAAAATTAATTCCCTTTCGAACCTTTATCCCCAAAACCCTACCTTCATCTCCCAAACTCGTCCTAGGCTCCCAGCGGCAGACCTTCATCTCCCATCTCACATTCATGGCTTCTTCTTTGCTGCAGGCATCTCTCTATCTATCTCTATCTTTACTCTTTTTGATGCGGTTTCTCATAGTCTTTCTGCTTTGTTTTCTCTTCTTCTGCAACGTGATCGCCAATCAAGCCTTGAAGAAGAAACACAAACGCTGCTGCTCGTCACTGAGGAAGAGAACCTGCGAGGAGGATTCGAAATCCACACGAGTCTCGTTCTTTGGTTGATTGTCGCTGTCGCTCCACCGTCACCGTGGAAGAGACATGAGAATTCCAAAGTTTATTGAAGAAACAGAGGACTGGACTCTTTGTAGCTCTCTGTGAATCCTTCCCCTCTTGACAACAAAGACGAAGCTAATTGCATGTGATTGATTATTCTTGTTGAATCTATTATCCCAGGCTCTATTATTCTTGTTGAATCTATTATTCATGTGAGCATAAATTTTTGGTGGTGTTATTTTTTGTTCTTGGATTGAAATCTTTGTTAGGTTTGCTGAGGCAGAAAGACCTAACAAGATGCTCTTCTTTCCTTCTTGTTTGTAGCAAAAATCCGTTTTCCTAGATTTCAGTATTAGTATTTATGTTGTCATCTGCTGCAAATTTACTGCACTCACTCGGATGGAATTCTTCTTCTAATATGTTGATATGTCATGTACAAGAATTCATGGTTTTTTTTTTTCCATGTAATGTACATGGACGGATTGAACGGATTAATCCAATCCGAGCCAGTCCTCCACTGATCGAATCGGATCGAATTTTTATAGCCATGGATTGGTGACAGATTCCAAATCCATCAATCCGTAGGCAACGGATTGGTGACGGATATGGCCTAATCCACACTGATCCGAGCCATGTACACCCCTACATATTGCTCAGGTTTCACTATATGGATTGTCCATCCTTGTGCTTATCCTTATAGTTTATTTGGTTTCCTTTTAACTCTAGTGGGCGATACATCTGTGTCTAATTTAGATTTTTTTTTTAAGGAAGAATGTATTAAACCAAACAAACCAAAGAACTATTACAATAGACTGGAAATTAAAACCTTGAATTGAAATGTTTTCTAAAAGGATCTGCTAATTTATGATAAGCACTATAACAGTCAATCTAAATCGCTACGGTGACTACTAGAATTTGAGCTTAATAATGCTTACTAATAAGTTGATTAATTTTAAATTTTATGTTGTTAGCAATGGATCCTCCTGTAATTGTATTTAGACCCTAGGGCATGTTTCTTTAGAGGTATTTCTAACAAAAGTCTCTTATATTGAGGATTTCTAATATTGATATACTACTAATTCTCATAGCTAGAATTCTGAGTTCTGACCCACTTGAAAATTCACAAATATCCTTTAGAATTCTCAGAATGCTGGCATTTCAAATTAGAAATCTCTTATAGCGAAATGTCCTCCATTTGGAATTTCATATGGGGAACATTTCGCTAATTTCAGATTCTTACGACAAGAATTCTCAAAAATTCTTACCGAAAGAACTAGATTTGATAGTGATTTTGAATGATTCTGGACAGATTCGCCTTGAGGCAATCCCCCCCCCCCCCCCCCCCCCACAAAAATAATAATAACAAAAAAATTTATTACTATTTTTTATATTATTATTATTATGATATAGAAAAATATATTAAATTTAATTGGTAGTAGACATTTAAGTATCAAAGATCATTAAGTTGTAGTTTTGAGTCCTTAATTTGTTTGTAGAAAAAACATATAATTTCATAATTTCTTCATATTTGAATCTTTCAAGTAAGAAAAAATTAAAAAATAATCAATATCAACCCCGGCCCAAGATACTTGTCATGGAATGGATTTGATATCACAATTTATGAACCCATGCCAGGTCATTTTACGGGGCAGGTCTGATGTGACCCACAGTTCAAGTTTAGCCTAACTCATACCAACCTAACTTGTTATTATCCCTTTAGTTTTAAGGATTTGACTCTGTAAAATATCAGTTCTACAATATGTTGTTGGCCGTATTGATCAGTGACTATTATTATTTATATTAATCATTAATTTGAATCTCAACACCCATCTTGATCATTTCCCTAATCCACATTAACAGCACTGATAAATGTATAGTCTCTCTGTAATTTTTTTTCACTTTGGATTTTTACTCCACCCATGCCCCCATTTTTATCATGGTTGTCATTTTGCCGAGTCCAAATTCCCTGTTTGGACCAATCAGGAGGTGATATATGATTTTGTATTTAAAAAATAAAACTTACTTTTAAAGACAACACTAAATTTTAAATTCCACTCCTAACTGGTCCAAACAGGACGCGGGTTTTATTTTGTCAGGCAATGAATTCTATTCTATTTAATATGGTGGCCTCCTGGCTCCACCACCACCAATCACTATCCCGGTGTTGATCATTTCCAATAAATGAACATTTTGTGACAGCTATATACGTAAATTCAACTGGTGTAACCATTCATTTACTTGGGTTGGGCCCAGTCAATTAGTGATGGAAACCATCAATAAGATGGACAAGTGTGCACGGACCATACAAAAGTCTTGTCAGTGGCAATTTCTTGGTACGTATGGTGGGGCCAACATTAAAGGTAGTTTGGAAAGTTACAAGAAGAAGTGCACTAGTTAGGCAGTTGGAATTGTCCAATTGGACCTGGGCCTTTCTTCCATTGTTAGAATCTGTCAAGATTTTAGAGTCAAGTCACAGCTCTGACAATTTTCCAAGTACTGTAGGGCCTTTTACCAAAAACATATATTACTTAGAAAAAAAAAAAAGAGAAGTATTGTTGGCCCCATGTTGTGCGATCTCTGTTAGTACTCATTCATAGAATGGATGCACAAATGGTGAGATATTAGAAAGATGAGCTGAAGATGACTCATGATATTGTAATTTTGTGATCTACTGCAAGCTATTATCATGCAGGGGACTCCAAGAAGACAATATTCAGTGGGATTGGAGACAGGTTTGGTAGTAAATTTCAGACATTCAGCCTGAATTAGGGGCAGGTTTGAGTTTTAATTGTGAGTTCAACCAGTAAGTTGAAACTGTGAATAGGCAATATGGCCATTGATCTAGTGTGGTGCTCGCCACTTTGATCTGTTCTGATCATTCTTGTGCTGTGGGACATGTTTGGTTATTGGCATGAGCATGACAGCATGTTGTGGATTCATACCCCTGGCACATGAAAAGCGCTGAAGCCTTAAAAAAAAAAAAGTAAGCAGTTGGGCAAGTGAGACTTACAGGAATAGACGTCCCGCCAAGTTTGGCACTTAATGGATATCAGTGACCATTCAAGCATTATTGGGAGCCGATTCATTTGTCATTATTGTCACAATCATGACATACACTGAAAGGAAGTAATAATTATATAGATACAACTGAGATGTGAATGCAATGGACGGGTTGGGTGTTTTTTCCTTTTTTACACATGATGGCACCCTTGAGGTTTTTTTTTTTTTTTTTTTTCTTCTCCTTTTGGTATGCCAGTGTATGTAAATTTGTACATGGGGTGAGCAAGGTGTTCACGCTACACACCTCCAAGTGGGGCTACTTGATTACCAATTCAAGCCAGCCACACACAGAGACTCCCCTTCCTAAATTTAATTAGTGGCTTGGCAAGACCCAAATAGACTAGATCATTAGATTAACTATATATATATATATATATACATGTATGTATATAATGAATTCTTGAGCCATGGACCAATGGTTAGGATTATATGATGGACCTTAAGTTTTATAGAGAGGTCAAGCCCATCGGGACCTTTCCATCCTCCCTAGGTGAGCCCCATAGTGAGGTGGTTATGAGATACCTCTATACATACATATTATACACAGATATGTACATGGTAATATAATACATCAGTTATGTGTATGCATTTGGTATAGTCTTTAGGCATAAGTAAATAGCTCCCTTACATATTTATATTATGTATAAATCTATATTACATGGATATACAAATACCATTTTATATTATGTAACATACAATCTCTCTCTCATTGACACCAAAATTGGAGCTGGATCGGGACTGAATCCAATGACTTTACTGGATTAGGTATGAGTCCTTAGATTGAGACTCGTGCCTAGAACTGGACTTGATTAGGAACTGTAATGTTTCTGTTGTTTAGTCCTCTGTGTGAGTGGATTTGATCCATACTCGACTTGTTGCCATCCCATTGAAGAGTAGAATTCAACAAAGAACTATTTCCTGAGGACTACAGAGAACAACTTGCATTCAAAAGTCTCAATGTAGATGAAAGGTGGGTAAGATATCTATCTGAATTAATGATTATAACTATCTATTTAATGGTCTTTTGACTTTTTCCTGTTTTCTATGCAGTGATAAAACTGTTGAGCTTGAAACCTTAAATATATAGTAACTATCATCTAATTCGATCGATTTTTTGTATAAACCTTGATTTATGTTGAAATTAGAGGTGTAAATGAGCTTAGCGGAGCTAAGTTTGGCTAGGCAGTGCACTCAAACTCTAGTCGGGAGTTTTAACATGCCAAAGTTGAAACATGGCTAGCACTTTGCAAGGTCAACAAGCACTGATGTCCATTTTACTTGAGCTTGAGCTTAAGCTTGATTTAAAATTTAGTTGAGCTGCCAACACACTTATGGTTGAGTGGTGTTGACACTTCAATTTCATGCACATATTGAGGGATGGATCTTTGGGTCCCCAATTATCCAACCCCTCGAGCCATAGAAAAGTCCAATTGGATGGAAAACCCAACAATTATCCTCAATGAGTTCATTGACGAGCACATCAACCAAATGAGCCAAATTAGCGTCTACCTTTGGCCAAATCAAGCCTGCAAAGTCGAGCTGCATTGCATAATAATGCAATCAATCAATGGCCACTTTTCAACTAATAAATGAAACCCACTCTATTTTCTCTTCAAAACCGATAAAAATCTTGTTAGAACGATTATCACTCGAATTAAATTCTAGCTAATAATGCAAAATGACAACAAGATATAAGTCAATTTAATCATACTTAATTCAGTCAATTCACTTTGAAACAATCTTTTATTTTTCCTACACATAATGAGTGGTATAATCGATAGGACTTATTAATTCAGGGATCAATTCTTGAGTAATTGTGTGAGATGCGATAAACGAACACCCTAACCTACTACTGCTGCCGGTGTGTCTCGTATTTCTCACTTTGAGTTAATTTAGATATAGGAAAATAAATGCTATCTTTTTCTAGCATAATATACGAATGACTAAAATAATTGATTTTCTGAAAAATAGAAAAATAAAATAAAATAAAAGATATAAGGAGTAGTTATAATTACCAGAAAATGCAGGGGGGCTAAATGTGAATTCCCTACTACAAAAACCCACCCCACCCCACCCAACCGAGCTGTCTCCTCCTCCTCCTCTCTGTCTAACTGTGTCCTGTGGGTTCAGCGAGAGCCCAAGAAGAAGACGACAGGAACAGAAGAGCTGTCTCTACCAATTACCAAAAGCAAAGCACCAGCAAAAGAAGAAGAAGGAGGAGAAGAGAGAAAGAAAGAAAAGCTCAAAAGAAGAAGAGAAAAAGTGAAAGCAGAAGCAGGCATCTGCAACTGAGAAATGAGAATTTTCTTCTTCTTCTTCTTCCCTTTTGTATGAGGAGAAAAGGGTCTGGTTATAACCAGACGATGGGAGGAGTAACGTCTTCAGTGGCTGCCAAACTCGCCTTCTTCCCTCCAAACCCACCTTCGTACAAGCTCGTAGCAGACGAATTGACGGGTCTTCACACTCTCAGCTCCTTTCCTCATAGGGAGAACGTTGAGATTTTGAAGCTGCGTACCCGCCGTGGCAATGAAATCGTTGCTATCTACGTGAGGAACCCAATGGCCACATCCACCCTTCTCTACTCACATGGAAATGCCGCGGATCTTGGTCAGATGTATGAGCTTTTTCTTGAGCTTAGCATCCACCTTCGGGTTAATCTCATGGGGTACTCTCTCTTTTTCTCTTTTTTTGTTTTTTTTTTGAACCCTCGTCCTTTAATTTATTCTTTGATTGCTTTTATATTCGTTTTTTTTTTTATTTCTAATGAGGAGAAGGCTGAAATTTGGTGGGATTTGGAACAACCCAGTTGTTATTTGTAATTGAGTCAATCAGACTAGATTTTTTTCTTTTGTTGTTGTGTGTTTGCGTGTGGTGGGTATTTGATTTGTTATCTGGGGTCTGTAGGAAAACTAGGTTTTGATGGAAAGGATCATGATTTTGTACTCCCCATCTTTCTCTGTTTGAGCTCTTTTTTTTTTTTTTTTTCCTTTTTTTTTTAAAGTGATTCTTTGGTTGTTTTTATATTTGGGTTGTCTTTCTCTCTCTCTCTCTCTCTCTCTCTCTCTCTCTGTGTGTGTGTGTGTGTGTGTGTGTGTGTTTTTTTTTTTGCTAGTGAGGAGAGGACTGAGATTTGGGTGGGTTTGGACCAACCTAGTTGCAATTTGTAGGTGAGTTAATCAGACTGGAATTATTTATTTATTTATTTGAAAAAAAGTGTTTTTATTTTATTTTATTTTTTTATTGGTAGGTGCTTGATTTGGTGCCTGGGGTATGTAGGAAAAGTATATCTTGATGGAAAGGATCCTGAATTGTGGGGAATTTAGTAGTGAATGTTATAATTTTCTGATAAAGTAGTCCGAAATTGGAATGACTGAAACAGTTAATGAGTGCTCCTTTGCTAGGCTTTTCTCTGCCCCTTTATCCTTTTGCATTCGGTCATTGATGATGATGATGATGATGATGATAATTCACTTGATTTGGTATCTGGGTATGTTGGAAAATGATGTTGTGATGGAAAGGATGCTGAATTGTGAGAAAGTTAGTCATGAATGGCAGAATTTAATGGAAATCGCACTGATTGGAACAGTTGATGAGTGGTCCTTGTATTGCTTCTGTCTAGTGTTGTCTCATTTATTTTATTGGTACTCAACCAGTTGATTTTTTCCCCCAATTGGTAGTCACTCAATTTGGTATTTGGATTTTCCTAGAAAATGATGTTTGATGGAAAGGATGCTGAATTGTGACAAATTTAGTCATGGATCTTAGAGTTTATTGATAAAGCATTCTAACTTCTAAGTGCAAGTCTATAATAAATTATTAATAATGGAAATGATCTAGAAAAAGATTTCGAAGAAGTGCAATCTATCCAAGGATTTGGCTCAGGATAGATTGGAATGGAGAAAAAGAATTCAGGTAGCCAACCTCAACATAGTTGGGACTAGTCTTTGATGATGATGGCCTAGAAAACAGATTTCTGAAAGTGTCCAAATTTCCGAAACATGGAAAAAAAAGAGAGAAAATACCCAAGTGAGCATGGGATGTTCTAGAGATCTTGGAAAATACCAATCAGATATACCCTTTTTTCCCTGACCTGTTTTCTCTGTTTTCCATGTTCGTCAGACCTAAGGTCATTCCTTTCTGCAGATTCTTGTGGTCTTACACCTAGATCCAATAATTTGAATGATCTGGATTAAGGGTGTAAAAAAAATGTTGAAAAGGAAGAGAGGACAAAAGTCCTACCTTGGAGACTCAAAAAATTAAAAAAAAAAAAAGAAGGGATAATACAGCAGTGAGGGGAGAACCTTATTTGCCATCCTTTTGGAAGATGAGGAGAATCAACTCTTATATCTCCTTGCCATTCTCGGCCAGTTCTTCACCCCTCAGCATGATCAGAATAGCAGGTTGTGGACTTTCTTTAAAGATGGTTCTTTATTGGTGGCTTCTTTGATAGGAGATTCTGAGACAGGAAACCCTCTGTTCTATTTGTGGAAGTCCTTGGCCCCGCCAAGAGTTATTTTGCTTTCAGATGGCTGGTGTTTTAGGGCCGTATTCTCACCATAGATAATCTCTACTGCTGGAAAGTTTGTAATTATTAACAAATGTCCAATGTGTCTTTTTGCTGAGGAACAGCTTCCTCAATTGCAGAGTAGCTCAAAATCATTTGGAGATTACTCCTTAATTGGTTCAGATGCAGTTGGGTCCTCACCAATTCTATTTATGAGCTTTTCTTAGCCTGGAGGCTGAAGATTGATTCAAAGAGAGGAAATATTTTGTGGAGATCTTCTTTCCTTGCCGCTATTGGAAACAGAGATTCGAGTGCTGTTTCGATGACAAATCATCTTCTGTTGAGGCTGTGACTCAACAGGTGAAATTTAGCACTGCTTTGTGGGTCTACATCCTTTCTCTCTTCAGGGGTATTTTAGTCGAGCTCATCATGCACAACTGGAGAGCGGTGGCTGTTCATGAGTTTGATGGCTGTCGATTTTTAGCTGTGACACGTTTCTGTGGAGCCTGGGTTCTGTGTGTGTCTTTTCGTTTTTGCTTGTTTTTGTTGTCTGGGCATCTTGCTGTTTTTGTCTTCTGTTCTATGCTTTTCTTGTGGTTCAGTAGTGTTGTTTTCCTCTGCCTGTCATTATATATACTGATTTGTGCTTTTTATTTATACAAGTTACCATTCAAAAAAAGGAAAAAATCATCTACAGTGGGCCCACCAGAGATCAGCGATCGTGCAGGTCTGAGGAACATGGACAAACATAGAAAGTCAGATCTAAGGAGTTCTAAAAGTGCAAATCTTTTGAGAAGGCTGTATGTAGCAACTATTTGCTGACAGAAATCTTGAAGAGATGAGCACTGGAGACATGAGCACCTAGACTTAGATACCATGAAAATACTTCAGAAATAGTAACGGAGAGAAGATTTGATGGAAATGGTTGTCTATGGGACCACTCGACTTATTTTTGTAGGAGATGATTTCGTCACTTAAGATATTAAGTACTGGTCAATGGTAATGTGAATAAATCTAGATTACAAAACTTCTTGTTATCGGCTAGATTACAATAACTGATAAATTATGGTAGTCCACTGCTGTACAAAATACTTACATATCTTTACGATTCTGACGCTGGTTGGTTGGGCTGGATCACACTAAATTTCATGGTCTACAATAGGATGGTGTATGTCTCTGAGTAATTCCCTCATCTCATGGAAACATCGGTATCAAGATTAGTGTTTTCAAATCTTTTGAGTAAGATGAGTAACATGCTGTATCTTCTGCATCCTCAAGAATCATCTGGTTGCATGATGTTTTTATCTCAACAAGGTGTTGCATAGGTCAACTTTACTTCCCTTCATGCAAATGATATCAGTGCCATGCAGATTGTGTTTAACCCAATGTATCGTGAAAGGACTAAACATATAAAACTTAACCGCCATTTGATAAGAGATGAAGTGGAATGCAAGTCTATCATCACTCTTCCTCATGTGCCTTCTAGTTTAAAGCTATTAGATTCTTCATGACGGCCACGATCCATGATCATTGATCTCCATTTCTTGGCATGCAATTTGATGCTGTTCGACTCTCTACAAAATTGATGGGTGTTATTAAAAGGGTACTATTGCAGTCTACCAAACATGAGGGGAAACATGACACTTGAGTTCTCATGAAGTGTAAAAAATGTAAAATTTTCTTTAGGAATCCTCATTAGCTGTGTATAATCCAGTTAAAAGACGTAATTAGCCTAAATGAAGGGCATGATAATAGATTAGATTTTTTAGTCTGTAAAGATAGGATAAGAGATTATAAATAATGGACTCTTGCAATGTGAAGCCCCATTTCATTCAAGCGCTATTCTTTCTGTTGTTTCTTTCATTTTGCTTGCCTTATCATCCTTGTTGCATTTGAAAAGGTTTAGTGTAAATCTAGTCTATGCTGATGTGTCAAAACTCAAAATGAGAGCATTTTCTATAGTTGACACGTGTTATCCCTGCAGGTATGATTATTCTGGGTATGGTCGGTCATCTGGAAAGGTTGGTTACTCTGAATTTTCTTGAATGTTATGTTCCATAAATTTCATGATGCATTTAATGATATTATAGGAAGATGATATCTTATGTTTTACATTTATTGTTTTTCAGCCAAGCGAGCAAAACACTTATGCTGATATTGAGGCAGCATATAAATGCCTTGAAGAGAATTATGGTGCCAAGGAAGAAGACATCATCCTTTATGGCCAGTCTGTTGGTAGTGGCCCTACATTGGATCTGGCAGTTCGCTTGCCTCAATTGAGAGCTATTGTTCTGCACAGTCCTATTCTCTCAGGTTTACGAGTCTTGTATCCTGTGAAGCGGACATACTGGTTCGACATCTACAAGGTTTTTATTATGTATTTATTCAAGAACCTCTGGCTAATGTTACTTTATCCTTATGTGATCATGCATAGGTGATTTATGTCTCTGACCAATTATTCCTCTTTGAATCGTCGACAGAATATCGACAAAATCCCCTTGGTGAACTGTCCTGTACTAATCATCCATGTAAGTACTTATGGACCAGCTTCATGTAGTGGGCAACCTCTGCTCTTATAGTAACTTTACATTCCCCTCGTTCATGAAGTTATTTATCATAAATGTCAATTCATTTAGTTATTTTTACCCTCTGCTTTCTTCCATTTAGCGAATTGGAATTGCTTGAGTACAATTTTTTTTTTTATAACACTGTTTGGGTAGTTTGCTGCTTTGTGCTCTTTATGAGTGCACACAAACGACCCTGATGGGAAATGAATTTAGGGGTGATGGTAAATGAATACACAGCCATGGCCATTGTAAAGATATAGGTCTGACCTATATCTTTACAGCCATCACCCTAGGAAATCAAATCCTAGGAAAGTCAGATGTCTCATCTAAATCTCCACCTGCTAATCTCCACGTCACCGGTCACCTCTTTAATATTTAATCATGAATTCCTAGGAATTCAATCCCATGCAAGTGCAACAAACGAACCCTTTCTTCTTGTTTTCCTTCTTTCTTCCTTTTCCCTCTATTTCAATTTCAATCTTCTGATGCATTATTTTCATGCTAATGCAAAAATCTTGTAATTAGTTGAAGCAGTCATGATTTTGAAACTAATATCTTTCAGTTTGTTTACATGTCTGCTGAGCTCTGACCGAAACCAATCCTATGTTTTGGAGAATGGGTACAAAGAATATTGACAACAAATTTCTAGCTTTTCAACATGGTCACTGAGTCCAATGTGTTCCATCGTGCTTGGACTGGAGAAACATATTTCAACAGTTCTTGCTTTCAGCCTTTCCACTAGATATCACAATATTAATTATTCAGCTTTTTCTGAAAGGTCTAGTTTTGCAATACTTTGGTAAAAAGAAGATTGAGTCTCCTTGCTGTTCGAGTTTTCATCTACTGATGTTAAGATATATATTAGTATCTCTAAAAATGCAGTGTTCAGCTCACCTAATGAACTCTTCCTAAGTGTTGTCTATGATTTCTTGTTTCAGTGAGGGGTTTCTTTTGATTCTACTAACTGTCCCAAATCCGTATATCTTCCATATCATCCTGCAGGGAACTTCTGACACAGTTGTGGACTGTTCTCATGGTAAGCAGCTTTGGGACCTGTGCAAAGTGAAGTACGAACCCCTATGGATTGAAGGAGGAAACCACTGTGACTTGGAGCACTATCCTGAGTACATTAGACATCTTAAGAAGTTCATATCAACAGTTGAGAAAGCACCTTCACAGTGGAACAGTTCAAGACGCAGCACAGATCACTTTGAGCAGTCTAGGCGGAGCACAGACTGCCTTGAGGCATCAAGGAGGAGTACTGATCGGAGAGATAAGTCCAGGCCCAGCACAGATAGATCTGACAAAAAGAGAAATAACAACTCCAGGTTGACCAATGCTGACAAGCTGGAAAAATTAAGAATCTGCTTCAATCAGATGGATAAATCTCGGAGAAGCACGGATTGCCATGACAAGACTCGGAATAGTACTGATCAACCAGAAAGGGCACGGAAGAGTGTTGATCGGTTGGATAGAATACGGGCGGGGTAAAGCATCCCTTCATCTCAAATATAAGATTTTCAGATGAGCTTGGATATGTGGAAAATTATGTGTTTTTTTCTTCCTCTCATGTAGTTTGTGCAAAGTTTATGAACTGTGACATGAAATGAGGAAGGATTTATTCATGATGTATTATTATGTTTTTTTTTTTTTTTCAACTTTGCTTGATTTATTGTTAAGTTTCTGAGAAATATATTGCTCCTCATTCTAAGAAGTGCAAACATCTCTCTCTCTCTCTCTCTCTCTCTCTCTCTCTCTCTCTCATAATCATGATTCTATCCATGGATTTGCCTCTTCTCATCATTCTAGATTAGAATTCACTCCTTGCCTTGGAGCTAGGGGGATTATACGATGCTACAACTGAAAGATACAACAGTTTGTTATAATTCTAAAAGAAAAAAAAAACAAACAACAACAACCATGTGCATTTTATAAATGGGGTTAACCATTCGATGAGATATCATGGTCCTCTGTGAGGATGGAAGATGGTCCATGTAGAGTATGAGAGAGAGAGAGAGAGAAATTTTGGAAAATTTATAACCGATTTGTATATCGGTTCTATGCATACAGATTTGGATATCGGTTGTATGCATATTTGGGATCAACCTCCAAGGAAACAATTTTGGACTTGAGGAAGATTGTTTGAAAGGGCAAGGCGTCCAGGTTTGAGCAAGCAGGAAGATCGTGGCCTACAGACTTGAGATCTCAGCTTCGGGAGGATCTGGAGTTTCAGATCAGAGCAAGAAAACTCTTCCCAAGCATCTTCAGCTAATCTGTTCTGTTCATCTTGAACTTGTCGAAAACTATGACAAAGTTGGAGTTGGAGGCTATGTTTTGTAAGCCCGCCAGGATTGTGGATATTTTCTTTCACCTTGACCTAAAGAGCTGGAGAAATTGAAGGTTTGCATTTATTCTGAAAAGCTGAATGAGCCATTGACATGGCAGTTGGGAGGTCCTGGGAAGGGAGGAAGATCTAAGTAAACACATCCCGCTTCCTTATGGGCACATTTGTGTAACCTTTTTCTGGTTTGGTGCAATCAAAGTCCATAGGAAAAAAAATCCATGAGCCTGTTTTTCCTCTTGATTTTGGATTTTGGTTTCCAATTTTTCTATTCTTTTTCTGTTTTGGATCCCATCTCGCAGTGTTGCCCTTAGGTCGCTCTCTCTATCCATCTGGTCCAAATCACCCCCGTAACCCCCTCTTTCAATGGAAATGTCTCATGAAAATGTCTGCAGCCGCGAAATAAGACCCCTTTTCAATCCTATTCTCTCTATAACACAACCTGAAATGCTTGCAGGAGAGAAACCCTAAATGTTCCACATAAATTTTCATCTTATTTTTTGCTTCAATGCCCTAATGTCCTTTTTAATTCCTCTATTCTTATGTTGATGGCTGTAGGAATCGGGTATTTTGTGGAACTTTAATTAATGCTGTAGATTTTGTTTGATTTAGGTCTGTGTTCATGTATATACTTTCTCTGGCGTTGATAATTGCTGATCCTGTGGAATTACTAACTGGGCGAGAAGTGTAAATGGATGGATATTGGGTGATTTTGGAAACTAGGCTTTGGGTTCATGGATCTGAATTGTCATGCTGGAAATTGTGTTGATTAATTGGAAGTATGTAATATTTGGATCTACTGTGCACAACTCTGCCAGAATGGATTTCATCAGCAAGTACTAAGTTAGCCATCCCAGGGGACGGTTGGTCCTGTTTTGAATCGTAATACTGTGGGAAGCCTTGTTGCAGAAGACCAACGGCTTGGAGTGACAGGATGGATAATAGATGATGGGTGGCTTCTTGGGTGGTCAGAGAAGATGACCCTGTTCTGTAGTTTAGTGGGTTTGGGGGAAGGAGTGATGGCTGGAGTGGTGCTGAGGTAAAATGCCCATGTGTTGGATGAGAGAGTTGTCTGGATGCAGTTTTTAAATGCATCTACTTAATGTTATACCAAATGCATATAATTTCTACAAATTAGAGATTTACTACTATTGTTTGACAAGCATGTTGATTTCTTCTCATGGATGCATTCATAATGCATACTTCTTACTTTATTAGTCTTATATATTCAGCTTATCTAACTGCAGAAGTAGCCTTACATTGCTTAGTACATGAGTGCAACTATCAGATTCATTGAAGAAGTTTTTTCTACATTCAGTTTTACACTAGGATCTCTGCTATGGAGAGGTGCTGTCCTCCTGTGCCTTCACCAAAGAATAGTAGGAGCCAGTGTGTCCTACAGCAAGTAATTCAGAGTGTGTCCCTTGTTCAACAATCCTCCCATTCTTTATCACAGCGATGAATTCGGACTTCTGGATTGCGGACAATCTATGAGAAATGGTTATGCATGTTCTACCCAACACTATCTTATCGAGCGCTTCTTGAACTAAGCTCTCTGATACACTATCAAGTGCACTTGTTGCCTCATCCAAGAGAAGAATTGAAGGGTTCTTCAGTATTGCACGAGCAATCACAATCCGTTGCTTCTGACCTCCTGATAACTGTGCACCTCTTTCTCCACAATAGGTTCCATATCCGTCCTTCATCGAGCTACAATCCTCACAAAAACAACAATAAAAGCAGAATCATATTTTTGCAGAAACGTATTTTTCTTTCTGTCTGTCTTTTTTGCTAGAAAAACAGAAACATATTTACTCTACAGTAAAGTTATCTAAATGCTGTTTCTTTAGAGATTTTTTTTCTTATGATAGGTAACTTGACCAGAACCCACAACCCCTCGTGGAAGAAACAACGACCTTCTTCCAACCGAGGTAAGTTTTTTTTTTTTTTTTTTCCAAATAATGCATTTTGATGATCCTAGTTCGTAAGAAATTTAAATTTTTCGGTGCCACTGCGCCACTGTGTTTAGGGTGACATGATATCCAAACCTTGGTTGGATGCCTCTGATCTTGCTTTGATGCTTACAATACTCAATTGGGACAGAATGGGTGAATAATTGCATTCTGCATTTCCACCTGATGAGATATCCCATCTCAATGCCAACAGAAGATGCAAATTGGAACCTATTATCACCCATTATGCCAAAGTAATTGTGGTGAATGTGATTTGGGGTGTGCTCAAATCCATCATAAAGTACATTCGGAGACATAAATCACCATCTTCGGGGTTATAACTAGATATGAAGGAAATGCATTGAAAAACATGATTTCTGCCTACTATCAAGATTTTTGAAATTTCTAGTCAAATTTGACCAATCAAAAGTACTGAAAGAACATGGAGGACATACTTGCTAATTCTAGAAAACTTGATTTTGCCTCTAACCAATCACACCAATTAAACCTCACCTTATAAATTCATGAGCATTGGCTAGACCTGCAGCCTCCTTGATCTCAGCTTCAGTTGCATTCTCTTTTCCATATGCAATGTTCTCTCGGATAGTACCTGAAAATAGGGTAGGTTCCTGACTAACCAACGCGATATGTGACCTCAGATATCTCAAATTGTAGCTCTTGATGTCCCGTTGATCAATTTCTACTGTCCCCTTCAATGGGTCATAAAATCTCTCAATCAGCCCAAGGATGGTAGATTTGCCTGACCCACTCTGCCCTACTAATGCTATGGTTTTTCCTGCTTCAATCTTCATAGATAGTCCCCTAAATATCACCTGTCCAGGCCTTGATGGATAAGAAAAATACACATTCTGAAGCTCAACATGGCCTTTGATCATTTTCTTCAACTCAACACCTTTCGCATCATCTGGTTCGATTTCAGTTTGCCGATCTATGATTGCAAAAACGGATTTTACCGCGTTGGCCCCCTTGGCTAAATCAGAAGTCATGCTTCCTGCATCTGCGATGACCTTACCTGTGTTCATCAAGATGAAGAAGGCTTGAAGCAACTCCTTTGGGGTTAATTGTCCTTGAGCCACTAGCCTCCCTCCATACCAGAAAGCCAGTGCTATACTAGCAGTAGTTAGAAACTGTGACATGCATAAACCAATACCGGCGAACCAGGACTGTTTGATGTTCTCACTCCGTGGTCCTTTTAGAGAAGCTTCATAAAGCTTCAGGACCCTTTTCTGTGAAGAAAATGCGGTGATGGTCCGGTGATTCACCACTGCTTCACTTGATAGCTGACTGCTTTTGTTTTGTGCACTATAGGCTCTCTTAGACATGTTTGTCATTAGAACCTTTTTAGAGTAGAAGCAGCCTATAATCAGTGGCTGTATTGCTATCATGACAATTGCAAGCCTCCATGCGATGAAGATGCCCAAACTGAATGACAAGAAGGCTGTTGCAGATGCCTGAAGAAGCAAGGACAGACGATCACCAATAAGGGACCGAACAATGTGAGCTTCAGTGGCCAACCTTGCGCAGATTGCAGCACTTGTATTCTCATCTCGGTCGAACCATCCCATCTCAAACGTCAGCATTTTTCCGAGCATTTTCTCCCTCACTCTTTTGATTAAGCGCTCTCCCATGATTGCGAAATTGTAATGCTGGATGAGATTGGTGACAATGCATACAAATGCTATGCCTAGGAAGAGGAAGCAGTAGTACCTGGTCTGTGATTTGATATCTTCATTGTCCTTAAGGAAGTATACAGAGGCTATTGATCCCATACAGTAGGAACTTAGCGGTTGAACCGCACCAAACCCAATTGCACCTAAGGACCCAAATGAAGCTTCCTTGAATTCTGGGGAGTTCATCTGCAGCAATCTCCATTGGGAAGGAGAAAGGGACTTTGAGATATCTTCTTTTTTATCACTAAAGCTATCATCTTGAGTGAAAGATGTTCCGGGGCTGCTTCGTGCACTCATTATTGGACTTTTTAAAATCATCTTATTCTTATGATTGATGGTTTCTTCTTCTGTTTGAGCATTAGGAGAGTTGGAAGCATCAGTTTTTGTTGCTGATTGTTGCAACTGCAGCATTGTGGAATAGGCTCCATTGTCCCTTTGGGCTAGTTCATCATGAGAACCTGATTCAACTACTTTCCCAGATTGAATAACCACAATCAGATCAGCTTTACGAAGCGTGGAGAGATGATGAGCAATGATTATTGTTGTTCTCCCTACTGAAGCCTGATCCAAAGCATCTTGTACTAACCTTTCAGAATGTGCATCTAGGGCACTCGTTGCTTCATCAAGTAGAAGTATTTTTGGGTCTTTGAGTAATGCCCTTGCAATTGCAATCCTTTGCTTTTGCCCTCCAGACATTTGAAGTCCAAGTTGGCCCACCTATTGAAACATGGATCGTCAAAATGGTCTAAACCAAACCTTCTATGATACCTTTCTTTTTTGAATGATAGCTACATACACTATAATACGCAACAAATCCATAGTATCTTATCTGTTACTCCATCTTTGGTTCTAAGGATTTGTTTCTTTAGGGCCCGTTTGTTTTGCAATGGACTCCAATGAAGGATTATTAAAGTGGTCAGGGTTGAAAGATGAAATGTGGAGATGTGGATGGGACCCTGACTTTCTTAGGATTTGAATTACTAGGGTGATGTCTTGGTATTCATTTTTCATCTCCCCTTGATTCATTTTCTATTAAAGGGGAGATAATGTGATAGATGTTTTGGATATTCACCTCTCATTCTTTATTTTTAACCACTTTTAGAGAGAAATTTTATAATTTCCAGGAATTCAATTACTTGAAACCAAAGGTCCCTTAATCAGAATTAAATTCCTAGGATGTCTCACACCTTGCAATCAGAGAGAAGGATTAAAGTTAAAGATCCACAATGTGCTATCTAATAATCTCCTCACTGATAGCATATGATTAAGTACCTATCAGCTTAATAATAGATTTGAAACTGTAGATTGAAGCAGTAGAGAATGATTATTAAAATCTCTACTGCAAGAAGGTAGGCACGACAGAGACTGCAAATGATTGTGATCTGATGCTTCTAGTAAAAAAAAAAAAAAAACAGTTTGCTTAAAACTTCTCTGGGTCTTTTTGATCTGCTCCTCTATCTTGGTTTAGTCCCCGATCAGAATCTGATCCTGAATGTTGATCTGTCCTTGAATCTAGAGAGTAGAGACTTCTTATCCCTCCATTGCCAAGTAAGTAGGCAATCTCTCTCTCTCTCTCTCTCTCTCTCTCTCTCTCTCTCTCTCTCTCTCTCTCTCTCTCATAATCTCCTGTTGTGTCCATGTTTAAATTTAGGACTCTCTCTCTCTCTCTCTCTCTCTCTCTCTCATATAATCTCCTATTGTGTCCATGTTAAAATTTAGGCCTCATAGATGAACCTATATATAATAAAATTTTATAGATACCCAAATTACAGCTAGTTTGAATATTTTGTGGAATGTTTGGTTTATCATTCTGGAGGGTAATTGGTGATTGGGGGAGGTGCAGAAATCCAAAATCATTAGAGAGGATTAATATTTTTCCCAGCCTGTCCACCCATATCAATATCTTAGGTTGGCACTAATGCTGATTTATTTCCGGTAATTTAAGAAAACAAATCAGTCTTCTAGCCCACTAAATAAAATCCAATTCCCGTTCCTCCCAAACTGCATTTTAGAATGGACCAATTTGACAAACTGTTAGAAACTGCTTGCAATTTTGGGTGTGTGAAATGCGAATGCACTCAAGAAGTTAGGATTAGAATTTCTTACTTGAGTATCATATCCGTCAGGTAATGCAGTTATGAAGTCGTGCGCATTGGCAGCCTTGGCTGCACTAATAATAAGCTCCATTGAAGCCATCTCATCGCCAAATAGTATGTTCTCTCTTATGGAGGTTGCGAAGAGGATGGGCTCCTGGCTCACCAGACCCATCTGAGATCTTAACCACTTCAGTTGAAGGTTCTTAATGTTCTCTTTGTCCAAGAGAATGTCTCCTCTTACAGGGTCATAAAATCTTTCTAGCAATGAGATAACTGTTGATTTACCAGAACCGCTGCCTCCAACTACGCCTAGAGTCTCCCCAGGCATGACTCTAAGGCTGAAACCTTCTAGGACAGGGAAATCTGGCCTAGATGGGTATGCAAAATCGATGTTCTTAAATTCGATTTCTCCTCTTACTTCTTCTAAAATCATCCCTCTTTCATCATCTGGATCGATGGTAGGATGCTTATCGACCATCTTGAATATTCTTGAAGCAGCAGCTATTGCCTCTGATAAGTATCTAACATTTGGAAGCGCACTCATCACAGCCCTGAAGGCAACAACAGTGGAACATTGGTAAGTGAATTCTGACTGATGATGACGAAGAAGAGAGAGAAAAAGCTGCAACAGATATTTCACAACCACAACATTGATCACTTGAAAAAGTAAGGCTGTAAGGGTACTTTTTTTAAGAGATAATAATTCATTGACTCAAATAATATATCAATGGAGGACAATGGAAAACTACAAAGAAGAAGACTATGATTCTTCCATTCAATTTTAATTTGGTTATATGTTACTAGTCCCTTGCCACTGAGGAAGACAGTGGCAAATTCATAAGTGTATTTCAATGTGACAGTATTTGGAAGTGGAAATTGGAAATCTCAATACGAGGGATGCTAGTTTTCCTGCCTTTGCTATGCCCAGTCTTCTAATCACTGTTCATGGAGGTTTCTCAGGGTGAAACAGTCAGAAATATAGCATTTCACGGATTTTTGGCTCATCTTTCCAGTTAGTGTACAAAGTTTTGATTGGACTACAATCCATTCTACCAGAATATTCGAACCAATTGTGATTTGAGGTACATCCAGACACACATGTCATGTTGCTATTGAACTGCACCTTTCCATTCTGAAATCCTTAGGTGCGAAATTTGACGTTTTCAAATTCATATTTCTAAAAAAAGTTCGTTTTTTTGAAACGAAGGATAAGCTTCGTATGTATCTCCACCCAATCATAGAAAAAACATGATGAGAACAGTAAAAGGAGTTAGAAGTGAACTCACAATCCACCTATGAGGACACACGTTCCAGCAATGAAAACGTTGCCACCTGCTGCTCCCTTATGTATCACCAAAACACTCCCAAACCAAGCCTGAAATGACCAGACGGCAAACACCATTCCAATGCTCCCAATAGCCATTCCCTTGAACAGCCCTTGCTTTATTCCAAGGTTCACACTCAACTCAAGAGCTTTGCCAAACCTTTCCAGTGTCCGGTGCTCTCCTG
The DNA here is from genome assembly GCA_003546025.1 of Camphora micrantha. Taxonomy (NCBI): domain Eukaryota; kingdom Viridiplantae; phylum Streptophyta; class Magnoliopsida; order Laurales; family Lauraceae; genus Camphora; species Camphora micrantha. The sequence goes on from QPKB01000001.1 coordinate 71,193,302, forward strand.
TGTATGAAACCACCATTCGAATGGATGAAATCGCTTGCTCGACAATTGCACCGGCAGCTCCGTAAGCCTCCTTCATCTTCATTGCTGTCTCCATCATAAGCTTCCCACATATGACCCCAGGAACAATGAAAAGAAGCGAGAGTGGAAGCACGACCAATGCCACTTGCCAGGACATCAAGAATGCTACAACAAGAGTGAAGATGAACGTAGAAGCACTCGAAAGGAGATTTGGTATCTGCATCACAGAAATTTTATCGCACCACCTTAATATACAGTGAAGCTTCTGCCAAGAGGTACTTCTCGCGGTTTCATGATAGAAGTAACTAGTACTTCAACCCGCTGTATAGCTTACTTTGATGTATGCCAATCATGGGGGAATAAAGTGATAGAAAGGTCTTACTGTGGATTAGATTTTGGGATGAAAATAAGCTCGGCTGTATCATACCGACCTTTGATTTTAAGAACTTAAAATTTTATTAACTTCCTTTTTTTTTTTGAGAAATTCAATCCAATGGTGAGTGTGGGTTCAATAATCGTCAAAATAGGGTGGGAGGAGGGGCCTGGATTGGTGATAAGGGGTTCCAAGGGGCTGAAATATACCTAACTCGCGGAATTCTGTGAGAAGTACCTCTCAACAGAAGATTGCAGATATATTCTGCAACTACATGGATCCTCTGTTAACGCTGGTTTGAAGCAGATACCATCAAATTGTTGCTCAGGAGGACCATGCTGTTTTGCTTCTAGTTTGAGATGTTTCTGCCAGAATTACATAGCAACTATTTTCTAACTGATGTATCTGAATATGTGGAATATCCATCCATTAATATCATTGGTTCAACGTACTCTACATGGGCAATCAGGCGAAAACCATGCATACTGGATTCTATGGACTGTCCAAGTATGTTCCTTGATTTGAGATTTGGTAAAAGTAATGTCCAACTTTCAAGTCTGTCCATTCATCCCAAAACACTCTTGGGACACTGTGCTATAGGGGTGTAAAGAGGCCGGGTTCAGCCTGAGTCCACACTGACCCAGAACCAATTATATTTAGTCAGGTTGCGGGTCTCAATCCTAGGATCCATACCCGGACCCGGACCCAGACCAGACCAAATCATTTAACGAGATCTGGGTCGTTATACTGTATTAATAAACTATTGTTTGGTCCTAATGAAATCGTTTGACCCCATTATGGATTAAAAGCTTGGACCCAGAAACTGTACTGAACTCAAAAGGAATGATCAGCTGGTGCTAGGATATCAAAAAGTATGAGGAAGAAGTAGAGGACCTTCTCACTTAGAACATCTTGGATCACATGAGCATCAGAGGACAGGGACGTGACCACCTCATGCGTCATGGAAGCAGTAGCATTGGTGTCGAAGAAGCCCACGTCCTGTCGCAGAATGGACTTGAGGTACATCTTTCGCATGCGAGACGCCTGTCTCTCTGCAGTTCTAGTCCAACACAATCCTTCTGCACACAGAGGATGGAATGGAGAAGATGAAGAAGTGTGAATATGATCATGTAGTGGGAGGGTCAAAGTTTTGGGTTGAGTCATGGCCCACAAAATTCCAATCCACTTATTATAGTGAACAGACCAGAAAATTGGGCCTCATCTAAAAGAAATTTTTACACCCAACCTGTTTATAGATTATTGGGCCAGAGAGCAACCTAAAACGACCCAATTAGAAGAAAGAGTAGTTACCATAGTTCCGGTTCAGGGCCTGCTAATGCCTAAACTTTTATGTGAGGGTCTCAGTTTCTGTACAAGCCCAACATATGACCTATGAAGTGTAACCCAACCCAACTTTGAAGCAGGTTGAGCTGACCCTCAACGTTGCCCGCCCTTAAATTGAGTAGGGTTAAAACTGTAGGGAGGTAGTCCAGACAAGGCCCAGCACGCTTTAGGTACTTGGACTGAGTTAGTTGGAGAATGGGCTTGTTGCAGGCTTGATTTTGCAGATACTAAGTGATGGGCTCTCTTCCCATCTCCTCATGAGTAACCAAAACTCTGTTTCCTTCTAATTTTCCAAACTAGTTGGGCCCAGCACTTGCCTAGTGGGCTGGTTTGGGGCCAGACTTCTGGCTGCAAGACTGAGTCTTTCAAAAAAAAGCCCTCACAAGCTAGACTTGCAACACCAAAGAGAATGGTTCTCTTCTTCTTTGGTATGAATTTTCTTTCCACAATAATTGTGAAAAGTGTTTATACCTCATAAAACAAAAGCTGCATAAAATGTTAACAGGAAACAATAGAAAGTCATTCACTCTTTGACAACTGTTTCACTTTTTATGGGAGATGCTCCATACAAACATACCATGATTATAAACTGAAAACTCAGTTGTATTACACACTTAAGTTCGTAGTTAAATTATAAAATCATGGAGTATGCTACTTACCAATGAAAGCGCCCGTTCCAACGCCAATAGCCACATAGAGTAACTTAAGTGCATACTGCAAAACAGAGTGATCAGATGTTATCAAGAAAATATATATTGCAACACTATATATTATGATAGAACCATAGTTTAGGCAATATTTACTACACTGTTCTTGATCAATCAAACGCCACATGTATAGATGACTTGTGCAACTATATCTTTCAAGAGTTCAGAACTATATTATATTTCATTTCGATAGCATAAATTTTCGATAATTAAACCACCCTTAACTTGCTAAACTAACCTCATTGATCTCATTGTTGGACAAAGAGGAACCAGCAGTCCCATAAGTATTGATCATGCTGCCGAGGACCAGCATCGTAAGTGGGACTCAACAAACCATCTCCAATGCTTCCAGCGAGCCCCAACACCACCAAACATCGGTCGACCCGATCGGCGAATCTGAAGAGGTGAAAAACTGATATCTTCTCTTTCTCCTCCTCCATCTTTTTTATGGTTCTTGTCATACCATGAACATAAAAAGTTCTGGGTGGTGGAGAAAATCTACTTTTATACCATGACCATGCGCCAGCTTATGTCCACCACCCTCTAAATAGTATATGTACCTATCAATTATTATATCTCACCCTCCGGAGTCGTGTTTTTGGGTTTGTAGAGTGCCAAATGGGTGATGGTTTAAGTAGACAATGATGTTACAAGTGAAGGATCCTTTTTCTTGCCGGCATTCTGATGTTAGTATCCCAAATTCCAAAGAGGGCATTGCTTCTTTTCTATCTATGACAAGGCAGGTTTGTTTTGTATACTATTTGGTTTTATGGTTTAATAATCAAGAATCAGATGATGATGGATTTGGCTCCCTAACAAACAAGAGAAATGGACGGTTGATTCAATATCTTTTACTGCTAGTTTTTCTTGGTTTTCATCATCAAGGTCATCATCATCAATTATTTCTACTTTTTAGTGTTATTTAAACGAACTTTTGGCTTTTTATATTCTTACTTATTCCAGCAGAGGCGGTCATTGACTATAAGCCCTTCAAATCTGTCATTTTCTAGTGACCATTGACGGCTAAGTTTGGGAATCATTTGGAACGCAGAAAGGGTCACAAACGACTTTATAGTCAATTTATGGAGCATCAGACTAAAAAGTGGCAAAATGGGTGGTTAATTTGAGCATCCAAGCAGTTAGCATAATATACTACTAGCCCAATAACCCGTGCTCAAGACGGTATCTTTACTGTAAAATAAATATTCATATATTAAAAACAGTTACCGCTTTTTATAGGGCAAGTTGTATAAAACATAAATAGAGAAATTAAAGCAGAAATGGAATAATTACATAAAAAGGAACAACTGAAATATAAGTGGTTTGATGAAAAAACATGAATGAGTAGTTGCATGAGTAGTGGAGAGAGAATGTGCAATCATAACTGTGGGTCAAAATTAAAATTGCCAGTCAAAATTGAATCCTAAAGCCTACAAGCTTAATATAGTATAATTGAAAAGCTCTATTAACTTAGGCATTGTGGCATCGTGAGACTTCATTGGTTAGGAGCTCAAAATCTCTCTCTCTTTTTTTTTTTTTTTTTTTTTTTTTTTTTTTTTTTTTTTTTTTTTTTTTCTGGGTAAAGAATTTCTATTTATAATATGATTTTGACATCGATAATTTTGGTCAAAATTGAAGTCGATTTTGTATCTTGGATCATTGTATAGTTTCAACTTTCAATGCAATTTCACCAATTTGATTTTTTGTTATCTTGAGATTTGTTTATTATGGGGAAATCAAAGTTCTATGATTTGCTACCATTAGGAGATATGACTATCTTGCCCTCCTGCACCTGTTACAACAATATTTTATCCAATGAACCGTCGACCGATCCCAGTATTGACAAGAGGAAAGAACATTTGGAAGGCTGGAATCTTAGGATTTCGAAAATATCAAGGTTTTTTAAATCTAAATTCACTAGGCAAGACTCTAATTAAAAATAAAGGTGGTGCAACTTTTGTCGAGCTACTGATAACATACTTGTGTCCAAGGAAGAGTTGTAAACGGGTCGGTTCCGGTTCGGGTCCATGGTGGATCTGGAATTAGAACAGTTAAGAAGAAGGTGGAACCGGATCTGGACCCGGAACCGTTACCGTTTCAGAACCGGTTTCTTGGTTCCGAAACCGGAACTAGAACCATATATGGGACGGATTTGGATCCGGGTCTGGGTCTAGATAGAGAATGATATTAAGAAAATATAGTTTTTAAGAGATATTTTCAAAATTGAGGTAATATGTCAGGTCTCGGGTCTACGGGTCTAAACTAAGGTGGAACCGGACCCAAACTCATTTACTTATCGGGGCCTAAATAAGGACCCAAATCCGATTTTTAACAGGTTGGAATCTCCGGGTAATCGTAGAATCGGAGACCCATTTACATCCATAGTCCAAGGGTGGCAAAATTTAACCTGACCTGAACCCCCTAACCTGACCCGAACCCTCCTGCATTTGACCCCCACATAGCCCCCCTTCCAATTTATATGGGTTAGAAAAACTTGACTTGCATTTAAATAGGTTGGGATAAGGTCAACCTACTCAACCCGCATAAACTATTTAAACAGGTTAGGTTGGGTGATCTGCATATCTAAACCCATTTAAATAATCTAGTGATCCAATATTTAGGTAATTAGAATAGTTTATTTTAAAAAAAATGAGACAACCTTATGTTGGGCTTTCTTTTTACCTGCAATTTAATTCAAATATAGCTTTATAACCTAAATGGATTGGGTTTGGGCAGGAGTCTATAACTTGGGTTGGATTAAATGGGTTGACTTGCACTGAGCGCGGGTTAAAGTTACTTGACCCCGTTTCAAAAACCAGGTTGGGTATGGGCTGGACTTCAACCTATAGATACCCCTTTGTCAACTCAACCCATTTTGACCCGACCCAAACTGTTTGCCACCCCTACTTGTGTCTTACTAATTAAAATAGGGTTAAGAAAATCCAAATCTGACCAAGTTGGGTTAAATTGAAGACTCTCTTTGATATTATTCATGGGTAAAGTTTTCTCAACAAGTCACGCAAAGTTTTATGGAATTGAGTTGATTCAGACGAGTCGAATTACTGAGTTGATGAATAAAACTGCATGGTTCAAGACTTTCATACAGCATTGTCGAGTGTCATGAGTTGACCATAGGTTGAAATTGACAATTGGTTGATTCTGCACCCTGGTCCATGCACATGCCAATCAGTAAAACGATGGTTCCACGGTCAAAATGAGCGAACTTGACTTAGCAGATCACTGAGTGGGGTGACTCAAATGATGAAAACTGACCGGTGTGTTCAGCAATGATATCCCTAGCTCTACAGACAATTATCAATGGATGCTCGTGTTCTTTTATGAAACTCTCTCCTTGTTTCTATGGCACCATATAAAGTGCTTGCATGCATATGACTTGGTACTTAAAAGACTGAATCCTCTTATTAGATCTAAAATTCACACCCAACTATGAGATAATGTCATTGCTCAAAGCCAACTGCCAAACACTACAGCTCATGGAAAAGTTAAAATTCAAAATGTGTTATCTTCAAACTCTGACTTGCCAAACAACATAATGGATCTGAGACTGAGGTACTAGTATAATGGGCTAATACTACTCAAGAAACATTTCAATTCTTACAAGAGAAATTTTTTAAAATTCGTTGTCGGCTATCCTTGCGGACAAGATTAATAATGAAAACTTCCATGCTACCATGCTTAAACTTAACAGATCTGGTTATGTATAATTTTAAAATGTGTTATCTTGGAAGAATGGAAATCAAAGCAGCACCTTTTGATATTAAGGCATTGACTTCTCTATTATTGGATTAGGTTTGGGGAAGAGAGGAAAAATGAAGAAAATGAGGAGTTTATGCCGTTCAGGGTCAATTGTGACCCTCGCTTATTATAGCGAGGGTCGCAGTCGACCCCCAACACAGAAAATGAAGGTCAATAGCGACCACAAAAAAAAAAAATAATAATAATAATTTTTCCATACGGATTCCCTGTTTGGTCTGAGTTTGACTAAAGTTCCCTATTTAGTGCACTAGCCCCATAAAGTTAATTTTTTTTTACTAAAATCCTCTTACATTTATGAATAGGAGTTTACATGAATCTGGTTATTATCTTGCTGTATGGTGGGCCTAAGTTGTGTAGATGAAATGGTCTAGTATGACAATTTTTCTAGTTATGCAAAATGATTTATCCTTTGTAATTGATTCTTGAGGAAACTAGGGGAAAAATCCCCATAGGACCCCATAGGTCCGACGATGACCCAGTAGCATGTTGAAGACGAGAGGGGTCCTCAAGTTCCTTTTCAGTCTTTTTTTTTTTTTTTTTTTTTTTTTTATCATTTTGTGATATGGTCGATTTCGACCATTTTGTAGTATTCAGTAAATAAGCCAGTTACATGTTGGAATCAATCTGACCGACAGATTGGTCGATATCGATCATTAGGAGGAAGTAGTAATGGTTGATATCGACCATTTTGTCATGTTCAACGAATAAGACAGTTTCAGGTTGGAGAAAATCTGACTGGTCGATATCGACCATTAAAGGTAAGTAGTGATGGTCGATATCGACCATTAGAGCCAAGAAGAAAAAAAAAAAAAAAAAAAAAAGAAGCGCTCTCTCTCTCTCTCTCTCTTCTGCAGGTGAGCGAGAAGAACGCAGATGAGATGTTCGACAAAATGACTGAGAGTACCAAGAACGAGAGGTGAGAGAAAGAGATGATGGGGGCAAAGAGAACCACGATCGTCCGTTTTACAACATTGAATTTGGAGGTGGGTTGCTTTCTTTTTTTTCACCTTTGGGTCTTTGACAGTTCTTCCGTTTGGGGGGTTTTGAGGCTGATTTGGGGAGGTTTTAGGGGTGATTGGGGTTTATGCTTTTGTGGGTGTTTGATGTTGTTGACTGTGATTTGTGAGAAAATGGTCATTTTGGAGTTCTTTCTCTTGTTATCATTTTGATGATACTTGGGTGTTCTGAGGAAATGAGATATTGATAAGGAAGTGGTTGAGAGTACTTAAGCTTGGAGGTCTTGGGGCTGATTATGCTATATGGAAAGAAGGGTTTTGATTCATTATTTTAGATTCTGAAGTGATTTGGGAATCCTTGGGTGTCTGCCCTTCATCTTCATATGCTCCCAAGTTTGAAAAACATCACTTCTAGAATGGTGTACCCATATTCCAATCCCTTCAATGTCATTGGACTCAAATTTATCAGCCATTTTTTATGCCTTTTCATTTAGTTCATGTTGATTAGTTTCACTTGATTGAGGAGAGAGAGAGAGAGAGAGAGAGAGAGAGAGAGAGGTGTTTCGTTACAGATGGGAGCGGGTCCTAATCCTATTAAGGTGCAGTCATTGGAAGGGCATGTTGGGAAGTTGAAAGAGTAAAAAGAGAGAAGGAAGAAAGATGAGGAAGAGGAAATTGGGTGTTGAGAACATCTTTTAGGAATGTAAAGTTCATTCATTCATGTGGTTAACATACAACAAAAGGAGGAAAGAAAAAAAAACCAAATTCTCCTTCTAGAAATATGGCACATATTTGAATTGAGAAAAAAACCCAACATATTTTCTTCAAAACCCCACTAATCTATTGACCGTGAAAGATCTCTACGTTTGAGATTGAAGTGAAGAACCCTACTTTACAGAGTCTAATGTATTTTGATCTTAAATATAAAAAAAAACACAACACCCATTTAACTGGAATAAAAAGATCGTCATGAACACTACAGAATGGTCGATATCGACCAACATACAAAAGATCCTTCCTGTCTTCAACATGCTATTGGGTCCTCGTTGATCATATGAGGTCCTAAGGGGATTTTTCCTATAGTTTCCTTTTGATTCTTATTCTAGCAAAATGATTTATCTCTTGTAATTGATTTTTCTTTTGGTAATAATAAAGCTTTCTTCTTAAGAAAAATAAGATGTTATGGTATTGGTAATGCTAAATGTATTATAGAGTTTGATTACCCCCCATCGGGTGATGACAGGAGTTATGTGAGCCATTTCATAAGCATGTTTAATAAGAAGAGGAATCCCAGAGGCTGAGTCCAAAATCCCAATCTCAACCACTACATCACCAAAAAAAAAAAAAAAAATCCCATGATAGGGTGCTTTTGCCTTTTCCTATCTTATTCCTCAAGTAAGAAATCCATATATGAATAATGAAATGTCATTAAGATCAAATCTGTAATCTTGTAGCCATGGCTTTCAATCCTTGCTCCCTTCTAATCACCCTTTGCATTCAAGCATTCTTTCTGGTGGGCCCCACACTTGCCAGTGGGCCCCACATCATCACCATCCGCTCCCCAAACCTCTTCCCGGAGGGCATCGCGTGGGACCCATCCTCCCACCGCTTCGTCCTCGGCTCCTTCCGCCACGCCTCCCTCCACTCCCTCTCCCTCTCCGGCCACCTCCAAACCCTCGTCTCCGACCCCCACCTCCCCCCCAGTTCCTCCGTCCTCGGCGTCACCATCGACACCGCCCGCCGCCGCCTCCTCGCCGTCATCCACACCTTCGATCCCTCCCTCCCACCCTTCAACGCCCTCGCCGTCTACGATCTCGGCCGCCCGCCTCCCCTCCCCCGCCTCTTCCTCTCCCCTCTCTCAGCCCCCGAACGCCCCGTCGCCAACGACGTCGCCGTCGACCCCCTCGGCAACGCCTACGTCACCAACTCCGCCGGCAACTTCATCTGGAAGATCGACGCCGACGGCCGAGACTCCATCTTCTCCAACTCCTCCGTCTTCCGATCCCATCCGATCCACGCTGACTTCATCGCCCCCGCGTGCGGTCTCAACGGGATCGCCTACCACGACGACGGCTACTTCCTGGCCGTCCAATCCAACACGGGCAAGATCTACAAGATCAACGGGGGAGATGGGGCGGCAAGTCTGGTCCAGCTGGAGAAGGATCTGGTGGGTGCTGATGGGATCAAGATCAGATCGGACGGCATCGCAGTGGTGGTGGCCTACTACAGGATGTGGTTTTTGAAGAGCATGGACGGCTGGGATGAAGCGAAGGTTTATGACGAAATTGCCCTTGATGCTGGGAAGTTTCCAACGGGTGTGGCAGTGAGGGAAGGTAAGAGGGCATATGTGTTATACGGGCATATGGATGAGGGCATGTTGGGAAATGTGGATAGGATGGAGTTTAGTGTAGAGGAAGTGGAGTTGGAGAGAGAGAGGAATGGGGAGATGGTTTGGGTCATTGGGTTGGTTGGGTTTGGATTGGTTTATTTTATGTATTGGAGGTTTCAGATGGGACGGCTTGTTAAGGATATCAATAGGAAGAGGGAATGAGAAGGTTAGATGGAATGAATGCTTGTGCATTTATGTTTGTTATATGCTGCTGTGTTTTCATGTTTTCTATTGTAATAATAATAATAGAGATGTTGATTATGTTTTCTCCTAACACATTTCCAGGGGCATGGAATTTCACCTTGAAGCCCACATGGAGATAATTTATCTCAAAAGGAGTTCATCCCAAACTTCATCTGTGCACGTGATTGATAACAGGGTTAATACGATTTCTGAGATATTGCATGACCTTATGATATTGTACAAACAACTTTGTATTCTAATTTAATCATTTAAAGCAATTGTCAAGTCTTAGGACAGCTGTACCGACAAAATCCCTAACTCAATATGTATATATAATAACTAGCAACAATAGCCCGTGTTTAGTTTGGGCCAAAAATTAAGAAATTACAGGAATTGATAAGATATCAAGATTAATTATAAAAGTATATTAATGCATATTTATATCAAGAAGGATAAAAGGCTTCAACAATTAGTAATCATATTAACGTATGGTCCTCCAAAGAAATTAATCATTTTAATCCCATGAGTCAACATAACAACAGGAGATCTTCTCTCCATAGCTAGAGCATATTTCTTGATCTACTTTGAACAACTAATCTAATCAAGAGCCTAATGGTAAAAAAAAAATATACACGGTGATAGTTTTAATGGAAATAAATTATCATGAGAATCCTTCCTGTCGAGAAGGATTCAAATTCTCATGTGTTGAGTGTACTTTTCTTTTGCTTTAGAAAAAGTTTAGGAAAATCAACTTCAACAAATATCAAAAGTATCAAAAGCCAAAAGAATATGTTTAGTTATTAATGACAATAGAAAGATAAACAGATTCTAGAAATTACAGATTCATATTCTTCCTTCTCTTAGACACATAATCAGACCTCCTACTTTGAAAACAAATTAGTAAAATATTGATTAATTATAACAAAATGAAAACCGAGATAAAAAAATCATAATTCCATAAAAGAGATCATACCAAAAATCCGAGCTATAGCTGGTTGATGGATTGTAACGGCTTAAAAAAGAGAGAAGCACTGGAAATGCGTATCAATAATAATTAGTGAAAGGGATTGCTCCATGAAAAAAAAAAAAAAAAAATTGGTTTCATTAGAAAATTGGTACTTTGAAGTATAAAAATCATGAGGTGAGGGCGTGATTTATATTTTTCAACTGAAAATGAATTATGAGATTGATGAATCATTAGTTGGAAATGGGATAAAGATTATTGGAATAGGACCTAAGGAAATAATTTAGGGAATTTGTATACCCAATCACCATGTAATTTTAAGGAATGATTACTTGATGAGAAAGAGGCATGACATTAAGAGAAAGGTGAGTACAAGAAGGGATTTTAAGGGAAAGAAATGGATGACTTAATCAAGAGAGTGAGATTTTTTATTTATTTGAAAGGTAAGCAAAGTAGTTTATTAAACCTAACTCACAAAATATACAATATAGGAAAGAGACCTACCCACCTAGGGAGGCCATCAAGATAAAAGAAAACACAGATTTGTACTATAATATAGAACCAATGAACCCACAACCCAAGTCAAGCACAAAAGTAATTAGCATATATGCATTTCAAATGATTTGCATCAAAATGAGAAGGTCCAAAACCAAGACTTTGTATCGACCACTTGTACTACCACCCAGGGGCCATAGGGGTTTTATCCGGTTTTCCTCTGAGCCTGGATGGAATAGTTCAGGCCAAAGGGTTGAGAATCTTTCATTAGCAAAAAAAAAAAAAAAAAAAAAAAACCATACCGATCACTTATGTTTTTGATAAATTAATTCGGCAAGGAGGAAATAAATTCTCATCTAATGGACAAATTGAGTAAAATGTCTTCCGATTAATGCAGTATAAACTTACTGTGACTATTATTATTATTATTATTTTTTTGTGTGTGTTTTCAGAGGGTGCTGCATTTGGAAAGATGGATGATTTTTTTCGACACTCTTGTCGTTCTCTTTCATTTAGATTAGCGCCCATTGTTATGGTAGGTCCTCTAAATTTTAGGGGGGTGGGATGATGTGAATAATTTGGATCCTAAGAAGGTAGCCCTTGGGTATATAAATTTGATTTTACCATTTTGACCACTATTTTTGGTCTATCCTGTTTGGTCAACTACGTGGATTAATGATAATAACAACAATAATATTAAAAAAATAAGAATAATAATAATAGAAGATAAAACCATAAATTGTTTTTTTGTATAGGGTCCGTGATCTTCATGATTTAAGTCTGGAGAATTCAACTACTGTTTCTTGTTTTTGAAGGGAGACTCTTCTTGTCTTCTCCCTCTTCCAACATTAGGCTTCTTTTGCATAGTAATCTCCAAACTCTACCATCTGAAATCTCCTCTTCTTCCAATCCACCTCAACTCAAAATGTAAGAACACCCCAACATCAGAAAAAAAAAAACAACTGTATCCTACTTTTTGTTTCCCCTCTCTCTCTCTCTCTCTCTCTCTCTGTCTGTTTTCTTCTTACACGAAAGGAACGCAACAAAAAAAAGATTGAAAATCAAACTTTTCATTGCATTGAATTTCAGGTTGGAGGATGATGAAACTGCTAAGATCGCTATAAAGCACGCAATGAAGGCGCTGCGAAGGCGGCATCTGATTGAAGAAGGCGCTCATGCTCCCGCTTTCATCGCGCTTTCGAGGCCTCTTGCTTCTCAGGTTTTGTGTTTTGGCGATGACCCATTTGTCATTTGAGTGATGAAGTAGAAAATTCCTTTCTTCTAACCTCTGATTTATTGGATTTAGTGATTATCTTGATTCAGGAAGATGACCCCCCACACCCCCTTTTATATATTTGAAGTGGTTGATAATTGGCATTTGCAAATTTCTTGTAATCTGTGGTACATGGTATTTATTAAGTAGTTGTAATTCTGGTTTTGTCTCAAGAATGAACCATTTTCTATTTGAAATGATGTGGAAGTAGAAATTTCAATGTTCTATTGTGACTTGTCAGTAATTGTGACTCAAGAGGATGGGAGCTGATAATATATATATATATATATATATCTCTGCGTGCGCGTGTGTGTAAATGGTTTGAAAGGTTGTCAGTAAACAATTTCTTGTAAAGTCTGGGGGACATGGAATTTAGTTCATAATTGAGATTAAGGTTTTGTTTTTGGTGTAGACCCCCTTTTCATTTGAAATGATCTGAATGAAGAGAATTTTTCTTGTTCTACATTCTGGTTTATTGGATATAGTGTTTGATTTGAGGCGATGAACCCCCTTAACCTTCCTTTGCCTTCTTTTTTTCGTCTGTCGAAGCGAAATGAATAGTTGAAAATGGACAATTTCTTGTAATCTGTGGTATATGGGATTTCAATCATAAATGGGATTCAATAAGTATAGCTTCATAACTTGTTGAAAGGATCGAAATATAGGAGTTTCTAATAAATGCCATTTCTTTCACAGAAAATAAATTATCTGCGCACTAGCATCTTGATGGTGACAAAGGCGGACCTCACCCATTAAATTCACTTCGAATGGCTGCAGTGCACAATTCCTATGCGAACCATGTGCAGGAATACATTTTCCTTCTTTCACATATCTAATTTGGGAAATTCTGAAAATAGGGTCCCGTGAAGAGTAGAACTCACAAGCCTACCCCAAAGAGATGATAAAATTTTCCGCGATGCTGATGATCTGATTGGGGATAATTCTCTCTGTATCATATGCTTATGTTTGAGACTTTTTTTTTTTTTTTGGGCACCTACTACTATGAGTACACACTGTGACATGCTGTGAGATCCATCCTAGATACTGTTTATATCCAATTTATGAGAGGCCGAAGGTTTGCAACCCTCTTCTTGAGGTTTGCATCTTTCACATTTGATAGCTGCTTAAGATTACGAACCAAGCCTAATTGATTCCTCTGCTAAGATTGTGAAACGAAGATTTAAACCCCCAACTATAAGTTTTTGACTCTAAGGTATTTAGCTACATTGCGTGCACATTTTTGAACTCGTGCATGCCATTAAGATGATGAAAGCTTATCTAACATTCTTAGGTTGGTGTTCAATTAATTTTAGTCAACTCATGCTGAATATATATTTCTGTATTTTCTTAATGAAATTATATAGGAAAGTGGCTTCTCTTTTTCCAAGTTTGATCCATATTTAACAAAGGAGTCCGCTGCAATCCAAATTTTTATGGGTCATCTTGTGCAGAATTATTCAATTATAACCAACAATCTGTATCATTACTCAAGTGAATGCTCCGTGAATTCCTTAGGACTATTAACTCTGAATCCAGAATTTATTGAGAGGACTTGTAGAGTTGTAATTTCCACTGATATAGAGTTTTCTTTTAGTAAATTCTGAAGTTTTTGTGGATATATTTTCATTCTTTGGTCTACTTTTGATATAGGTCCCTTGAATTCCTCCACCATTCCAGATATATTCCTCTAAAGCCATAGGAACAGAAACCTCTCCAAAATAAAAATAAAAATCTAAAGAAAAGGTATTGTTAACCACTTAACATCCTTTTAAAAACAGAAACACTAACAAAGAAGGAAAGAATGAAAAACAGTAAAAGATTAATATTAAACTCTTGGTTGTGGCTATTCTTACTCTTAATATTAACCTCTTGGCAGTGGCTATTCTTACTAAGCTGAATTTCTTGGATCATAAGATTTTAGGAAACTGGTATCATATCATAAGACTCAGACCTGAATCTTAAGATTTACCTAGAAATGGTATTTGTTACATAGATACAAATCGTTTGCCTCAAGATTCGACACGAATCGTAGGATTTTGGATATGAATTGTAGGATTTTGACAACAATAGTTAAATCCATTAAACGTAAATTGACAATCACTTGAAGCATTTATACATCAACACGATAATTATAGGCTAGCTAGCTGAAAAATAGACTAGCAGTCAAATAACAACTATTAAAGAGTGGTTATATTAATTTGTTTTTAAAGATAATTTGTCGGGGAGAATAATCAAGGGGTAGTCATTTATTATCTATTTAAATGTGAGAGCCCTTTTCTGCCTATGTAACCAAGGGGGTTGTCTTTGGAAAAGTTAAGTTCAGTTTTGGAAATAGACTACCCATCTCACTTGGGATATCTAGGCCTTCTCGGGGTCTATTTTCTCTCAGTTGTCTTGGTTGTTATTGATAGCCGCAGTCCTCTTTTTTGGCCTGTACCACCCTGGATGAAGCATTCACTTCATTCAGTTATCCTCCATATTGGGGGGCATATATTCCGTTGACAGATGTTGTTTTAATAAAATGGCAGGGCATTTGTGTTTGGAATATTTTATTTAGTAAAAAAACGTGTTGATGAGGCTTACACCCCAATCATTGAGGCTCAGTTCCCATGCTTTGGCAATGATGCATCACATCATGCCTTAACATTTTATAAGGTTGCTTTACAGACACGATTGGCAAAGCATTTTTGTCCAATAAAATTGCTGGTGGCATAATATCTTGGTTAACTTTTGCTTATTGACTCTATTAATGAATAAAAGTGGTCACTACCTTTTCTGCTCATTTCATTGTATTGGAGCTGTTAAAAATGTGTAAATTACTCCTTTTCAAAATTTTTGGTTGTATGAAAATGTTTTGTCGCGACCCATTATTTATGTATTTATATTTTAATTATTTTGTATCTTTGTGAGTTAGATGATTTTTATGTCTATAGGGTTCAGAGTGGAAGGAAAAAGCAGAAAACCTTGAAC
The DNA here is from genome assembly GCA_003546025.1 of Camphora micrantha. Lineage (NCBI taxonomy): Eukaryota > Viridiplantae > Streptophyta > Magnoliopsida > Laurales > Lauraceae > Camphora > Camphora micrantha. Next base: position 71,208,751 of record QPKB01000001.1, read on the forward strand.
GGGAACTTCAGCAATGTTACAAAGCTCAAGCACGGTTGTCAGAGCAGCTTGTGGTGGAAGTGGCAGAGGCTAGATCCTCAAAAACCTTACTTCAGGAGAGAGATTTTTCCATCAAAGTTCTCCAAAATGAAGTCACTCTAGCTAGGTAGCATTTTGCTCATTGTTTATTTATTTAGTATCTCTTGAAGGGAGATTTTGTTTTTCAGTTGTCAGCAAGTTATGTGGGATAAAGTTGATTCTTTATTAATATGAGATTTTGCAGGGAGGAATGCTCCAGACTGAAGGAATCTTTAGAAGAAAAGATTAAGGCTCTAGACCTAATGATTAATGAGAATGGGTCCCTTAAAGAACGGTTGGAAGAGGCTACGGTGAGAGCTAGAAATGCAGAGGCTGAAAACAAGATCTTGATTGATCGTTGGATGTTGCAAAAGATGCAGGATGCAGAACGGCTTAATGAGGTGAATTGATTATCTAGCTTATTTGGGTTTATCTTTCATATTCATGATGCTAGTACAAATTATTATGTAACCATTTTGTCTAGATACTTATATTAACTGACAGCTATAGTATATGGGAATCTGATGCACTGCATTATGCGATATATTGTACTCTCTCCCATGGGGGTTGAAAATGAATTCCATAGTTTATAAGCCTTAGCAATTGGAAGGCCTGTACCTAAAGTGGAATTGAACAATGCATGCCAGAATGCCTCAAAGAAGTTGCTTTTCAACCTTTTTTTAATGAGCAATCAAGTGATTAACTTTTATATTTAAAACAAAAGACTTAACAAAAATGAGGTTTGTTAAATGGCGGAATCACCTTTATGCAGACAGCAATGGAAAACGCAATAGGGACAACCAATGCTGTCACAATGGGTCTACTCAACAATGGCAACTTTGTGATTTCCATCTTTGAGCAAGCCGATTGTAATTTCAATAATCAAGAGAGCATCACCATGATTCTTACTATGATTCACTCGACAATGTTTTCATCACTGGACGAGCTCATTGTGATTCAAACATTGTGGGTGTGGGTGGTTTTTATTTTTATTTTTTCGAGAGATTTTTTTTTTTTTTTTGCTTCATTTTTTTTTTTTTTGTTTCCCCATCATTGGCGCCCCAACTTTGATTGCATCATTAGATGAGTCGTGCCATACTTATATCATTGAGTGGACGGACCAAGAATTCCATTGTTGGTTGGGCCATTTATTATTCTGATCAAAAGGTGGTCTCACCATGTTTCCATCATTTTATGGCATCAGTGTGATCTTATCATTTCAGTGGGCTCTACCGGTACTACTACTGTTGCTACTACTCCTACAATTTGAAGTTTGACATCTAAGTTTACACAAGTAATATGTAGAATTCGTAATGAAAATTATTTAATATTACCTGTCTTATGTTAGCACGAAAGGTGTTTATACATTATTTTAAATGGAAGGAGCTTAGAGATCCATAAGACTAGTTGTCTCTTTTTTCCCTTTGATGCAATGCATTTGTTTTACTTATCTGTTTCCTTTCCCCTAACTCTTTAGATTCGTCTATTTTTTATGAATGAAGTTTTCTTGTCTTAGATCATTTCCTCCTTCAATGAAGCAGAACTTAGATCCCTTTTTGTTGAATTTGCTGGTGAGAAAGGGATTTCATATTCCATTTGGCAATCTAGGCATAAATTATTTATCTTCTCCAGAATGAAGGGTTTTCTTTGGAAACGCTAAAAGTCAACTGTTTTCTTAATTATGAAAAATTTAACATTCGTCTGCCATTATTTGGTTGGATATATACATGTTATCCTTTTTCTCACCATCATTGAATTAGCATTGACTTAATTCATAATTTTACTCTTCAGGAAATTCTTTTACCCTCTTTCTTGCAATTTATTTATTTTGTATGCTAACTGATTGTGCCTAGAACTGGAAGAAACAGTATAGCATGTGCTCAAAATGTAATCCTGTTATGTTTGCAGGCTAATGCAATGTATGAAGACATGATGGATCGGCTCAAGACTAGCAGTATTGAACAACTTGCCTGGCAACAAGTTGATGGCGTGGTCCGCCAAAGTGAAGCAGACGAGAACATTGTGGGATCAACTATTCCTTCTTTATGCAAACACAAGGTCCATGCCCATGAAGGTGGCTGCGGTTCTATAATATTTCAATACAGTTCTGGTATGTTGATTAGTGGCGGGCAAGACCAGACAATCAAAATGTGGGACACAACCACTGGGACATTAAGTGGTAATCTTTATGGTTGCCTTGGTTCTGTTCTTGACCTTGCTGTTACCCATGACAGCAAATCTGTTATTGCAGCAAGCAGCTCGAACAACCTCTTTGTGTGGGATATGGGATCTGGTCGTGTCCGTCATACTTTAACAGGCCACACGAATAAAGTCTGTGCTGTAGATGCAAGCAAACTGTCAAGCCGTTATGTAGTGAGTGCTGCTTATGATCGAACTATTAAGGTCTGGGATCTTCAGAAAGGTTACTGCAGCAACACCATCATCTCCCACAGCAACTGCAATGCTCTTTGTTTCAGCTCGGATGGACAGACCATATGTTCAGGCCATGTTGACGGGAACCTTCGGTTATGGGATATTCAGACAGGGAAGCTACTTAGCGAAGTTGCTGCTCATTCTAATGCAGTCACATCTATCTGCCCATCTCTAAGTGGAGTTATTGTTTTGACTAGCGGAAGGGACAACTTGCACAATCTTTTTGACATGAGAACCTTGGAAGTTTGCAGTACATTCAAAGCAGATGGGAACAGAGTTGCATCTAATTGGAGTCGTTCATGCATCAGTTCAGATGATAATTATGTTGCAGCAGGGTCAACTGATGGCTCTGTTTATGTTTGGTCAAGATCAAGAGCTGATGTTGTGGGCACTTTAAAGGGACACACTTCTCCTGTTCTTTCATGTTCATGGAGTGGATTGGGAAGGCCCGTTGCTTCTGCTGAAAAGAATGGAACAATCTGCATATGGATATGATTAGTCTCATGCTGCTAATTTTCTGTGCTGTAATTGTGGATGTGAATATTTCTGTACAGATGTACACTTTTTTGCTAGTAGTTGAATTTTGAAAACATATGAAACTGTTATATGCTTCCAGTGAAGTTCTTGGACTCGATATTGTCATGAACAAAAGTGGTGCTTTTGCTCTTCACCTTAGTAGATTTATAGTTCTACTATCTGATTATCGGTAAGACCTCTGTAACTTTGAAATCAAGTAACTTTGAAATCTTGATTCCCCCCCTGCTACTAGACCCAATCCACCAAGTAGACCCGTAGGCTACGTAGAGAAGTGGATAAGGATAACTGGTATGTTGTTTGTTCTTACTTTGTAGCATTAGATATGGAAATATGTTATAAATTACTTTGCATGAGATTAGATTAGGTCTCATTTACGCAATCAATGGGATTGTGATTGCTTTGTTGAGGGGCTTTAGCCTCTTGAGATTGCCTTTAGTGATTGATTGTATATAGTGGTGCAAGTCTCAACCTCACAACTGGGATACATGTTCACATCCATCTCTCTTCTCCAAGTCGCTTTCTCTATTTCAGATGTCATTTTTATATTCTTATTGAATTTTTCATTATTCTTTTTATGAGATCAGTGCCAGGGCTCTGCAATAGTTCAACGGTCTCAAGTACGAGAAGACGTTTGGTGGGCATAGTATGAGGATCTATCTTAGAATGAAACAGGGAAACTAGTGGAAAGCGGCTGATGCTCCAATGGAACATATTCATGGGTTGTGTTTAATAGGAAACTTATTGTTGGATATGGGACGGTATCAGTGATTGGTGGGAAGGCTTATTTATCTCACTGCAGGCATGATATTGCTTACGCTGCTGGTGTGGTGAGTCAATTTATGCACTTGCCTCGAAAGCTTCATTGAAATGCAATATAAATTTTTTTGAGATATCTTTAATCAAAACTATTTTAAGGGTTACTCTGTATGTTAAGCATGATAATATGGATGCTAGAGTTTTTATTGATGCTGATTGGGCAGGTGCAAGACAGACATAAGATCTACCTAACTGCATTTTGAGATATCTGAAATCAAAAACATGTAAAGGGTTACTCTGTATATTAAGCAAGATAATATGGATACTGCAGTTTTTATTGATGCTGATTGGGTAGGTGCAAGACGGACATAAGATCTACCACTGGTTATTGTATGTTTGTTGGAGGAGATCTGGTCACATGGAAGAGTAAGAAACATCTTGTTGCAAGATCTCGTGTTGAAACTTGAAACCAAATATAGAGCTATGACTCATGGTAGCCGTTGAGTTTTATGGTTAAAATTTCTTCTAACTGATCTCAGAGTCTTAGTAAAACCTCCAGTGCATTTTTATGACGAAAATTGAGAAGGTCTAATATTTTTCAGAATCCGGTGTTTCATTAGAGGATTAAAATATACTGAACGATAGTTTCGAAGACTTTTGTGTAGAATTTGTGAGGTCCGAGGGTCAACTAGCTGATACTTCAAGTTTCTTGATTGGAAAACATTGTGTAGTGCTCTTGGTAAGCTAGGTGATGAAGATTTGGAAGTTAAACTTAGAGATTTTGGGCCAGTCTGAGAGCTCTAAGAGGGCTCACAAGGGCTGGCCGAAGCAGTGATGGTTTCAAATCAGAGAATGGGCCCAAACAGTTGATGAAATCTATGTGGCAGGGATTCTAAAAACGTAGAAGACTGCAGTGGGGTTTGCAGTAAAATCTGAAAGTGTCTGCAGAAATTCCAGCAAACAGGGTTTTTTTTAGGGCATTAAATAAATGCGTCCAAACTCATGCAAATCCTATACCATTAGGCGACCCCAGCAGTCTACTATTTATTCATGGGGCCCACTTGTCCAAATAATGGGCCACCTGGGCCCACAATCCCAGATGTACCGCAAGGTCTGTGCAACCTTTGTACAGTCCTTTTCAAGTTCCACAGTTCTTAGTAGTTTGTCACTGTGAGGGACCAATTAAGGTTAGAAGACTTAGCTTGATGATAGATGGATGGTTGAGATCAACCTAGGGTTTTAAGGGAGTTTTGCACGCATGCGAACAAGGCGAGTGGTCGACTGTTCAGTTTTCAGACATTGAATAGAACGCACTATTTCAGCATTCTTCTCCACTGGGATTAAGAAACTCTTGTTGGGATTGAAGAAAACATTGCATTATTCATCAATAGCAGTGAGTAATTCTTTTATCTCCTTATTTTCTCGCATTGTTTACTGTTGATTGGATTTAGGGCTGGAATTTTTGTTTTCTATTCAATCAGGGCTTTCCATTGGCTGCATTACTAGGAATGATTAATATTCTTGCACCAGCTTGGGAGGGAGTATTAAGAAATATTAATGTTACTAATTGGTGGCTTCCCTTTGGCTGCTTCACTAGGAATGGTTAATATTTTTGCACTGGCTTGATGGGGAGTATTAAGAAATATTAATGTAATAGTACTAATTGGTGCCAGTTGATCTTTGTGTGGGACCTTACAGTTATTCTTGTAAAACAAACAGCGGCGTATTTTGATTTCTTCTTTTTCAATATAATATAATAAAGGAGGAGATTCATGCACCCTAACCAATATTGCGCCCAAACCCCCAAGCATCTGTGCAAGTGCTTCTCTTTTCTGTTACTTCTTATTTGTTCTATTTCCCTTATCTTCTTCTTTTTGAAAGAAAAAAAAAAAAAAAACTTTTTTTTTTTCTTCTTTTACTTCAACAGATCTTCACTTTTAATTGTGATTTGGTAGTGGTTCGAGCATGTAAGTGCTGTCATAGCCACTTTTTCTTTATGGTTTTTATTCTTTTTGAGTGAGGGCTTTGATCAATTGGTATCAAATCGGATGGTTCTGCCAAATTTATCCCTTCAGTGCTTCCCTTTGCATCCATAATGCCATGTGGTTGACATAGATACTGAAGAGGAATGGGACCATCTTAGAACATGAACTTATAAGAATAAGATCATCTTAATATATTGGACAAATCTTCTTACTTTGTAATTCTACTCTGAGCCTTGACTTCATAACATCATCTTAATATATTGGAAAACTCTTCATATGTACAGGATCTGCAATTTATCTCAGAGCACATATGTACATTGTATTTTGAATTGGTGTAAGCTAATCTGTGCCATTCATTATTACAAGTCTTGAGGTAGTGCTTATAGAGTTATATGACAAAAACATAATAAGATCGGAGTTGGAAGGTTCACCGAGTTGACTTATGACTTGGCTGAGTCACCTCATTTTGGACAATGGCTGAGTCAAATCCAGGGGAGATTTGGTATATATGCAAATTCTCATTTTAGTATCTGTTGAATACATAAATTGATTAATTTGGATTTATTATCATTAAGAGAATTAATATATATTTATAACTGTATAAACATAATATAATATATATATATTTCTAAATATATTAAAATTAATTTAAATGAAAAACTGACTCTCCCGCATGACCGTGTTGACTCCCTCAGGTCAAGTTGTTTTGAGTTGCGAGAATTGGGTCCAAGTTCTAAGTTTTCCAACCTTGAATAAGATGGGGTCCTCTTTATAGGACACACTTCGACCATCACCAGTCAAGCTGTGTGCTCGGATTCTTGCGGACAATGTTTGACCATATAGTTATTTTTCTTTGATGATGATATCTATCAGTTTCAGGGTATCAAAGATTAAATAGATGGAGATAGGTTGATTTAATCCAACAGCATTCAAAGATTAAATGGATGAGCATAGGTTGATTTAATCCAACAGCATTCTCTCCAGTCATGATTGAATTTGGTCGGTCCAAACTGCCAAGACATGGGGAGTAGAGTGTTACGTAGTTGGATTGACCAGATATGCACTAAAAGATCACACGTTCTAGTGGTTCTTTTGGTATCATCATCATTTAGTTCAATTTCGATTCTTTCATTCTTTGCGGGGTTTTTCCCCCTTTCTTTATATTCTAAATTGCAGTTCCTGTATGCTGTAGCCCATGTTTTTTGATGGTTTTGATTTGTTTGCATGTATTTTGTAAGCATTTGTCTTGGTTTCACATTTCAGGTTTCATCTTGGCTAACATTCTCTTTCTTTATGCTTTTCTTGTTTTTGTTTTTTTAATGAGTTATCCTGTCTGTAATCATTCTTCCATAGCTCATGAGATGATGACATGTAGCGGAACATGGGGCAAATTGTTTGGTCCTACGACTTTGATAGTTCACTTTAAAAAGTAGGCAGAGGAAAAATGGACCCTTCTGACTGATGTTAAACAAGGTATGTTTTCTTGCGAAGTCCATTTACATTTGTTTAAGCTGTCTGATCATTTCATATGTCCTAGTAATGTACCTAATCCAGTCTTGTGGAAAAAAATTGGATAATTTGCACATTTTCCCTAGCATGCTTTGATTCCATATTCTGTGGTCATTGTAGTGCCCGAAAGGATTCATTTTCTCACACATTCCAACTTGCTACAGTAGTAGTTCAGTTTTTATTTCAAGAAGTTGGCAATTGATGAAGATGGAGGAACCTCTTCTTTTACGGCATGGGATCTGACTTCTTCAGAAGGGGAAGTAACACCCAACAATTCAGTGATATATTAAGTTTGAGAAGGGATGACATGATCCGGGTGTATTACCACTTGTCAGTTAGGTATTCACACTTCTGCATCAAAACTTTCAGAAAGACACCCAATTTTAAGAGGAACTGCCATTCAGTTTTTGGAAACCTTTTGAAATTTTTTGTGGAGATGGGATGGACCACTAATATTTGTATGTCTTTATGCATGTGATTGTTTGTCAATTAATTTCTATATCCATAGTTGCCTTAAGTTTGCAACGAGCTTTGTAGTTCACTTCCGTGTTGTAGTATCAAAGACCCAACTCTACGAAACTGTAAAGATCGTGAATGATGCACACAATTCATTAACAGAACGTCTTTGGCTTAAATAGCCATTACAACTGGAAATCAAATTGAAAAAACAAACCACGTCTCCACATCCCGAAGACTGTGGCAACTAAACAAATGACTTTGTCATACTTGACCTATTCAACTCCTAACATAAATGAACTACTAGCTCCTGAAAGATAGGAGCTTATTCAAAACCGAACATACTTGCATCACCGAGACTCTAACATATCCTCCCCTAAACTGCACTTGCTGAAAGCAAGTCAGTTTACATACTTCATGCTTTGAACTCCCAGCAGATCACGCAGCTTCAAAAACGACTCTAACTTCAAAGGCTTTGTCATTATGTCTGCCACCTGCTCACTAGTACCACAATGAACTAACTCCACAGCATCTTCCTTGACCAGATCACGTAAGAAATGAAGCCTTACATCGATGTGTTTGGTTCTCCCATGGAGAACTGCATTTTTTGATAACTTGATAGTTGAACTATTATCACAAAAGATCTTAACACACTTACATGAAGAGAAACCGAGACTTTTGAGCACTCTTTTCATCCAAATACTGTGGCAAGCACACGCCGCAGCAGCTACATATTCTGCTTCGGTGGTGGAAAGAGTCACCACTGGTTGCTTTCTCGAGCTCCATGCAACTGCACCACCACTTAGAAGAAACACATATCCAGAAGTGCTTCTTCTATCTTCTGTATCACCGGCATAATCACTGTCGGTATAGACCTTAAGATCATCTTCAGAACTTTTCTCATAAATCACTCCCAAGTTCTCAGCACCCCTTCCATAAAACACTCCTAAGTTCACAGTCCCCTTCACATACCTGAGAACCTGCTTTGCTGCTGCCATATGAGATACTTTCGGATCTGCCATGAACTTGCTTAACAGGCAAACAACAAATGCAATGTCTGGTCTAGTGACTGATAGGTACATCAAGCTACCAATCAGCTGCTTGAACAAGGTTGAATTCACACTGGCTTCTCCACCGTCTTTCACCAGTTTCGTGCCTGGCACTATAGGGTTTTTCACGGGATTGCAGCCTCCCATTCCAAACCTTTCCAAAATTTCCTCAGCATACTTCCTTTGGCACAAATGTATCCCTTTACAACTCTGCTGAACCTCAACTCCTAGAAAGTACTTCATCTTCCCCAAATCACTCATGTCAAACTCTAGCTTCATTGACTTCTTAAACTGCTCACATAGCTCCACATCATTCCCTGTATAAATTAAATCATCCACATAGAGGCTGATAATTAAGAATTTACCTCCAACTTCATGTTTGATGAACAATGTGTGCTCATGACTGCATTTCTCAAAACCCTCCTTCATGAAGAATCCTTCAATTCTGCTATACCAAGCTCTTGGAGCCTGTTTCAAGCCGTAGAGAGCTTTCTTAAGCTTCAGGACTTTATGCTCTTCTCCCTTACGAACATAGCCTTCTGGCTGCTCCACATATACTGCCTCCTTCAATTCCCCATGAAGAAACGCACTCTTGACGTCTAGCTGGAAAACAATCCACCCTTTCTGCGCAGCTAGAGCCAAGATCAATCTTATGGTGTCCCAACAAGCCACGGGTGCAAAAACCTCGCTGTAATCGATCCCATACCTCTGAGCATAACCTTTGACTACCAAACGTGCTTTGCATTTATCTACTTCTCCCTTTTCATTCAACTTCGTTCTAAAAACCCATTTGACACCAATTTTCTTCATCCCTTTTGGCAGACTTACAAGTTCCCATGTCTCATTCTTTTCTATAGCTTCCATTTCCAAATCCATCGCTTTCCTCCATTTCTTCTTTTTCATTGCTTCATCAAAGCATATTGGATCATCATGTACCATAAAACAAGCCAAGTTTGACTCGTCAGAAAGACCAGCTCCACTTACATAGTCTTCCATCCATCGAGGTGCTCTCCTAACTCTCCCCCCTGGTGTAGCAACATCATCTTCTCCTTCCAACTCTTCTGTACCCGGACCAGCTCCTTCTACTTGTTCTTCCTCATCTTCACCTTCTTCTTCTGCCTCATCATAGTCACTGATTTCCCCATCATCACTATCTACCCAAGTAAAGACATCACTCCTCACGTCTTCATCACTCCTCCTCCAATTCCAGCTCTCATTCTCCTCAAACACAACATCCCTACTAACAATCACTTTTCTAGCCGTAGGATCATAAAGCCGATAGGCTTTAGATTCTTCACTGACACCAAGAAACACACATCTATGACTCTTCTCATCTAACTTTACTCTCTTCATGTCAGGAATATGCACGTTAGCAATACAACCGAAAACCCGAAAGTACTCTACATTGGGTTTTTCCCCACTCCAACACTCTTCAGGAGTCTTTCCTTTCACAGCCACGGTTAGACTCCTATTCAACACATGCAATCCCCATCGAACTGCTTCTGGCCAAAAGAGTTTAGACATCTCCTTCTCTGAAAGCAAGCATCGAACCATGTTTAATACGGTTCGATTCTTACGTTCTGCCACTCCGTTCTATTGAGGAGTACAGGCAGCAGTAAGTTGCCTCTTAATGCCATGATCAACACAAAACTTGTTGAACTCCTTGGAAGTGAACTCACCTCCCCTATCCGTCCTCAAACAACATATATCACACCCTGACTCTTTTTCAACAAGATTTTTAAATACTTTGAACATTGAAAAAGTTTCACTCTTCTCGGCTAAGAAATAAATCCAAGCTTTTCTACTGAAATCATCAATAAAGCACAACAAGTACCTTTTGAGGCTGCTTGAAGTTGGAGTGATTGGACCACACAAATCTGCATGAACTAACTGAAGTCTCTTTGAAGCCCTCCACTGACTCTTCTTAGGAATGGCTGCTCGGTGTTGTTTTCCACGATGACACACCGTGCATGCTATGTTTGTGGCTTTGAGTTGAGGAAGTCCTTTGACAAGTTGCTTGCTCTCCAAGGCTTTGAGGCTTTTGTTGTTCACATGACCATAACGACGATGCCACAGGTCTGATAAGTCATCCTCGCTTGCTATTAGACATTTTGAAGGCTGAGTGATCATAGTGGCTAGTAAAACAAACATCCTATTAGCTGCCATTAGAGTTTGCATAATAAGGCCTCTCGTAGGATGATATATTTTACAAGCCCTATCTTTCATGACAATAGCAAGTCCTCGCTCTTGAAGTTGACCTATGCTAAATAAATTATTCTTGAGCTCAGGAATGTAAAACACATCTCTTACCACTTGAGTTAAACCTTCAGTCTCAAGCTTAATGCTCCCTTTTCCCATCACGATCATCCTTGCACCGTTGCCTATCTTCACTGAGTGTCTAAACTGCTCATCCATCTCCATGAACCAATCCTTGTTTCCTGACATGTGGTTAGAACATCCTGAGTCTAGGAACCAAACACCTTCTCTCTTCGCATTCTTGTCCTCAACGTAAGCCATCAGTAGAAGCTCTTCCTCCTCATCCAACTCGGCATAATTGACACCCTTCTCCCAACTAGGGCACTCATTTCTAAAATGCCCTAGTTTATGGCATTTGTAGCACTCAACCGTGGCTTTGTTGAAGCTTTGTCTTCCTCTACCACGTCCACCTCTCCCAGCTCCTCGTCCCCTTCCTCTTCCTGCTTGGTCTTCATGGGTGACCTTGAGGACTTGCTCTTCTTCACCTTGACCCTTCATTCTTTGCTCATGCACAAGAAGGCTGCTCTGAAGTTCATCGATGGTCATCGTAGTCATGTTGTTGGACTCCTCAATCGAACATACTACGTAGTTGAACTTAGAAATCATTGATCGAAGAATCTTTTCCGTGATCATTGTTTCACTCATATTCTCTCCATGAGCTTTCATTTTGTTGGCTATGGATAAAACACGAGCAAAGTAGGCATTCACCGTTCTCCTTCCTTCATGCGAAGAACTTCAAAATCACAACGTAACGACTGTAGTTGTGCCCTCTTAACCCGTGTTGAACCCTGAAACTTTTGCTTCATGGAGTCCCAGATTGCCTTTGAGGAGCTTCTGTCAAGAATGGTCTCAAGCACATCTCGTTCGATTGCTTGATAGAGAAGGTTCTTTGCCTTCAAGTCCTTCAGCTTGTTTTCTTCATGCGCCTTCCGTTGAGCGTCGGTGAGTTGACTTCTTTCTGCCACCACTGAGGAGAAGGACCGTGCTTCCCCTGCGACATCCACCATGACGCCACGATCTACAATGTTCCAATAATCCTTGAAACGAAGCAGATTCTCCATCAGCTCAGCCCAATGATCATAGTGCCCCACAAACTTAGGCACATAGCAGGTACTGCTTCCTTCTGCCATTTCAAGAGAACTCTCAATCTCTCGTTTCACTCTCGTACTCACAGTTAGGCCCCGTTAAGTGCTCTGATACATATTGTTGTAGTATCAAAGACCCAACTCTACGAAACTGTAAAGATCGTGAATGATGCACACAATTCATTAACAGAACGTCTTTGGCTTAAATAGCCATTACAACTGGAAATCAAATTGAAAAAACAAACCACGTCTCCACATCCCGAAGACTGTGGCAACTAAACAAATGACTTTGTCATACTTGACCTATTCAACTCCTAACATAAATGAACTACTAGCTCCTGAAAGATAGGAGCTTATTCAAAACAGAACATACTTGCATCACCGAGACTCTAACATTCCGATGATAGAAGTGGGTTTTGTTTGTGCTTGAAATTTGCTTCATTAATGCCTTGAATTGGATATCTGGTTGATTCCAATCAATTTACAAATATAAACCATAAAGACAAAATTTTGGATGCAACTATTCTTTCAGGGTTTTGAGGCGATTCACTTCTATATGCTATGTTGATACACCTTCCTTTACATGTTATTTTTGGGAGTTGTCATTTCCACAGTTTCATTATTTTGGAGCCTAAGGAGAGAGCAGTATGCACCCTTCTCTCCTTTGGAAAGTAGCTCACCATGGGTTCCCTCTTCCACTATCCTCCCATCCTCAATCACAGTAATGGAATCTACATTTTGTATTGTAGATAGTGTATGTGCTACAACTATACATGTCCTACGCACCATCATCTTCTCTATTGCTTCTTGAACATGACTCTTAGATCTATAGTCCAATGCACTTGTTGCCTCATCCAAAAGTAGAATTGCAGGATTTTTTAAGATAGCTCGAGCAATCGCTATTCTTTGCTTTTGCCCTCCTGACAGCTGTACACCTCTTTCTCCACAGTAGGTCTGATAACCATCCCCCATGCAACTGTTCTCGAAAGCACAAAGCAAGTGATCAGAGTCACAATTTTTAGGTTGTCAATGTTTTAATAAATCTTGCAGCAGTTCTTGTGACAAAAAAAGCAGAGAGATAAATTTGTGGAGTACTTCAGTTGTCAAATTATCGACAATATGTTTAATTAAGATATTTTCAACTCTGGTTATATTTGAATGCAGAGTTGCAGACAGTTTTACAGGCATGCTAGTGCACCTCTGCAGGTTTTCTATGGGTATTAAAGTAGCAGATAGATCATATTTTGTGCTTTTTTTGTTCTATATTGCATCAAGGAACTATAAAATCCGCTGGAAATTGCTGCATTCATTTTGATGCCCTGGTCTTCCCCATCCCATTCCCATATCCACATCATATTCTTTGGATACTAATATTCCAGGATAGTACAAAGTCCAATTTTAGTGTGTGATGTGGACCAAGAGGAAACCCAGTCCCAAAAACTACACCCAACTTGCCCAAGTTCTTTTATTATCATAGTAATTTTTTAGATCATTTAAGATACTTTTAGATTTCATTCAGCATCTTTTGTGATATTCTAGGATTTTATAAGTTTTTTCTTTCTTTTCAATTTTGTGTTCATTATGCAGTAATCATTTAATTGTTTGTTATTAGATTGTTTTCTTTAATTGTTTTGATTAGGTAGAGTCATCAAGGGCACGTTTGTGTATGTCCACAGAAAACCAGTTCCCTCTGTGGAATTGCAGAAAAATCAGCTTATTTTTGCGCTTTTGCTCGCAGAAAAGAGACCACACCAAACATAAATTTTATTGTAGCATGCAAAAGTGTTTCTGCAACCCTCACTTTTTTTGCGCAAAAGTAGCTGCACGAATGTGCTCTAAGAGTTTGTTTCTTTCTATGATTGTTATTATTTAGGCATTACTCATGTATAAATATCAATACAATTAATGAGAGAAGAAGCTATTGAATTTTTATTTCAATTTGAGATATATCTCTTTGTAGTTGGATGTTTCTCCTCCCCACCAATTGGCTTGGTTCGGTCGAAGGTTGATGGCCCACCAAGGGGAAGGGGTAGGCCGAAGAGGGTGTGGATGGAAGTAGTAAAAATAGATTTGAAGAAGTGCAACCTTTCAGAGGATTTGGCTTAGGATAGATCTGAATGGAGAAACAAGATTCATGTAGCCAAACCCAACATAGTTGGGACAAGGTTCTGATGATGATGCTATTGCTATCTCTCATTGAGTTGGATATGTCTCCCCCTAGCAATTGGCTTGGCCCGGTTGAGGACTCCCAAGTTAAACATAGTCAATTGCATCACTACTGGGATAAACAGACAACAATGACCTGATCAATATCTGATATGTGATTTAACTGCATCCGATTATATCTATAGTGGATAATCACCGCCAATAGCTGCCCGATTTGCGTTAGTTTGTACTAGAGCAGTTGACCCAAACCATCAAGCAGACCTGCCCAAGGGGATCGCTCATGCCTACTAACATTTCGGTTGCCCAAACTGTTCTGGTAGGTGGGCCACATGGACCCCACAGCGACAAACAGAACTGCCATTATGTACAGCGCCCAACCAGTTTTGGCTTTATTTTTATTTATTTAATATTTTTTATGTTTAGTATCTGAGTTTAAGGTTTCATTTAAGTTGTGGAAAGATCAATGGTTGATTTTAAATTAGGGTTTTAGGGCTGTGAATACATGTATTTTAGCATCCTTATGGGACACCCAGTTCATGTTATGCAGTGTTTTGAATTGATCATTCTCCATTGGATTGAAGATCTACAGCTGCTTATTTAAATATTTTGTTTAAGTAATCCTTTTCTCCTCAGATTTAGTATTTATTTTTCTATTGATTAAGGATGAAGGTTGGTTTTGGTTTTCTGATCATTTGGGTTTGCCTCTGGCTGCATCAGAGCATGTTACAGAACAAAATTTTGAGTCTAGATATGTAGGTTGACAGTAGCATAATAACATTAAAATAATTTAGTTAATAGAAAATGATATCTACCACCTGTGACTTTTGAAAGAAACAACCACTTCAAGTTTTTGTAAAAACAATAATACATTTTGTACTGCTGAAGTACCAAAATTGAAGAGTGGGCATTTCTGTCAAAAATATAAGTTTGTATCATTTCCCTTTGGGAATATTTTAAGTATTTTGTGATTGATTGACAGTCAATGGTATGATACCTTATAAACTCGTGGGCATTTGCAATGGTTGCTGCTTCAATGATCTCTGCTTCAGTAGCATTCTTTCTTCCGTAGGCAATATTCTCATGGATTGTCCCTGCAAAGAGAGTGGGTTCTTGACTTACCAATCCAATATGTGACCTTAAGGCTCTCAAATTGTACATCTTGATGTTTACTCCGTCTATTTCTACTGATCCCTTTAGTGGGTCATAGAATCTCTCAATCAATCCAATGATGGTGGATTTGCCAGACCCACTTTGCCCCACCAATGCTAAAGATTTTCCAGCTTCAACCTTGAGGTTTAGACATGTGAAGATCACTTGTCTTGGTCTTGTTGGATAAGCGAAATCCACGTCCTTGAGTTCTACATATCCATTTATGTTTTGTGGCTTGATCCCATCAGAGCGATCTGGTTCCATCTTGCTTTTTCTTTCTAAAATCATGAGAACTGATTTTATAGCATCAATCCCCTTTGATAGGTCTGACGTCATGCTTCCGGCCTCTGCAATGACTCTCCCTGTTGTCACCAAGATGAAGAATGTCTGAAAAAGGTGTTTGTAACTTATCTGCCCATGGTATAGAAGTCTCCCTCCATACCAGAAAATCAGGCCTGCATTAGCAGCAGTGAGAAACTGAGAAACAAAGAGGCCCAAACCTGCGTACCAGGATTGCTTTTGGCTTTCACTTCGTGTATCTTTTTGAGCATCTTCAAATAGTTCCACGATCTTGTCTTGTGATGAGAATGCTGTAATGGTTCTATGGTTGACAACAGCTTCACTTGCCAGATCGCTGCTCTTGTTTTGTTCTTTTGCAACTTTCTTTGACATGCTCTTCATCAGCACACCTCTTGCATAGAAGCAACCAATGATCAGTGGTTGCAGAGCAATAATTAAGCTTGCTAGTCGCCAGGCCAATGACAGTCCCAGGATGACAGCTAAGGTGGCTCCTGAGAGGACCTGGGCCAATAATGCCAAACGGTCACATATAAGAGATCTCACCTTGCTTGCTTCTGTGGCTAGCCTTGAACATATAGCTGCACTAGAGTTGCTTTCTTGATCAAACCATTCAATTTCAAACGTTAAGACCTTCCCTAGCATCTTCTCTCTGACTCTTTTGGTCAAGTGCTCTCCCATGACCCCAAAATTATAGTGCTGAATCACATTGGCGATGAAAGAAATGATAGCAAATACTAAGAACATGAAGGAGTACAACTTTGTATTTGACCTGATCTCATTGTGATCATTGAGAAAGTAAACTGATAGGACTGCACCTATACAGTAAGAATGCAGTGGGAAAATTGCTCCATATAAAAATGCACCTATACAACCAAGTATGGTTCTTTTCCATTCAGGAGCTGTCATTTGCAACAGATACCACAGAGATGGACTAGAATATTCTTCTTGGTTTTGATTTATCTTGTTTCCATGACCGAAAAATTCATGTAATATCTCAGTGTTGATTTTAGTCACCGTGGCCAAGGTGGGTGAATCATTACTTTCAGTTTCTTTCGATGTCAGTGAGGTTTCATCATCTTGAATTGACATTTGCTGCAGTTGAACCATTGTCGAGTACAGTCCATGCTTGTTTTGAGTAAGCTGATCATGAGGACCGAATTCTACGACTTGTCCAGATTGAAGAACAGCGACCAAGTTGGCGTTACGAAGTGTGGAGACACGATGGGCAATGACTATTGTTGTTCGTCCTACAGAGGCCTCATCCAAAGCATCCTGCACAGCTTTCTCTGATCGTGAATCCAACGCACTGGTAGCTTCATCTAGCAGTAAGATTCTTGGGTCTTTTAGTAAAGCCCTGGCAATGGCGATCCTTTGCTTTTGCCCTCCAGACATCTGGTCTCCAAATTGCCCAACCTGAGACATAGAAACCCTTGGTTTTGGTGAACCCCTATTGTTACCTTTGCAGTCATGTAATATCAGATAATAATGATGATTGTAGTGATAACAGCAGAAACAGAAAATAAGAATTTTAGCAATAGCAGCAGCAATAATAGCTATTAGTGAATCGAAGTTGGTACTTGGATGTTATAGTAATAAAAGTGATTTCTATCAGAGCACTAGCAACTGGGGCCTAGTGGCTGTAGGATAGGTTTATTAGATATAGCAATGACAATGATAGTGGGGGCTAATAGTGTCAGCAGCAGGACGAGACAGGTGTTACCACTAATAAGTAGTATTTAGTAGTGTCAATTGTATTAGAATAATTACCAAGCAAAAAAGTAATTCAAGCAGTAGCTGCAGAAAAATTTGGTGACAGTAGCTGCAAGAATTTGTACTATTAGGCTAGTAGCAGCAGCTGCATCTGGTTGGAGGTAGCAGTGGCATTTATTTGTCATTATAAGCAGTGGTTTTTAGAGTGTTGGTGGTGCTGATGAGTGAGGCACAAATCAGTGGCAGGGGTCATTGGTGCTATGGAGTGCTGTGGTGATATGTGGTAATAGTGATTTTGTCAGTGGTACTAACAGTGGAGGTGGTAACTACAGTAACATCAACAAGTGCTGGGAATGAAATACAAGGCACAAGATGTTGAGCTTACATGTGTATCATATCCATTGGGTAACTGGTTGATGAAGTTGTGTGCATTAGCAGCTTTGGCTGCACTGATAACTTCCTCCATGGAAGCATCCTCTTTGCCAAACAGTATATTGTCCTTAATGGACGTCCCAAAAAGAATGGGTTCTTGGCTGACAAGTCCTATTTGATGTCGTAACCATCTCAACTGAAGGGACATTATGTTGGTTCCATCTAGGTATATTTCTCCTCCAAGTGGGTCATAGAATCTTTCAATCAATGAGATGACTGTTGATTTACCTGAGCCACTTTCACCCACCAAGCCTACCGTCTGACCGGACTTCACTTTAAGATTGAATTTCCTTAGCATCATGCTCCCAGGTCTTGATGGATATGCAAAGTCAACATCATTAAACTCTATTTCACCTTTGATGTCTGATATCACATCCCCACTTTGATCATAAGAATCTATATTGGGGACCCTGTCAGTCATTTCAATTATCAAAGAAGCTGCAACGGATGCCTCAGTAAGGTACTTTAAATTGCCAAGAGCATTTGCTAGTCCCCTGCAAGATCACAAAACAGGTGTTCATATTTGTCATCATTCTAGATTGTTCATGTTATTTTTTATAAATTCTGTCAAGGACCTATATGTTCCTCAACCTTTATACAAATAATCCATCGGATTGAGTTATTGTATTGTGGGGTCCATGGGGGTGATCTGGACGGCTATGATGTACCCAATTTGTTGTTCATCCTCCAAAAGTGATCCAATTTGGAAGTTCCAACTTGTCCTTTATTTATTTATTTCGATAGATGTGGATTGTTGTGGTGTTTTCTTAACCATGTATTGTAAACCCATCAATCGAAGGGCCGGAATTAGTATTTTCAACAAAGGAGATTTTTGATACATTATCTGTTCATATGGGGGGCCCATTATCTTTAATCTGTATTACCAAAGCATGGGCTCCAATTGTACATGCTTATGACCTGAGAATGGTGTTCATGTAGTCAAGGACTAAAAGAATTCCTCATGGCACAGCTAGCTACTTGTTTTAGTAATATCTGGAGTTCAAGACAGTGAACAGCATTTCAACTTACACTCCACCGATTATTACGCAAACACTTGCAATAAAAAGATCTCCTCCTTTATAGCCCTTCTCAATGACCAGAATGCTACCATACCAGGCTTGAAATGCCCAGACTGCAAATACAACACCAGTGCTTCCTATTGCTAGGCCCTTCAGAAGCCCTTGTTTAAACCCAAGCTTTAAGTTTGGTTCTAATGCAGTTGAGAAGCTTTCTTCTGTCTGATCCTCTCCGACGTAGGAGAAAATGATTCTAGTTGATGACAGTGCTTGCTCAGCTACTTTGCCTGCAACTCTGTAAGCTTCTTGCATCTTCCTCCCAACATCTGCTAAGAGCTTTCCATACAATATCCCCGGAATGACTAACAAAGACATTGCTGGAACAGCAATAATTGCTAATCTCCAACAGAGATAGAAGGAAATCAGCTGAGAAGTGAAGTAGGTTGCAATATTCATTATGAAATTCGGGATCTGTGTGAAGGAAGTGACCACAAACAGTATAAGAAAAGTGGCTGATTATAGTCTTTCTGATAACACATCAAGCAAGAAAAATAGCACTACAATGGAGCACTGGATTCCCGGGCTTCAAGCCATGGGATGTATGAGATTGCATCAATACTACACATGGTATAACCACTGTTTCAATGTTAGATGAAAAACAATTTAATCTAGAAAACTGAAACAGAATCTAGGGGAAGAACATAATTGGGTCTCTAACATGACATGCTGTCTATGGAGTGAGCAACTAGAAGCCACAACCAGTGGAAGTTCAAAGAAAAGAATATGAATACCTTCTCACTAAGAGCATCATGTATGATAAGAGTATCAGTTGTTATACTGGAAACTACTTGGCTTGTGGAAGTAGCATGCTGCATTTCAAAGAAGCTGGCGTCCTGCCTTAACAAGGCCTTCAAGTATTTCTTTCTTAAATGAGAAGTTTGTCTCTCTGCAGTCCGTGCCCAACAGAACCCTTCTGTTTTGATAGCAACCATTACCACCAAAAAATGAGGGAGAGAAATTGTATCTGTATCTACACTTAGATAGCAAACATTAGGTATTTAATAATGCATTGTATTGGCTCATCAACATGGCCACTGCGACTGATTTCAAGTTAGCGAACCTATGATTGTCTTGGAGGCCTTATATTGGAATGTGACACTTGGGAGGATCCTTTTTTCTAATATTCATTTATTTATTTTTAATTTTACATTAAGAAGCCTTATACTTTTTTTTTTTTTTTCTTTTTTGACTGACTATCTTGAAAGTCATCTAAAGAGTTCTGTTTCCAGAAGAATTATTTCTACAGTAGCATCGAGATTAGTAGACGAGATCTTGAGCTCCTTCCTCGACTATACATGGCACTATAGCTCTTATAGATTGCTGAAATTATCAAATATAAATGGCAACGTTGTTTGTGGTTCACTGTCTTGCAACTTGATGTCTTGGTTTCTCTTTTCTTGATTGCTAGGACATCATTTATCTCATATATGTTGCAGTGTTTCTGTCATTTAGATGTAAAAAACCAGCTCTAATTTGAGCCATTGTTGACCTACAGTCCGATTTTAAAGGAATATCACACCCTTGTCCTAAATACTGCATATTCTGACCTTAACAAAACGATGTGCTCTCTCTCTCTCTCTCTCTCAGCTTTCTTTTCTAATTAGTTTTTTGGGGGTGCTTTTTAAGCATCTGACAGTCCCATTTACAGGAATATCGCAGCCTTCTTGTCGTTATTGCTACATATTCTGACCTTTCCAAGACAATGTTCTCTCTCATTGACCTTCTTTTTCTAACTAGTTCCCTTTGTGGTGAATGGAAGCAGAAACTGTTAAGATCTCTTGAGATTCCACATAAGTTCTAGTGGAAGTTTGTCCAATGATTTATCACTATGAAAGTTAATTGTCTTTGGAAAAGAGAAGAAACTAATCTAGTTTTGTCTCTTTCATCTCCTCAGTCCTCTGCATTGTGGTGTCTTTCTATCAACTGTTCATTGATGAACCTATCATCAAATGTATTTTTGTTTATTATTTGAATAACATGGACAGATACCCAACCAATTAGTCAGTTGTACATGAATGGTGAAAATCCATTAATGCTAGGCATGCTATTGACGCAAAGCCAATGTATTGACTTATTGAATGTTTGCATAGACTGTAGCCTGTGGGGTCTACCTTGTCTCCTTAACAATTTCAGCTCATCACATTACCCATTGTGACCCAAATTAGACACTCATCTGATTTTATAAGCCTTTTAATTGATCATGCAGATCTTTCTTTATCTAACAGCTAAGGCTTGGACAAGCCTTTAAATTTCCCATTGACCCACCTACGCACCTGTTATTCTTCCAGGTTGGCCTCACAGGTCTGACCATTCATAGAAATTGTTTAGTTCTTAAACTTCTTCATAAGCTGTTGTCTTTTCTTCTTCTGTTTTTTTTTCCCCTAAATCTAGGCAGTTATTTTACTTACTATTTGTATCTAAATAAGTCTCTGGAGAAAAAGCAATTGCAATGTATGTGGGGAAGTGATGGGAGGAAATTGAGGGCAGGTACCTAGAAATGAACCAAAGCCCACTCCAACTGCCAAGCAAACCAAAGTCAAAGCATCCTACAAATAATAAAAAACAACAGGACAAAAGGAGTCATAAACATGAAAAGATTGTTAAAAAAAAAAAAAAGACTGTATTTATCAGTTTGAGAGGATGTTTTTCTTACAATATGATGATGTTGGATATAATGTTTTTTGCAGTGAAATATGACATTGGATTATCTTGGTGCAACCCCAGAGCTTGTAATTTGTATCTAGACAGGGTTTGTTCTCATTTTATGGGAAAATTAAAAAAAAAAAATCTTCTAATTTAAAAAGTTTTTGATGAAGCAATATTTATGAATAATCACTACTGAAACATTTATTAGCAGGTTCCTTTATTGGAGTTCATCATAGTAGACACAAATATGTGAGTATTTTGCCCTGTCCTGAATGATAGGGTCTTGTGGACCTCATTCAAATTCAACTATGGAATCAAGGTGGCTCTACAAGTTGAAAACTTGTGAAGCCTCTGTGATAGAATCCACTTGGATCAAGGCAAAGTAGTCATTTATTCACTCGTAAAGCCTCTAGGTTTGTGAACGTTTCTTGGCATAATTACAAAGTTTTGTCTGTTAATTTGCTTTTTATTTTAATGGTGTCTTATTAAGAACAGAACAAGAAACAAAGAAACAAAGAACAGATCCAACAAAGGCGACACCCCCAACAAAATACTGTCAAAGCTGAGTCTAATTTATGCACCGAGCTCATTAGAAACGTACTTTAACTAAAACAATAAGAGAGGTTTTATATATATATATATATATATATATAGCTTAGGATAAGGTAAGCTCAAGTGTATGGTGGGGCCCACCTAGGGACCCACATGGGGATGGGGGTTGGAGAGATTTCAAGGACTCCCTAGGATCTTCCTCTCTGCAAAAAATCAGCCATAACCGTGATTTCTATCATCTCTATATGGGCCCAAAAGTTTAATGGTTAATAGTCCATTTTAATTGATACATAGTCGATTCAACGGTCCAATAAATTCGGATCTGACCGAAAGTTGATGGGCATGTGCAATTTAGAGGGGTCATGTGTTTGGTCCATTTAGATGGACTAAAGGTGGGCCCCACAAGCGTGAGCTTACGAGATTTTATCCTAAGCTTAAGCTTAAGAGAGCCTTGCCCTTTATATGGCGCCAACTCTCCTAAGTTGAAGCTTAGGATAAGGTAAGCTGAAGTAAGCTCAATTGTGTGGTGGGACCCACATGGGGATGGGGGTGTAGGGTTTTCAAGGACTTCCTGAGACCCTCCTTCCTGCAAAAAATCAGCCATAACCGTGGTTTCTTTTATCTCCATCTGGGTACCAAAATTTTAATAGTCAACGGTCCATTCGGATCGATACACAGTCGATCCAACGGTTTAGTAAATTTGAATCTGACCAAAAGTTGGTGGACATGTACAATTTAGGGGGGTCGTGTATTTGGTTCATTTGGATGGACCAAGGATGGGCCTTAGAAGCGTTAGCTTACGGAATCTTATCCTAAGCTTAAGCTTAGGAGAGCCTTGCCCTTTATATGGGGCCAGCTCTTCTAAAGTGAAGCTTATGATAAGATAAGATAAGATAAGATACGAGAGAGAGAGAGAGAGAGAGAGAGAGAGAGAGAGAGATGATAAGCGTACTTAGGATTCGAATCCTCGACAGCTAGATAAGAATCATCACTTACCAGTGAGGTGAGTGTCCGATCTCGGTAACCAGTTAGTTGGATACCCCATTTCTCACCCAAATCTCTTTGGGGTCAATCCCTTGGTTCCCTTTCTCTGTGAGTAGGCGGCCCCTTTGCTAGGGTTTCTCATAGATCCCACCACTTTGTTGGGTAAAAAAAATCAACTCCTCTCAATGGATTAGTGAGTTGGGTGAGCTACTGAGCTCGATCAAGTTTTTAAAATATGGTTAACTCACAAATGCTATGCAGAAATAGCTCCAAGTAGGAAATAAAGGTAGCACTCACAACGTTTAAGTGAATTAGGTTGGAGCCTTATAAGGACAAATCCCTACTGCAGTGAAACATTACTAGGCCCATCAAATGTCGATAATCATGATGAGATCATATATTATTGGTAAGATCTATAAAATCTGAAGATTGGGATGGGTTGACTTTTCTAAAGATTAGATTAGAAGGTCTAATTTCCGACTGCACTCGGGATTGGGCTTTGAAAGTCTTATTGGGCCCTTACCATTAACCCATGTGTGTTTGGGCCGAATCCGCCCTGTTGACAGCCCTCCTAGAACCCGACTAATATTGTAAAAATTAAACATGATATATCTAAATTGGAAATGAGTATGGGTCCTACTGTTGTTTGGATGAAAACATGGGAAGTTTTTACAAATAGGCCTCAAACGAGGAGGTAGTTATCAAACAAATGTTACAGCTTCTGTTAAAATGATGAATGCTAGGATGATATGGGCACCTGTTCAGAAGGGTCCCACCAAGGCTCTCTGGCTAAAAGATGGGAGGTTTTTCTTATCATGAAGCCGAACATCTTTTAAAGAAGATGATGATGATGATTTTAAGGTGGGTTCTTAGTTGGATTCTGTAGGATCTTCCAAGTCCTATAGCAAATATTCTTTGTTCTATGAGAGAGGATCAGACTTCTGTAGTGAGATGTTGCAGGAGATAAAAAGATGGAAAATCTGAATTGTAAGTGTATCACAATATCTACAATCAATTAATGATATGAGTCAATGAGGGCAGTTTGATTGAATTATAGTTTTATTATTTTTCTTTGTAGATTCGTTTAATCGGAGTTTAAGCTTAATTTTTTTATAAAAGAAAATCCTATTTAACTATGATTTCCCCGATGGCCCTCTTTGGTGCAGCGCACGGGTGCCAATGGGTCCCACCAGATATATGATGGGGATCACAGAATAGTGAGCCCCACCAGAAGAAAACAACAGAAATGGAAGACTGAAAAGTGCCTGTGGAACGAACCTTATCAATGTTGTGTAGGGTGAATTTGGAGTTGAATGCATAGGTGTTCATCATCGTGCTGATTACGAGCATGATCACAGGTATTGTTGCTCCATCTGCCACACACCCAACAGTACCCAACACCATTAGGCCTACATCTGCCACTTCTGTGTCCTTCAAGATCTTCCTTAGACCCATATGGCTCTTCTTGATTTCTCCATTTTCTTCCTGTTCACTCACTGGACCTTCTCTCTCTTCATCCTTCTTCACTTCTTCCATGCTCTCTCTCTCTCTCTCTCTCTCTCTCTCTCTCTCTCTCTCTCAAACCTCACAAGATCTCTAGACAATGGACACCCAAGATTCATCTCTATAAATAAGTATTCGTCTTTCACTGTGTACAAAAGAACAAAAAAAAAAACTTAGATTTTTGTTCTCTACTTAGTCATGACCCTTGTTCATGCAGGGTTGTAAACAACTCATCTAGTAGGTCATAGTTCGGATGACACAATGACTGATCGGACATACCAACTTTCAATTAGCGACCAGATGTGTTGGACTTTAGTCATGTACAATTCTCAGGCCCAAATAAAGGAAAAGAGGTTAGCCTTAGATAGAGGCTGTAAAAAATTACAATGCTTTAACATCAGAGAACTGACGAAACTTTCACCTGCAGGAACGTTGGCATGCAGAGGTTTCAATCTCACTGTCAAAAAGGTGTGGCCACGGACACCCTTAATTAAGGTGCCAGTCCTGATGATCATAAT
The DNA here is from genome assembly GCA_003546025.1 of Camphora micrantha. Lineage (NCBI taxonomy): Eukaryota > Viridiplantae > Streptophyta > Magnoliopsida > Laurales > Lauraceae > Camphora > Camphora micrantha. The sequence goes on from QPKB01000001.1 coordinate 71,233,910, forward strand.
GTCCACATGCAGGAACGTAGGAACGTGCCCCATGATAAAATACTCTCTGACAACCGATCCTAAATAAATGAGATAAGACTTTTTTGACTGGGGAGAAGGGCATAAGGCAGTAGATGGCCCGAAATATCCCCTGTAAGAAGATCCTTACCTCTTCTACTTAGGCAGTTACCTTTCTTAAACCATCCATTTGAAAGCCAAAGATAGAAGCAGTTGAGGTATTATCATTTCCAAAGTCTTTGACAATCTTCCATCAGCTATGAGACCCATTACATCAACGGTCAGATTTACATAATCATGGGCCTACTTAATTATGCCTACCTTAGATCCTATGATCCCCCTTAATCATTTCTCCTATTTCAAATATTTGGAAAACGATAGCCTTTGTTAGTGATTGGCTTTTATGATACTCAGGCGTCATTACACACGTCCTATTGCACAGTCACATATGGCCTCTAGTGATTGGGTTCTATATGGTGGGGCACTCTGGAAATTATATATCAAAGATATCTGTCGTCAGCTTCCCCCTTCATCTCTTTCAGCCGACCTGCAAGGACAAGAACTTGGAGGATCTTACAAGTGAAAGAAAGATAGATATAATCATCGAGATGAGCTTGTATTCTTGGCAGCTAGCAATGTTTGCAATCACCAGACTGGATTAAAAGAGACAGTAATTGGCATTTTGAGAAGTTGACCACTTCTCATCTGGCTTGTGAGGAAATATTTTGTCAGCATGACATGGTTTTGGGTTTATTTAAGTCTGATTGATCAGTTATTAGCATCATGTTTTATATATTATCATCATCATCATTATCATTATTAATGTTATTTTCTAGTATTATGGGTGTTAAGGTGATTGAACCGAAATGATGTTTTGTAGAAGCCTGTGCCTAAGAAGTTTAAAGGAGAATGTGTTACTGTTATAACAAGTAATAAGTTGTTCGATTGAAACCTTGGATGTGTGCGACCAAGGCCTTCTATCGAACTTTGATTACATCAGACTTGGTTTTGGTTTTAGAGCTTTGGGCTATATATCAAATTGCATCTAATCTAATAGGTAGAAGGCCCATACAAGTATATTAAAACATGACAAACCTATTACTTAGGTGATGTGTGATGTAGGACTTCCCAACACTTTCCCTCAAGTGCAGGCCCAACATGGACGGGCCTGTCACGTGGGCTACACAAGAACGACGTCCACATGGACTACACAATAACAACGGGATCGAAACCCGCTCTAATACCATATAAGAAATCATATACCAACCTAAAAGCTCAAGCTGATAGGTCGAATGCCCATATATATATATCAAGACATGACAAGCCTATTACTTAGGCGCTGTAAGATGTGGGACTTCCCAACACTCCTAACAATAATAAAATTAAGTAGCACCAACCACCCTTAACTGAATGCTACATGATGGTGATCAATAATCATCTGATTTCCGCAAATTTTATACTTTGTTTCATCATCATCCAGCAAGAACAATATGAATGGTTTTACACAAGTCTGCCATATGTTAAAACAAAATTTTTTTTCCTATAGCTAATAAGAATGTGACCAAAGCCATAGGGTTTAACATAATGGCAAGACAAAAATGTGGTTTAGGTCCTTTAGGCCTGGCTATCTTGGGACAAGCCTAATATAATCTTTAGGCCCGTGGGTAAGCCAGGGGAGGGTCTGAATTTCCAGCCCATCTTGGTTCGTCTTGTAAATACCATCATTGACAAGAGAAGGATTAACTAAATCACTATAAGAGAAAAATGGATTATAAGACAATACAAATGAAGGTAAAGATGTCAATACACAATATGGATCAGGAAGGGTTCACGAGCTTTGAAATAGAAATCTAGGACTGACCCTTCTGTTTATAATTATTGGGCCTGGGCTACATACAGCAGTTCTCTGTGTAATGTCCCATGCTCCAGCTTGACATTGAGGCCTGAAGGGCTCAAAACAGGCTTCAAATTCATGTCTTGAGTATAAACAGGATGGGCTTGACACAGTGATGAGAAAGCCTTTATGGAAGGTTCTCAAAAGAATATGGTAGTCAGCTTTTAACCCTTCATTACTGTAGCTTCCTTCATGTGCTTCACTAACTGTTTTTACTATCATTCTCAATAATCTCGTTTCATGTAATTTAGGGTTGCCAACAGGCTGGATTCGGCAAAACGAACCTGGACATGAGATCAGATCTGATAAGAAATGTAGGGCTCAAATCCAAGACTTCGTCTATCATGGGCCCTGGAGATGTAGGTTGAGCCCAACAGATAAAGAGATAAAGGAAGACTAATCCTACTTAATACTTATTAATGGCTTAATCCAATGAATATGGGCCCAGAGTTCAAAAAGGTACTAAGCTTGACAAAGGTCCAAGTTCACTTTGGGCACAGTCAACATTTAATTTAAATAGACAGGGCTTTTACTTACATTTCACTTGGATTCTTTTTTTGTCTTTTGCTATCCATAAAACATGTTCATTATTCTTTGATTTCTTTTTAACCCCTTATGCTTTTTATTAAAGTAATTAGTGATCCTATCCCCCCTCACTTGGACATGCATACAAGATCTGGACCGTTGGTTTGGCAAGCCTTACCATCTGTAGCCAAGCCTAAAATATACTAATTGGACATCCTAACCTATTGATTGGGGGACTTCTCATGAAAATATAGGTGGCCAATGAAACTTCAGATGAGTTTTTTTGCTGTTGTTGATGATCAAATCTTTTATCCTCATAATTTTCCTAGAAGTGTTTAGGCTTTCTGACTCTGCATAATTTTTTGTGTCACCCATCTGATGATGAAATCAATAGTCAATGATAACTGGATAAAAAAGTTAAAAATAAAGAGAGAGAGAGGTTGGAATAGCCAAGTTTTCAATCTTATGGTGGGACCCGTTCCTTGCAAGTAAATTTTGGGGACATCCCATATAATTAATAATGATTAATAACAAATAAATCAAAATTTATAATTTTATACATTGTTAATCATATGAAATAATCATAGGCTCAATCTTACATGGGACCAACTACTATTAAAATAAAACACAAATATATTATTTAATAAAAAAGTATTATATTCATTTTGAGTGTTTCAGATTTTTAATAGGTAGACCCGTTGTGAATTCCTACTATTAATTGATGGGAGTGTTTGACCCACATTATGGAATGAACTTTGCTTATACTCATGAAAGACTATCCTCAGTAATTTACCCCCTTTTGGACCTTCAATAGTCCTCATATATAGCACGGGGTTGCCTACTTGGTCGGGAACCCGCCCTGCATCTCACCCTATTATCGAAAGATCTAACACTGGGTACCCTGCACGGGAGTAAGTGTTATATCTCTTATTACAGATTTTCTTAATGCGAGAGTAGATATTATCTCCGGGACAAAGTTACTTACCACAGGAGCATATATTATCTCCCAAGGATAAGGTCTCTAATGGCTCAACCCCTTTAGTCGGGTACTTCAAAAAAAAAAAAAAAAAAAAAACCTTCCCCTCTATCCATCTCAACCAGAGGATACAACTAAATCAATGATCTTTTTATGATTGTGACAATATTGCAAGATTATTCCAAAAATCATCTCAATATTATCATGATAACATAAATTTACTATAAATATATTTTTTTTAAAACAAAAATTCATTAAAACCAGAAGAGAACAACAAACAAAGAAACAGGGAAAGTAGGGGTAGAGAACTTGTAAACAGCTATAACAATAAAGTTGTTGTTGCACTGGGTAACTCGCAAATAATTACTTAAAGTGCAATAGAGGCTTCTAGCCAATTCAACTGTTAACTAATTATAGTACTAATAGAGCCAATTATGCATTAGTTACTGTGAGAAGTCATAGAAGTGATCCATGTGAATATGTGATATACTTTAGACAACATATTCTATTTTTTACATTTAAAATATTTTACTTTCACCTGTATTTTTCCAACACAAGCTAAAGGATTAGTCCATGATTATATGATACCAATATTAGCTAGGGATGTAAATGGGTACCCGATTCTTCGATTACCCGGAGGTTCCGACCCGTTAAAAACCAGATCTAGGTCCTTATTTAGGCCCCGATAAGTAAATGGGTCCGGGTCCAGTTCCACCTTGGTTCAGACCCTCAGACCCGAGACCTGACATGTTACCTCAATTTTTGAAAATCTATCCTAAAAATCATATTTTTTTAATATGATTCTCTACCTAGACCCGGACCCGGATCCAGACCCGTCTCATATATGGTTCTGGTTCCGATTCTGGAGCCAAGAAACAGGTTCCAAAACGGTTCCGGTTCCACATTCTCCTAAACGATTCTAGTTTCGGGTCCACCATGGACCCGGACCGAACCGACTCGTTTACAACCCTAATTAACCCACTAACAGTATTCAAAACATAGAATATGTACTCTGTGTATATCCACATTGTGATCATGAGCTTGGCAATAAACAACTCAAACCCTAAATTTGGGTAGACAACTAGCCTCTTAGGTTTGTTGGACAGCCTGAATCCCCTGTTATCAGAAATAGGCTCAAATGGACTCAGGCCGAACCTAATTCCACTGACAGAGTGACAGCCCTAAATAAATAATATAAACATGACCATACATTAGTGCATAATCAAAGATTGTTAATTACTTCTAAAGAGTCCAACATCCCTTTTTCCAAACACACACGTCACTGTTGACGGTTCTACCTAAAGATTGCGCAATCACAAGGAAGCAAAAGGCACCCACATTGATATGGTCCACTCTGGAGAAACAATATTTTTTTTGTTAAGGGTTCCAAGAACAATGAACTTATTAAGTAACATTTACACACATAAGGACAAGTGGACAACAACATTCCGCAACCAAAGGAGGCATACCTGGATGGTCCGTGGGCCCTTGTTTCAGCATGGGATGATGCCATGTCCTCAGTTACATAGGGAGAAGAAAGTAGATCCTATGAGCTGTTTTTGGACAAGGGCTTAAAAAGGGGCAAGGCAGGCCGGGTTGAATCACCAGCATATGGAATGTTTGTCAAAATCATAGGAACTTAGAAACTAATATAGTAAACACCTGGAAAGGGTAAGCAAAGGAAGGAGGGAGACAACCCTTTCTCTGTAACTTTTTTAGGTCAAGAAGTGGGCAGCAGAGATATGTGGCCCATGCATATCATGTTAAAAGGTTCGGGAATACCAACACAAAATGGTACTATGTGAAGGAAAGTTTGCAGAGTGGTAGAATATAATAAGCATATATCCATATAGTACTTTGCATGGGGAGATGAATAAAGAAGGAAAGAGAGGAAATTTTGAAAATATTATGATATTTCTAGATATTCCTATGAATTGAGATATAAGAATATCTCATCAGACTTATCTTGACTAATTTATATTTTATATTATTTAGGACCTGTTTGTTTAATTAGTATTAAATCCTTGTAATTTGCAAGCATATTTTTAAAATTTAAAGTTGCTAAATGTGAAGGCCTGTGATAGAGAACATTACTAAGATGGTTTTTTTTTTTTTTTTTTCTCTCTCTAAAAAAAGCCTCCTTTCAATAAGGCCCACTTGTATGCATCATAACCAAGAGAAGCACAGCGGTAAAAACATTTAGACGTACCTGGGCAGAATATGAGACATCAAAATCAGCAAATTATCTTAATATTTAGTTTTAAGTCCTCAAGGTTTAATGACTATGCATGTGCAATTTTATTCGGATAAAATCCAACAACAGATAATGTCTTGAATGGTTCAAAATATAAATCAATTCCAATTCACAAGGATCAGTGTATAATAGATTGGATGGATTAAATGTGGACTTCAAATATGAACACAAAAAAGAGTTGAAGAAGTAGGATATGTGGAGAGTTCCACAAAAGTGAAGGATTAAAAAAGGGCGCCAACAACTGATCTCCCCAAACCATTGAATGACCCCTCCACTCACCCATTGAGAGATGAACTTGCAAATTTAGGGCACTCACCCATTGAGAGATGAACTTGCAAATTTAGAGTTGCCTCCTTCAAGTTTATATCATCCATGCTGCACTCCACTATTCGATTATTTTTGGATAAAGTATTATATTATTTTATATCACCCAGCCAATTAGAGTTCAAGTTTGGATGTAGTTGGATCAGAGCCCAAAATTTTAAGTCGGAACATGAGTGATCGCACACAGTAGAAGATCCATTGATATTCCTACGCTCTAAAATTAAAGGGGAGCACTACACAGCGCCCAGGCATTTTTTTAGAAGAAAATGCCCTTCCTACTTGGGCCCACCAGGATACATGATGATTATGGAAGTCCATTTGATGGAAAGACATGTATGAGGTCTAACTAAATGCAAAATCTTGAGTCCATGAGATCATTCTAATTTTTTTATCAATGGCCTTAAAATCTAATGGTTTAGAGGCATCGTTTTATCATGATTTTAATTCAACGGTGAAGAAAAGTTGGATGGTTGTCAAGCTTGGACTTGTGACTATTCAATTGGAGCGGTTACTGTGTGTGAAAAGATTAGATTTATTCAACATGGGCCCCAAGACAAAATATAAGAGGGGCGGAAAAACATCTCCAACTTAGACCAACTTAGACCCACCACTATTCACTTTTTAACATCAATGAATTCTTGTGCAACTTAGTAAAAAAATAAAAATCTAGTATAATTAAGGAATTTAATATTAAGGGCGTATTTTTTTACTAGAATTCCTAACAAGAATTTTGTGCAAGAGAATTCATGACATGATGTAATAGCTTGCCACCCCACACCACCACCAAAATATCATCTTTTCCCACCAAAGTCACCCCCACCCCCGAAAAAAAAAAAAAAAAAAAGTCATCTTTTCTCATGAAAGATCCAAAATTATAGCCATCTAAAAGGTCACCTCATTTCATTTTTTATGAAAATTTTTGGATGTTCTAATTGCAAAGGAATATTTAGGAATCCCACTATGTATGAGAACTTCTAAATTCTCCTGATAGGAATTCTTTGTACCTATAAAGAAACAAGTCATAGGTTCTATTTATATCTCCATCTTAAATCCTTTACCCCCTCACCTATCCTTCACTCATCACCTCTTTAACCGAGCTTATTTTGCTATGAATTTTTATACATATTCAATTCTAATGTATCTTATGCAAACAAACAAGCCCTAAATATATTTAACTCATGAAAGATGGAACTTACGACTGCAATATGTTTTGTTTTGTTGTTGCGGAGCATTTGGAATTCATATTGGATTCCTTTTGAAATTCTTCAAACTGATACCCCGTGGAGAGAGATGGAAGGTTAGTAGGTATTGTTGGACAAAGTCGTTCATGTAACGAAGAGAACACGACGATTGAGGAGGGGCATTGGAAATCACATGTCGGAGTCGACGGTCTAAGAATCTGGAAGGACCCGCGCACGTGTGTCGGATTTGAACGCGGTGAGTGGGTGACAATATTGCTCATCGTCTCCAGCTCGCCGCCGCACAATAGCAGCCCTTTTGGCCTGCGTGGGAGCTTTGCCGTACATGCAGGGGTGGCAATACAGCATGGGAAATAAATCTTTTCTATGTCTCTGTCTATGTCTTTGGTGATTGATTGATTTTTTTAGAGCTTCTTTGAAGCCGATCTAGAGGGATGTGACTTAACTGTAGCCGGATTTATAATGATTCATCCATGAACAATATGGAAGTTGTTAGAATTTACTGGAACTCTTCATTAGATTATTCCTATGCATGTAAATTACTCTTAAAAGTAACTCTAAACTGTACACCAGTTCCTGGTATGGAATTGATGTCGTCCACAGTGACTCTTAAATGATCTTTGTGAACCCTTTAATTTGGTTGATCACTTCAAAAAGCAAGTCTTCAAATTCTCATGATTCTTTTATCCATGGGGTTATAGGCATACACCATGCATAAGAATCAATCTTTTGTGTTCTTTCAAAGTCTTTTAGATGTCTCGAGATTTTCTTTCCTTGTTAAATCAACGACCAATATTGCTCCATTGGGTTGCTACATTTGATTATTTGGATTTTCCGCACTTGAAGCCCTTGAAAATCGCCCTGAACTTAAAAAGCCCTTTGAGCTTCTCCACCCCTTCTTAGACATAGAGATTTTCAACATTTACAGCTTCATCTTTCAATGATCCGGAACATTTTCCTCTTCTTGCATTTTGATTTGGATAGAATTTTTTGAGTATGATTACTCATGTCAACCATTGTCAAATTTGATCATAAGCCAATTGTGTTCTTTTCTTTTATTCCAGGCTGTGTTGGGGTTTGAATAACCTTTTTAGGTCATAATGAGTCCTCCCTGCGTTGGAAGGTATATGTTGGGCTTCAATAACTTGAGTTTAATTTTGATCTTGACCCAACCAAATTACAATTCATTTTTATTGGTTTAGAAGGTCATTCCTTGTCTGTCTGATTGGCCAATAGTTTACATCTAAATATGGGCGATTCCACATTGATCACAGTGGGGTCAACTGACCCCATTAAGATCTGAAAAAAAAATTAAAATTTTTTTTTATATCATGAATTAAAGTTTTGAATTTGACCCTACTCAATTTAAGAGTTTCACCCCTACATTAGTTAACTTTACACATTTTCTTTGTTGCTGTAGTAGTGAACAAAAGTCACCATGAAATACCCACCGCCTAAGTTAATTGGCCAACTGTCTACCAAAATAAAAATAAAAATAAATTAATGGACCCACATTGCTGATATGCGCTCTAGCAACGAGTTTTTAGAACTTAAAGAAATTGGTGACATTGCTATAAAAATAGTGGAGATAAAGAAGGAAATCGTATACCAATTGGTTTACCTTTTTTTTAAATTGACGTTGATTTTACGAGTAGCGATTACGATGGTAGAAAGAGCTTTTTCAGTAATGAAGTACGTAAATAACAGGTTGCGTAACCGAATGAGAGATCAATGGATGAATAACCGTTTGGTCACATATATTGAAAAGGATGTGGTTGCTAGCTAGTGTTGATAATGAAGTTATTATGCAACGATTTCAACACATGAAAACCTGTTGAAGACAGCTGTCGAAGTTTATGTATTTGGAATTTTTTTTTTATTAAGAACTATTAGTAACAATCTATTAAAATATCTGATTTTTTTTAGAATTCAATATTATCTCTGTTAGATTATCGAAAATAGATTATTTAAAATTTTCATAATATATTTATCGAATTATCGAAAGTAGATGACAGATGTTGATAAAGAAAAAAATAAATTTATTCAATTTGCGGAAGATTAGTCTTTTGTTGACCCTACTGACTTGAGTTCCTGGAGCCGCTACTTCATCTAAAGTAGTTTATAGTTTTTTACTGTTTATATTTATATAGACATGATTATTAGCCGATGTTTAGCCAACTCTTTTTTTTTTTTTTTTAATTTGTTACCAATATTTCTGCTGCATGTATTACTATAATATGATCTCTTCATTTCTTTTTGTTGCCTCTCTTTTTCCTTTATCTTGGTTTCAACCTATTTTTACTTGGTAAACCAAAAGGGTTGACTAGAATTCCAAACTATAAAAACAGCAATATTATTTACTTAGTCATCATGATTTTATAACGATCCTTATCCTATCTTTACCAACCCTCATAGCTTTTCCCTTATCCCTCTCATGGCCCATGGGATCCTTATCCCTTGCATTAATAAACCCTATATATAAATAAGAATGATGGAAGGGAAACTTTCAAAAAGGTCCTTTAAATTTCTGTCTTATTTCAAAAAAGATAAAAATTTCAGAACTTTTCAAATTAGCCCTTAAGTTTTACAGGAAGTTTTCAATTAAGGACATCCGTCCATTTAAAATTATTTTCCGGCAACTTTTTTTTCCAAATCTTTTTAAAATACTTAAATTGCCCTATATTGAAATAAAACTTTCCTTCACTTCCTCTATATTCTCCTCATTTCCTTCACCAATATCCTCGAGGTAATCAAAGACAACCAGTGTTCCCACAACAATTGAGATTACCAAAACCATGTCATAGCTTTAAAATATTGAGGGAAAAATGCTAGAAAATGCCTTTAAATGGCCGGATGTCTTTAATTGAAAACTTACAAGAAAACTTAAGAACTAATTCGAAAAGTTTTGAAACTTTTGCCCTTTTTAAAATAAGGTAAAAACTTAAGGCCTTATTTGAGGTTTTCCCTTGATGGAATTGGATATTGGGCATGGAGAGAAATTTTATTTTCAAAATAATTTTATTTGGAAATGCCGGGTTCACTTTGAAAGATATGAATTTTTATTTTTATTTTCATTTTGTTTCAGAGTGTCGCAATTTGATGAGTTTCTTCTTCTTCTTTTTCTTGATGAATTTCTTGATGTTATATAAATGAATCTTGCTAGTAAGGAATTCTGGGGGACAACAATAATTTTACGCAAGACCAATTACAGGATACAACCTAATTAACGAAATGTCTTAAAGTTTATTCCTTAGTATTGGTGCTTAAATTCATTTATATTGAATCATCAAGATGGGACCATGGCATTTGACTCAATAGATCTTTATGTTGAATTTGATAGGCCTCATAAAGAAAGACCCCGACTTGGGTTTGTCGGGTTTCCGTTTGATCTAAAGTTGATTGGTCTTCCATTCCTTCTTAGGTATCTATGCATGATGAGTTCCCCAGTGTCCAGCATATTTCCTGTAACCAAAGGGATCAATGTAACTGGAGATACGCCTTTGCAGGCTTGGATGGATGAGTCATAACATGTTCTTCTTTTTGACAACATGAAATGCTGCTTGGGGAATTGTGGTGCAGGCTTCCGAGTAATATAGCCCTCATCGTATAATCTCTGATAAATAAGCTAGGTATAATTTTTGGTATTCCAGCTTAGGAGTACTAGTCCTAAGAGACTTGCACATGCAAGGTAATAGGAATTTGCATACATATAAGAAACGAACAAACTCACATTTGTGAGGTAAGAGGAACTCACACATACAAAGAGGACAAACTTGCACATGTGAGGAAACGGGGGTGGCCAAGTTCGAAACTTGGTCGCATCGGTGAGAACTGTTGCGTCTTAATAAGACGTTGTTCTCAAGCTAGGGAAGTCAAAAGCATCATAAGTCATGGCTTTTTACATATGAATATATTGGAATTTACGGAAAAATACCCCTTAAATTTATCCTCTATCTATTAATGACAAATATCAAATAATAAAATTAGATTGTCTAAATTGATTTAAAGGAACTACTCTCCTATAAATGACTAAAGGAACTACTCAACTATACATTGGTTGTGGGGAGGAGGGAGGAGTAACTACTCTCATATACATTACTAGGTGTGGTAAAGGAACTACTCAACTATACATTGGGGTTGGGGGGAGGAGGGAGGAGTAACTACTCTCCTATACATTACTAAGTATGGTAAATGAGCTACTCTACTATACATTACTAATTTGGCAACCACAAGTGACAACCATCCAACGATGATGAAATATCCAGCGGTGATACAAAGACTCACACCGGGATCTATGCATTCACAAACAAAGAAGGATAATGGACGCTCTCTCACTAAAATTTGACGGAAATATAAAGTTGTGATGCACAAATACTTTAAAATGGTCAATATATCGCGATGTATCATACTTGATATTTCATTTTTTACGTGTAAAATATGTGTCTATAAAATGTATTTGCTTTCTGAGCATCAAAGATATAAATGCTTTTTGTTTGAAGAAACTAGCATGGAGATTTGCCAGACAAAAAAGATTTGCGATCGGGATAAAAGATCTATAGCGATTTAGTTCGGCTCCATTGACATTTTCAGCAAATACCATGAAACTTGTTACAATTGTTCGGTTAGTCATGGCTTACATATGATAACGCGGGTCCACTGTAATTCTATAAAACAAAAGGAAAAAGAAAAGAAAAAGAGTCAATTCAAGCACTCTGTTGTCATTATTTAATATTTTATTATAATATTAACTGATGGAAGACAGTCTTGAGAAGAATTCTTTTATAAAAATAAAAATAACCTTCTCAATTTTGGTTTTTGAAGAGGATTTTTTTTTTTATAAAAGAAAAGCCCTTTAAATTTTGGTTTGTTCATAGATTTGATGCGATTCCAATCATATTGAGAATTAATAATATAAGATTTTTTTTATCTTACTTATAAACAACAACAACAACAAGAAGAAGCCTATTGGACTACATGAATCATAAGATGCAATCTTTAACTCTACTTAAAAGAAATATAGTTTTAGGTCTTTTTTGCTTTCCATTTAGGTGTTGGTTGGCAAGACTACTTTTTGGGATAAAAAATTCTACCTGGATAAACTTTTTTGCTAGAATTTTGGACAAACTATATGATATGCCTTGACAACACTATTTTTTTGGGATCTATGACTTAAATCTCATAAAAGTAATATAGGGGAAATATCATAAAAAAGCAGCCTGGGGCTGGATGTCCTATACATTACGCTTTTGTAATGGTTCTCATTAAAATAGACTCTAAATCTACTTTTAATCAGAGCCATTCATGATCGAGTTTAGAAAAGATATCAAAACTGGTTCTTACTACAATTCCATTACCTAACTCATAAAAAGAGAAACTAAAATTGAAAGTCTTGCTAGCTTGATGTCCCTTGTATGGCTTCACTTGTCTTATTGTTTGACCTTTGCCACTTCTACCAAGTTTCCTAAGTTAGTAAGTTTTCTAATTCATTCAACTTTCTTAAAAACTTCTTCATTTAAGATGTTGTTTTTCATGAAAAAGGTAAGTAAACATCGGAATTAATTGGGCGTCCCACACCAAGGGGGCTATGGTCTTAACTGTTTGGATTGGTTGGACCAGCTAGCCATAGAAGTATGAGTGGACCTGATTTCGGCATCCATTTGAGCTGATCGTGGGTGCATTTAAGTACCAAGTTTAGGTCATGGTCCATGGCCCCCCAAGTTGGACAAAGTAGGGTTCAGCAATGTTGTACTATTCATCTTAGTTGTGCTTTATTAGGCTTGCTTAGATGGTCCAAAATGAACATTAAGATGTTGTTTTTAATTTTGAAAGTTTTACAACTAATTTAGGCCCATCTCGACCATTCAATCTAAGCTTTGACTCCTTTGTTTCGTTTTTTCTCAGATTAGCTCAAGTCCAATACCCTTTTACTGATCAAATTGATCAGGATAATCAATAATTAGATCAGTCACATATCCCCATTGATCTGAGTGATTAGCTTCGGGTCTAGGCATTCTTATATTTATTCCAATCCATCATCCACTCACACACACCTACCTGTTTGCATGAACATTACTCTCTTTATGACAATATCATTTGCTCTTATATATAAGCAACAAAACTTTCACAAATAAACTCTTAAACTTCGAAGCTCTAACAGTAATCAATAGCAAAGATTATTTGCTAGAGAGTACTCAATAGCCAAGATCATTTTCTTACCAACAAAAAAAAAAAAAGAGCAAAGATTATTTGATCCTAGTGATATTTGCTTCACTTGTATCCATTTTTCTTCAGAGAAGTTAGAGAAATCTTAGGCATATTGGGTCTCTCATAAGATGTTCCCAAGGCAGATATTAGGTCACTTATAACTTGTGCATCCATTTTTGCCTATTCTAACCGTCCAATTTTACACATGAAAGGATTGAAATATCCCCATTAGTGATTTTAGAGAACCCCCAGATGATATATATAAATTCATGGCATGAATCACTTATTGTATGCATCTGCTTGAATCAGGAATTGTACATGGTACAGTAACCACTGCCCCCCTTGTTACTAATATCTTTCAGAGGGCAATAACTGTTGAAGGTATGAGGTATGAGGAGTCTTCAAGTTGAGCAAAATTTGGATGGGAGCTCTGAGGATGTCTCCCATGAGAAACAACTTTCTACCGACACATGGACCCTTCTTGATCACCTTAATTTTATGCAAATCTAAATTATACTTACTATTATTGAAATTTCACAAAAAAATCTAACGTAAGAAATCATGCAAAGTTAGCGCCTCTAAGCCAATAAATATGATACTATAATTTAAATCGATTATGGCTCAAAATCGTATCCAACATAAGACCTTTTCATCACACCATCCTCCTATTATTAGGAAAGTCGAGATCCATCCCTAAGACGAGGGGATGCAACTTTTGATTTTTGCATAATATGTGTTAAACGAGACCCAAATTACAAAAAAAAAATAAAAAGAAAAGAAATTCCTGCAACATATTTTAAAATTCAAAATAACCCAAGAATCCTTTTATGATTCCCAAAAAATGCAAGCACAAACATGCCCAAAATATCCCAAGAAAATGACATTACAGTCGTTCCAAGAAACAGGTAAGATGAAACAGGCTATCTCTGCTGATCCACCTGAAACAGAAAGTTACAATTCTACCCTTCCCATAGCTGAAGAGTGAAGTCTAATCACAAAAGTAGTACACATCCAAACGGCACTTGCCTTTGCTAAGAACCAAAACCATCTCTCCTGTCACAGCTCACAAGCCTCAATTACAGCTGCAGTAATTACCATCCACGCTATCAGGCCTACTAGCTTATCTGCATACCCCTACATATACAGTACCGACACAGAAGTAGGGGCATTTCCGTCTTTCCAAGACAAAAATGGCGGGGACTGCTATTTTTGGCAATCCTTTAGGCCACAGGGGCAAAAGGAGGAAATATAAAACCTTCCCTTCCCTTCCCTTCCCTTCCCATTCCATTCCATTCCATTCCATTCATTCTCTCCCACAGTACAATCACAATATTTCAAATATCCAATCACATGGATGGCCACTGTTTTATTTTTGTTGCCATCATGATTGAAATAGCAGGAGAACATCTATAAAAAAAAAAAAAAAAGACATGTAGAAAGTGAAACTATGGTCCTATTACTCTAGGGCCCTTTTGATTCATGCACTTGACTTCTGAGGAGGACTTGTGAGACTTTATACTGTTAGATGTGATTAAAAATGATTAATTAAAAAGTGAATATTGAAAAATGAACATTAAATAAGCTTTTGTTTTTGTTAATCAAACGGAGAATGAGAAATCAATACTAGCCACCACCACCTTATTAATCTTCACATCTCACATTTTACGTAATACTTTGCTGTTGGAGCTCATTTGACTAGAGGTCCCATATATTCATTTGTGATGTATTCTACTAAATGAGCTTTGATTAGAAAGGATTTTTTCGAGTTTTCTTTTGATGATATTCTTTCTAATTGGGGGAGCTTGCAGTGGATGTTGCCCGCGTAAAGAGAGGAGATCTATTCCTTGGAGTCCCCCTTCTTATAGGGTTTTCACGTTTAATTAATGCAAATGGCGCTTCAAGGGGTAAGTCGGGCTAAGCGGGATTGGAGGGGTGCTTCACAATAGCAAGGGTGATGTCATTCTTATGTTCTCCAAGCATGTTGGTGTGTGCGACTCTAATAAAGCGGATGTGCTAGTAATTTAGAAGGTCTCAAATTGTTCTCAACAAGATATAGTGGTGTCCTTATGTTAGAAAGTGATTATTCAAATGTAATTGTGTGGGGGTATCTAATCAAAAGTTTAACCCATGGAAATTTGAATTCCCTTCAATGAAATTAAGGAGATTTCAGCTCGCATTAATGTCTCATTCCGTTATGAGATTAGATTTTTCAACTCAATGGCGGATGTGCTAACAAAGAAATGGATGGATAGGTTAATTCCTTGGGTGGGTGTCATCTTGTAATTAGAGTTGTGGCTGGTACTTCCCTCTTACACCTTCAAACTCCTCTTTTTTTTAAGTTTTAATGTATTCTTTTCTTCCTTCTTTTAATGAAATGTTTGTTATCATTAAATAAAATAAAAAAAAACAAATAGGACTACAAAATAGTTGTTTCACATATACCAAGCTAAGTCTCCCCTAAATTAAATTGGACACTTGTCCAAATTGGACAAGCAAGCTCTCTATGCCCAATTATTGGACCCTTGTCCCAGGGGTCAGAGCCGCAAGCTTTCTTTGCCCATGATATTTCCCTCAACATTTCCCACAGTTTGCCTAAAAAATTATTTTTTCCCAAAAATATCATGATATCTTCAAAGTGTCATCAATGGAAAATCCATAAAATAAATTATTATACTTTAACTTATTCAAAAAATCACATCTTTTCCAAAAACTAACGTTAATAATATTGAAAAAAAAAACCTAATTTACAAGTAACCAACAGATTCTAGAGCCTATACATGTTATTGCTATCTAGCATTGTCACAAATACCATCACTTGTTTGAAAATAATACAATAATAAGTATTATATCCCGAAAGCAATAATTTCCTAAATAAAATATCACCAAAAACTAGAATCTTTCAATGAAATTCATGAAAATAATTTTAAAAAAAGATTTTTATTGTTACTTTTTTATATTTATTATTAAATAATGCTTCATATTCTACTACAAACTCTTCCAAAAATGATATAATAAATTTTAGGGCCTATTTGGGGGCTTTACTAGTGGAGTTGAATGGAGTAAAAGTTATTTTGAAGAAATAATAAAATATAAGTGGATTATGATGATATTTTATTTTTAGTTGTCTGTAATAGAATCTTTTTGACTTTTTTTTTATTGGAAAGTGGAGTTTTTTTGTCTTTTAGTGGAGAAATGAAGTTACGTTTTGACTATTTTTTGAAAAAATATGGTGAAAATTTTAAAATAAAGTATTTTGGTGGAATTTTTTTTTAATAGAAATTAAGACTTTACCTTACTTAACAAGAGTGTCTTGCCTCTTTGAAAACCGACTATTTTCCTTCGGTAGGAAGTTCCTTTTTCCCCTATTTAAATTTGTAAAAGAAAAACACAAAAGTAAGGCATTAGATTAGACAAGTGACCCCAGAAGAGAATGCATGAATTCCAATCCAAACCCCTCAGTTCCGGAGATGTGATCTTTGATCTTAACCAATTAAGCTATCCTTGTGGGTTAATAAACATGATAAAATCTCAAGACAAGGGTCCATTGAATTCGAAACTATCCTGATATGTATATAAATAAGAATTTATCTTGTCCTTAAACGAGATATTATGAATATGGTCCCGAGGTGGACGTATATATAATGGCTGAAGGGACCGTTACTTGAAAGGGCTCATGGCTCCACTTTAACATGCGCCGGCGAACCGTCTGCGCATTTAAAGCCCTCGATTTGACCCCTTTAGTCCCCCATTCCCTTCACCTTTCCTTCCCCATCCCTCCCTGGGGTACCCTACAACCACCCCCACTAACCAATTCCCTCCCTCTCTTTTCCATGCCCCCAAAAACAAACCCGGTTTTCCATTCCATACCATATAGTACATACTACATACCCCCGGCCCCCAAAAGCTAAAAAGACAAAGCGTCGAGTCGTTTCCAGTTTCCAACAGCAAGGAAAGACAGCATAAAAAGAGCTTTTTCTGCCCTTTCCCAAATTTTTTTTTTTTTTTTTAGGTACTCTTCACACCAAAAAAAAAAAAAAAGAAAAGAAGAAGAAAAGAAACAAGTAGAGGAGTTTTGTTTGAATACCACCGGTTTTGGGTGAGCTGAAAACAGCCATCATCACCAACATCATCATCATCATGGAAAGAGGTGGAGGTGGAGGTGGGGTTCGTTTACCTGGGGTGTTGGACCCTGGAGCAGCTGAGTTCCGGCCGAAAATTCGTACTAATGCTCCGCTACAGCAACAACAAATTTTCTATCCGTACCAGTCATATGCTGTGTATGATTCTGGAGCGGTGATGGGGTACCAGCAGCAGGCGGTGGTTAGGCCAGGGGCGGCGGCGACGAGGGTGCTGCTGCTGAGTCAAGTCCCGAGTCACGTGACTGAGTCGATGGTGAGGATGGAATTGGAGGCGTTTGGAGGGGTGAGGGCGGTGGAGATGGGGAGAGTGAGGGAAGGGATTGTGACTGTACATTTCTATGATGTGAGGCAGGCGCAGGCGGCGATGGGGGAGATTCAGGGGCAGCACATGCGGCAGCAGAGACTGTTGGGGCGGCATTACTGGGCGACGATGGGACGGAATTCCAGTGGGGTGGTGAGGCCTCCGGTGCCCATACCCGTGCCGGTGCCGGGAGAGAGAGGGCTTATTGCTGGGCATGCTGTTTGGGCGGAGTTTGCTGTTCCGAGGGCTGAGATTGGAGGAGGGGATTGGAATAATCAAGGGACGCTTGTGGTTTTTAATTTGGATTCGGGGGTTTCTTCTTGCAAGCTTAAAGAGATCTTCGAAGCTTTTGGTATGAAAAAGACTCCCATCTTTATTTTTTTGTCTTACTCTCTCCCTTTCTCTTGTAGTTTATTGATTGAATTGATTGTCTTTCATGGCTTTTTGTATGGTATCAGTTGATTTATATTGTTTTCATTTGAAATTTCAAAGCTTTTTGGTAGGAGCAAGGAGGAAGAAAAAACCATTCACCCCTCTTTGGCTCTTTCTAAAAGTCTCTCCTTTACAGTGTATTGATTGAATTCCCTTCCTTCTAATGGATTTTTATATGGTATCAGTTGATGTTTTTTTTTTTTTTTTCTTCTTCATTCATTTTCTTTTTTCCTTTGCTGGGCATGTAACTTTGCATAGATTAATGTTTTATTTTGGACTATTTTGATGGGTATTGTCTGGTTCAGACACATTTCATTTCAATCCAATTTCCTTTTAACCGATATCCTCCTCTTTCTCCTCTTATTTTGTTTCAAAATCTGGGATGGATGTTGATTTTCAATTTATTTTGATGGTTATGTTGTTGGTTGTTTGCTTATTTTCATTTGGGTCCGATTAATTTTCTAGGGTTCTGCTGCTGATTCTCTTCGTCAAGTCGTTTTCACTTTCGAGCCGTATCTGGTTTTCTTCTCTTTTTGATGTTTGTTTAATGTCGTGTGTTGCTTATTTTCATCTGGGTCTGTATAATTTTTTGCGTTCTTCTGATTGGCAAGTCCTTTTTAAGCTTTTAAACACTGTATCTCCCAAATTTCCCTCCGATGATTCTATGGTGGAAAAGAAAAGAAAAGAAAAGAAAGAAGAGGAAGAAAATAACACTTCTCTCTCTCTCCTCCCCTTTTCATTTCATTAAATCACCTGGCTTTTGTTTCTTTCATTATTTGTAGTATTTGTCGGCCGATCTCCTGCAGTTTTCCTCTCTGGGCTCTACTTCGACACCGTATCTTCACCCTATGCATCTCTCTCTCTCTCTCTCTCTCTCTCTCTCTCTCTCCATTCAATTCATTCTCTACTAATAATGCCTAGTTTGATTTTTTTTCTTGTCTGGTTTCTTCATCTTTTCAGGTCCCGTGAAGGAATTGAGAGAGACGCCAATGAAAAGACAGCACCGTTTCGTTGAGTTCTACGACGTTAGAGATGCAGCAATAGCTCTCTCAGAGATGAACGGTAAGGAGTTCTATGGGAAGCGCTTAGTAGTCGAATTCAGTCGACCAGGTGGCCAAGGAAAAAGGCTTTCCACTGCTTCCTCTTCATCAAACAACACCCATTACCGAAGAAACGTGAATCAGAACCATCCACATCACATTCCTCAAAACATCATCCAAAACCAGAGAAAACTCAACCCCAGTAAGGCAACACCTGTGAAGAATGAAGGAGAAAGAGGAGATTGCAGTACTTCGAGGAGGAATTTCAGAAAGCCATCTCAATCGAAGCAACCCACCCGTCGATTCCCTTCTAGGCACCACAAGAAGCAATCCGACTCGAATTTCCTGTTCAATGAAGACGCAATGGATGAATCCATCTGCAGTGATTCTAGAACGACTGTCATGATTAAGAACATCCCCAACAAATACAGGCACCAACCATCTCTCTCTATCTCTACTGTTTCTCCTCAGATATTTCATGTATGATGATGATGATTCTATTCCCATGACTTATGATTTTCTCTTGTTTCTGGCTTGTTTTCGGATTTTCAGTCAGAAGCTGCTGCTGAATATGCTCGACAACCACTGCATTCACTGCAACGAGCAGATTGTTGAAGGAGACGACGAGCCCTTGTCTTCCTATGACTTCGTATACCTCCCCATAGATTTTCTGTAAGTTGTAATACAAACAAAACACAGTAAAAATCACAAAAATGAAATGGGTCTTTTTGGGTTTTGTTTGATGTTGTGGTTTGTGCTTTCTTTTTCTTTAAATGATGCAGGAACAAGTGCAATGTCGGATATGGGTTCGTGAACTTAACGTCTCCCAAGGCTGCTTGGAGACTCTACAAATCCTTCCATTCGCAGCCGTGGGAGGTCTTCAACTCCAGAAAAATATGCCAAGTCACATACGCTCGCTTACAGGTCCTTCTTCTTCCTCCTCTTTTTCTTCCCATCCCCATTAATCTCCCTCTCTCCCCTCTCTTTCTCTAAATATTATCTTGTACACTTTCTTTTTTGATGGGTGTCAGGGTTTGGAAGCGTTGAAGGAGCACTTCAAGAACTCGAAATTTGCATGCGACACCGATGAGTATATGCCGGTTGCGTTTTCGCCACCGAGAGATGGGAAACAACTGACAGAACCAGTAGCCATTGGAGGACATGCTAGTAGCAGTAATGCAAGCAAGAAGGTGGTGGTGAGCAGTAGTGGCAGTAGTAAGAAGTCCGAAGAAGATGATGATCATGACCCATCTTCAGACGGTGGAGATTCTTCCAAGTCGAATCAGACTGACGGTAGTAGTGGTGTTGATGATGATGATGATGATGATGATGATGGCGGTGGCGGCCATGGAGACGACCAGTCAACAGAAACGACGGTAGAGATTGGTGGGTCTAACAACAACTTCTCTCCATCTCCAATAGCTGCTTGTTGAAAGCTTCTGCGCTCTCTCTCTCTCAAATTTCTACATGCATTTACATATATCGAGGATTTGATAGTGGTGTTTTTACACATCGGGAAATTGTAAGAGCGCGCTCTCTCTCTCTCTCTCCCTAGTTCCTTGTCTGACCTCTCTCTGTTGCATTCATGGGTGGGTGGGGGCTCCCGGCGCACGTTAGTGGGGGATGGGGGCCGTGGGCTAAAGTGAGCGTGGGGATTGTTGTAGGGTGTGGGGGGTGGTGCATGCATGGCAATCTGTGTCTTGATAGTGTATTGATAGATATAGATGTTATTAATGGCTATTATATCTATAATTAATCATGGTTTAGTGCTCTCGAGGGATCAACTAAACGAGTGGTCCTTCAGCTTTAGGTCGTTTCTTCTATTGAGAGCTGGGCTAATTTCATTAAAATCGTGTGTGAGGTGATTCTCATGGAATAGGTTTGTTTGCAGGAAATATAATTCCCAGGAATTGGTATTTTTGCATGAGATTTAATTCTTAGGAACTCATGGTAAATTGGGTTTCAACCAATGATTTGAACCTTGGCGGTCACCTTTCCTCTTCTGTTCTACCAAAAGGCTTGCTTGCCTCACCAGAGGGCTAGGCTCCCAGCCCCCTAAGCTGGATTTTAAAGAAAAAAACACAACCAAATGACAGCTAAAATGAGTTTCGTTTGAAGGTTGATTGGATCTCAACTTTCAGTGGATTTGATTTACTAGCAAGCATATGATGATCACTTTCCATTTCAAGGGGAGATTATGTGATATTAACCTTTGTTCAATTTCAGCCACTTCTATCATTACATGTCACAGAATTCTTATAGACTTTATTCTCCTTTTAGGAAGATTTAGGGAGACACTCAACAGATAAGTAGTTGTATGATAATTAAACAGCCGGCCCTCTGAAAGGGTAAATATCATCAAAACAGATGTAATAGTGGATAGATAAAAAAAAATGCTCGAAATTTAAAGCATTGTTTGTATCAAAGGCATGCATGTATGGAAATATGCTAGAAATGTATAGCATTGTTAGTACCAAAGGCATGTATGGAAATATACATTTTCGATCAATTATATATAAGATCATGCCATATAACAAGGTACAGCCAATTAGTTGAAGCAACTGAAATAACGTTTTAGAATTACTTTCTAATTCATTAAATTTTTTAGTGACTTGTTCAGGTTAAAACTTCAAATCCTTATGTTTAGGATAAAAAGGCTTAAAAAGTACTGTTGCTTTATAACAAGTATGTCTATATTAATTTTTTTATATAATAACAATACCTATGTGAGTTTCACAATTTGATTAGTAGCTTTGTCTAAATGAAGGAAACATACTAATGGATTTATATAAAATTTAAAGAGTTTAATAAGTCTATTTCAAACTGCTCTAATTGAAATAACTCTATTTCTATAAAATGAGAGTTTCCCAAGCGTGCCCTATACTATCAAAGTTTCACATACACTTTGGATTATGGTATGATTTTGCACTGTGGATAAAGATTTTATAATAGCACCACTTTTGGACTTTATTTTTTTTAAGGCAAGGGCAGATATGATTCATTGTTTCATGACATACTCTATTCGAGTTTTTCCAAGAATTTGGACCATCCAAATTAATTTGGAGGTGAAGAGTAGAATCTTGATCAGGAATTGAAGAATTTCCCAAATCTAACTACTGCTCGCAGGAGATATGTTGGGGTTGGGCTAGTGGCCTGGCCAATCTGGGACACATTTCAAGCGATTCCATCACCAACACAGATCCCAAGCAGACGTATTTCATATGGGGAAGATAAGCTTAGAAGGAGTGTGTCCAATCCATCCATATTACAGCCTCAATAGTGATCCTCCAACCAGGCCGAACATGGTCCTGCACATCGAATAATGTGGGAGGGTTGGATGCGGACACCACATGTTTGATTCCTATCAAAGTGGCCAAAAGAAACAAGGGTGAAGATCTACAAATATCCATGAAATGATATGCTTCCAATGGAAAATGGATATCCAACCACCATCTTAGAAAAACAAACCCCAGTAGAGTCAGGGTTCCTTTGTTGAAACACATTTTACAATGAACTCCTTGGAATTCAGTTCCATGTAAACGTATGGGACAAAAGAAAGTTCATTAACTGCTTGGGGAAGGAGTTGTTGATATACAAACAAGCGTTGATACCAATTGAAAGTCGTGTTCTTTGGGGCGTGTTTGTTTTTCATATAATTAAATTCTAATTAAAATTGCAATTCTATAATTGGTAAGAAGTGAAGAATAAATGGTAAATATCTAAAATGACTATCAAATAACCTCCCCTTCAATGGAATTTGAATGAGGGAAGATTGGAAATGAATATTCAGCCAACACCCTAATAATTAAAATCATATGAAATTTAAGGTCCTATCTACATTGCTATCTTATATCCTTTATGTCCCTCACCTCATAACCTTCACCCTCTCATCTCTATAATAATCCTTCGGTAAAGCTTATTTGTAAACTCCGATATATTTTATCCAAGAAAATAGGGCTGCACAAAAATTTCGGTATCACCGTAAAACCAAACCGAACAGAGTGGTTCGGATCGGTTTTTTATTGATTGGTTCGGTCAACGGTTTGAAAATCATAAAAACCACCTTATATCGGTCGGTTATCGAATTGAACCCACAATTAACCGCCTAAACCGAACCGACCATATGTATTAACTTAAGTATTAAGTTTTGACTATTTTAGACTTAGGGTTTCGTACTTTCATAATTTCATACTTTCATTCAACAACTCACATGAACTCAATACTGCGATTTTATTTTTAGGGTTATCGGCTCTGCCTTCTCAGAACTCACATGAAGTCCATTTGAAGTGTTATGGCTTATTGAGTTGCTGTTGGGATGCTGGTAATTTAGAGTAAAGTTGCTGCTTATTTGATTATCTGATTTAATTTGCTTTGGGATATGTAATGACTTTAAATATTTATTATGTTTTATGTTGGATTTGTTTTGGGATGTGATAACTTTCAATAATTCTGTTTGATTGTTTGGTTAAGACTTAGTGAGTACTTGTGCTACTACTATTTGCATGTATTATGATTTCTCTCACCAATTGAACTACCATTTCTTGTGAAGATAAAATAAAATAAAATAAGCAAAAAAAACGTAACTGAATCGGTTCCTTTCGGTTCGGTCTGAGCACATGGGTGGATCAGTTTGGTTTGGGAAAATAGAAAACCGATGGGTTCAGTTTGATTGATAGTTTCTCCTCTAAACCGATCCGAACCGCCCATGTGCACTCCTACAAGCAAAGAGAGCCTAAGTACTTTTCAATTTGAACTATTCATATTTCACTAACACCAAATCTAACTCCATCCCTCTTAGACAGCAGTCGGATTGTTACAGATTTTAGGGATAGAATT
Source organism: Camphora micrantha (assembly GCA_003546025.1). Lineage (NCBI taxonomy): Eukaryota > Viridiplantae > Streptophyta > Magnoliopsida > Laurales > Lauraceae > Camphora > Camphora micrantha. The sequence continues at coordinate 71,258,031 of QPKB01000001.1, forward strand.
AAGGGTTTTGGAATTTTAAATTATCTCTTACTTTTATTCTCTTCTCTTGTATAAATAGAGAAGTTGATTTGAATAAAACTTGAGGTAGTTTATCATCTCAATATAGTATTCTCAAAAGTCTTAATGCTTGTTTCCCCCCTTCCATAAAATGCCACAGGGCTTTTCTTTTTATGTGAATCCATTGTTAGATTCTCCTCCCACAACGCAATAATTACTCCTAATCCCATCACAACAAGGTTAGTCATCAATCACCACAACTCTAGACTCCATTACATCATAGAGACTAAAAATAGCATTTAAGCCACTCATTTTTACTTGTGTTTTTTTTCTACATCTTAGTATTTGGTATCAAGCTCTTTCCAACTTGGCCGAGTCTCATGTGGACTAGGCTCAATGGCTTTAATTTCTGAGTCTTTAGATATAGGAGGCTGAATGCAGGGGGCTATTGTCTGATTCGTGGCAGTGGAATAGATTGTAGAAATAGAAGATAATGGTCACTCATAACCCAAAAAAAAAGTGGATTTAAAAACTTAAAACCAGTGCACTTTGTTCTTCTTTTTGTGTTTTGAGTGATCGATGGATGGTTCGACAGTTAGATGGAAGAGATACGAACACACATGCGCAAATATATTTCGATAAAAGGGGATAACTGAAGAAACATAGATGAAATTCACGAAAGGCCATCAAATAATGACATCTAATATATGAGATGTAAGATGTTTTACCAAGAGACCAATCACTCTTTACAAATCAAATCCCATAGAAGTGGGGTCTAATCTGCATTCTCTATTCTTTGTTTTTGGCGTCCGTGCTTGACAAATTGTCTCTTTAGCAGGCAGAATGGGCACAAAGTAGTACATCGATTTATTTCAGAATGTTTAATGTTTTGTCGAGTAGTAATAGTGAAAACTTGAAGTAGATAAGTAAATTTTTCTTAAATTCAAAAATTAGAATAACTCTAAGAGGTAGTGCAGATGGCTAGGACCAGTGCTAAGGAACCGAAGGTTGTGATTTCTAATTCGCCCCCGCTCCCTGAGGCCCCTTGCAACGATAAATAGTTGACTTACTTGATGGCGTCCTAAGACCGTCTGTCAGCTAAAAAAATAGAAACCAAAATGATTAGTTTTGGGGTAGGATCTTGGAATGCTATTCCAAGGATCCCAATTGTGGCTATAATTTGAAAACGACGTGATGGTGTAATTAGGGTTAGGGCTTGAGCATGTCCTCAAGGGTGAATGCCCACTGTTCTTCTCTTCAATCTTTCACGTACAGTTTTTTCATTCCTCGAGTTCTCTTATCTTTTTCACTCAATCTTTGCATCAACTTCTCTCAATTATTTCTATCAAATTGAAGGCAACTATCGTGTTTGGCGCACTGTCGTGGAGAGTTTCAAAGTGGAAGACCTCCTAACTCAAGAAGTACTGGAGACAAAGTATAAGTGTCAATCCATGGCAAGAAATAAACCTGATGAAACCTAAGATATGTCAAATTGTCAATGCCACCACTACCCTCAGGTAGGCAGTTAGATTTATAATTCTTATATAATCGTAATCCTTTTGTTATCCGTAACGGTAAATTAAATTAAGGAGAAAACAAAAGCATTATACCAATACCAAAAACATAAAAACTAAACAATAAAGGCCATAAGTGGAAAAACTCTATGCACCCCTTATTTGGTTTAGGGAGTCTACCATAATTGTACCGTAGAACCTAAAAGAAATAATCGGACACAACCCAGCGACAAAAAACAATTAAGACCAACTAGCCAATCAAAATCTAGATCTTATTACACTCGCATAGAAACAAATATATTCAAAGCGAATTATTGAATGATCCATCATACTTGAGCTTCAATAAATTCCACCAAGCTGTAGAGGGGTTGGAAATTAATTAATAATTCCAAAGGTCATTTGGTCATTTTAGAGCTTTCAGGCAACGAAAATTTTAGAATTTTCTTTAAGAAATATGGCATTTGTAAGAGCCAGGGAAGGAGATGCAACATTCTGTCCGTGTCAAACATAAATGAAAAAACCTCAACATTGTAAATTTTTGTTAGAAACTATAGTAAAGAAACTGATCCTTTAGCGTGAAGCCTTCATATGGCTTTCTTTATTGTCGAATGGCATATCCCTGCAAGTTTTATGCTAAGCCTTGATATCTTTGGGTGAACTTCAAATGACTCATAGCTTAATTATAGTTTGTTGAGGGACACATTTGCCTACTTTTGTAATTAAATTTCTAAGAATTCGCCCTAAAAACTCAAGTGCCTTTAGCAGTTTGCATTCATGGATTTTCAAAAGCAAAGGGATATCGTAGCAATCCCACAAAGTTGCATATAACAATGGACTTCATAAAGCCCGGAGGGAATTGAAAATCTGAAAGCATGTAAGAAATCCGGATAGCATTTTTCAATCATGTTGAGTGATTGCATCATGGCAAGCCAATTAGACATGGTTGGGGGAGTCGAACTTGTGGATTTAATAAAACCAGGCTTAAGGGCAATGAGGCCAGATAATCTCCTTGAAGGTTTAGGATCTTTTGTTAACCTTTAAGAAAATAAAGATGTTTTGATGATAAAAGGGGTAACTACAAGGAACAAGTAATGCATAGGGAAGTTTTTCAAGGGATTTGATCCAGTGAGAACCGAGAAATTTTTTCCTGGAGTCCACTGGAGGTCCCATTTTGGGATAAGACCAGTAGGGATTGAAAGATTTATATGGGACCAACCCAAAGATCGACTTTGGTCACAATCCAATCTCATGTTCCTAACTCCTTCATCTATGACCGGTAAGTCTAGTCCATTCATATAGATATATAGTCGATCCAACAGTCAAGTTCATTCTCATTGATGCCAAACCGCAAGACGTCTGAATATCAGGTCTATGTCGATGTTCCTCTATTTATAAAACTCATTAATTTTTTTTAAATTTTTTTTTATTTAATCCTTTATTTATTTATTTTCAATGCGCGCCCGTGTAAACAAATCCGATCGAGCGGATGTGTAAATTGAACAGAGAGGTGAACGGCCCAGATTAGATGGAGGAGGTAGGTGCATCGTGCATGATGCATACAATGCATTTGGATTTTGGAGCATAAATTCCTATAGCTGATGCTACTCCGTAGGTGCCCTTTAAATGTCCGGATGTTTCGATGGTTCGCACAAACTGGCTCGGTCTTTCAAGCCACGAGACCGCAAAAGCCTGGACCTATTTGTCCCCACACTGACGTAAGCACACACATTCCTTCCCCACTTTCATATAAAAACATGACTACGTGGCGCCCATCTGATGGCTCGATCGTTTGACCGTATCCTAGTGCCGACAGAAATGGCAGCAGAGAAGTCTTCTCTATTCCCCCCCTCTCTCTCTCTCCCTCTCTCTCTTTATAATCTCTCTGCCACACCACTGACACCAGTGCATTTCCATCTTTTGGAGTGCAGATTCTCTCATACTGCTCCATTTTTAGCCATTTCTGACTCCAACCACAAATCCAAGCTTGCACTACTTACTACTTCGATTTAAAGTTTTGATTTTGTTTAATTGAATAAAATTTTAGACACCCACCAAATGGATCATGCCCGAAAGGAGGTGTCTGTATAACCGCATACTATAATATTATCAAATTCGAATATTATAAGATTTAATTATCATATAATAAAATAATTTTATATTATAATATTGTGTCGCTAATTTTTATAAATTTCAATATACTTATAATGTATTTGATAATTTATAAAATTTTTGCTAAATGATATATCTAAAACAAGTAATGAAGAGAGGGATATGGGGTGATAGACCCAAAGGAAACTCACTAATTAGTACTCTCATGGGAGTGATTTAATATTGGTAATCAGGGTAGAGCCCATCTAATTAGAAAATTATTGGAGTAAATGTTAAAAACCACGAGCAATGTTGTTTAATCAATGTGGCTCCACATGTTGGAAACCACAACGCAATGCATCTAACGGTGATTATAAAAATGGACCCCATCAAGTCTGTGACATCATCGAGGGATTCATCTATGAAAAATCAATGTGGGACCCATTTGATGTCCATAGTCATATTAACAAAGTTAAATATAGTAATTACTATGGGGTCATTAAACAATGAGGCTCATTTAATGATGGAAAACTAATAATTACAATCGCACAATCCAATATTGGTAATGAATATGAGACTCACACCTAATGTTCTTAATTATAATCGAAGTCACCTAATGCAACATTTGTAGGACCCACTTAATATTAATAATTAACAAATGAACCATGTAATAATGATAAGGCTATAAGACCCACATAAAATTTATAAACATGGAATGACCCATCTAAAAGAGAGTCACAGTGGGACTCCTCTAAAAACCATCGATGTTAAAAATTGTAGTGGGCCGCTATTGTAGTATTTGCTCAAGAACTTCCACTACTCGTGTTTGCAAATACTTTGGGTAGATTTCTGAATGAAAGATTGTTTTCTACAACATATGGTTGAATAATTTAATATAAAGGTTTTTGTAAGAAAGTGAGATATTATAGGATACCTTCTATGTGATCCAAACACATAATTTTTAAGTGTACATATTATATTCTAAACTAGGAGATAATATAATAAAGTCTTTAGAAATATATGGTTTCCAAACACCCAATAAATCTTTGGGAGCTTAGTGTCTATCTAGCACAAAAATCCATGCTAATTACGGGTATGCATGAAGAGGTATGATTTTATGTGTGTAGTTATGATTTTATGTGTGTTAGAAATGGGGGAGATGGGAGTCCATAAATAGGAAAACTATATTGATGAAAAGTATGTTAGCAGTTGTAAAAATTGAAAGAAACTTCCAATCAAAATAAAAAAAATATAGTCAAAATTGGATCCAAAACTTTTTAACTTAATATATTATAATTGGGGTGATATTGATGGAGTTTCAAAAAATATCAATTTAAGTCAACGAAAATCGGCACATAAACTTTTTAATGACGTAGAGGACTTTCCACCACTTGATTTTCTTTGAAAAAAATTCCCCAACAATGTCACGGAATATTGGATAATTTCATGAAAATGTAAATTATTTTTTTTCTTTATGTAAAATTTGCTTATTCCGTGATGTTACAAAATATCAAATTATTCTATAATATTATGAAATAAAAGCTCTCAGTCTTATACTTATGATCTATGATGCACAGGTACGGCATGGATAGGGCAAAGACATGTCATAGATACGGCAGGGACACGAATTTTATACATAAAAAATAAAAAAAAAAAAGTGAAATATCAGATACAATACAACACGATATATTGCCCATTTTGAAGTATCCGTGTATCATGAGTTATGATTTATTTGGGCCCTCAACTTCTAAGGGGTCGTTTGTTTTTTTCATTTACATATGTAATGGAATCACATGGGTAATGGATAAACATAAATCATGTTTGTTTGGTGTGATTTTGATTCACATGTGTAAAATAGCTATGTAAATGGTGTGAAACTTGGCTCTTTTTGTGCCTTACATTTTCACACCTCAAGAGGTGTGAAAGAGATTCACATGGCACTGTTACAAGGCGGACTGCTACAGTACCTCAATGAGCAGTCCGCCTTTTTAATTTGTTTTTATTTTTTTGGGCCCCACTTGTAACATCCGGACCATTCATTCTCTTAAGAAGTTCAAACACGACCATGTGTCCAATTTTCAACCGTTGATGATGCATGGAGGTTGAGATATCATTAACATAATTATAGTCGTTGGATTAATCTATTGTTACTAACATACCCAGTCCGCCTTTTATGATTTCTTTAATTTTATGGGCCCCATCTGTAAAATCAGGACCGTTTATATTCTTCAGAAGTTCGAACACAGCCATGTGTCCAATTTTCAACCGTTGATGTGGCTTGGATGTTGAGATATCATCAAACAGTATACAACCTATTGTTACTAACTTACCTAGTTCGCCTTTTATGATTTCTTTAATGTTCTGGGCCCCACTTGTAAAATCAGGACTGTTCACATTCTTTAGAAGCTCAAGCACGACCATGTGTCCAATTTTCAACCGTTGATGTGTCTTGGATGTTGAGATATCTTCAAACAATATACAACTCATTCATAGATACACATGTAAAATGTTATGCTAGTAACAAACAGTGGAATCTGATCCACATGTGAGTCATTTACCTATGCAAATGACTCACATATGGGTCATTTACACATGTGAATCAGTTTTACAAGAAACAAACGACCCCTAAAGGGATTGTGCAGTAGACTCAGATTATAGCCAAAAAATTGGATGTTGCGATTTCGAACTCACTCTCATCGATTCTTGAAGACGCCAGACACTTCAAGGTTAAGGGACGGGTTTTATAAATAAATATCTAAAAGGATTTTTCATAAATGTTTTAGGTTTTTCATAAATATACCTATAAATTATGATAAAATAAATTAGGAAGATGATTTAAACGGTCTAGATGTTAAACTAGGCCCTATGATGAATTTATTATCATTATTAAAATTCTCTGATGAATTTATTACCCTATTTAATGCTCTCTCTCTCTCTCGTTTGCCCTGGCTGCTTCTCCCTCCTATTTGACTCCCGCCTCTTGTCTCTATCCCCTCTTGTTGATGTGACGGGGTGCAAGCACGTGGTCCAGTGGGAGAGAGACACGTGGAATATGACGTAGCCTATGGTGCTGATATGGGGTGCACAACCTCGTATTGTAGGTATCAATGATGACAACCACAGAGCACAGGAGCACAGCTCTGTGTTATGGCAATAGGATAAAATTTTGCAAGGGTCAGCTGATCTGAGCTGTTGATCTTTCGGGTCCACTGATCTGCTGATCTAAGCTGTTGTTGCTGTCCATGAATCATGGATTTCAAGGTATACATTATGGGTCAGGTCAACCCACTAACCCATGTTGTTTTCCTCTTCCATTTTTTGTCCTTTTTTGTACTCCAACTGCCATCAAGTGACAGAGAGCCCCCCCTGAGTGCTATCAACAGTTCCTTGTATGGTCATCAGATGACAGTAGGGATATTTTAAAAGCACCCCTCTATAATAGGTATCTACAGGTATGACCTTTATGTCTCTATCATGAAAATACCTTTTTTTTTTTTTTTTAATCAATGATGTTTTACCATGATTATTGTCTTTTTAACCAGCCAAGGGGCCTAAAGAGTAAAAACACGGGAAGGCATCCAGGTCACGTGTGAAACAAGCTCTGTGTTGTATTTAGAATTCAATCTCTGATTAGGCCCAAGAGACTTGTCACTCGTTACCACTCAGATAAAGAGCGCTATCATTAAGTATCTTAGATCATTCTTACACCTGCCCATCCATGTGTGGGATCCAGTAGATCAAATATCCTACCCATCCATGCAAGTGTAAGCATTGCACAATGCCAACCATTATAATAGAGGGAAATTATAAAAAAAAAGAACTCTCTTATCTCCAAAGGGGAGTTTCTGATTGTATCTAGTAGCTAATGATTTGTTAGTATTTTAAGAGATCCATCTTTGTAGGAGAATATTTAGGAGAGAGAATCGAATGTGTTTATCACTGATGACACGTGTCACACTTTTATTAGCTAAAAAAGAAATGCCTGTGGAGTTTTGTAACGTAACTGATATATAAAAGGGTAATACAAATATCCTACACATCCACGCAAGTCTAAGCATTGCACAATGCCAACCATTATAATATACGGAAATTATAAAAAGAAAAAACTCCCTTATCTCAAAATCTAATAGCCGATTATTTGTTACTATTTTAAGAGATCCACTTCTGTAGGAGAATATTTAGGAGAGATAATAAAAATCGGACATGTGTATTACTGATGACACGTCTCATATTTTTATTGATTAAAAGAGGGGCATTTTTCTTTTTAGAAAAACTCCGGGGAATTTTATAGCATAACTCATATATAAAAGGGTTACCATATTTATTTATACAATAGTGGACTTAGGCCTTATTTACTATTCCTACTCTTATTTCATTAGTTTAAGATGATTTGCCTCCATTTTTCTAAATTCAATGGAGGATAAAATGTCACCATAGACACTCTTATTTTTTAAACTTCTACCCGCGTCAGGAGTTTAGACATATATGTATTGAAAAGTGAGACGCCAAACTTGGGCTTATAACATTCATGGCAGACGTCAATGTTTTGCGTCAGATATGGGTTGAGTTTATACCCGACTCAATCCGACCAAATAGTCTCCCACCTGGGGGCCCGCCCATCTGGGGTTGGCAGCTATCTATGTGAGAGAAGGTGGGCCATTGTGTGGTGGCAAAGTAGCACGTGTACGGTGGATCGAGTAATTAGCTATCCATGAGAGAGAGAAGATTTGAGGCACTAAAATGAGTGGAGAATGAAGGCACGGACATACTTCTTCTCCCACGCAGCAAGATCTATTGCACGTGTAAGATATGGAGTTGCCGGAGTAGTTAGAAGAGCCTCTGCATTCTGCCGACAGCAAATACGACGGCAATCGCAGAGAGATAGAGGGAAGGCCGAAGACCTAAAAAGGCTAGGAATCATAGCTTTGCAGCATTAATGGCATTAGCAGGACAACTTTCATAGGCCCCAAAACTGTCCCCGTCTGGACAATGCATACTCCATTGCCATTTAAATGCTCACACTCTCTGGATTTAAAACTACCTTAATCTATTCTCTTTCCTCAACAATTCAACTTCCTACTCTCTCTCTCTCTCTCTCTAACAATTTTCACTACTTCTTCAATCTAGTCCCTATTCTCTCTCTATCTTTCTCCTTAACTCATCACTTTCCAATCTAAGTACTCCCCTTCTACTATTGGTCGTTTGAAGAGGGCGTTAGATGCAATTAGTTCACTTCGCTAGCCCCATCTAAGCTTTTGGTGCATGTGATGCACACGTTATCTTAAGTTGGTCAGACACCTAATTATGTGGTGGTTAGGTTATATGATCCTAACATATGAAATAAATAATAAAACCTCTAAAATGACTTTTAGGTGTTTCTAAATACCTCCTAAATATTTGTCTAGTGAACATGTCAAATAGAAATGCATGTGAAACTTAGCATGAAAGACGTGGGTGCTACATGTTAGGGAATAGGGCTTTTCCCAACTAGGCTACAACCTTGGTGGTTGTAGAGGATCCAAACTCCCGTTGCAATTATATATAATCAGGCACTTTGCAATGTAAGATAAAAAGAATGGGTTTGTTGTGTGTGTGTGTGTGTTTTTTTTTTCTCCTAAGTCAACTATAGAGGGTCGGGACCATAGGTGAGGGTAAGAAACCACGGGTGAAGTGATGGAGCCTTTGGATGAAGAAAGTAGAAGCATTTTATATCACTGAGATAAGAGGCCGATCTCTAGGATTTGTTGGTTGTTGAGGTCCATCCAAATCCTCACTCTTAACCTGACTCTCGTGAACCCAACCCAAACATAATTATATTTTTTTAAAAGAACTAAGAGCTTGTTTCTTTACCAAAATTTATGAGTAAAATTTAGGAGGTTGGAGTTTTTTTGAACATGATATGACATCTTGTCCCGTGGCATTTGAACTGTTGTATTTCTTTCATTAGAGTTTCAAATTCCAACTACTCATAAGACCTTTTGAAATTCTTGAAATTTCACTTTCTATACCATTTGTAGGAATTTCAAATCCTTTATCAAAAAGAGGAATTTGATATTCCATCCCACATATGAATTTTTAAAATTCTGATAAAGAAACGGGTACTAACAATAAAACTGTGCATTTATAAATTATATAATTGGGTTCGGTGCATTTAATAGGGCCAGGTAGTCAGGTTCTGTTCAGTTGGGCTGACATATCAGATAACAAAAGCATGGACCTAACTGCACGTCAAGCCGGATAGTCAGCACGAGTTCAACCAAAAATGGGAAATTGGTCAACTGGGCTGATCATTTGAGCTAACAATGGGGTGGGGTGGCCTGATCTCATGGATGTGATTTTAGGGCCTTGTACCATGTGCATTCATGAATAGAACTTTCTTTAGTTGAACGGTCTGGGATAGTACAGATGTGTCACAACTCACAATTACAAATGTCGATGGTTCTAGGGATGCTTTGCAAACTAAACGAGCAAAGGATAGATGGTCTCAACATCAGTTACCACCACCAAGCACACCAAGATAAGAAGAAAACCCAGCTACAAAAGTAATTCTATGAGGCCAATAACCAGAGATGGTATCAGAAGCTCTTGACAGTATAAGGGATTCATACAAAATCAACTGAAGGGCCCCAAAGCTAATCGGTTTTCACAGTGCATATAAATCAAATCAAACCAAACCAAGCATTCTCCCACTAGGTGGGGTTGGCTACGGTGCATATAGAACCATCATATTTTAAGACCCTTAAATATATAGTTCTGATCAGAAAACTCTACTGATATTTACCCACTCTATGATCAGCACACATGTATATATATGGCTCATTCATGAACAATAAAATTGATTTATGTAGAAAGTTTTACCTACTTGTGTTTAAGAAATATCAATACAACTAATTTTTAAGGGCGTGCTTGATTAGCAATTATAGAAGTAATACTGAAGTTAAAAGTTGATAAATTAGATGTGGCCTATTTTTTTTTTCTTTACCTTTACCATATAATGTGAGAACATATAGACTTATGATCTGACATTTTTTTACTTTTAATCCTTCACAAGCTTCTCTCTTTTCTACAAAGAGCTTTGACAAACTATGATGAAATTAAATTTAAGACAAAGGGTGTTCTTTTTTTTTTTTTCCTTAATTATATACGCCTTATTTCACCTCTTACCTATGTAACATTTCTTCCTTTACCTCATTCTATTCAAATAGACAATTTACCAACACCTTCACTTCTTTCATGATGACGTCTAGCTCATCTTTATCCCTCCACACATGTAAATAGAAATGCTTTTGAGTTTAGGATTCGAGATCTCTAAGTAGGGCCCCACAAGACATGATTTCATACAAAAAAAAAAAACACAATGAAATGGCTGAAGGCCGACAATGAGTAACTAATGTAATGAAATTGCTGGGGAGCTTGTTTCAATGGCCGAGAACCGACAGCCACCATATCAACCCATAACCTCTATTTCCTCCACTCAAGGGACCACTTGCATAGTTTTATCTTGATCTCCATACCACCCCCACGATTTTATTCATGGACATGGCATTATTGTTGCAGAACTTCCCAATCTTTGCAGTTTACGAAACACTAGGCCACTGCAAATTTCTTTTCTACTGATGCTGGCCCATGTTCAAAGGGAGTATGTATATAAATAATTGAAGGAAGAGAGAGAGAGGGTTTGGAGGTGGGTCACACGAGGGTGAGCCTATGAATTATAATCTAAGCCGTGAATTGCGTGCCACCTTTTTCTTTTTGAAGGGATCAAGGTCACACGTATGGTCGATGGATTATCGAGACTTGGATATTTGCATGCAGACAAGTTCAACCGGTAAGAACGTGTGTACGGATTGTTGTCAGTTCGATGCTTTGACTGCATGCGACTTTGACCAACCCTTTCTGTGTTCTTTCATTATTTGGAGAGTCGGATGAAAATTTTTTTTTTTTTTTTAAGGTTTACTACTTGGATGCTAAAAATCTTCCATTAAAATAAGTGTTGTTTATGAACGGCTCCTTACTCTGCTGGGAGTTTGAAGTCTAGGTACGTCACCTCTTTTTATTTATATGGATTTAATTTTTATGTGTGCAAGCTTTCTTTTCTTATGTACACATTGCTTTTTTTTTTTTTTTTATATGCGGGCTCTTTTTTGAATTCTAGTCAATCTCAGCCTTCTTGGCTGGGTTACCAAAAAATTAAGTATTGTTCTCTTACATAGGCTGTGGGTAAGTTTTAGTGGAAAATGAGGTTACAATCAAATTAGTTGTGATAAAATACATAAGATTTTCATAGTGTCTCATTCAAATGTTTAAAATTGATTAAAACGGACCCTAAGCTCAGCTTCTTATCGGAGTAAATTTGGTTTAGGGGTCTTTTTTTAGGTCATTTACTGCATAATGGTTACGCATCATTAAATTTATTTTTTGCTCATTCACACATGTAATACATAAATAAGGTGCCTAAATGATGTGTAAAAATGGTTATTTACCCACCGAAATTCCACAGTAGAATTGATGCGAAAATCAATTTCACACTTGAAAAAAGGCACTAGTATAGTCTCACATACGGTGATTGCATTCTTGTGGGCCCCATCAACCACTTTTATCATTATTATCTGCATGTTTATGTACCCCATATTTATAATATAAGTCGATCAATCTATTTATTGAATAATCTGTGAAAAAGCCTCAAATATCGATCTAATTTTCTAGACTTCCATGGCCTCCCAATTCATGACTCGAATTGTTTCATATTCTTGTAATAATGGTAAATAATAAATTAGTATAGAAGATTTTATAAATACCCAAAGCCAAAATCATGTGTTTGTTTAATGGATGGCGAAGGGCTGAGGTGAGAAGAGGTCAGGCTAAACTTGAACTCGACGTGACCCACACCATCCCTACACAGGCTACTACACTGTACCTGACCCAACCAACCATGATGCCTTTCCAACCTCTGCGATGCTAAACTCACCCACCCACTGTTTGGTATGAGTCTGGTAGGGTTTTACAGTAGACATTCTCCCACTGTGTGTGTATATATATATATATATATATATATATATATATGCTGCTCTCCTCAGCTGCAGCCTGCAGCTATAGAGCAGCCCTCATATATATATATATATATATATATATATATAAAATATGGAGATACTCCTACGAGATATGCTTTCACCTTACTATGAAAGATAAGGTAGGGCCCTCAAATTCATATACAATGCCAACAACTTAAATGTGAGGGCCCCACCCCTATTTCTCATAGCAATGTGATATATATCTCTTATAGGAGCATCTCTCATAAGCAAATAAAACGCTTTTATAAAAATTCTCATAGAATAGAGAATGAAGTTTTCATTCTGTACATGCCAGATCCTGAATTAGTAACTACATCCAATCTCCGAAAAAGTCCCAATTGTTTTGAACTTTTGATTTTTGGAATGGGATATTTACGGAATCCCCGTGAACAGGATCAAACCTTATTCCATGGTATTTCCATGAAATTCCTCCTTATTCTTAAGAAAGCCCCCGAGAGGGCTTAGTTGATCCATGATTTATGTTTCATCTTTCTTTTCCTTTTCGTTTGTTTCGAAAAAGATATCGATCCATTCCAATTCTTTCTTTTTCTATTGATTCTTTTCGGATCGAGATGTATGGATCCACAGATCTATGTGTGTGTGTGTATATATATACATATATATATATATATATATATACACAAACATATGAGAGATGCTCGTATAAGAGATATCTCTTACCTTGCTATGAGAGATAGGGGTGGGGGCCCTCACATTTAAGTTGTTGGTATTGTATATCAATTTGAGGGCATCCCACCTTATCTCTCATAATAAGGTGAGAACATCTCATATATGAGCATCTATATATATATATATATATTAAGAATATTAGATTATATTTTTTTTCTCTTGCATGTAAAAGGATTTGAACTCACAACCCCACGTAAAACTCTTTCATATATCTTTAAATTGCTGCACCGTTGAAATATTTAAAACGTGACCCCCTACCCATAGGATTTGCAAATCCTCATTTTTGCAGATTTAAACACTGATATTGATTTTTCTCATCAATATCGATATGAAATCCTTAGATATGCAAATCCTCAATGAAAAATCCCTATTTTTATGGCACCGAGGAACTCTGCAAATTACTCATGGATTCCTCAATGTCACCAAACGTGCACTAAGGGCCTATTTGTTTGCATTAGAAGCTCATAGTATTTGAATACGGACCGATTCATACCATAAGTGGTTAAAATTGAAGATCAAAAGGTGAAATCTTAAAAATGAGCATCAAATAACTTTTAGGGAAATTAAAAATACATAGCCATCGCACTAGTAATTCAATACATAGACAAGTGAAAGTCCTATTTACATCTCCACCTTATATCCCTCACCCCTCAACTCTTTAATAATCTTTAGATAGAGTTCATCTCACCATGAATTCTCATTTATTCAATTTCTATGAATTTTAATGCTAACTAACAGGCTCTAAAGAGAAAAATGCTTCCACGCATTTTATTTGTTTTGCAGAACTTTGGTATCGATGCCAGTAACCTGGGATCCAGATGAACAAACCTTTGTACCCCACTAGTAACTCATAACTCCAACAATGGCCATTTAAGTCTCAAAAGCCCAAGTAGGGATGATTACTTCTCATCATACTCTAGGCCTGTTTGTTTGCCATAGGATAGAATAGAAGAGGAGTAAGAAAAATTGCAACGGTTGAAATTTTTACCTCAAAGCATATTTCAATTGGAGCATAGGAGACAAGTGAAATAAAGTTGTCGGGTGACAAGGCACCCTCCTTCACTCAACTCATCAAAATTTTATTCCAGCCAACCTGAATAACTTGCTTACTTTACCCCCACCTTCTTTCTTTCTCATGAAAGTTGCTACCCCTCACTTTCATCTTACTTTACTCCAACAAACCACACGCATGTAAAGCAATTCAATACTCATTTTATTTTAACCCAATCTACTTTGATTTTATTCGAGATTTACTCTACTCTTACTCTATCCCGCATGGAAACAATATTGAAAACTTCCCATTCTCCTCTCTTGTTCTCCCACTAATTTCCCTTGAGACAGAACGAATAATCTACAGTGGCTTAATGCCATGTACCTAGATTAAACTACGTATTTACTAGGAGTTTCAATCATCAATCTGGATCATCCATCAAATTGATCATTGATCATGGTGGCCATTACTAAGCAGACCATTCAAAACTTAAATGTCATCAGTGTCCACCCTTCAATATCACACCTGCTTCCTTGTCACAAAATTACAATTACTATAGTTTTTTTTTCATTTTTTCCATAATATCATAATTTATTTAACTTGCTCATCCTCTGATTGGAATAAAATCAGAAAGTATGAAGGGTCTCAAGAAGGTTTGAACATGAATAGAAACATGTACGCTGGATTGTTGAGCTATCACAGCTATTTTAACAACTTCAGATACTTGCATCAACTACTACAACTCTAATCTCAAGTTCTTACGAAATACTGAACTTGGACAAAGAGCAGAATCACTCTGCCTGATCCACAAATTTGAATTTTCAAGGTTGAGTGAGACAAAGAAAGAAGTCAATGCAAGCAATAAGCAACAGCTGTTCTGCGAGATCAACCAATCTACAAATATCTTCCCATACAACCACAGCAGCAAGCATGTTTATATCGATGTCCCTCGAATTGGAAGCAACTAACACAAAACTATGATTAAAAAAACACAATACAATATTTTGTTCCCTCCCCTTGCCACATAGGTTGCTATCACCAACTTCTTAAGATTGTCTTATTGCGTTAAACAGGTTGTAGTTATTCAGCATTAAAATCAATACAAGAACAATGAATCAGATAACAATCTGCTGATATAGAACAACAGATTTCACACAATCTTGTAACCATAGAACAAAAGCATGCCACAGTAATATGAATGGTCCGTTGGAAATATCAATATGCAATTCCCTGAGCGGTGCATGTAGGTTTTGCTATCAGAGAAATATCTTAACATCTTTATAAAATTGCAAGAAATGTAAAAAAAAAAAAAAACCAGTCCACGAAAGGCCTACATGGTATAAAAAGATCATACGGGAGAATCCTTCTGTTTGGGTTGCTGTGCCAATAACTCTTCCCTGACTCTTTTGATCTCCATTTCTTTTTCCATCCTTTCTTGCTGAAACAAGAAGAACCAAAGCAGTTAAAATATTCCATTTTTCAATCCACATTTGCAAAAGAAAATTTAAAATAACTGGAGAAGAAGCAATTGTATAGTACCCATACAGTTTCAAGAAGCATGCCTTTTCGGCTTAACATCTCTGTAAATTTTGTAGGATTGTGAGATGTTTTGGACAAATTTACCAAAAACAAGATTCCCCTCTCAAATGACTATGTTTTTTTTTTTATTTGGGAAAGTTTAGTGTGTGTAATTCCAAAAGAAAGAATTATAAAGAATTTGGGAAAGCTATTTGGAAAGAATTACAAAGAACTTGGGAAAGCTACCAAACATTTACCCAACTCCAGACTGGATGAGTGTCTAATGCCTATGTTTCCCGCCTCCCTGTTCTCACATCTATTTCAAACTTCCACATAAGAATATAACACAACACTGCTAGATGAGATGTTTCACGTATTCATTTCTTGCATAGTTTCAGCATCCATTTCTCGGTCAAACCACTATTGTTTGGCCAGTAGAGAAACTACCATAAACCAACCCCTTGTTCCCACATGAATTGTTATCAGATCCAATTTGACACTCATCTGGACTGTAACCATCATTAGATTTGGCCTAAAAAATTGTGCCCTCATCCTTGATCTTTTTGGGGTTTGATATCTCCAACATTTTATCTCCAATCAAGTTGATTTTTGGATCACAGCCATATACATGCATAAATATTTCAATCCCCCCCCCCCCCCCCCCCCCCCCCCCCAACACACACACACACACAAGTCCCAATGGACTGACTGATCTACCAGGTCGACCCCACAAAGCTCTCCCCCCAACACACACACACACACACACACAAGTCCCAATGGACCGACTGATCTACCAGGTCGACCCCACAAAGCTCTCACCCTTTCAATCCCCATCTAAACCGATATTTTCCCTCTAAATTGATAAAAAAAAGTGGACCCCATAGGGTTCGTGCCAAGTCCAGTGATCTCCCAGCTAGGCCCTGCAGGCTCTCGCCCATTGTTCACCAACAGGGCTACCTGTCGAAACCTCTCCACCCTAGACTGATCTACCAGATAAGGGCCACAGGTTGCCTATTGCTGCACATCATATGCATGCACGGATTGAAGGCGGTCACCCATTATACCCTTATACAGGCATTGGAACTTTCAAAACAACCCCCCTCAACACCAAACAACAAAACCCAGCCCAGCTTGCCGTACTCTCAATTGTTGCACCCCTTGTACATGTATAGGCCTTTCAATCTACAGTTAGGCTCCGCAGGGCAGTTCGTCATCATGATATTCGTCAATAGATTAGTTACTCCTCCATCATCAGCATCGTTGTTCGTCCTCCTCCTCCTTCCCACTTCATCGTTGTCATCACCGTCAATAGTGCTCATTGCTTCATCATCATCATCATCATCATCATCATTATCATCATATTGGTGTCATCAATAGTGGTGGCTTCTTTAATAGCCAGATGTGCAAGGCATTTGTTGCCTAGGTTTTACAGGGTACTGCCGTTTGCCAAACTTAAAAGGGTTATGCAAGTCAGGTTAGATTGACCTACATTGGATGCAGGTTAAAGTCGCTGAGGCTGTCTGATAAACGGGTAAGCAGGATGGCCTTTGACTTGTAGAACCCCATTTCAACCCGCCCACCCATTTGCCCTTTTCTCCATTCTCCCAAAACTAATATTCTACCTCCAAGCTAAGACACTAATTGCTCTTATGTGTTTCCCAACCAGAAAGTTAAGATTCAGATTGTTTTTTCCTTCAAGTCCATCTATTGGACGATAGTGCTACCTAGAGATGAAAATGTGTAAGGGTCATAATTGTGACAGACTCTGTCAGATGAAAGCGTTCCAGAATCATGGCTCGCTATAGCAAGCGAGATGGAACGGACCTCGCCCAGTCCTATCCGAACTCTTTTAAAGAGTTTGAGGATGAGTGCTATTCTAATTGGAATATTATTAGAAGACCAATGCACGGATTTGGGGCTATAAATTGGGTGATTCTCTCGACCCAAATAGAGACACCACCTCTCTCATTAATTTGAGAAATAGATATCTTACAGAGAGAATTATTCTCTAAAGCCATTGAAAGATTGTTCTTAAAGGCTGCTCTAGAAGGTTTTGTTGCTTCTACTCTCTTGTAAAAGATTGATCATCTTGATTGATAAAGTGCAGCGAGATCAAGTAAGGAGAACGGTGCATAGTGGGAAAGTTGTGGCAGCGGAAGTTGTGCAAGAATAGCTACAATCCTTAGGTCAAGGTACTGACTAAGGTAAAGGAGCTGTGAGTATATATTGTAATTATTTGTGAGTTCTTGATTTCAAGATCGTAGTTTTTCTCCCTAGTCCCTAGAAAGGGTTTCCACGTTAAATTTGTGTTTCCCTTCTTGTGGTGATTGCTTGGTAGATTTATTTGCTAGTTCTATCTTGTTTAATTGGTTATATCCGCTGCATTGGTTCTATTAATTAGACTAGCATCTATTCTAGTGGGTTCTGCAGAATTTTCAAAATGTTGTCGAGTTTGGGGCAGGTCCATTGTGTACTTGGAGTCTTGGACACGGATCTGAAGTAGAGTACATCATAAACTGGTGCTTGTACCCAGATTTGAATGGGTACACAGACAAAGGATCCACACCAAAACCAAACTTAATTAGTACTCATATTCAAACTATGTACAACTTAAACCTTGAAACAGTGCAATTATTATTTCTACCATTCACCTCGACTGCTCTTAGCGACCATATAGACTGTCCAAATTACATACTGTTGCTGAGCACGACCACCATTATCATCATAAAAAAAATGATAAGTATAAAATTTATTAGAATGTTAAAATTTATGGTAGATGGACCCATTAAGCACTACCACAATCACAAAACTGTAAAATATCAATATAAATACAATACTAGAGAACAGAAAGAGTGTTTTCCATCAAAACTGCCTATTTATTTTCTTCGTACAAAGAAAATGAGAATGTGACATCATCCAATTTCAACAAAGAGAATGGGAGAGGTGAATTAAAACTGTCTCCTGGTCCTCTTCTCATTCACATGAAGAGAGCAAGAATATGGTTCCCATCCTATCTTATAGGGTTTTCTTCAAAAGAGAGCATTCGGGTTCCATTGACACATTAAGATAGAGACGGGGGATTTCATTGACAGGTTATAAGAGAGAGGATGAGATCTGTCTCCATCTTTATCAGTTACGGATTTCATTGAGAGAGAAACAAAAGAAAAGATCTTCTCTATTGGTTACTATTTTCTCTACGGAAGTGGTTTCAAGAGTGGAGAAATCAAATAAAAATTTACAAAATTGTATATAATCGATATATTACATATAGGTTATAATGCTCTTTGGAAAAGAGTATGCATAGGTTATAACGTTCTTTGGATAGGGGGTAGCATGTGATACATAATAAATATATCATGTAGTTACATCAAGTATACAAGTCTTTTGGTATGAGTTTGTTGACCTGGACAGAAACCATAATTTGATTTGGATCCATGCTATTGGACCCAAACCTGCACCTAATTTTCTTTTGATCCATGTTATTGGACCCAAACTCAAACCCAAACTTAAAACGGATCTAGATTCTAGACCCATACCTTATGCTTTCACGTGGGGTCTTTTGGGTATTTGAGGATACCCATTTTCATCCCTATTTTTGTAGCTTCAAATTTTAGATCTCTTACTATAACACGGGTACCCTGCGTCATATTTAGGATAAATTAGACGTTTAAGAGAATATACTCCCTCATGCATGCAATTTTTTTTTTTCCTTCTTTCAATTGATAAGAAACAGAAAGTTCATTTAGCATGGTAAGAAAAAACAAGTATAAAGCTAATAAATATTAGAGGAATATCCTGTCTGTGTATATATATATATATATATATATATATTCCCAAATACCAACAAGTTTGAATAGCATCTATGCCAGTAACATATACCCAAAAAGCACCGATTCCCTATTAGTCACTTAAGAGTTAAAAACCATACTCGCTCCTCTTGAATCTCGGTATGCTCAAATTGTATGTGTTGTGATGAATTCAATTACTTCATTTCTCTTAACCCATAAATGAATCTCCACAACCCCTTACCACCATTGGCTGCACATTTGGTCGCATTGGCCTAATCAAAAGCTCCCTAGAAGAATCTTTTTAACATTTGTAATGCACCTATCTTTCCACCAATATTTTTGCCTCTTTTGATTCCTACTCACACAAAGGTTAAATTTTGACTCCTTTGGATGGAGTATTCCATTTCTCTATTACCTTGAAGTGATGTGAAACAGAAGGGACGACGTGGGGTGGGCAGGGGAAGATGAAATTGCTAGTGCTTCACACCTGATGAGGCTTCACGCCCATGGCATCATGCCATTCCTTTCACAAGAGAGAATGCATAAGCATCAAAATTCCTTTTCATTAATCATGTCTTAAGCCAAAAGGAGGCATTGCATCAATATATAAGCAAAAGAAAAACCCTAAAGCTAATCTCAACCCTCTAAACACTTTGACGGTTGAGATTAAAACATCCACTTAAATAACTTAGAACATAAACATAATACACTCTAAATAAAATAAACAAAACAAACTAAGTGGGCTGATGAATGGGCCGGACCCAAAGGCTGGTCAACTCACAGATCATAGGTTTGTCCTGTGTCATGAAGTTTCCATTTCTTTTTCCTAAACCATCAAGATACCCTCTTCCCAAATTTTTCGTGATCTCTGCATTACTTTTCTCCTCGAATAGTGCTAACCATCTTCCCAATCTCTATAGATGTGAAACACTTCTTCCACTAAATTTTTCTTTCTATAACATTTTTTTCTTCCTACATAAACCACAAAGTGATGCCAAAACCACTTTCCACATCAATATTCTCTTTATAATCTTGATTCTTCGTGAACCTTAATAATTTATATCGTTTTCCAATGATTGAACAAACATCCATGCCACCCCCAAACAACACTTGGTAATGGAGCTGAATAACTCGTGACAATGGACAGTGAGTGAAGAGATGTTTGATTGTTCATTCAAATTGCTGCATAAAGGACAATTTGAAGAGGAAAAGAAACATTTGGAGGGGCCAAATTGTCCTTTCTAAAAACCTTCCCTACTATTGTTGACCAAACAAAAAGCTTCCACCTGTAGGCGATAAATACCAATCCAAACTGACAGAAGACAGTAACTACTCAAATAACGCTAGAAGAATCATCACGAACAACTTTTTTGGAAGTACTCCTAAAAAGGTCCATCTCCAGATTCCCCCATCTTTTCTACACATAAAATATATATTTAGTAATATAAGTCATAATATCAACATAGTTCATTTATGTAAAACTTCTACAAAACCATCCCAGAAACTAGAATTGAAGCCACTTCCAGTTGTAAAAGGAAAATATGACTTAAGGAACATTATATGTGAGATGCCTTTTTCCATATGGTTCCTCTTTTCTTAGTAACAAGCATTAATGTAAGGAAAATCAGTACAAGAGAGATATACCGATCTATTTACAAGAGAAAAAAAAAAAAAAAAACCAAAAGTGAAAGACCAACAACAACAAAATTAAGAGGAAGCCAACTCCCTCCAATTAAACATGATAAAATGAAACGGGACTTCCCGAAAGTGAGGGCGGATAGAAGCCCGTGAAAAATACGTTGTATGGACAATCAAAGCTTGAAACCAAGAGCAAAGTTGTCTCTTTTGAGCACATTAAGTGGTATATTGTATCATCTTCTTCCTTTTGACACGATGGAAAAGGGCATCATCTCTTTCATGCATAGATGTAAGCCCCTAGTAGTGAATGATGTAAATCTCCTCTCTATAGGCCTTTTACTTTGTTTTTAACGTATTTTGTTCTTTGTGCATCCTCCACGTCACAACAAACCATACCACTTATAAGCCTTTGAATGGTGGCACAATAACCATGGGAAATCACAAGGCCTGCAAGACCATTTGATGGGAGACACTACAACCATGGTTACCTAGATCGTTGGATCACAATTGGCGGTTTGAAGTTAGTGGATCATATTGGTCCATGATATTGGAAGTATAAAAATTCTGGTTTGCTATGGTAGAATGAGATATTCATTATTTTGGATTGATATAGGTCTTTTTCACTAGATACATAGGTCTTGGATAGTGACACAGCCAGTCTAGCTAGTAAACTGAACTGTTACTCAATACCCAAAACCCAATAAAACATAACTGTAGTAGAAATCAAGCAATACTCACGGTGAAAATGGCCATAAAGTATTGATTCAAACATTCCAAATTAAATCCAAAGAGGTTCATGTGCACAAACCCTAGTTATAGTCAATAAAATATCACAGAAGAGGAAAATTCTAGCGTGTTGCAATAGTCAACTTGCTCTTATTGTGGATTTATATAGTACTGCATACACACTCAAAGTAAGGTTTTTGTTTTCTCAAATTGTTATTTTGAGTACTCTCATTAAACTATGTTACAGAGTTAGGAGTTAGGACTGTCTTCTTAACTTGTCTTTCAAGTAGAACACACTAAGATGACTCAAGATCAATGGGAAAAGCTAAGATGAAGACGATGATTCAATGTTGCAGTCAATATCACTTCAAACTTGTCAGGCCTTATGGGACAATTTTCCATGAATCACACATATACTTGTGTCGAATTTTACTAGGCTAAATAGATTTGTCTGGAATCAGTTTCCAAAATGAATGTCCATATTCTTTACTACTACTAAAAAGCAACAGAGTAACAAAACTAAATCTAATGTCAAAATAATGCTCCCTCTTTTCTCTACATTATCACTTTCATAAAAAGAAAACGCTCATTATATATATATATATAGGGAGATGCTCTTGTGAGAGTTACTCTCACTGTACAATGAGAGTAAGGGGTGGGAGAATGTGAGGGCTCCCACCCCTTACTCTCATAGTATCGTAAGAGTAACTCTCACAAGAGCATCTCTCATATACATACCTATATAGATATGGAGAGAGAGAGAGAGAGAGAGAGAGAGAGAGAGAGAGAGAGAGAGAGAGAGAGAGAGAGAGAGAGAGAGAGACCCACACACCCGGCTCTTGTACATTTGCCTCACACAATCTTACCATACAAAACAACTAGATGGAGCCCACATAGGAACCCACTGATGAAAGGACCAAGGGGAAGGGGAAGATCAATTAATGATTGACCCAAATATCAAATCTGGGGTCAATCTCATGCCTCTAACGCCTTGATTTGTGGCCCATAAGTTTAATGCTTTATATATATAATTGTCCATCGATCCAACGGTATAGTCTTTTCGGATGAGTACAACATGCAAGGATCGGTGACAATCAGAAAGGCAAGGAAGGAGGGCAGGTCCCTCTTTTGTGGTTGGTTCAGATTGGTGATAGGTGGGGGCCAACATGCTACCTCGTATGAATATGTACAGTAGTAAAATTTCATATATGTATGTATGTATCTTTATATGTATATGTAATGTATGTATGTATGTATGTGTGCATGCATGCATATGTCCCATTGTATATCCCCTTCAGAAGAAATTACATAAGAAGTCCAACCGCACCTAGGTCCAAGCAACAAGCCCAATTCATCTACACTCAACAGGCTCAACTTTTTTGTAAGAAGCCAATAGAAAGAGACATTTCATTCTACTTTCTTAAATCTTCTTTCAGAATCAATTCAAATGTTGTAAGATTTAATATTTTTTAGCTCAACGAACCTTCTGGTAATTCATTCATTAGTAAATGGGTATAAATATTATTGCAATGTATTAAGAAAACATCTCTACATTGTCTTGTTTGAGAAATTATCTATCTTCAGTTTTGAGTGGTTCCCTATCTCACATCAAGTATTCAGCTTAGCTCTGTCAAAGATACCCGAGTTAACAATCAACAGAGGCATCTACCAGTAGCAAGAACGATATTTCCCCAAGACGTGTGCATCAGCAATTCATGTCTGATCAATGTCCAAGATCTAGTCGCATCAGCTCTTCTTTTTCCTTTTTTTTTTTCATAAACTTCAATGTCATGGAGCACCCATACACCTATGATGCCAAGATAAGGCATGGATACAATGGTGACACTTCATGGAATTTAGCAAATCAAAACAACACAGATTCAAAAACATTCCCTATTTCCAAGTATCCATCTTCCCCAGTTGAAAATGGTGGGTTTTAATCCTACCCCATTATCCTAATCAGTTTAATCATCTGGAATAATATATGGATCCTCTCCACTCTATTTGGAGCAGTGCAAGAAGTGGTGAGCACATGAGGAGCTCATTTGTGCAAGGCAAAGATATGGATGTTGAAAAAGAAGAGATTTTTTTTTTCCTGTGGAAATCATGTTACATAAGAGTGGAGAAGTAAATACTCAACAGGAATAGGACTTGGTTTCCATGGAACATGGAAAGTAAGCACAGACCCAATAGTGGCTTCACTTTTTCCTTCCAAAACCAGCATCAATTGACCACTAGAAATGATTAGGGTCAGAAAAGGGAATAAAAACTAGTTTCCAACCTAATGGGGTATATGGTTCCAACACTGCGTAAATGCATCGCAACCAATTTCGATCAGGGTCACCTCCAAACACACCATACAAATCTTGGGCAGCAACTAGTATGCATTTAATTTCAAGAAACTGAAAGCATAGACAAATCACACAAACGGATCGAAGGAAAAACAAAGAAAAAGGGGGGGCAATGGAGAAAAAGAAACCTTTTCATCCTGGTGGAGGGCAATCCAAACATGGACTCTGTCCATGGATTGCCAGAAAATGAAGGCGCCCAGAGTCATTGCAAAGTAGGTCGCCACCTTCACCATCTCTTCTCTGCTCCTTTCTCCTTTCGCTTTCTTTTCAGGTTTTCTCTATTTCCAACTGGAGAAAATGGTTTCCTTGTTTATGTGGTAAGAGAAGAAAGAACGAGAAATCCTATGGCAGACAATGGGCCCGCTTAACCATGTGACCCGACCCAACCCAACCCACTTCAATTCGGTTAAGGTTGGGTCAAGTTACATTAGCTAATCATTCCTTCCGAAACCTGGTCTTTTTTTACACTAAAAAGTTCTTTTAGCATATGAAATGCTTGTTTAATATTTTCTTTTTTTTTTTGGTCTTTTAATAGAAAAATAACTATTCTTGTACCTTATTAGTTGGCAGGTTTGGTATCACATATTAAGACATGTTGAATTAGAATCGATACTGGACGGGACGTGTTTCACTTGGAATGAATTCATGTTTAAGATGACTAATACCAAACTAGACCCTTTGCCATCACTAATACTGAAAGGACAATGGACTGATGGGCCAAACTCAATTTATGCCTAGGTTGGGTTGGATAGTTCATCTGTAATTTGAAGATGGCAATTCCTGGCCCAGAGGGCCAAATTGACCTGGATGCAGGTTTCATGTTGATATTTTCTGACTAATTGATAAACTAGTACAGAAATCCATACTGAGCACGAGTATGCTCATATAATGCAAATCAAATGTTTATATAATTGAAAAAGAAGAATTGACTTAAATGGCAGCAAAAATATAATGTACAATAGTAAATTCTTAGAAATAAGATAAAAAAAGGAAAATATATGACGGTGCTTATTTTCACGAGAGTAGGTAAAGTAGAAAGAGAGTATAGAAGTGAGGTAGAACCAAATGGGAGAACATGGAGACATAGAGTAAGAGATGACCAAATCAAAAGAGGAAAAGTGAAAGTTATATGAGATAAAATAAATATTGAATGTGATAAGAAGTAGGTAGCCATGTAACTTCACATCAAAATTGTAACCACCAGTCCAAATTGTTTCAAAAATCCTTCCAGCTTAATATATATATTTTAATGTGTAGTTTTGCATTGAGTATATTCTTGCTATTCCGCACCCAGTCTAACCGACTAACCCAAATGTGACCCAACCTAATCAGTCGCATTTATGACCTACTAACCCAAACCCAATACTACTTAATAATTGGAGTTTTGAGTTTAGATTTTCAACTTGATTAGTATATGAGTTGGGATAATTTTGAGGCTATTTGTTTTTATTTTTTTAAGCCATCTTATAAAAAGAGAGAGTTTAGAGCTGAGGAAATAAGGCATTGATTTGAGGACAAAGGGTTGCTCACGTGTTTGTGCACTTCACTTCCCACATTTGTCGCCTCTCTTTTTCATGGTGACATTGAGGTATTTCTCATTCTCATAGATTACACATTAAGGGCATTAAGGTTTCTCTGGGTGAGCCTATATAAATGCTTATTTTGTTGAGTCAAATATGGGCTGAATTTTGAAGTTGGGCGCATGGATGGTGATTATTGAAAATAAAACGGTATTAGCTAGATCATTGTATGAGTTTTGGCCTGGTGCAAACTTCATTTAAATGAATAGAGTTGAATATATAGTTTGACAAAATTAGGCCTATATTGCATCACTAGAGGGACTGATCAAGGATGTATAATGGGGTCGAACATGTGGTTTCAAGCCTTTTTTTGATGACTTGTCCGAAACTTTAACCTTGGGGAAGCTGCACCAATCCTGGGTCTAATTTAATTATCGATTAGGCCCTGAAAATTTGAAGAGCAATGTTAACCTGGACAAACTTGGTTCGAGACCAGGCACTGGATATGGATTCATTCTCTCTAAGACCTATTCTGTATGAGCCTGGTTGGTCTTAATGCTCTGCAGGCATGTACTTACAAGTAGACCTGAATTGCTAAAATGGGCCTCAACTTGATGACCTAGTTTTTACCCAAAAAAAAAAAAAAACTTGTTGACCTTGTTTAAAATATTTTAGAAACCATGGATTGTAGTCTTCATTGCAGCTTGTAATAAATTAGAATGAATCAAATAAAATGGTAGGTCTGAACATAATAGCATAGGAAACCTAAAATATTATAATCCTTATCAGTATGTACAAGTGAGGCTCAAGCGGAACCCATCCTATTTGGTCACTTCTCACTCACTAATTGCTTATATTTGCCATATATTTGTTGTGGTTTGATATCATTGCATTTAAACTTTAATCATACCTGCTCATGTATCATTGTGTGGACCCAACCTCCAACTTTGCAACCCAACCCAAATATAATAAAAATATTTTTTTTATCGTGTAAATCTAGAAATATATATTTTTCCTACAGTGAAAAAGCTGAAAATGTGGGTTTTCCGCTGCATACATCGGCGGAAAAGCTGGGTTTTCCGTTGTCTGTATAGGAGGAAAAGCTGCAAATGTGAGTTTTTCCCTACTATATGCATCCGCAGAAAAGCTTCAAATGCGAGTTTTCTGCCATCTATATTGAAAAATCAGCCAATTGATTTTCTTTTTGCATTTAAAGAACATGGGAGGCAATAAATGATGGAAGGCTTGTCAAGAGATACAATTGGATGGAACAGAAATTAAATGAAAGGAAATGGATTTGCTTGAGGCATATAAGTGGGGGAGATGAAAGGAGAAGGTTGGTCAAAGTCAAATTCAATGCAGTCAAAATTAATCAAATAAATTAAGACTGATTTCTTAATTAAAATCAATCTCTTTCATAGATATATAAATTGTATGGGACCACCTAATTACACACACCATCTTATGCCAAAAAAAAAATAATTTACACACACTATCATTCTTCGTCTAATTTCATCACTTGGCCGCCCTCATCCATTGCTTGTCTAGATCCTCTCCTCGCTTTCTCTTGGACAAGGTAGAAATAGCCTTTGCAGAAACCACCTTCCTCACCAGAAGCCTCCATCTCTTACCATCACCTTTCCCCTCTACTTGCATTCTCAACTTGAATTGCCTGTGAATAGAAGACAACTTATCAGCTAAAACATAATTAAAAAATTTTGAAACACCTGACTTTTCAAATCAATAAGCAGTAATTATTTTCAGAAACATTTGGCTGTTGATCAGCATTGTTGGCACGAGGATCAGATTAGGGGTCACAACGAATTGGGTTGGGTTGGGTTCATGTGAGGTTTAACATAATAGGTAACATGCTCAGGCTCAACCCTATACTGCCCGTTTACTTAACAAGTTGGAATTGTCAATTAAAAACCCTATAGTTAAAAGGGTCAATCCAAACGCTCAATTAACAAACGTGCGAGGTTGGGTGGGTAGCTCATAGAATATTTATTCGGGTTAGTGGTTAAATAGGAAGAATGGACTCAACTTGAGCCCAATTCATTTACTAGTCAAGTCAAAATATTAACCGAAACCTAACCAAAATATGGAAAATGGCCAACCTGAACCCTTATTTACCTCAGCCGGTTCATCTTAGGTTTGAGGGTAGGGTCAGCAATTGCTGATCGATCAACTTCTATGGGATCCATGATCCAGTTATATCCAACAATACTAATTGATATGATGGTCCCATTTAAAATGCATAACAATCCAATGCATTTGAAAAATTGGAGCATGACTATAACATGGACTAAGGATTAGACAAATATCGATTAACTGGATTAGCCAAACTCTTAGTTTAGAGTCTACTCTCTACAAGTAAGAGTATAGAAATTTTATAATCCTACTCTTTATAATTCAATTTAAAAATAAGATTTATATATATAAAAAAAAATCAAATTAAGGTGATGCTCAAGTCACATGGTCAATGTGAGTAAACGTTTTGATTTGTCATGGAAAGCTGCTCCATTGAATGAATGTGAAACTAAAAATTCTCAACAAAATCTGTTTTTTTAATTTATATGAATTTCTTTCTCTATCCGTGTTTAGGTGGTGTTGAAATTCTCCCCTCGTGCGTCTCGTGAGTTATTGAGTGCTTGATTTGCTTCCCCCGTGCTGCTTGTTTAGGTGATTTTCAAATCCAAAACGTTGTAATCATTATTTGGGGCCATTGTGGAGATCTTAATAGTTGCTATAGGGGATCTTGATTTGACTCGAAAGCAAGCAATCGAGTCAAGTAAACCAGGTGAGTTTGGCCGAGGTCATGGACTCATTTGATTTTGTTGAGTTTAACGTCAACCCTCGCTCCTGAGTGGTTATAATTGTGATTGAGCCTTCACTCTTACCATAAAACTATTGTTGTGCCGATTCCTATCACCAATTGGTTTTGGGATAAGTGGTAACTCAATGGGGTATAAGATCCTACACTATAAAACTATTGTCGTGCCGTTTTCTATCACCAATTAATTTGGGGATAAGTGATAACTCAATAGGGTGTAAGATCCTCTCAGTTAAAGTCAATTCATCCAAGTGATGATCAAGTAAACATAAAAGTAAAATGTTTGACTGACACGAACTCATATTTCTTACTAGGAAAAGAGTAGTTGAGAGGGAAGATATGGTAAGTACCTGCATAGAGGAACTTTGCAAGGACCAGGTTGGTCACAGATGGACGAATGTAGGCGGAGGAGTTGCCACATCCTCTTGCAATTGGAGCAGCCGCCCCGTACCCTTTTTTCACAAGTAGCAAAGTGGCGGATCAGGAGTTGGAGGCTTCTGCATGTAGAGAACCTTTTGCAGGGACCCTTGTTTCTATTGGGTTCCTGGTCACATGGCCCTACGTTGGTGCACCCTTCCGTGCATATGTGCTGCAGGCACTCCATAGCCTCACTCAGCTGCAGATACAGACTCTGATCCTTCCGGTTCTGGATCCTTCGCTTCTTTCTCTGTTCCATCAAACACAATATTATCATTTTTAATAATAAATTCTTACGATTTAAGAAGAGCTGTCTTTAATGAAAAGTGCTAAAAGTAATGATTTATTTCTTTCCATAAAGAACCTGAAGGGGTTGCTCAGTTGACTTAGGACTACGGTTTATACTCGGAGGTTGTAGGTTGGAAACTACACTATCACACTGAGGCTATAAGGGAGTTTACCTGACTTCCTTCTGTGCCCTAAGGGATTAATCAGTCTAAAGGATTGGGAACCCTCCGATAGCAAAAAAAAAAAAAAAATCTTTCCATCAAATAGTCTTATATTTTATAGTAATTAATAGCCTAACTATCACTCTAGTAAATTAAATTAGAATGTTCATGATCTACACTTTTATCTTAGGTCATTTAGTCCTCACCCACTTCATCATATTACTTCCGGAGAAATTCGTTTACCATGACATTTAAAGTAGTATAATACCAAGCAGCCAAATGGGACCTAACTGCTTGGAAAATAATAGGGGTTATTTCAACCCTCCCAACCCCGCAAGTGAAACTTGAATTGGATTTGTTAAGGTTGGATTCATTACATACCGATTCAGCTTCATTGACGAATTGGAGGAGGTCGAGCTCGAGCCAAGGGTCATGGTCCTGTAAGAACTTCCAGGCTTCGGTCTTCTCTACATCCTTGAAGTTGTTGGATATCATGTTCATGCATTTTACGTTGAGGGAAGGAGCATCGCAGAGCCTTGCGAGGTGGAGCATGTCCACAACGTTTTCCACAGACAGCTGCTTCGCCAGCTCTGTCGTGCACGTCCGCTTCAGGGCTGGGACCGAGAAAACGTGCGACAACACAAGCAGGTGAATCCCATATTTCTCCATCTCCTCATCCGACCACCTGGAACTTCCACGTTAATTATAATCACCATCAGTAGTCTACTTCAATGACGTGTAAGCAGTCACAAATATCTTCCAATCAAATCGTCTGGAGGAAACATGGGGTGGGGATATTTCCGAACTTGTAACTTTCCTAGGATATCATATACTTAGACTAGAGTGGCTTTGTATGATTTTTCATGAAAAATTGATGCCAATTAGTGGATATTCACCTTAGATTTTCTCTTTAGAAATAAATTACTTAAAATTGTAAGTAAGGATGAAAACGGGTCACATTTGGGCCGGTATTATATTGGACCCAAAACTGGAACCGGAGCCATTTCTAAATGACGGTCCAGCTCCGATTCGGAACCTATTCCAGGTTTGATAAAAGAGTCCAGACTCGATTTTTGTGAATATTTTACATTTCATTTTTATTGAAAGCGAACATGATTTCTCGTGATACGTTAAAATTTGTTGATATTTTGAAAAGTATCTTGGTGTAGTAAATATATATATATATATATATAAAGAAGAATATTTATGTGCATCCATTCTTCACCATACGGTAAGGGACATTTTCATAAATGTGCATTTTCAAGTACAAAAGTGAATTTTCAAGTACATAGGGTGAGGTACACTTCCTTGTCTTCATGTGCAAAAAGGAAAAATGCCCTCACCATATGCATTCATGTGCATCTATCCCTCACCATAGGGTGATGGACACTTCCATAAATGGAGATTTTCAAATACAAAAGTGAATTTTCAAGTACATAGTGAGGTACACTTTCTTGTCTTCATATGCAAAAAGGGAAAAATGCCCATCACCCTATGGTGAGGGATAGATGCACATGAATATTCTTCAATATATATATATATATATATATAGAGGTACTCCTATGAGAGCATCTCTCATCTTGCTATGAGAGATAAGATGTGGGCCCTAACATCCATATCCAATATCAATATCTTAAATGTGAGGGCCACACATTTATCTCTTATAGTAAAGTGTGAGATGTTCTCGTGGAAGCATCTCCCATTATACACACCGTAATAGTGATTAACCACACTATGTCGGCTGGAATCACAGTGATTAACCACACTATGTTGGCTGGAATCACATATAAGGGGAAACGGGGTCATTTTCAAGACAGCAAGGAGGTGGTACTGCAACCTTTCTACGTCGAATGAAAAGAACGGCTGGAATCACATATGAAGGGAAAGGGGATTTTCAAGACAGCAACGAGGTTATAAAAAAATGGTCCAACATGTGGTCCTAGCTGGCACTACAACCTTTCTACGTTGGATGAACAGAAGTGAACACCATCAAATCTAATGAAAGGGTTGCTAGTTGCTACCTTCCTTTGAAGGCTTTACTTGTTGAAAAAGTGTAGCAAGTGTGAAAATTTGCATGATTACAATTTAGATGGTCTGTGAAACTTTCAGTGATTCTCCATTTTGGGTCAGTGCCAATTGCCAATGGGTTTGGAATAAAGTATCTATGGCTTAGATTGACAAAGGGGAGGTAAATGGCCCCACTTGGTAGACCTACCTAAAATAAAATCTTTGAGGTTGGAGGGTTGTTTTTGTCATTTTGCAGGATTCTGCCTCCTCTATCCTTCTCCTGCCAGTTCCTTGGACTACACGTGATCTCATCAAAACATCCAAGCATTGATGACATCGATCAACAGCTGATGGTCATCCATTTGAGATTAAAGACAGAAACAAGACAGTGTTCCTTTTGAGCAAATCGAGATCTCACCTACACATGGGAGACATCTCACCTACACATGTGAGACATCCAACTCCTCGTGGCAATTAATTAGTATGATGCTCTCAAATTTAAATCGCTCAAAATTACAGTATCCCTATACATCATTTGTGCATAAATTTAAACCAGTTGGGGATTTTTTAGTCATTGTACGAAATTATGAGATTCATGTGCAGTAGAAAAAAAACTGACCTGGATGAATAGAGGAATCGGACGAAAGCTACAACAGCATTGCAGGGGACGCCAGGAATTGGGATTTCCTTGTTCGAATTCCTTCGCTTCCAAATCTGATCCAAGATCTTATCCAACACAGGCGATCCTGAAGCCTTCAATTACAAGCATACCAGATTATCAGAATCAGATCTCAAAATCTATCTTCCGGTGAAACGTAGAAAAAAAAGTTGTAAAAGAAGAAACAGTGCAACTATTACTATGAACAAAACTATCAGAAATCAAAGCATTTGAACTGAAACAATTTTTCTCTACATCGAAACTGGGTCCAAATTAAAGATGGGACCAAAAATATAAGAAGTCTCCTTCCAAATCGAACAAATGGACCAGAAGAGTGGATAAAATGATGAATTAGGTGAGATCGAATGTCTGAAAATGAGTACCAGAATGCTAGAATGCGCAGGGATGCGTAGGCCGCCAGAAGTGACCACATGAACGTCGGCGGCAGAGATTTCATCTTTTCCGGCTGAGAATGGCCGGAATCTGTAGAAATCGGCCGGAATTGTCATAGAAGGCGTGGCTTGCTTTTCTTGTTCCATGTATTCGTTGTATGCTGTCCACGGGACCACGGATTAGAATTTATAGGAGTAGGAGGTGAGTCTCCCGTGACAGAGAGAAAAAACAGATCAAAAGGTGCCCCTGTGGTAGTCCGCAGGACCACTGATGTTGTTCTTCCTATAATGACGGGGAAGGAAGCTGAAGTAAAAAGGGTACAGTTCCTGATATTACGTAGAATTACAGTTCTTAAAAGTTGCTTATGTCTTTATACACTGCATTTTCTCTTTTTTGACAAAAGCTGATCTTGGGGCCTGAGGCCTACCCAAAAATCTAACTACAATGAGAGGGAGGGATCTGGTATATTAAATGTGTAGAAACATAGAACTATATCTCAAACCTGAGTAGTCCGGAATGATTAGTGGTCACTCTCAGGACTGCGGTTTGCGTCGGAGGTTGTACGTTCGAAACTGTACTATCTTACTAAGACTACAGGGGAATTAAACTGGCTTTCCTCTATGTCCAGAGAGATTAGTTAAGCTCAGAAGGTTGGAAACCCTCCGATTAGAAAAAAAAAAAAAAAAAAATGAAGGATAACCCGATTAATATAGTAGCATCCTCGAGAAAAATGAGTGAGTTTATTGTTACTTTACCACATAAGGCTATGTTGAGAGCCACACAATAGCCTTGGGGACTACTTTTATTTTTCTTTAAAAAGTAATAAAAGAAGAAAAAGGCTACATGTCCCGGATTTTGACATGGACCGACTGCCCCTGGGGGCCGTTGGATCCCAGGCAGCTGGGATCCAACGGCCCCTCGGTCCATGTCCCGGGACAAAATCCGGGACATGTAGCACCGCTAATAAAAGAAACCTTGTTCTGCTTGGCAACTTTATTGGTTACTAGTTGCTCTTTTTAGGTAATTTTATTACTAGTTGGTATTTTTGGAAATGTTGTTGGGAGTGCGGTGGACGGATAAGAGGATCTACGTCAGCACAGAGGAGGAAGAGCCGCCGAGGAGAAATAAATCCGGCTTTTGGAAGCAGGAGGCGACACATGGATGCTGACTAGATGTTGTTCTAATCTGAACCGTGACAGCTGTACTCATTTTCACACGTGGAGAATACAGTCGGATATTTGTGGGATGTGGTGTGCCTTCCTCTGAATTTCCTTTTTTCCTATTTATTATACAATAAGAAGAGGTCCCCACTTCAACAAATGGTTGTCTGTGAAGGTACCAATCCAATCATACGCGTTGCCATTTATAACTCACTAAACACGTTTTTTCTTCTTCTTCCTCTTCCTCCTCTTTTCATTTTTGTTAATCCATTCAATATTGATAGGTCGTCTCCAACTCACTCACTCTTGGTGATTTTAATGCCCTTCTTTGAAGTTGGTGGATTGATGGTTAAGGGACTGCTTGGGGCTTTTACTGGTAGAGTCAAGTAAAGTAAAGCCTCAATTTCTATTAAAAATTTTTTTCCACCAAAACACTATAATTTAAATTTCTCACCATATTTTTTTCAAAAAAGTTAAAAAGTAACCTCATTTATCCACTACAAAACAAAAAAAAAAAAATCCACTTTCCAATAAAAAAAAGTAAAAAAGATTCAATCATAAACAACTAAAAATAAAATACCATTATAACCCACTTATATTTTATTATTTCCTCAAAATAACATTTACTCCACTCAACTCTAATAGTAAAGCCCCCAAACAGGCCCTAAGTAATAGGAGTGTCAAAGGGACAGTTTCAGTTCGGATCTATGGTGGACCCAAAACCGTTAATGAGATGATGGGATCGGAACTAAAACAGTATACGGGATGGGTCTGGGTTTGGATTTGAGTTTGAGGATACGTAGAGAATAATATGGGAAAAAAATCTAGTTTTAAGGAGAAATCATCGAAAACTGAGGTCATATGTCTAGTCCCTAATCCACGGGTCGAAACCAAGGTGCAACCGGATCCATTTAGATCATGGGTACAAAAAGAAAAGCTCAAAAGCCAAACCTATTTGCTTATCAATATCTAAATAAGGGTTCAAATTCGATTTTTAAGGGATCAGAACCTCCGGATAATTGAAGAATTGGAACCCATTTACATCCCTATATTAAGAACGGAAGCCCAACCATATTCTTTAAGCATAAAGACCCCCAGTCTCCCATTGATGAGAATTTCTTGAGACGTCTGACATGAGCAAATTCTAAACTACTTAAATTAATTGAAGCACTTTACATTGTGGTAAATGACACATGTTGTATGGGCCTTTGCGAAAGTTAACCTTATGAGTCCTGCTACATGGACCGAATTTTGGGACCGATTTTTGGACCGATCCCAAAGTTCTCATCTAGATCGGTCCCAAAATTCGGTCCAAGTAGACTTTTTCTAACCTTATCTAGAGTTGAATTTCAAGTCAAACTGATTGGTACAAAAGAATTGAATCGAATATGTCTTTAATCTAATGATGGGCCTACTTCTATTGTAATGAAATTTGTATTGGGCCAAGGGCCCGTACTAGAGGGAGTATTTATTTTTAATAAATTTATATTTTTCATAAGTGAACCCAACTGAGGAGCATCATTTGATCTGCAGGACTCTTTGAGGTGGTGTTGGGTTCTTAAACTTTACTTCTTATGAAAATATAAATTTCTATATTTCTGATTTTTCATTATTTGGTGCATGTCCAATTATTATATAGTATGGCTAAAAAGTCTCATTTCAATTTGACCCCGCCCCGCCCCGCCCCGCCCCATATATATAATATTTATTATTAAAGGTATAAACAAAACTTTTGTGGTGCAGGTGGAGTGGGTTATAAGTCAAGACACATGGGAAGAGAAGGTGGCGTATGTGATATTTTCCATACTCATTTCAATGCGCGCACATACATATTCAGAATCTGAAGCTTTAAATTACATACATCCCAACTTAAATGGGGCAGAATTGGTACCACGTACCACTAACTAGGCCAGATTTGAATGAGATAAACTTGAGAACGGACTAAGTGTCACCTGAGCAGCACAGTGCTTGAGAATCAATAATTTGGGTTAGATTCAGGTTCAATATGTTTCAGTTTTACTTATATCGGGTTCAAACTAGAGAATTCAAATGCAATTCAAATCTCACTGTTGGTTAGCCAATCAAAGGCATGTGTAGTATGCATGGGAGTGTAAGTTCAAGTTTCTGATGAAGCCAAAAAAAAAAAGTGGCTAGAGATTTTAGAAAATTCTCATACAGTAAAGTCCAAAGTGGCATTATACATTTTCCTCCATGCCCAATGAAACTTTGAAATTATATATTACAGTACAGCAAACACACTCTTTCAAATTGAAAAATGGAGAAACTTAGGTAAATTTGTTCCATTTATTAGGTATATTTATCAATGTATCTCAAACAAAAATACAAATTCAATATTTATCTTACATGAATTCATTTCTGTTTTTCAAAAGACAAATTTAGATTTTTTTTTTTTTCATTAGAGATGATTCGAACACATAATATACCTTCACAAAGAAATATAAAATCCAACTAGCTAAGCTGCACCTTTAGCTATAGTAATTTATTTGAGAAATGGTGCAAGAGGCACGTGGGATCACGCCCCTCTTTTGCAAAATGATTTGCTTTGGTCTTCTGTGATGTCCCATGCGCTGCACGGGACATTAATCAGTTTTCCTCTCTTGGATTCTTGTAACTGTGAAGGATTACATTCCTTTTTATCATTACTATAATTCCACTGGGCAGTAGTGTTTAGTGAGTGGCGTTTGGTAAGATTATTTTTAACCCCTCGGAATTATGTGCATTCGCCCTAGTTGTGAACTTTAAACATAGGTTGCCCTTTTGTGCCAACTTCTACATGATGAGGGTGATAGCTAGGTACTTTTCTAGAGAACTCCAACCATTTATCCTATTTCTAAACATGTTCCAACTAAATTAATCCTTCATGAGTTTTAATTTGGTGAGAACACTCTCCACTGGTACCATGCAAGCTCACTTGTTGGGACTACATACGCCCATGATGGGAGATCAGGTGGAAAATGAAAATATTTCAGCGAGATTTTAAGAATATTGTACAAAATATCAACTCCATAAGATCATCTTAAACCCTTGATCAATGACCTTTAAGTTTAATAGAAGGGATCTTCCGATACAACACAACAGATCGATCCACGCAAAGGATGAGTTTACGTACTTGTCAAGAGGCAGGATGAGATTTACTAAAAACCTCTCCAACTCAAGTCACTCTCTATTGTCCGGACTTAGAAATGGATGTGTGATGAATGAACTAAAATGGTGGATAGAATGGAAGGATAGCTAAGAACGAAGAAGAAGTTAGGGATTTTGGATCTGTTTTTCTTCCTCCCCACCGTATCTTCTTACATGACCATGGTGAAAAGAACCGTTGAAGAAATGCATTAAGAGGTTTTTAATGGTATTTTCCATTTCCTCAATGAAGAATAGGAAACGGAAGAACGGTTGAGAGAGAGGGTCATTATGAATGACATGGCAGTGGGCCCAACCCACTAAGCCTAACATAGGGTAGGTGGTGCACAAAATAGGGTGGCTGCATTTGACAACCATGCAAATGGTTCTTATCTATCTTACCTTTAATTCGGCAGGTTTAAAATATATCAATTTTCTAATGTTAGATTTCTCAGAAATACCAGCCAACAGATAATAAAGGTAAGAGAGTGTCAAATTGGGTCAGATAACAAAAATCATGAAAAGAAAATCAGGCTGAAATAAATACACTAATCAAATGTTAGCCTACGCATGTCCCATGGAGTTTAACTGGACTTGTGGTCCACTCAAGCAAGAAAATTTCTCATCAATAAGTATGTCATTTTTTTTTTTGCCATCAGAGGGTTCCCAACCCTTTGGACTGGATTAATCTCTTCGGGCCTAAAGGGAAGCCAGGTAAATATCCCTGTGCCCCCAAAGTGATAGCACTAATGAACTCAACTTTCGATTTTCTGAAGAAGGGAGAACCGATGATCGAAACCAAGACCTCTAACGTGGAAGAGAGAGGAACTGTGGTCCTAACTACTCGACGAACCCCTTGAAATTATAAATTTGTCACTGTGTGTACACCTAAGATCAACCAAATGTATTTCAACAATGTTAAAATGGGTCATTTTAATTATTTGTTCGAGGCTCACAGTGAATGCATCAATCAAATGAAGCCTGCCATAGTCTGTGATTAGGTGAATGAGGCTTTTTTGATGATGGGATTCTCAAAATAATTGAAGAGCACTGTCAATTTAATTTACCATGAGGCCTATTAGGGAATCAGATCTACAAACGAATCTTGCTACTTTTTTTTTTTCTTCTTAGATAAAAGGGTGACATAACGTGTGTTGGATCATGCATGGCTTTTAAAAAATAAAAAAAAAACGTGTGTTGTACGGCTGATATGTCTGGTCAAAAATAATTTTAAAAGCAATTGTCTTCGTTTTCAAATGCAAAACACAAACCGGTGTCGCCTAGCATTTGGGAATGCTTTGTTTGTCCTCAAACATTTTAGAATTTTAGTCACTTGAAAAAAACTATCAAATGATCTTTTAGGAATTCTGAAATTTCAGTCCCTTTGTATTTTGATAGAAATTTTAAATGCTCAAATATAAAAGGAGCAATATCCAAGAAGTCCACCTTATTTAGGAATTCAGAAATTCTCGTGACAGACGGTTTTTTTTTTTTTTTTTTTTTTTTTTGAAATTTTAGCAAAAAAAACATGCCCTAAATATGTTTAAGAGAAAATTGTTACTTTTGAAATTTTAAAATTTTTAACAAATCTTAAAGCTAAAACATATGCTAGGTATTTTTGAAAATTCTTCAATGAATGGTGAGAAGAGTTCGGGTAATCGGTATGTTTAATAACAAAAGGTTAAATTTTAAATCTCAATTTTTTTAACAATTCTTAAAGCTAAGACATATGTTGGAGGTTTTAAAAAAAAAAAAAAAAATCTTTAATGAATGGTGTGAAGAGATTCGATTAATTGGCCCACCACATTCATGGATCAATAGGAACACACATGAGACAAGAACAAATGAAAGACAATAATAAAGGCACGTTTGGTAATAGTTTTGTAATTTGCACATCTAAGGAATCCTCATTGTCGATAAAACAAGGATTCCTTGCTGATGATTTTTATAGTTTATGATTTCACATTGATATTGATGTATAGCGAGTGTGAAAAACTACAGAAGTAAATTTCTATCGGTTAGGGAAGCTAACTTGAAAATCCAAAAAAATGAGAGTTTTTAATTAAGTTGGTCCAAATCTTTAAAGATTTATAATCACCAAACTTGGGTTTTCAATGATTGTGAAAGGTGAAAATTTTTTTTCTTGAGGATTTGGTTGCGAGCACGTCTGTGTTGGAGACATGGAAATGGAAGTCTGCTATTCGTTTACGTTGCTATGAAATTTTTTTTTCATACTTGTCCTTTCAGTAATTCTTTTATGTAGAATTACAAAAAATCCCACTCTGTTTTCTCTTTTGTCCATTACATTGATGTTACCTCGTTGGAGCCAAGGGTCACACCCCCTCTCAACTTCCTGTATGGGTCCTTGTGAGTGTCTCATTCATGTTTTAATGAGAGGACTGAGGAGTGATAATTCACTGCAGAACCCATTTGTTCTCAAAGACTCAACTGCAAAAAACATGAGCGCCATCCCCCTTTATAGCGCGCTTTAACCAAATTTTAATCTAGTGGGATTAATTTTACAACGGAAGACAACTCCTATTAGAGTAAAACTTAGACGCTCACTCAAGTGAAAATGATTCATTTTATGCCGTTTGAATTAATCACATCACTAATCATATGATCAATTTATGGTGGGATCAACTCCTATTGTAAAATAAATTTAGAGTAAATTCAATAAAGAAGAGGGCATTTAATTTGAGCAATTAGGATCCCAGTGGACAAACTTCATTGTGGAGTTTCACTTTTCTCGGAGGACCCACACTCCTCAACTTTGTACTGTTCACAGCATCATGACTTAGTCAATAGTTGTCATTATTGTCATCTAACTATCCATGCCTATCACAAGCTTCATGGCCCATGAAACATCATCACGGACCAATGAACTAATTTTTATTAACTAATTGTGGGTAGATTGGTTTACATGCGTTCAATCGAACGTGGGTCATACTTTGATTGGAGTGCAATACTACTCTTATTGCTAAAATGGGAAGAGGAGAATTATTTTGAGCGGTTTGAACTCATTATGGTGAACCATATAACTTTCATATTTTAACTGCCTCCTGGGAGATTATGTTATGGGAAATATCCAGTATTTCAACTATTAGGGTTTTTTTCAAATAATATTTTAAAAAATACATAAACCATTAGTATTTAAATGGTTTTTTAAATTAATAAATATAAAATATTATGGATTCACCATAACTTGTCCCCTAAAAAAAAATCCTGGCTTCACCACTGGTGTTGTTGCCTTTTCTCTCTATACTTATATAATCTTTATATATATAAAATTAGGAATGATCGTATGTGTCATTTCCTCTCAGTGGTACACAATTTACATTTTTGAATGATAAATTCCAATTTACTTAGATTGGATACGTGCAGTCGGTTCTTTCTTCTTTTTGCTAATGGAGGGTTCCCAATTCTTTGGGCTGGACTATTTATTCCCTCTGAGTCCAGAGAGAAGCAGCATAAAACCTTGTGGCCCCTAGGTGGTAGCACAAGTAGACTCAACTTTCAGTTCCTGAAGAGGGGGGAACCGTGAAACTAACCACTCGGCCAACCCCTTGGGGTTGTGCAGTCGGTTCTTAGTATGACTAGCTTTGCAATTTCCAACTAAGGTTGGCAATTTCTAAGCTAGGGGTTCATGGTTCAGGTTCTTTTTTCCAGTTTCGAATTGGGTTTGAGTTGAGTTTTATCAACCCTTAGTAAATGGCTAGGGTTCTGGTTGAGTCTATTCTTGCTATTATGCTTGGCCAATTTGACTTGACTAGTTGCGATATAACAATTCCAACCCAACTAATA
Organism: Camphora micrantha; assembly: GCA_003546025.1. NCBI lineage: Eukaryota > Viridiplantae > Streptophyta > Magnoliopsida > Laurales > Lauraceae > Camphora > Camphora micrantha. The sequence goes on from QPKB01000001.1 coordinate 71,298,785, forward strand.
AACGGGAAAGGTTTTGGTTGTGCCTATACATGTCATGTGTATTGTTAAGCCCTTTGGGCTGAGTCAAATCCAAGGCAGACTCAGTAAATAATAAAAGAATGTTTTGAGGATGATTTCTTATATTTATTTTGTTCTTCTTTTCATGGTTTTTTAATATGTGATATGATTTTATTAGCTTAGGTTAATTATCATGAATACAGGTGAATTAATATACTTATAATGTCCAAAACATTTATTCTGAGTACAAGCTCTACGCCTCTACCAGATGTTTCATGCACTAACTCGCCTATCCGTCGACAGTGGCTCCTTACGTGAGTGGTAAGGAGTGACGGTTCTCACCTGGCTGTCCGGGGCTCGACCCTGAGTACGCTACTTCTTCCTGCGTGTGCTGGCTTCTTTCTCACTCCGTACATGCGGGCTCCTTTCCTACTTGAATGGGCTGTCTTTCCATGTCCGTACATCTTCTCAATTGGGTCCTAGCCCAGCCCCCTTGGCTGGGTTGCCAAAAAAAAAAAACCTCGCCAATTTAAGCCACAAAGAGTCTGGCCCATATAAAACCCACGCTACTAGGGTTATTCGAAAATAACTCAGCCATCACAGCAGGTTCCAACCTAAAATACAGCGGACAAAGATTAAACACCCCCATGTCCCCAACCAAAAAAATAATAAGAAGACGACATTGGCGATTCTGTGTCTTTCTCGGGCTTGGGCCTGCATTCAAAACCTATTTTAAAAACTGTGGGGTTAGTTCTGTTTGGATTGAAATCAGGATCAAATCAGGTGTATTTGAAACAAAAAAAAAAAAAAAATTAGTATGGGTCGGTCTGGGTTTGGAACGGATAGTTGGGTTCAGGGTTCCAGTTCGCCCGTTCAGGTCGGGTTCCGGAGCTGAAACTAGATAAAGCTCATCTCATTTAGTTATCAGGCCTAATATTTAGCCAAATAACTAGCCCATTAGTAGAACGTCGGCCCATTTGTAGGGAGTTTGTTGGGCCAGGCTTGACAATCTAGGTTGGCCTCCTGGCACATGTTGATCCTAGACTCGCCCATGTGATGAAAACCTAGCCATCTAAATCTCCAGCTTCACCCTTTTCTCATGTCCTACATGTCTAATCTCTTTAATAATCCTTGCTAGAGTGTTGTAATCCTTACCCTATTATTGGGATATGTTAATATATTCTTACTTATCTTCTACTATTAGAAAAAAACACCTTACCAGTATACTTTTACTTTATCACAAATTTTTATATGTACTATCATGTGACAACTTTGCTCATATGACTTTTGATAGCACAATAATTTCGATTTATGTATTTGATCTCGGCCTATCAGTCTTATTTGGTTAAAGATATATTTGAGATATATTTGTTTTAGTAAGCTCTATCTCAAATAGATAAAAGTTGCCGAACAAGCTTTAAGTTAGCCGTCTAGTGCTGGACATGGTGGGGCACACACCCTCGAGTGTAGATTCTCGTCATGGGACTAATAATGATCACATGGTCTATTGTTGGTAATCACTAGCCACTTTCCAAATTTTGTTGATAATCATGATCGAACTCGCCCATTGTGATAGTTGTAAGGCCTACCTAAAATTAGTGATCACACGAGGGAGTCATCGAATGTTGGTAATCATGAAAGCTCACCAAATGTTAATACTCATCACCGAATTTAGTACTTACTACCAATTGTTGGAAGTCATGATAGGACCACCTAATGTTTGTAATCATATCCGGACCAAATATGTTGGGACTTAGATTGGGACTAATTTATTGTTGGTAATCGCCATAATAGCCGTCTGATTTTGTTTTTTTTTTTTTTTTTTTTTCAGAAGGTAAGAATGTATATTGATATCTTCCAAAGATAAAGAGTTGAGAAGATCCTCTATACAAAAAATTACACTGATCAACTCCTTACAACACCCCAGAAAGGCTACCATTTGATTTTGTAAGTAATAATGAGACTTTCCCATGTATATGGTTGCCGATGAACTCATGTAGATCGAGATGTACTAAAAACTTGCAACCCATTTAATAGCCATCCGATTTCGTAACTAATACTGAGACCTCTATGTATAATGTATATGATTGCCTATGAACTCATATCTGGAGTTTATAATCTTGCAACCCAAGCTTACAGATTTTTATATGAGAGATTGTTCCTACAATCCTACTTCTTATCATTAATACATATTGTCTAATAAATCATTACTTGTTCCAACATTGATTTTTTAGGTGAGTAGATTACATCCTAATCTACAAATTAATATAGAAATACTCGAAACAATTTATATAATCGAAGGAAGTTATTGGTAGTAAGTAGTTTCTACAATGATGATTTTTTATTTGTAGGTGCCAAATGATTTTCTTCCACTGGGGCATGCATAACATGTATACAAGTTAAAAAAAAGGTTCCAATCCATCCGTAGTGGTGGATCCAGATTTTTGTTTGCGGGGTGTGGACCTTAATATATATTTTTGTTTTGGAGGCAAAACAAGGATTTTCACGTGGATTTTGATAGTAGACCTAAAGTTTTTTGTTTAATTTTTTTGAAGCGCACCACGGTTTAATAAATCTTTCAAATCTTTAGACGATTGACACGGCAACTTCATTGTATTAAGAACTCCAGGATTTTCAAAGCACAATCTAAATTTAAGTCCCTAATCCCACTATCAGCAAATGTGAAGGTATTTGTATAAGTAGGTAATGCCAATCTCAAATTGGCAAGAACGTACAAAATTCAAACCCCCAACAGGCCCACACAGCCATACCATATCTTTCAACTTTTTCTGAATATTGAAGGAAAGATGGTGAAAGTCGAAGTCATATCCAAAGAGAGAATAAAACCATCCTCTCCAACTCCTCTTCATCTTCGTAGCTTCAACCTCTCCTTGTTAGACCAGCTTGCTCCACGCTTTTACATTCCCCTGCTCCTCTTTTATACTGCCAAAGATAGCAATCATCTCCTCCAAACCAACCAAGTTGCACAGAAGCTGAGGACATCTCTGTCAAAAACCTTAGCCATCTTCTACCCACTTGCTGGTAGGCTCAAAGATGATGATACAATTGATTGTAACGATCAGGGCGTTGAAGTTTTTCATGCTCGAGTAGATGAACACCTCTCAGAATTCCTAAAAAAACCTCACATGGAGGTCCTGGATCAACTCGTCCCTGGCGAATCCTTCTGCACTAGATCAGGTGCGGACGTGCCTCTAGCCATCCAAGTTAATTCATTTGAATGTGGTGGAGTCGCTATTGGTGTGCGGTTGTCACACAAGATTGCAGATGGAACTGCAATGGCCGAGTTCATTAGCAAGTGGGCTGCCACAGCGCGTGCTACTAATGAAGCCATGGATACTACACTAGTCTCAGCTTCTATATTCCAACCAAGATCTTCAGTGTCAAGCTACTTGTATCCCACTTCAGAAACGATCGTCACGAGACGGCTAGTTTTGGATGCCTCGGCCATAGCCGCCCTTAGAGCCAAGGCTGCTGGTCATCCCACACTAGAGTCGCCTCCCACGCGTGTGGTTGCAGTTTCGGCACTCATTTGGCGTTGCTTCATGAAGGCCAAACGCGACAAGGGGCCAACAACAGTGTCGGTATCGACTCATGCAGTGAATGTACGTGGGAGGATGAGGCCTCTGGTTCCGGAGTCTTACTTTGGCAACCTTTGGGTTGCAACAATTACAGAAGGGGTCATGATCAGTGAGTGCAATGGTGACATGCAAGGAGTTTTGGAGAAGCAGCTGGGGAATGCAATTAAAGCAGTAGATAGTGATTTTATAGAAGAGTTGAAAGGACCAGATGGGTCTATTAAGGCCCATGAAGGGATGAAAAAAGTGGCTGAGAATTACTGGGACAGTGATGTCCATCTTTGCCACTTCAGTAGCTGGTGTAGGTTCCCATTCTATGAAGTAGATTTTGGTTGGGGAAAGCCCATATGGGTAAGTATCTGCACAATCCCTATCAAGACTTCTGCTGTTTTCATTGGTAGAAGATGGGATGATGGAATGGAAGTATGGGTGAACATGGAAGCAGATGAGATGGCTAAATTCGAACAAGATCAGGAACTCCTTTCCTTTGTTCGCATTCCTTAATTATTCAGATTGTCTGAATTAACCATCATTGAACGTATGGTAGAAGTTGAAACTTTTCCACAACCAATAAATCCAGTACTGAATTCGGCTTTGCTAATGAGGTCGATTTTTAGTGGTTTGAGTGGAGGTTGTAACCTTTATCTATTTCTGTGGTGTTGTTTGTACTTGTTTAATGCAACCTATGATTTGCAAAATAAAATGGAAAAATAAATCTCAAGCTCATTATTTCTATTTTTATGGGATGAGTGAATTATTTGAAACTACCCCTCCTGTATCTGTTGACCCCATTGCACTAATTAAGTGCGCTCTTCCAAATTTAGTTGAGTATATTCTTGCTATTTGACTCGCCAATTTAACTATATTAATTGCGGCATAGATGACAAGGCCTACTAATTGCGGTATGGATGACAAGCCCAACTTGAACCCCACATGATCAAGTATGGATTTGGGCCAACATTTTCAACTGCTCGGTTACTTCAGAGCTAACAATTCCAACCCAACTCGTAAATGTGATGGTCTACTTAGACCTAATCGTTTAACTATATACAATTTAATAGTTCCACTTGTATGTTTCAATAAGTAAATAAATAAATAAAATGAAGTTACTTTATTCGATCATACTACGCTCTATATCTTATTTTGATCTGGGTCTTAAACCGGATCTCTTCTTTTTTTTAAAACTTGATGCTAGATCCACATACAATAAACTAGCACAACAACCCGTGCATGTTCACCAATAACTGAAAAATATATTTATTGATTTATTAAAAAAAAACTAAAATTACACAAAATCAATCATCAAATATTCATGACAATGATTTATTATAATAGGGATAGAAATAAAGTTTTTGTAGAAAAATGAAAAGTGGGAATAAGTGGTGGTTACATGAAGTGGAGGAGAAGTGGAGAATAGTTACATATTAGAAGTGACGAGTTGTAACTTCCAGCTAAAATCATAAGTTACGGTCAAAATCACCTTAAAAACTCTTCAGCTTAATATAGTATAATAAGATGTGTTGGATCCACATACTACACTCTACATTCATGCTATTTCCTAGTGCTGCCACCACGGCTGGGGCACACCTAAAGAACAAAAACAAAAAGTCAGTCCATATAATGCTTTCTTTTTCTTTTTTTTTATAATGATATGGGTATCTTTGAGGTCTTTGACTCAACAAGACTGAACCCCCTCACTCGCTATCGCCTACTAAACCCACACAAATACACACCCTATGATGATTTCAAACATAAGACATGAGAAGCAAACCAACGCTTTCCACAGCACCAACTCTCGGGTTATAACTCAGCTGGTTAGGAACATCAAAGTCTCCCGTGGAGGATTTGAAACAATAAAATAGTAAAAAAAATAAGATAATTTAAAAAGTAACATAAAAAAAAATACTAAAAGAAGAGTTTTCTCCACTTCGGAATGAAGAGCAAGGAGGCAATGATCTGATAGATCCAGAACTGTGACCCATGGATTGGTCTTGTAGAATTTTCTCCTCTTCTGAAAGAAGTGCTTACTAGGCTAGCTACAATTGTAAAAACTAAACGTAACTTCCCGTCAAAATAGAAAGTACGGTCTAAATTAAATCCAAAATTTTGTATTTTAATATATTATAATTGGTCAAGAAAAGGAGGTAAATGGAGAATGATATTGGAAGTAGTTGGCCTAAACATCTTTCACAAAAAAGGAAATGTAGATTTTTTTTTTTTTTCAGAGAATCCCCTATTGAAAATCACTCATTTCCAGTGACACCAATTGAAATACCTGGACACCCATTTATTTTCTCCCCACTCGTTACTTCTTTCTTTAGTTTCGCGCCATTTTTTCTTCTTCTTTCACACTTGAGATATGGATTTGGAAAGCCAGGCCGTTGGATGCTCTTCTAACATCCGACGGCCCAAAAGCAGAGATCGCAAGACTCACTATGGGCAGTTCGTAAATATACACCTGGCGCACATGCACCAGCACGAGTTATGTGCGATGAAGAATCACGTCCTTTGGAAGAAACTCTACTGCCTGGCCTAGGTTAAATTTACTTTCAAAGGCCCTACAAGAATGATGAACTCTCCCGTCTCAAAAATTCTGAGGGGTAGCGCAATTGGATAGGACCATGGCTAAGGAACCAGAGATTGCCGTTTCGAACTCGTACTCTCTCTTTTGGGCCACTTGCCTTGGAAAAAACTCGACTTATGTACCGGTGCATGGGGGAGGAAGGGACTTCACGTGCATGGGGAATAATGGGTTGTCAAAGAGGTCGGATACCCTTGTCAGTAAAAGAAAAAAAAAACACTCTCTCCCCTTTCTCTTTTTAGGGCACGTACGCTCTACAGTTTCATGTTATCATATACAAAAGGAGGTTTCAAGAATCCTAGAATTAAATACAACAGAAACCAGAGAAGAAGTGGACAAGCAGGGTTGAGAAATGGGTCATATAGCATGGTGAAGACTTTTTTTGACCTTAGTCCAAAGAATAGTTGGTACCACTTTGTGCATTTTAGTCGTGCACGTATTTTATTTTAGAGGATTTTACCCAAAAAATCCCTTAAGACTTGTCAAAAGCCAAAAGCACCATCAACATCTTATAAAGATCACAGTAGTCTCAAAGGCGTTGTTTGGTATTTTTTTTTCTTTTAGCGACGAGCGGGGATATCGCAATTCATTCTAAGTAAATGAGCGGGGATATCCCCGTTCGTCGTTCATTACAACTTGAAGACTGTCGAACTCCCTTTTTCCCTTGGCCTTTAATTTCTAATATCCGGACGAATCTCTCTGCAACCCCTCTTCCATATTACCTTGCTTTATGGGAGAATCCTATTATTGAATCTTTTAAGTAGAGAGGTTTGGGCTCCATTAAAGAGGTTGGTAGTCTAGATTTACTAAAGAGGTTTGGGCTCCATTAAGTAGAGAGGCTTGGGCTCCATTAAAGAGGCTTCATTAAAGCTTTAATCTCCTTGATGGATAATTAATATTTACTCCATGGGTAGTCCACAGTAATTTTCTTAAGATAAAAAGACCATATTTCAGTAATACAAATGGGCATTGGCTTTGAATGTAATTGAAGAAGGGTTGCAAAGATATCCATGTTCACAGTCCTAATTTGGGCGGGGATATCCCCGTCCCAACTGAAACCACTCTAAGAGACAGCAACCATAGCACTCTAGTGGGCGGGGAGATATCCCTGTTCACAACACTAATTTGGGCGGGGATATCCCCGTCCCAACTGAAACCACTTTGAGAGACAGCAACGACAGTACTCTAGTGAGCAGGGATATCCCCGCTTACAGTGCTAACACAGGCAGGGATATCCCCTTCCAAAACATTGTCATTGGCGGGGATATCCCCGCCCACAGGACAATGCATGCGTGGATATCCCTGTCTAGTCCATAAGAGAAATGCATCTCTACAGCCCATAAAGACATAAAGAAAACCTGTATCAAAGATAGACATGCACCTTCACATTCACATCAATCAACAAGTTCATTGACAATCACACATTCGTCCATTAAAGGTAGACATGCACATTCACATTCACATCCGTCAATTAACATTTAACAGCAAGTTCCCTGCCAATTACATGCATATTCTGACAAAATAGTATAAGTAAATCAAATTAACACAAATGCATAGTCTCTGACTAGAAACAATATGCACATCTAATTCTCCAAAAGCATGTCATATTGTGTCAACTGAATATACATGCAAACTGACCATACAAAAAAACTGGTCAATTACAGAAAAAGATCAAGGTCAGTTTCTTAGTATAAAGCACTTAAATCCAATCTCTAGGAATTTAGCACCCAGGTCCTTTTGAATATATCCAGGACTATTTTGCTCCAATAAAATGGAATGTCAGCTTGTGTGAACTTGAGTGGTTTTCGAAGAATGCAGTATTCGGCAATAGCACATGCGACGACCCCACAGTCGTTCCCATTGTCTTGATCGGGGATGTTCATCTTTTCTTTGAAGGTCCAGATGAAAGAGTCATTCCAACCATAAACAGCAAATTTTGAGGTTAGCCAACCAACCTGGGGAGTATCAAAGTAGAAGGTTAGTTTGCAAGTAGTTAGAAAATAATTTAATATAAAGATAGTACAATGCATACTTACAAATTCCTTGCAAGTAGTTAAAGAATAATGATCACTTGTTGAGCTATTGTAAAATTCCCACACTGCCTTATTTGGGTAACCGACCAGCAAACTGAAGTGATCAATGTGATGCAGCAAAAATACTAATGTTTTACTTTCCTTCATATCCATCACATTTGTACCATTCAGATCAAAGGCAAGGGATTCCGTTTGACGGTATAGGTTCTCCTATCTTAATTTCCTGCAAATTCATGAGTTTGGTAAATTATTATCCTTCAAATTCACGAGTTTGGTAAATTATTATTCGTTATAAATACTCCCGTATTGTGGTGTGTAATACTGTAAAAAATCAATCATGTAGCGGTTATATGAACAGTCCCACACAATGGCGGTTCTGTCTATGCTCCACTCCAATACAGAATCAGTAACCATTTATGTAAGATTATCACCTGTTAGTTTCAATTCTCAATCTTATAAGCACCATTGGTTATAATATGTGATCACCAAGTGCTTGTCCTGATCAATATCTTACTTATGTAGTCAATAAGGGAGCTATTTGGTGTATGATATTTCATCAAACACCTCATGTGCATTAATTCAACCATTGTTTTAGGGAGTATTCAGATTGGAACCCATCTTATTTCATTGGAATACATGGTATTTCCCTTAGGGATTTCTCCCAACCAGCTTATATGTCAAGCCATACCCTACATATGTAGAAGCATCATGCCAATTCCATTCTTGCAGAGTAGAATCTTTTGAATGGAAGATCAAGTGATCAACACAACAGAGAAATAAAAAAAGCCTAACAAGAACATAACAAATAAGTTTCAATAAGAACCCATTCCCACAATCGGATTCAATATTAGAGACACACACTTAAAAATCGAATTGCTAATCTATCTTAGAATCAATGGACATTTAGCTTATTTTCCCACCCAAACCCGAAATGTTTTTATCAAAAAAGACTCAGTCACATAAGTATAAATACAACCAACAACCCCCAACCCAACAAAACCCTCCCTACAAACATGACCCTTCTTCATTCTCTCTTTTTTCCATTCAGAACAGTACACGTTAGAAACTTTGAAGAAGAAGAAGAAGTAGTAGTTTAAAACTCGAAGAAGAGAATTAATGAAAGAGAGATACCTAAAAAGGAGACAGTTAATGAAGATGATCATTCAAGAGTGAAAAATGCGTCATGTGGAGAGGAGATGAAGAACTACAGAACTCTGTTGCCGGTGCCGACCGATTGGGAGAGAAAGGGAGAAAGATGGAGGAAAAAAGAAGATGTCGAATAGGAGAAAAGGTTTGGGGTCTATTTAAGGTAAAGGAACAGGGATATCCCTGCTTAGAGAAAAAATTAAAAAAAATACCAAACAGGGCCTTTGAGACTACTGTTGTCTTTTTCAGATTTTGATGGTGCTTTTGGCTTTTGACAAGTCTTAAGGGATTTTTTGGGTAAAATCCTCTTTATTTTATTTTTTGGTAAAAGGTCAGGCATGTATTATATTCATGGGAAGGAGAGATTTCTGTTGATTTGAAGTGGACAAGCAGGGTTGAGAAATGGGTTATGGAGCAGGGGTGAAGACTTTTTTCCCCAATTTGTGCTTTTGCCCTTTGTCAAAGAAAAGTTAGAGTCATTTTCTGTCAAAGAAAAGTTAGAGCCATGTTCTGCTTTTTTGTCAGGCATCTGTTATTCATGGAAAGGAGAGATTTCTGTTGATTTCAATGTGGAGGGTTGAGGTATGGGTCATATATCTAGCATCGATGTGGACTATTTTATTATTATTTTTCTGTTCTGTGCTTTCAAGTTTTGGGTTGCATTTGTCAAAAAATAAGTTAGCTTCTTCCAACATTATTTGTTAGAAATGTTGATACTTAATTTTTATTAACCATTGAATGGTAGTTGAATATAATTATTTATATTTTTACAAAAAATATAAAAAAAATTGCATTATTTGTTAGAAATGTTGATACTTAATTTTTATTAACCATTGAATGGTAGTTGAATATAATTATTTATATTTTTACAAAAAATATAAAAAAATTTCATTTTTTATATAATTTATGATTTGTCTTGTTAGCCCTTTTTTGGTGCTTGGCTAGAGAGATGCATGTGCTCTCACAAGTGTTGTCTTGATGTATTTTATTCATATTCTTGTGCTTTATTTTATCCTGATCCCCAAGTTCAGTTGGGGTGAAATCTGAAGAGGCCTATAGTTTGGTTCAGCTCTAATTGAAATAAAATTTATTCTTGATCATTCACCTGAAGAGAGATCTGTTTGAGTAGTTTGGGGTTTATAAGCGGGCCATACTGTTGGGTTTATAAGCCCGGCCACTGGCCCCATGAGGCATGTAATTTCACTTGTCTTTGCTTTGTTGTATTTTATACTACATTTATACATCATCAATCTGAAGGTGGACCCAAATGAGTGAAATTTGCCCCCGAGCCAATAGATTGAGGGGAATTCGTTTTGAGTGTTTATGATTTCATAAGTGTGCCCATTGATCGATTTATGGGCTTTGCTTTGTTTTGTATATTTTGTTTGCGAGTTTTACATTTTTTCAATCTAACGGCCTGTTCAATAATAATAATAATAATAACAACAACAAAAACAATAACAACTATAAACTTGATTGGATATAGGAATAGAGTAAAGGAGCAGGGTTAAATCATAAATAAAATTAAAGAGGATAGGGTTAGAGTGAGAAATACCACAGGACAAAATTTGAGTGGAGTAGGTCCAATCTACTAAGGGGAGATAAAAACCATCTAATGCAACAACTGCCAACCTAATTCAGCCCAAATTCATCCAATTGCCACATTTCCCATTCAATGTTGCATTTTTTTTCTCAGGATAATGAAGGGTACCAAAATGGGTAGAATTTTGGATCTTTATACAGTCCATGATACTTGAACTGGTCTTGATAGTGTTTGTTGGGCCTAGTGTCACCACATTTGTGCGTGAGAAATCGTTGATTTCATATGGCCTAAAACTTAATTTGGTTTAATCATTGTATTAAAAACATTCAGAAGAAGCTGGATCAAATTGTTTTAGCCATTTATGTTGAAGGCCCTTCTAAATTATCATAATCAACAAATGAAGCTATTTTTAGGGCCCCTCATGGATTCTGATCAGATGATACAGTAGATTACATCTAAATCTCGCAAAAGAGTCTTAAGAAGGATATAAAGCCAGATATCTCTCTCAGTATTGTGGGCCGACTGTGGGCCAGCTGCAGCGACTGGACACTGCAAGGTTTCTGCACATGTTTTCTTGGTACTTGAAAGAGAGAGAAGGGGAGGGTGGTTGAGAAAAAAAAGAAAAAAATCGTGGGACTTTACTATTAAAGTAAAAGTAATGTAAAGTATCAAAATAAGAGAAAATAAAATATAATGGAATTATGACGGTATTTAAATTTGTAGAGAATCTTTTTAACTTTTTGTATAAAAAGTGAATATTTTTTTCATTTAATAGAAGAAGAATGTTATTTTTTTATTTTATTTTTTTTTAAATCGATGAAATTTTAAAAATATGTACTTTTGATGTGTCTCTTCTCGAAAGAAAAAAGAAAAAAAAAGAGACTTTATATTACATTTATTTTCCTAATAAATTTCCAAACCGGGGGTAGTAAAAGTAGAAGTAAGTAAAAGTCACCTTCATCTACGAAATTGTCATAAAGCAATTTGGATAACAAATTTTTCTTTCGCCAACATTGACAATGAAAATCTACTGTGGTAGACAGTGAGGAGACACACTTTCTTACCTTCTCCTCTCTCTCTCTCTCTCTCTCTCTCTCTCTCTCTCATCCACACATTTACTGACGCCTCACTATTTTGTTCTTTTTCATCATGCTCCATGATTTGTGTTTTGATTTTTTGCTGAAAAATCTTGACAAAAATGTGACCTAATAGACCACCGACTCGGATATATATGCTAAAAAGGATGAGGATGTGAGACAGGAGATGCCGACAAAGGACAATACAGACCACATGATCCTTTTTTTTCTAAAGAATCATATGATTGCTAGGAAATGATATCATTTCTTAAGGAGGATACACTAAGATAATAATGAGTTCATCTTACATGGGGTTTAATTAGATTTGGTTAATGATGTGATTAGGGGAAACCAGAATTAATGTAAAACACACACTTAGAGTTATAAGATGCAGCCATTTGTCTAGATTTAAAAGTGACGGGAGTTAGTATGGTGCTATGGGATAATAAAGGTAACTGTTTGGATTACTTTACAAAGGTCATTAATGGTTGCTTCTCAGCGACAGAGTCAAAAGCATTGGCTCTTAAGAAGGCCCTTTCTTGGTTGTTGGATATGGGAGTCTATCGAGCTATTTTTGAAACTGACTCTAAGATTGTTGCTGATGCTTTCAATAATCCTTCTGAGGATTTTTCTGAGTTTGGCTTGCTTATTTCGGAGTGTAGAAGTTATGCAGGTTTAGAATAAGATTTTGTCATTATCTTTGTAAAGAAACAAGCAAACGAGGTTGCTCATGCTGTAGCTAAGGCAGCAGCTTGTTTTCGTGCTAGTCCCTCTATTTGGCAAGAAGCTCTCTCCTTTATAGGAGCACTTCTTGTATCTGATAATTATTGATTAATGAAGTTCCCTTATTTCAAAAAAAAAAAAAAAAAAAATTAGGTAATCTTAACTGCACTGTATAAATAGTCATTTGGCTATTCTCAATAAAATAGTACAATGAACTTGGCAAGATGTCATCCCTAAAAAGGTGGATTGGATTGGCCCATTATGGAGATCACTTCTCAAATCTCTCACAAAATTCAGTGGGTGGGAGGCCCCATTTTGCAAGAAGGATGCTAATAGAGTCGTTGACAGTTTATCTAAGCATGATGATCCATCTGTGGCTCTTTTTAGTACTTGCTTACCTCCAGCAACTCATGTCTTATATCTGTAGGATCTCCCTAATGTTACTAGATACAAATCGATGTTCGCAGAGCACCAACATTTTCTTCATCTGAGGATTGTTAGTCCAGTGCCTTATTTTGGGTTTTAGGGTGTATTTTTCTTTTGTTTTCTGCTTCTGTATGTTCATTGCTCTAAAAAAAAAAAAAAAAGTTGGATTGGCAGGAGACACCTTTTCTAAATCATGCAACTCTCTTATGCTACTAGCTATCACATTCAATGTCTTTGTAAGACAATCGCATGAGGAAATCTTCTTTTCTAAATCACCCGACACTCTCATGTTACTATCACATTCAATGTCTTTGTAAGACAATCGCATGAGGAAATACTAGAAAGTGAATAAAACAAGGATCCTGGCAATCTCTTGGGAAACACTTGGGACCATTCTGGGCCTAATCCTCATGGGTTGCACAAAAAGTTAGCTTGACAATGGGGCCTGAAAGACTCAATGTAATTAATGCTCTTGCATCCAGCCGGCCCCCACTCTCATGAATTGTGATTGGCACTCTTAGAAAACTTATTTTAGATGTGCACCCCATCCAAGTAGTTTATTCAATTTCTCATCTAATTACAAAAGTTTTGGCAAGTCTTACAACAGCTTCTTATTAAGTACTACTAATCACACAACAAATAATATTGATGATTTGTTGGAGCCCATCTGCTCCTCATGTCCAAGTGTTGCATCCAAGATTCTGGCCACTTTTGAAGTGGGAGCAAATTATAAGGAATAATAAATACTCTTTTAAGATAACAACAACAACATCATCACAACAGAAATCTTACCATTATTCATACATCAAACAATCATTCTTTTTAAAACATCCAAACGCTGTAAGCAAAGAAGTACAAATTATCTCGGATCTAGAATAACCCCATAGAAGATTACAGCTGCAAACCAGATAACCAAACACTCTCATTTCTTACATATCTGAAATTTTGAGTAGAAGCTATTATAACCCAACTGGTGATATTAGGAAAGTATAGAAAACTAGCACTGATATCTCCATAACTGGCTTTTACACATCTCTGTCCCTCCTGCATTCAGGTGGCATTGCAGCATACCTTGATTTATCAGTACAGTAATTGTAAATTGTGTATTTCGAGCGGACCCAGCTTAGCCTCCTGTACTGCAGCCCATCAAGGTCTTGGAACTCCTTCTGGTCCCACCAGCGTTTGCCTTGTGTGGCGCAGAACTTTTCATTGACTGATGCCTCACAACCATCAATGTGGAAGCCTTTGTATTGGGCCACAAATGGGGCCTTGCTCCAATCGGTCTTCTCGAGCCCGCCTCGAGTGGCCCAGTCATCTGCATTCCAAAGGCTTGAATAGATCTTCATGGGCTGGTTGAATGGGAATCTCACACCCAAGTCCTTGCTGTTCTTGAAGATTCTGATGGGGACATCGTCCACAAAGAAACTGGTAGGACCAAGGCAATGAAAGAAGGAAGATTTCAGTGTTTCTGATATTAGTAGGAGAAACAAAACTAAGGATGTCAATGGATTTGCTTTATTTTAATTTTTTGATTGGGTCCAATCAATATTTGGGTCTTGATTTGAGTCCATGGTCTCATGACCATCAAATAAATGGTTGTCTCTGGGTCCAGTCCGGTTCATGCCGGATTACTTGGTAACCTGTATAACAAACTTCCCAAGGCAGGACCCAAAAAAGTCCAGGATGGTCCCAGATTTTGGGACCTTTGACAAATGGAACCAACCTGTTCACATCCCTCTGCATAAAACTATCCACTTGTCCCTCCAAAATATCCAAGTTTCTCATACTTAAGTTACTCATGTTCCAACAGAATATGAATTGTAGGTAATGAGGTGGTAACAATCATTATCAAATCCTAACACCACCATGGATTGAATTGAAAATTTTTATTTTAGGATTTTTATTGCCTTTGATCATCTTATGATAATGATATTTTGGACCATCACTATCCATTTGACATGTATCAGTAGTATATGGTGATGTATTAGCTAGCCCTTCTTTTCTTTTCTTTCTGCCGTTTGGCACCCTTTCAATTCACAATGGCTGCTGACGTTCATCCCAGTTTTCTCTTTCTCCCACCCTCTCCTGTTATAAGGTTAGAGGAAGGAGGAAGATAAAAGAGAGACAAAATAAGCCCAGCCTTTTCTTTATGCCGGAAACGGGGTCGACCGCCGAAAAAGACCTCTACTCCAAAGAACTGTGAAAAAATTAGACATTAATTTGAAATAACTAAGATAACTTAGGAGTAGGGGGAGCAGCATTCGTAGCGTTTGCCCTCCCGTGTCGCGTATTTGAAACCACCTCATATTTGCCTGGTGTGCATTTGTGCGTTATACCGTATACCCACCTCATAAAAAAATAATAAGTTAATCAAGGTGTCTTCTTTTTTTTTTTTCCTGAAAATGTGGAAGAACTCAGTTTTCCTTTATCCAACTAATAAGCATTTTTAAGGGTATTTTCTCAAAGAACATTTTTAAGGGTTTTTAAGGGTATTTATTTTTATTCCTTTTCTTTGAAGTAGCCTTATTGGACCACTTAATGAAGAGAGAAAATCTGACAGGGAGTTAATGCCATTGGCTCTCAGGATTGTGCACAAGGATCCCTATCCTGAACCCAATGGCCGTCTGCACATCACTGTGTGCTCACTGCTCCCCAAGGCTCTGCTTTGGGCATTGTGAAGTTTAGAACTCGTACAGACAAAGGGAATCTGAGGACTAAAAAAATTAGCATGCCCTGCATACTAATCCATACCAGTTTTCAGGGCTTGACTGTTGGCTAACATACTGCTTGATCCTTGTTAGTAAGGAAGAAAGTCTCTTGCCAAAAAAAAAAACTAAGGAAGAAAGTAAGTCCTTTTGGGGTCGTCTTCTTGTAGAGAAGTGTCTACAAGGTAAAGAATTTTACGGGGTCTATACTATTTTGTTTACCAGTGTGAGAGGTCTAAAATAAATGTGTTTTTTTTATACTATGTACTAATCAGAAGTCTTAGAAGGAGCAGAACTTAAGTCTACCCAAAAAAAAAAGAAGAGAACTTACACTATCTGATACATGTTCCACAGAACTGAGTAGGAATGGTAGTCTTTAGTTGGGTCAAACCAGAGATAAATCCTCTGTTCTCTGTTTCCCTTTCCTCCGGTGAAGACATTTGTCTGTACAATGTAGGGCTGGTTGCTTCTGTTCCCCAAGAACTCAAAGTCTATCTCATCATGCTCCGAGTTCTGAGAAGAAAGCTGGAAAAACAAACAAAGCAAAGAAACTACTGATTACTGAACAAAATGGAAATCTTTCAGCTCAATCCTTGAAAGGAACCTCAATCTTATATCTTAAGTCAATCTCGCCATGCTAACATTACTTACATAGAATGCAGTCACAGTTCCAGCTGAATCTCCCGGAACCATCTTTATTCTCATGCTGAAGTGGCCAAACAAGTAAGAGCCCTTGGATTGAAAACCAGTGCCTTAAGACAGGGGAAAAAACCACTCAATACTCACATAGAAAAATATATTGAAATATTGGAATTTGTACTTTAGAACTATTTTTTTCTGTAATCTTACCCGTGTATTTATCTAAGACAAGGTGAACTTCAGAACCCCCATTTAAGTATTTGATGTGATCATAAGCCCATGTGGGCACATAGTTTTTCTGAAATGCTACATCTATTGGTGTTCTGGGTGGAGCTGCTAAGATAACAGAGGGGAAGAGCAAGGAAGATAAACAGAGAACAATGAGAAAGGTAGCCATTTCTGCAGAAGGAAGCAAACTTAAGAGGTGATAAGCTCTCATAGAGGTTATGAGAAATGAAGATGGATAGGAACCAGGAAGTATGTTCAAGTACTCTCAGATGGCAGAAAAGCTTCTTTGGAAAAAATATAGGGGATTGCAAGTTTTTATACTGGGAGTTGGATTACATTATTTGGAGGTACTCGTGCAGGTCCCATGGTTGTTTCCAGCTGTGGATATAACACACAGCTGGTTCTCTCTGTTTTAGGGTCTTCAATAATTTCAATTCACATTGAACTGTCGGTGGTATACTGGTGTTGGGAAGAGTGTCTTAAACTTAGAAATAACCATTTCCAATATTCTTATACATCCATTGTGGCTGAGGATAGCAACTGTTTGGGCGTGATTGTTGGCAAGAATTCTCTGGGTTTCATGAATTCTCTAGCGTTGTTCTCCACCTGATCTCATAAATGCTGAAGTTTAATGTAGCATGTCAAAATGAAATTTTACAGTGCTGGTTTTATTATTTTTCACCATTCAAGCATGGAATTCAGATTTCCTGAGGGACAACCGCTGTCATTGTTGTTAAGAATTTCTCACATAGAGAATTTGCATTACAATTACGTCAAACAAATGCCCCCTGGGGGTTTAGCATGGGCAGGGCTAAACATGAACAAGAGTCACACCAACCAAGTCATATATATATATATATATATATATAGGGAATGTTCATCTGCATCTATCCCTCACCATAGGGTGATGAGCACTTTCTTCTTTTGCACATGAAGACAAGGGAGTGTACCTCACCTATGTACTTGAAAAAATCACTTTTGTACTTGAAAATTCTCATTTATGGAAGTGTCCCTTACCCTATGGTGAGAGATAGATGCACATGAACATTCCCCTATATATATATATATATATATATATGGCCGGCGATGAATTTATATTTTGTGATATCAAACCTGTCTTATGACTAGTGTAGAAAGTCTCTCGGTTCAATTTCAAAGATTTTTATATTTTAAATATTAAAATACAGGAGATTAAATTACATGTTTCTGTTGCATGAGAAATGCATTGAAGTCGGGAATCACCACTCTTAATTTCTTTGGTACGTACATCTCGTGCTACATAAATTATATATCATAATTTATTAAGAAATTTAAAAAGTTGCTAGGAGTAGGATGGGTAAAGGCAGCCAATACCTGAATTCGCTTAAGCCATTTGAGTCAAATTATGAACTTCTATCCTCCCCTTAAACAAGTAATAATAATAACAACAACGACAACGACAATGATGATAGTAATAACGATGACGATGGTAATGATAAACTGCAAAACCTGCTCCTTATGTGGCCAGTTGGGGAGGTCAGCCATTTAACCCATTGTGTGAGGCCCCACTCGGGTATTCGAACGACTTTATCGGTATCCGAAATTGGGGCGCTACACATCGTCATCCTTACTTTAGGTTGTCGGTATTTTATATGTATGTATGTATAAAAATATAGGCTAAATTGGGCTGCTTGTAAGCATAAATTTACTGAGATTTAAGAGTTTCATGGGTTCTTTTTACCATCTTAGTGATCTCAAGCTCTTGCAAAAGGCCACAGTTACATTGGCAGGTAAAAATCTTTTTATGCTTCCGACAAACAAATCCTGCTTTTTGGGGGTCAATCAGAAACATGGCATGCAAGACCCACTTTCAATTAGTCAAAAGAGTCTGGTGACTCTGTCTGCAGCCTGCTTTTCAGGGTCCTAATTGTCATATTCATAAAACTGGTTTCGGATGACAGAAAGGCCTCCAAAATAAAGTAACCCAAAGCAAGATCTCTAACCAGGTGATGCTGCTAATGGTCTAATCCAAACTTACAAACATCAGAAAAGGATTGACCTGTAAATATCTCACTGAGTATCCCATGGATTCTCTGATTAGCCCTTCAATTAAGGTTGGGAATAAGATATTTTTGTTTCGATCTTGGGTTGCGACATGAGTAAGGATGACAGAGAAGAGACGGCCAAGGATCAAGCAGATGATGGATCAAACCTCTCATCAGGTGGGTCCCACTCTGGAGGGTGTCCATTGGTAGTATCCCTTGAAGATTTGGTTCTCTGCCAGAGTAATCAGAGCTGCTTCATCACATGCCACATGCCACATGCCACATGCCACATGCCACATGCTTGGTTGGTTGTCATGTAACTCAAAAAACTGGCTCAAACAGAAATAGACAAATTAGTTCCCAGAAATAGAAGGGAAACGGTTCAAAACCCAATTAATTTCCAGTTTCTTTATTGGAGTATTTTACTTGGAAATTCTGGGTCCATTTGTTCCATTAGAACCGAATTTCTGAGAGTTCCAAGAAATGCATTTCCATTACAAGTAGCTAAAATTAAATAAAATCAAAGTGAAGATCCATGAATGTCCATCAAATTATCTCTTATTAGCTGAAAAAGAATTACACAGCCATTACTCCTAGTAAATCAAATACTAGAGAAAGTTGGGTTCATTTCTTATATTCTACAAACCTTATCAATTTATATTCCTTCCTTGGAAGTTGGAACACTTTGTGACCTTGAAATGCTCTGAATTTAATTCCATGCAAATTAAAATTTTGAATATGAGGCATAGTTTCTTTTCTTTTCTTTTCTTTTTTTTTTTTTTGAATGGTTAAATTCATTATAAAGGAACAGCCAGTACATTACTGACATGTTTACAAATTACAACATCCAGGAGTTGTTTCTTTGAGAAGAGTCTTTGAATAATGAAAAGTATTTACTTCAGAGTGCTTAGTACCTCAAGTTGGATGATGAAAAGAATGTAAGCATGTAAACTGCCCTACAGTTTCATTGTTGAAACCCTTGAGTTTCAATGTCGAAACATATTTAAAACTTCTCATTTAAAAACTGAAGAAAACTTCGAGCTTTGCATGTCATCAATCTGATGATTCTTATAACACCGATCAAAAAACTGTGAGCTGATGAACCAGGTGGGACAGTGAGTTTTAGTTGTTTGGAATGTTGAATGAACCTAAATGATGTATTAAAATATATCTTTTGTCGTCCCTTCATATGAATAAGTTTTGATGTCTGAAATCTTTTGATGTTGAAAATTTAATTTGATCAATTCCAAATACATTCAAATATCCAAATCAGGAAGTTTCAATACGAAAATTTAAGGGTCTTTTCGTATTTTTAAAATATGTGTGCTACAAAAAAAAAAAAAAATCACCCTGGCACCTAACAAGGGGGCTTGGACTCATGAGAGACCCTAAAGACTTTGATACAACCTTTGATCTTTGAAGACGAAAAAAGCGGAGTCGATACCAAAACTTCTAACTCTGAAAGATAGAGGAATAGTGATCCTTACCACTCGGTCAACCCTATAATGTTAAGAAATGCAGGTTATGTATTGGATTTAGCGTAGTCCATTAATGCTGTTTTGGGTTAGACCTTTGAGATCATTGGATAAAGAGGGTCCCTAGTGCCTACTCCATTTTCATCCTACTTTCAATTGGAATGGGTCAAAGTTTGTCTGGATACTTGTTTTTTGTTTATTTGGTAGAAGTCCGGATACTTGTTCTTACCCATATTTTGACACACAGATGGAGGGTCTAGACCATAGAGCTGCAACTAGGGCTAGTTGGGTTCTGGGCCTATCTCAATCTCAATCAACAGATTAATAAAACTGCAGCAACAACCTTATCTTCATTCCATGAGGGCTCAATTAAACTAACGCAATACATTATACATGTATGGAATGACATGAGTATCGGCTGGTACACAGATATGTATCCTACTGGCCACCCTAGGCTTGAAAGTAACACTTCAACTACCATCCCTCTTCAGCTTTATTTAATTAGTTGTCAATATAATAAGAACTACAATAGATAAGCCTTCCAACCAAACAAATTAAAAACCTTTCAGTAGCATCCTTCCATGTTTCCTACAAATATGCTTTACTTATCATCAATCCAACCTACTTGCAAACACCTACTTTATTTGAAGTGACATTGGTCCTAGTTTGGCAATGCTTTGGACATTAATAACACTTGACTTTTTAACCATAAACTTGCATTTTGCATCATAACTAACCATTAGATCTCAATAAGCTAAAACCAAGGGCTAGACCCTAATTCACATACCATATCCTATCCTTTCCCCTCTTTTCCTTGGTTGCATTCAGGCATGGGCTCAAAAAAATTTTTGACAAATGCTTACACTAGATTGTTTGGAGTTCTATATTTGATATTCAACTTTGTTGTGTTTGGAGTTTTATATTTGATATTTGATATTCAACTTTGTTGATTCGCCATATTAAAGACTTGATTTTCATTAGGTGAGTCCTATGTGAAGCCACAGGTTGCTGAAGCCATTTCATTGCTGAACCTTTGTGCTTCCCAACTTATTCCCACCATTTGTTTATCCTATCTTCCTTAATTAGAGGGTTAACTTTACTGAAGAGTGGAATGCAATTGAGAGCTCATGCAACCCATGTGCTACCAAAATAAAAGTGAAAGAAAAAAAAAAAACTCTCTCAAATCTTCACCTCATTTAATATTCTTTATCTGCTTTTATTGATCTGCCACATATGATCATTCAATTTTCGTGACCCAAATTTATTCCCTGTGAGTTCACTTTTTGAAACTGGTGTGACCATAGTTTATTGTTTGGGTTTCAATTCCAAGAAATTTATACCATATAAAATCCATCTATCCACCTATACCTGTTGTTATAATATTTCCCCGTACCATCATCAATCCATTTCCCTCACTCAAATTTATTCCCTCAGTTATCGGTTTGAGCCTGCTATATATTATAAGTGATGGTTGGAATAAATTTGAGCTCATCTCTGATCAACTGCATTCAATGTTTAGACTTAAAAGATTATGTAATATGGAAGATTATCTTTTTATTTTTTTCTCCTTATTTTATTGTTATTTATAATTTTTTAGCATTTAATTCATTTTTAAGCTAACCCCAATATAGTTGGAAAAATGCTCTAATATGCCGTTGATGATGATAATTTGATCTATTTTTAAATATGTTAAAAATTATTTTCTGAAAAAGAAATGACTCTCCTGAGTCATTGCGTTGGCTCTCAAAGTCAAATTTCTTGAATTGGATGAGTCGATACTAAGTTACGAGTCTTCCAACCTTGCTATAATCAATGGTTACTATTTGGGTATTAATCACAATAAATTTGTTAGGAAGTTTGACAATGAGGAAGTTGCCAAGATGCTGGCGAACCCAACCATCGCATAGATGACTAAGGATTGATCCCTCGCTTAATCCCTCTTTTATATACGAGTCTTTTTGCCCCGCATGTGGAGGTGTACTCTTCTCACATGTGTGAGTTCCCTCCTTGCATGGGTGCTTCATGGCGGGTACCAAAAAATTTTTTAAAACAATATCACAAAAAGACTCCAACACGTAAAGTCCACTATCCACTTCCAATCCTCATAACTGCCAAGCATTGTTCGGTGGGTCTGATAAAAATAAATTGATCATATCCCTGAGATGGTTGGAATCTTGTTCATCATCATAACAGAGACTTTGCATTGACCTGACATTTGAGAGTAGTCATCACCTCCCCTGTTCCCTACCTGGTAAAGCACGTGGAACTTTGATATATGGATTGGCAACACTTGCAATCTGATTTGATGAGTCTTTAAAAATCCAAAGTCTAGTTTTTCTTTTCTTGTTTGGGAGTCCCTGTTGCAACTGTCGACAGTGATTTCCTGCCACGGCTCTGTTTGGATGCCGAGAAATCAGGTAGGAAAAGTTAAGGGCCTTGGAAAGGAGAATATGGTGTAAGAAAAGAATGCAGTTCAAATTTCTTCTACTCTGGCCTATTTACAAGGCTTGATTATCCAACATTCAAATAAAAACTTGGAAGAAGAAATTTGATTTTTCTTTACCCGTGCTGAGCAAGGGAAGGAAAAGTTGAAGACATGTAGTTCAAATCCC
Organism: Camphora micrantha; assembly: GCA_003546025.1. Classification (NCBI taxonomy): domain Eukaryota; kingdom Viridiplantae; phylum Streptophyta; class Magnoliopsida; order Laurales; family Lauraceae; genus Camphora; species Camphora micrantha. The sequence continues at coordinate 71,321,589 of QPKB01000001.1, forward strand.
ATTATATAGAAAGATTTTTCACGATGGGATTCATCATTTAAATGATTTAATAAGTGGATTGACTATTTTTTTATGGCACATTTTATGGTTATGGTTTATCTCAAATATTAAAAGGCAAATCAATTTTCAAAGTATGTTGAATAACACGCACAAAAACGTTCTTGGTATAAATAGAATTTCGGGTTAATTAGATAAAGATAAATCTTCATGTGAAAACTCTCTTACGGTGAGGGCAACATAATAGGGTACACCTTATGATCCTTAGATTTTTTTTATCCCTAGATTGTCTATGTAGGACTATACGTAAGGCGTGGTTTGCCCGGACCTGTATCTATTAAGGGTGTGTTTGATGGTAGTCGCTTCGAGTTTGGAGCAGGCTGTGACTAAGATCAAGCTTCAATCAAGTTCGGACTTTGGCTACCCTCCTTACCTTGCATATAACTACTTTAAATAATTTTTTTTTAATAAAGTGGTATGAATATAGTATATCTCAAAAATTAAGTTGCCTCTTAGGTACATTTAAATGTATGATTTTTTCAACATAAAAATCTTAATATTAAACTTCACATATATCCGTCGACAGATTTGATATCACAAATTATAAGATCGATAAAACTAGATGAGTGTTAAGGTGAAAGCATATATAGTATTTGATCAGTTATGAAGCGAAATAGGTGTGAGTAAAGTTAAAATTAGGTCTTTGATTATTTGATTTATTGGCTTTTTCGCGTCCAAAGAAAGCGAGGCTAGGGATCTAATTCTGGTTTCAGTAGTTAATCGTTCCAGAACCGAAACCTGGTTTTGGGTCCAGTACAAAAATTCAGCCCCCATACAAAAACAGTTTCGATACTGGATCCATAATCAACATAGTTTTAAATAGCAGTGGCAATTTGATCATGCACACCAAGCATTCCATCTTCGAAATTGCTGTGGCCAACTGCAGAAAGGAACTTTATTAGTTTGAAATCACATCCTTCAATATCTATTGGAATCGAATATAGAACAAAATAATAGGGGCATGGAAATAGGGGTCAAACTTGATATTTGGCATGGTGATATTTTCATCCCCTCTGATTCCATCTAGGAATGGACCCCATTGAAAGTGGGCCCTTAGAAATTTCTCACGATGACTATGATCTCGAGTATGTTATAAATAGAGTCCGTTCACAATCTTGGCCGATAAATTTTATAGCCACATTGTTCTCTTGTGCAATTCTACGAATTCTTTAAAATTGGAGTCTTAAGTGATGGACAGATTAAGACCGATCACAATAGAGAAACCACAGGATACAAAGTCATAGGTGTCAAATTCAGACCATGATAGTTCTATGTTTAATTATTTTGGAGATAAAAGTTTTAAGAATTTACAATAATAATGATTTGATTGGTAATTGGATAATGACGGTAGGACTACTCTTATACATGGCAACAACTGCCTCAAAACAGTTTAAAAATATATAATTTTCGCAAAGCTGTTCGTAAAGAAAAGGACGCTCTAAACGTGACTATTTTACCCTTAAGCTTGCGATATCTTAGGACTGTAGGATATCCCATGGTGCGATTTTTCCCTTCTTGCCAAAACACAAAGAACATGTTCACCACGAATTTAAAACTCTATTATATCTTTGTCGTTTCTATTTGTTGATTCATGAGTTTGGGCTCTTACTATACTTTTCTATCATCTAGAGTTCATCCACTTCAGTCATCACAAGAGATATGTGGGCTCTATCTTCTCTGTAACCCCTAAGCCACTGAAAGATAACTACCTTATCTGTAAAGGAAGTTCCAAAGAATGAAGAAGGAAAATGGACTGAAAGTATATCTTCTTGCCATTTCAGAAGCAAGATTGTAAGATGAAAAGAAAGGGAAAACCATAAGAGAATTGAAAATGATGAACCTTAGTGAGAAGGGTTTTTATCGCAATTGTTTTTCTCTATTTATCAGAAAATAACAAACTATTCGGTAGAAAGGAAGAGGGTGAAAGATTTCTGGATTTGTGAGATATCGTACAACCATAGGATATCGTACAAAATTTAAGGGTAAAATCGATCGTAACTTTCAGAGCGTCCTTTCCTGTACGAACAACTTAGCGGAAATTATGTTATTTTCTACCATTTTACGGCGAATTATCGGATATAAGAGCAGTTGTATGATCATTATCCCTTGGTAATTTAGTAGAAGGTAAGATTAGGCACGGCCACTGTTACTTATTGTGTTTGACCGTGGTAGGGCTTGTAGGTGTTGTAGAGAATGTCGAGTTAGCCCCCAAAACACATAAATACTGCTCCATATTGTTTAGATCGTTTTGGATTTTAACACATTATTTTGGATTAGTATTTAAAATTGAGAAGATTAGTGGAGGCGACAGAGAGGTCCCTAGAATTGTAATTAGGGAATTTACCAAAAGCATTTTTCACAATAATAAACTCTAACTTCTTTTCCATTATTGCCTCTAACCATACACAAACGGGAAAATAGACCCCACGAGCAGAAAGAAGGTAACGTATCCAGAGTTCAAACTCTAGACAGCCAGATGGTGAAAACTGCCGCTACTTACTAATGAGATAAGTGGTCATTTTCATCGTTGCCTCTACTTACTTGGACAAGGTGGAAGTTCTTTTTTCCCAAAGACGGACAAGGTAGAAGTTGAGTAGCATTAGGGGTACTAAACACAAGTTGTTCACCCCTGATCTTGACATGGAGGTAGATGGTTTAACTAGTTCGGCTGGCTTCTTCATTGGCTTCCTAAATTTCAATGAGGATTCTAGTGGGACTGTGAGGGCTTGGTGGTCCCCACGCATTTTTTTGCCCATAAGCCTCAGCGGCTATTTTACCGACATGGTCAACAATAATCCCTTAAATCATACAGTATACACACGTAAAACATAATCCGGAGAGCTTCTTCCCCAGCCATTGATAGAGAAAACAATCTCTATATGTGTTTGGTAGAAGGATCCAAGGAAACATGGAAAAATCTTCTCAAAGAGATTTGCAGAAAACCATCAAGGCCGGCGATCTTTAGCCTGACGTCGCTCTCCGATTTTGCGTTTGCCAGATCGTTTTTGATTCAAGATCATCTAGGTCGAGACACACTTAATGTTAATGAAAGCTTAATACAATGTCCAATGATAGTGCTGTGTTATATATTACATTGGAATCATGATGATTATAAGAGTTAGATACCTTGCAAACTACAATGTCCAGGCAACGTAATATGAATGTATGGACTGGTTTTAAGTAGGAGGCTGTGGGGACCATGGAAGGGTTGCTCCTTCAGGGCTCTCCCATCTTGTGAGAAGAAGAGTGATTTTCTTACCTTGCAAGGGGGTATCTCACTCAGCTACCGATGATCAACTAAACAGATCAAATCCCAAGGGGTTTACCGAGTGGTTAGGACCACGTTTCCTCTCTCTTCTGGAGTTAGAAGTTCGGCTATCGATCATTAGTTTCTCCCTTTTCAGGAACCAAATGTTGAGTTTAACTAGTGCTACCACTTGGAGGCTACAATCAATTTGTAATTTCATTTTAATAAGAGTTGGTCTTGATACATGAGTGACTCTGGTAACATGAAAAAAAGAAAACAAACAACTTCAAATCAGCATTGGGATATAAAAGCAAAATTACAGCATAAGCAGGCTTCAATTAATGCATAAAAAATAGGACCCAGGAGCTTAGATATGGGATCTGGGCCACTTGGTGTAGAAGTATTCTTTTTTCTAGAAATCTGTCACAGGCTCTGAAAGCTACCTGGGGACATATATAATACAGAGCCTTTGAAAGAAAATAAGAGAGAAAGATAGAGAGAGAGAGAGAGAGAGAGAGAGAGAGAGAGAGAGAGAGAGTATGGCTTGGAATTGTCAGCTCTTATGTGGGTCGAAGTAGAGTGGCTGGCCACTATGAAACACCACTGCAGAATCCACAAGAAGGTTAAGAAGGCATGCATCACCTCTTGCAAGAATAAGGCAATAAGGAATTCTGTATGATTTTATAAGATTGGAGTCACCACTAATTTATCTTATGATGAATTAGAACATGCGGCAAAGTGCGCTAATTGTTCGACTGCATGTAGCACGGTTAACTAAAAATTCTAGTTAAGAAGGGGTTTGGTTAAAATGTAACTCCGGAAGGTGTTTTTCTTTTCTTCTCAATCAATGTGGGAAGGTGTTAGAAACCCCTAAATCACTTGTAAACTTTCCTTTTTTTTCCTTCAAACAATATGATCTACAAATTAAGCTTCTAAAACACTATTTTCGTAAAATGGAATGATAGTGTTAGTCCACTTTTAGAGCAATGATAAATTACTTGGGCTGTGAGAGGATAGATTAGGGCTTGATACATGGCAAAGGAAGAAAAAGCTTGTTCGTGTCACAAATGGCACACTAAAGCAAAATAAGAGAGAGAAAAAAAAAAAAAAGAAAACGAAAAAGGAAAGGGTATTGATGTAAAGCAGAGGAAGAGTGCTCGCTAAAACACTCAAATCATGGTTGGCCCACCATAGTCTCACACATACGCTCAAGGATCGATCCTTCCGTCCTCAAATGAAACATAGCCCAATATAGAAAAATAAAATAAAAAAAGTAGAGGATGAGCAAGTAAATTGTAATAAATATAAATCATACTTCAGGAAGTAGAAGGATATGTAGGTAAAAGTCCAAAACTTTGGGACGTTTTAGATTTTTTTTTAAGTTAAAAAGAAAAAAATCTTGTTAAGGCAAAGAAGGTTAGATAACAATAGGTCACCCTCTTTCTTTTTTTTTTTTTTTTTGTCCTAATCCAAAATTCTATGAATTCTTTGCAAATTTCCCTTATCAAAATTCCAAGAATTCATGTTTGGGAGAATTTCGAATTCTTAAAAAGTTGTCTCCTATGAAATTTCAAATTCCTCTTTTTGATGGAAGATTTGAAATTCTAATAAATGATATAGAGAGTGAAATTCCAAGAATTCCAAGAGATTTTTTGGGTGATTGAAATTTGAAAATCTAATAAAGAAACACAGTATTTCAAATACTAGGAAACTAGTCATAAATTTCGGTAGACAAACAGGCGCTAAAGGTACATTTCTTATAGTTAGTCAATTTAGTTTTTGTTTTTGGTGCGGGAGAAAAACTAGTGGGAGGGAACTCTTACCCTTTTTTGGAAAGAAGGAAGGGTTTTCTTCCCCTTCCGATCCATAAAAAGCTATTTTCGTAAAATGGAATGATAGTGTTAGTCCACTTTTAGAGCAATGATAAATTTCTTGGCCTGTTATAAGATAGATTAGGGCTTGCTACACGGCAAAGGAAGAAAAAGCTTGTTTGTGTCACAAATGGCACACAAGCAAAATAATAGAAAAAAAAAAAAGGAAAACGAAAAGGGAAAGGGTATTGATGTAAAGCAGCGGAAGAATGCTAGCTAAAACACTCAAATCATGATTGGCACTGTAGTCTCACACACATGCGCAAGGATCGATCATTCTATCCTCAATTGAAACATAGCCAAACATAGGAAAATAAAAAAAAAAATTAAAGTAGAGGATGTGCAAAGTAAATTGTAATAGATATAAATCGTACTTCAGGAAGTAGCAGGATATGTAGATAAAAGTCCAAAACTATTGGACGTTTTAGATTTTTTTTTTTTAAGTTAAAAAAAAAATTCTTGTTGAGATAACAATAGATCATCCTCTTTCTCTTTTTTTTTTTTTTTTTTTCCTAATCTAAAATTCTATGAATTCTTTACAAATTTCCCTTATCAGAATTCTAAGAATTCATGTCTGGGAGAATTTCAAATTCTCTTAAAGTTGTCCCTTTAGGTGGAATTCTAAATTCCTCTTTTTGATGGAGAATTTGAAATTCTAATAAATAAAATAGAGAGTGGAATTCTAATAATTATAAAAGATTTTTTGGGCGGTTGAAATTTAAAATTTTAATAAACAAACACAGTATTCCAAATGCTACGGAACAAGGTATCACGTAATGTTAAAAAAAAAAAAAAAAAAAAAAAGAGCGACCTCCCAAATTGCAGTAATAAATACTGGTAATTAAAGAGGCCTAAAGGTACATATCTTACCGTTAGTCTAGTCAGTTTGGCTTTTGTTTTTGGCGCGGGATAAAAATTGGCGGGAGGGAGGAAGGGTTTTCTTCCCCTTCCGATCCATAAAAGGATGGATAGAGGTGTGCAGATGTTTCTCAATCCTCCACTTTCTTCAATTCTCTCTCTCCATCAATGAATCTCGAATGACCCTCAAGAACACACCTTTCAATCCCAATTCTTCCGATTTCATGGAAATCCAAGACCCCACCAAACGCCCACGAGCAGAACGCCTCTTTTTCTCCAGCAAAAAACCAAGAAATCTCATTTCAAGAACTGGGTTTCTCTATCTGAGATCTCTCGACTCTCCTTTCATCCATTCCAACACCAACTCCCTCCGTAAATTGATTTGTCTGAGGTCGGATCGTCTCTACACTTTTGGTCGAAAAAGACGGCTTTGCGAATTCGTTTTTGACGATTCTCGGGTCAGCAATAGACACTGTCATATTTTCTTTGATGGGTTTGAACGTAGGGTTTTTATTGTGGATGGGTTCTTCTTATCATCTGATATAGACCAGATTAGGAGAAGGTTTCCATGTGGGTCTCAGCGGATGGAGACGTCTGCCTCTTTGAATGGGGTTTTTGTTAATGGAATTAGGATTCAAAGTGGCAGTGTTGTGGATTTGTCTGTTGGGGATGAAGTTTCATTCGTCTGCAGAAGCAGATTGGTCCATAAATCTGGAAATTGGGTTGGGTTTGTGCTTGAAAAGATTGTTTATGCAGAGGACATTGAGGGGAAGCTTGAGAAGAGTTGTGATGCACTTAAGGTGTTTGAGTCAATGCCGGAAAGAGTTGTGAAGGATACTGCTCTCTGTAGATTAGGTAATGAAGAACTGAGTGCGAGAGTGTTGTATCTTCTAAGTAAATGCAGAGGGGCATTGCAGAGTGTTGATCCCATATTGTACATAAGAAAATTTGTGAATTTTGATAAAGGAAAGGTAGTTGCAGTGACTGATAATCATTCATCTCCATTTAACAGGAATAATGTTTTATTGGATTTAAAAGTTTGTAGACGGGCTGAAGTTTCATCAACGAGTAGAAGAAAAAATGGTGAAAATATCTGCAACAGGGAACAGCTCTGTCTCTCTAGTTTGGGCTCCAAAAGAGATTTAGTAAATGGAATGTCGGGCGCTGTAAAAACAGATTCTGTTGTACCTCGTCATGACAAAGTTTGGGCTGCTGAAAACTATTCGATCCAGGCCACTGAATTGTTAATGCCAGAAGAAGTTCAATCCTCTTGTGTTTGTGGTTCTTCAGGACAAATGGAATGTCCAGGAAATTGTAAAGAGAAGGCTGTGGGCAGTTTCTGCAATTCGCATTCAAATAAAGACTCAGGCATTGGTTTGCCTTCAGTCGGGAAAAGATTCTTTCTGAACCGACTTTATTTTGAAGACTCCGGTCTGCTAGATCAGCATACGGCTGTTTCCTTGCCAGAGCTTCTCAATCCAGTGGGAACTCTCTTACGCATATTCATTGCAACTTTTACAAGTGATGTTTTGTGGTATGTGAATTTCTATATCAGTCCGAGCATTTTCATGTGACAGAACATTATTTGTTGAATATCTATTGTTGGGGACTTGTTTGTTTGCTTGTTTGTGCATGCATGTGTGTGTTTTTGTGTGACCGAACATTATTTACTGAATATATATTGGTAGTGTTTGTGCACACATGCGTGTGCATGCGGGTGTGGGTGCGTGCGTTTCCTGCGTGAGTGTTTACTAAATCAGAGGGAAAAAAGCGTGCTTCCTAGTAAGGCGATGTTTTTTCATTTTAAGAGTGATCTCTTTGCATTTTTATTGCATTGACATTTGATGTAAATTTGTGCATTTGTATACTTGATGGTTTTTGTGTACTTAAGAAATTGGATTGAAAGCTTAAATAATTGGATTTTGTGGCGAGTGTGTATTCTGTTCCTATAACTTATGTAAGAATCTTTGACAGGTTTTTGTCATATTGTAAAGTGCCAAATCTTCTCCCAATAACAGTCGCATGTCATAACAGTGAGAGATGTTGGAGTGCCAGCCATGATAAAAGAACCTCAATGCCCTATCCAGATTATCCCAACTTATTAGTTGTGTAAGTACTGCTTTTCAGAGTCGGTTTTCTGAAGAGCTGGATGCTGTGCATTTACCTTCCAACTGTTTCTAATTGCAGATACCCTCCGTTTCCTGATGTTATAGCGTTCGGCAAAGACCGTAAAAAGAAAGGCATTGCATGCCATCATCCAAAATTGATTGTTCTGCAAAGAGAGGATAGTATTCGTATTGTTGTCACTTCAGCAAATTTAGTTTCAAAACAGGTGATTAGATTACTGCACTGCAAGCTTCAGTTTTTAATGCTTCCATGAGATGCTGCTGTGTTCTCAATGGATAGAGGAATATGCTCTTCAATTCCGCCTCTCTCTCTTATTTTTATTTTTAAACTATAAAGGTGCTGACATCTTGAAAAGGAGAAGAGAAAATTGAGAGCAAAGTTGTGGGATGGGATCAAAGTGAGAACACCTCCCTATTTATACTGGAACCTTTCCTTTATAAGTCAGGTACTTATGTACAGCTTATCAAGATAACAATAAATTATAGAAGGATAAAGAAGAATGTGCAAGATATTACAAATGGGATAAATAGAGACCTATGGTGATCTGTGTCATACAATAAAAGGTTATCTCTCTCATCACATTCTGGTGGCCCGAAGGGAACATAAGCTGCTTTTACTTCACATTTACCATGTTTATGAAGCACAAACAATTTCATAACCCTTTGCCAACATGTGGTTTTCACTGTAACTCCTATGGCTTATTGGGCCATAGTAAATTGAACTATCACTTTTCATCACTTATTGTTGGACCTGCCTTGAAGATATGATGGGTTCAATCTTGCCTGTACCAAACGTGAATCTCTACCAGTCATACTCTCAGGCTGAATTATTTCTTTTATATACTTCTTTTAGTTGAGTATCAAAATACTGTTATTATCATTATTCTATATTTTACCCTAATTAGAAGTTAGAACACACTGTAATTTTGATTGAACGGGGCACTTCTGCTAAGTTTTTCCAAAATGATTTTAGACCCCTTAGTGACCGATAATTGCATTTGATCAATTTATTCCAATCCCAAAAATGCCCTTCGTGGCATTGAAGTCTAGGTGTTTTATGTCTTTTAAAAAAGGCAAGTTTGAAAAAAATACCTCTTTAAAGGTGTCATTAGTGGGGGGAGGAGCACCTATGATCAATCTCTTCACACACACCTACCCCCTTGAATAAGCATTGGTCCTAGACTAACGCTACTAATTTGAACATAGTCATAGTTGGATATTATCACAATAGATTTACATGATATATAATGATTAAACTTTGATAACCTTTTTTTTAATTTTATCAATGATCGTTATTCAAAGAAGAAGAAAAAAGAACAAAGGGCTAAGCAAACCACAGCCAGCCTGAGCCCAGCACACGCCACAAACAACAAACCAAACCAAATGATAGACTAAACATCAAAAGAAAGACATAAAAGCAACACTCCTGCCTTTGCAAGACCATCGGCTATAGCATTGGCCCTTACGGAAAATGTGATGAAACGACGCATCCAACTGCCTAGAAATTACCTACACCTCCTCCACCCAATCAGCTAGTCTCCAAGGATGCATTGTCTTCCCAGAACCCCACGTTAAGGTAGAATAAGAATCGCCTTGTAACCTCCCAACTCAACCAATTCTCGACAACCTACTAGCAAAGCAAAGATTTCAGGCTCATTAGCATATGAAGAATCCATGGCGCAGAAAAGTTCCTAACCACATTACCGGAGCAATCCCTTATGACTCCTTCTATACCTCCTCTTCAAATAGAATGAACAAAGGTGCCATCAAAATTTAACTTGAGGACGCTAGAGGAGGAGGCACCCAATCAGCACAACGAACAGACTTTGCATGCCATTCCTCTTTAAAATTACCAGCCCAAGAACTAGAGAGGACAACCAAGGAGGTCCCATCAAGCTCCTTCTGCCTACTTACCCATATCAATTCTGGTCAACTGGCACCATAAAATCTTATCATGGACAAACTTTCACCAAAAACGCCACTGCTGAACAGATCTTCAACTGAGTGTGGCATGACCCAATGCATATAAAAAATATGAAGAACAACAGTCCAAATTCTATGAGCAAAAGAACAATGAATGAGCAAAATGAGGCGCAAATTCTTCATCTCTTGAGCACATAATATACCCATTAACAAGTAAATGATTCCTACGTCTCAGCTTATCTGTAGTATGAATATTATGCATCCTCCCTATCCAACAAGAAATCAACACTCCAGGTGGAACTAGAGGATCCCAAAAACTCTTACAATCAACTACTCCATTTGAATTAGCAGTCAGAGCATTGTAAAAAGAGCTCACCAAAAACTGACTTTTAACATCATGTTTCCAAAGCCTCGCATCCCATTGACCAGCAGACAAAGAAGCCTTAACAAGCATACCCAACATACTAATAAAATCAGTAGTTTCAATATCTGCCATGTTTCTTTGAAACTGTAACTCCCAAACAGCCCTGCCATGCAAAAGACGGAAATTATCAGCAAGGTTGGGAAATTGATGACTCAGCAGCATTTGCCCACACCACTCATCATGCTAGAAACTGACATGCTGCCCATAATGAGCTCTATAGAAAATGAACAGATCAAAATCATCCTTAACAGAAATAGTAGACTTCCATAAACCTAAATTAAGCATTACAATACTTTGATCAAAGTGATATTGCATGTACATCTAGTCCACATGCAAATCTATCCCCTACATCACTTGATTGCGATGCAGCTAGGCGGTCTCCACAAAAGATGATAATTTTTTCAAGGGCATTGTGTAGTGTGACTTATAAAAATGCAAAAATGCTTTGCACTTCTGACACTACAATTATGTAAAGTTACTTAAATTATTACATGCCGCATTTAGGTGGGGCCTATTGGTCCAATCATATATAAGAGCATTGGCATATTAGCTATCTGTAAGAAGTTCCCCTTGTGTGATTAGTGTCGACCAATGAATCAAAGGCAATACCATCCAATGCTTCCATATTTACCTTCCACTTTTATTTCTTTCAATAAAATGATCGATAATGTTTGACGGGGCTGGTTTTAATATTATATAGATATCAAATATGGCAAACCCTTTTTTGTGACAGGCCCTATGAATTCTTGTACAGGGAGAGTGCTAAATTGCTTCTGAAAGTACATCTGAGGCCCACATTGATGCATCCATTGGGTTAAGGGAATGTTAGGGGTAGGTTGTCGATTAAGGGTTGGACTAATCAAATCATCCTAACTCTTTAACTTTAGGGCCTAATAGTTTAGTTGCTCTTAAGTGTATACTTTTGTGCAAATTTAATAAAATGGTGCATAATGGTTGGATCAGTGTTAAATTGGCCAAATATTGATCTAAGGCCATGAAAGTGGACGATAGAAATTGAATAGGACTTTTTAGATTAATTATCCACAATATCAAGTCCACCAGAAATGGATGGCTGAAATTGAAACTGTCCTATATTTGCTGACCATCAATTTCATGTCCATAGAATGGGTTGCAAGAAATATCTAGTGGACCTAAGTTCTTATTGAACAAGTCCCATCTTGTATGTGGTGTGGTAGTGGGTCCACAAACTTATATGTCCTATTCTTAAAATTGAGTCATGTGATTGTAGAGGATAAAGGTTGTTTATGAGAGTCACACTAGAAATTCTATCATTACTGGGACACTGGCATGACAATTGGATATAGGTCTCCTGGCATAAAGGTGTGGCATAGTGGCTCATCATGAGAAGAGAAATTGTCACACGAGTATCTATACTACCAATTTCACTTAACTTTATTGCCATTTGATCAAAGAAAATGAAAATGGACGATAAATATGGAAGTACTAACCAAATCTTTGCCCTTTGATCAGTCAACCATGTTCATTGGGCTAACTTTATATAGATGCCTAATCTACCATTCTTTTTTTAGATAGTGGGACTAGTGGGCCCTACCTAGACTCCATATATTATAACTCAACTGTCTTTATCTTATTGTATGACATAAGTGCAGTGCATTTTTTTATTTTTTTTTAACAAAACAAACACCTAGGCAATGCACTTAAAATATGACAACTTTTTGTAGGGCTCACCTGGATGCATGGCAATCAAGAGATGTAGAAGTTAACTGGGTCTGGATATGGGTTGGAGATGTATGCAATGTAAGTTTTAATCTAATGGTCATAGCCCTTAACTTTAGGTCCTGAAATGTTTAATGGCTATATATTGTGCAGATATTAGGTGATGAAACTCCAGTGGTATGTAATGTTTGGATCAATGTCAATCTAAGATCAATGCTAATTCGGGTGTGTGTGTGTGTGGGTGGCGGGGGGGGGGGGTGCCCTGGGGGGCCCTGTGTGGGTTTGGTTTAAGGATGTACGCCTCTATATGAATTACGAAAACAAAATAGGAACCATCAAAGAGGAATGCCATGAGAAAATTGCCTTTTTAACAGAGTTAAAAGACAATTGACTTCGATTTGACTTCGATTGCCATGTATGACATCTCTGAGATTGGAATACATTGATATATTGTAGAAATTGTGTACTGACAGGTATTTAAGTCATTTGAAAATAATCGTCAGGATGCATCCTGTAAAATCAGATTTGCCATGTGTTCCAATCAGGAGCCTTATTTTTTAATTTGCATCGGTGTTTCTCTTGAATGTTAATTGCTTATCTCTATCCTATTTCAATAAATGAAAGTGGCTTACACACAATTTCTTTAACATTATATTTTATTATATGAATTTTATTCCTTGATGTTAGGAGAGAACTCCCTCTAAAGCCTTGGCATATTGGCTAGTGAAAAAGGCAAGGATTTTCATCGCATAGAAACAAATTGTTTATACATCATGTAATTTCCTGAAGCATAAAACTTACACTTCGAGAAAAGTAACGCACTGCAGTTGCATAATGGGGGCCCTGCATGGGTTTTGCTTCAATGCAGTCAGAATGTTGATCTTTGCTATTATATTTAAGTGTCTAATATAAAGTTGGCATGGATTACAAAATCGTCTAACTTGTCGTATTCTTTTTAGTTATACATAGAATATCTTTTGATGCCAAAAGGATAAAAGCATTGTCATATTTGATTTTCTAGCTTGATGTTCCGAGGATTGAGCTTTTATAATTTTCCAGCAAATTTATTCCAGATATAGTGCTGATGGAACAGCTTCTGCATTTCATTTCTTTCTCTAACTCATTGCAATTTTTTCTTACTTTGCAGTGGAATAATGTGACAAACACTGTTTGGTGGCAAGACTTTCCCCGTAGAAGTACACCTGACTACTCATCTCTTTTTGCTCACCTTTCCTATGGGGAAATAAATGAAAATCCAAAATCTGATTTTGTTGCTCAGCTAGCTGGATTCATTGCATCCCTTGTAGTTGATGTTCCAACTCAGGCACATTGGATAATGGAGTTGGCTAAGTATGACTTTGGAGGGGCTGTTGGTCACCTTGTTGCCTCTATTCCAGGATTCCATGTGCAGAGTGTTCCTTATCCTTCAGAGGCTGTGCATTTCTTATCTGTAAGTCGTTTTTAATCCATTATGCTAGAAAGCTAGGACGAGAAACTCGAAGAGGGAGTTATATTTTTTCATGAATCAATTTCTTTTTCTTCTGAATTGTTGTTCAAATTACATTTTTGCATGAATCAATTTCTTGTTCTTCTGAATTGAGTGTGCATGCTTGTGGATATTCAGAAAATAGAGGAAAATATAATACTAGTGGTTCAATTAATTTAAGGGGCACCCTAAAAAATTCCTAAATTGAGATATAGAGACTCATGTGCGTTGCAGTTTAAGGATGGAAATGCAACTAGAGAATTTTTTCAATCTAATGTGAATGTTAGGATATGTGTAAGTGCATTGCAAACGACTGAAAACAGAATGTTAGGACCTGGGAGAGTTAAAAAGAAATTACGAAGTATTTTGCATCACAATATACCAAGTAATAATGTCAAGACCCAATCCAGATGGAACTGATTTTGACGGCATTCTGGTGTGAAAAGGACGAATCCTTTAAAAGAATGTCAATAGTTGAAGAGGCTCAAGCGGTGCTTAAAAAACTTGATAGCGACAAGAATAGAGGCTTTGTTACGGAGAGAGGGCGAGAGAAGAACCAATGATCAATCCCCGAGCTAATGCATAAGCATAAGATTATCTTTAATCCATGGAGTCATCAGCAATGGAGTTGATATGGTTTTAAAGAAAATCCATAATCAATTTATTAGATGTTCAAAATATGAGGAGACTTCATGAATTTATAGAATGGCGTAGGATTCCATAATCTTTTTAAAACTAGGAAACTTATAATTTATACTTCTACCACAACTCAGACTATTTTACACTTTTGGAAATAATGGATTAGACAAATATAAGAGAATCTAAAGAGATTTGGGTGTGTGGATTTGCCCATGGAATTGTGCATGTTAACATGTGCACAATTACGATTTCAAGTGTGCAACCCAATGGGCTTTTTAGGTCTAGAGCTGGTCCAGGGGCTAGGCCCAATAGACCTTGGGTTGGATTTAGTCCTTGATTCAAAAGGCCATTCTAAGGCAGCCCCTCTTGTACTAATAGTCTCCCTGTCTTGGAGAGAACTTTCCCTCAATTTCCATTGATGTCCTCCCAGATTCAAGATCCATCCTATCAGTAAAAATTGGGGCGATGGATCTTCAAATTTATTTTGTAGCTTGTGCATATGAAGTGGTCTCTTCTTCCAATTAACGATAGATCATAGGCGAGGCATAGTTTGAACAATTTGGATGTGCTTGCATGTGCCTCTGGATCATTAGATCACCTATTAGCTGATGTTGATCCATTAGATTTGCACAGTTTGTTGATCAATCTGTCAAATTCTGCTCATCAATCATGTATTGTTCTTCCCAACAAACAATGTCAATGTGAGGGACTTCAATGGCTGGACAATTGATTTGAATTTTGATGATCCAACTAGTTCTTTTAAATGTCATTACAATGAAATCCATTGGATGATCAAGCTTGTCGTTCACTAGATTTGAGTCTTTAATATGATGTCATTCCTCTTCTTCCTTTACTTCTTTCTTGTTTTGATGAACATTGTCCATAGAAAGAAATTTGGCTCCATTTTTGTCCTCCTTCAATTCCAATGTATGGCCTGTCTTATGAGCTTTAGGTTCTTACACATTTGAAGTTGGGTCTTCTTTTTGCACCTTCATTCAATATTTGCTCAGTGTCTGCAACTTGAGGAATTACTTTACAATTTTGCTGTGTTAGGACAACCAGAGGATGTGAGAATGGGATTCCCTCGATAGCATCGTGATGTAGAGCAGTAGAGGACAATGCATTATGATTATTAGTACATATATTCCTCTTGGATTAACAAGTACTTGCTCTTCCTCATGATTGAAACACCTGGGCTTGAAAACTGGAGTGTCCCTCAATTTGCTTCAAGTTAACTCAGTGGTGTGGAGAGTGGATTACCACCATGTACATATTTGTCCTCCAATGACCAACTTTATGTCATTTCATATTGGTACCGGTGGGGGTCAAGACAATTGATATTCTACTTCTTTCAACCATTTTGATGCATCTCTGATGCAGTTCAAGTAGCCATGTACCTCTCAAGGTCTACAAAAAGAGGCCAAAAAAGTAGTCCCCACTATTGACCTGTTGGGCCTAATCCATAGTGGGCCATCCCAGGCTGACTAGGTTCATGTGCCTTATCCAACCCATTGGACTTAGCCCATGGTTGGACTGCCCATTGGGCACTACTATAGAAACCTTATTAATTGAACACTTTTCCATGAAGACACTTTAGATTTGTATTCTTTGCTTAGCAAATTCCCAAGAAGATTTCCTAGATTGACACTCTTAGTTTCAATTTCCTGAGAAGATTTCCTAGATCTACCAAGAGAGTTGATTGACAAGTAATCGATAAGAGAGGAAAGAAAAATTAGAGAGAGAGAGGGAGGCAGAGAGAGAGAGAGAGAGAGAGAGAGAGAGAGAGAGAGAGATTCCAACCATATAATGGAGAAGGGAAATTCTATCTATGATCCCTACTGGTGTCATGCCATCATCTATAAATTCCCTTGTATTCTTTATCTAATGAATTCAGTGAAAACAGTTACTCTTCCCCTCTCATTTGTTTGATTGAATTGAGCAAGTTTCTCCCTTATGTAAAGACTCCTTTGGTTGCCAATGGTGATAGCTTCTAAGGCCAGGAATCCACTGTGAATATCTGAATACTCCTTGGTCACATTATCTTGGTGTCAAAGTAAGATCATTCGGATTTATTTTTGTTTTGATTCTCTTAACTTAAATAATTTTTTCCTATACTATTCCAAAAAAAAAAAAAAAAAAAAAAAAAAGAACAGCAAGAAAAGGACAAGGTTTCTTTCAGGTCTTTTCAGATTTACTGAAAAGAAAAATCCAAAAAATAATTAAATCTGAAATATATAAAAAGAAAATGTTGTTAGCCTTCTGCTTCCTGCAAGTTCTTTCTCTTGCTGTTTCCATTCAATTTGAGTTCACTGCTCCTATTTTGTGTGATTTTCTGTCACTGCTGCTACTGTTACCGGGTTTCGACCCTCTCTTTGTCAAACCCCTATCAATTCGAATTTCAACCATCCCCTCCCCTATTCGACCAGCATGCATGCGAGCCCCAGAACTGCACTCAGCTTTTGCAGGTTGCTAGTCTGAAACCTGCTGTCTGCACCAAGGTTTGAGCCCACTTGAGCAGCCCAAAAACTGGCCCAAACCAGTCTCAATCAAAACTTTAATGGGTCCCTGACCCATACGCCATCCATTCAATCAAAACCCAGCCAAAACCAATCAGAAGCCACCTGCTCTCTGTGCCGATTTTGTCCAAAACTGTGACATCAGGCTACCAGTTTCAAAACAGTATACAAATTACAAAACACTGTAAAATTATCAATGACAGTGTTTTGTCAGTGTTTTTACCCTTTTCCAGTCAGTTTTGTCATCTATGTGACTGTATTCTATGACAGTCCCTAAAGGTTAAAGTTCTCGTTCACTTAAGTAGTTCAATGCTGTCCACAGTCTCACCTTTAGTTAGACTTCTCTGGTCAACATGTTTTTCAAGAACCATCAAGTTTTACAGAAAAACTGGATCTTGGATTGGATTAATGCATCTGAAGTCTACTTTAAGCGGAATAGCATGATAGGTCATGATTGAGTAAGCCATGTAAAGAGAAAAGCTTAAAGGATTTGCTCTAAGTGTGGAGATTTCAAATGTTTCACTTTTTACTATTTCAAAAAATGATTTTGTTTAAATTAAAAAGTAGACAATACAGACTGTCTTCAGGCTGTTGTATGTTCCATTAAAAACGATTTCAAGCCCGTGCCTCTGATGGGATCCGGAATTGCATTTTTGGACACTGGTTCTAATGTAAATAGAAGACAGTAAATTGTATTAATATGTCTCCAAAATACTCTTCTCTTAAACACCAAGAGTATGCTAAAATCATATTTGTACTTCCATTTGATTTCTTGAAATTCAGGCTAAGCATATTGCAAGTTCATGGCCCACTTGCATGGAGCTCCTTGGTTCTATTCAAGCTTCTGTAGTAGGTTTAAACCACCGTTTTCGAACTGGAGCTGATTCAAATGGTGCTCAATTGAAGACGCTAGCTTCTTTTCTTAAAAGATGCCGAGAAAATGTGTATGGAATGTCTGAAGTTATCTTGAAAAGAAACATTAATATACCTGCAGATAGAAATGCTGTGAGCGTTCTTGTTTGTGACTTTGATGAATGCTCTAAAGGAGGTAATTCTCTTACAACTTTCAATTCCAGTTGCATGTCATTGTTGATTTTTTTTTTCCTTAATTGGTAAAATGGTATTGTCGAATCATTGAGTACTTGTTGGATGTGTATGGGAAGTGGATCCACTATGTAGGGCCCATTCATATATGTGTCCCATGGTGGGCTTTGTAACACCATGCACCAACTTCCAAACTCTTACTAGTGGCAATCATTGCCACTATCTTCTTAGATCTTGTCCAAAATACTTCTTTTAGAACTAATGGGGAAATGTCTCTTGCTAGCAGTTTACTAGTACTCTAGCCATCCTAGAATTTACAGAATCTGATGAATGAAACATGAAACATCTACTATTCTCTTATAATCTAGCGCGAGATGAAATTTGTACTATTCTCTTATGGGTAAAGCTTGTGAATGTGATCCCTCGTCAACACCGCGATGAACATAACTCAACTTACCAATATCTTAAAGCATCAAGTTGATGGAATGGGCATTACACAAAATCCATAAAACAGTTGGAAGATGAAAGTTCTAAGGTTTTTCAGAACTAGAGGAGGAGGGAGAGAATGAGAAAAAGGAAGAGAAGGGGGGCGGCGGGGGGGGGGGGGGCGGGGGGCGTGGGGGGGGTGTGGTTTGGTTGGTTAAGTGGGGCTGGTTGTCCATGGGATGGGTGCTAGCCTAATCCGCTCAATATTCTGATTATTTCACAAAAAAGTCGGAGTTTTATAAGATTAATATCCAATCCCCTAAAAACAAAACTAAATTATAGGTCTTGAATTAATCATTTAATCTTCAACACTCTCCCTCAAGATGGTGCTAAAATCTACTATGCCTAGCTTGGAGAAAACGCCTGATAATTGCTTTTTAGAAACACTTTTTATAAGAAAATCAGCCACTTCATTTCTTGACATTGTGCTCTCTATTTGTATAACTTTTTTACCACTTTATGATGAATGAGATAATGATCAACTTCATTATGTTTTGTACGCTCATGCTATATTCGGTTTGAAACAATATGAATGGCTTCTGTATACAATGCAAAATCATAGGACTTTCTTTCTTGAACCCTAACATATGTTGTAGAATCTTAAGCACAAGTGCACAACAATCCACATGTTCATGTGTCATTGTGCATTGTTTTGCCTTGGAGCTGGATCTAGTGACAATTGGCTATTTCTTACTCTTCCATGATATAAGGGGTCCTTGGTTGGCACCCATTTACACATGTATAACATTTATGCATACGTACATTTGTATGTGCTTATTTACACATACATGCATAAATGACATGTAAAAATGTTGTGTAAATGAGGCCATGTTTTTCGTATGAAGATTTTCACACCCAGAAAGGTGTGAAACGATTACACACCTCCCTGGTTAATAAGGTGCTGGTACAACTACACAGTCTTCCTGTTACAGGTTGCATGTCAAATCCCTTCACCTTTTATTTTTTTGCGACTCCTTTGGGCCCCAAATTTTTTAATCCAAACCGTTAAATTTTTTTTATTGGCTCATTAAAGCCCAAAATGTTTAATTTTCATGTCTTTAAGCATTCATAGATTTTGAGATATATGAAAATTTTACAAATGTAATCTTTACAGTTCAATGTCTGTACTGTGTACAGTGTACTCATGGGAAAATGGTGCTTCCAAACAAAACATGGCAGTATGGAACTGTTTTGAACACGTGTAAATTTAACATATGTAAAATTCACATATGCAAAGTTTACATATGTAAATCCCATTTTCATATCCCATGCATATTAGACAAACGACCCCTAATTTATTTATTATTATTTTTTAAAGATGGTTTCCATGATATAAGATTACTCCCAGCTAATCTAGGACCTAGTAGTAGCATATAAACGACGAAGAGGGTGGAATAAATGTAGTAAAGGCAGTGTGAGTATGCCAGCCAGTGATAACGATAAAGGTGAAGGCAGAAGCTATAGAACCATTGATCATATCCCGTATCTGTTTCAGAGTTAACATCATGGTGCGTGAGGATGAGGAATAGGATACCTGCTTGCTGGTACACAGGGTTTGAGCCTAAAGAGCAGTCTGTTTTTATTCCTTCTGCCTCTGTGACTAGTCATTCTTGTGAGGAAATCAGCTTGTACACTCAGAAATGATATGCTGTGTCTTCTTGCATCATCATCATCATCATCAATCATCATCATCATCTTCAAAGCCTTGTCCCAGTTGGCTGCATGAACTTTGTTTCTCCATTCTGATCTATCTTGAGCCAAAGTCTCACAGAGGTTGCACTTCTTCAGATCTACTGTTAGTACCATCCACGTCAGCCTACCCCTTCCCCTTGGTGGGCCATTGACCTGCATAGTACAGCTCAGCCATTGACCTGCATACTACAGCTCAGCCCTATATTTGGGCTGAATACAATATGTTATTCTATCTTCCCATGATTTATATTATCTTAATCTACAACCTAGTATCATGCAAGATATTTGGAAATTCTTTGATGCACATTTATATCAATCATTGGTATGGTACTATGCAGTACCATTTTCACATTAGTGCCTTATCACAATTGTGTATCTATTGACGATGTATACTTTTCTTCATGAATTTTCATTTCGAATGGGATTTTCATCTTTATTATGGTGCTGAATTCTTTTTTATGTAGCTTCATGACATATACTATGTTTCCTTATGTTTGTTTCCCCAGATAACAATTTTATTTCCTTGTATCAGATTATGTGCAACTTGGTTTTCTGCCCAAAGATGTTGCAAAGTGGGTAGCCCCTTTGTGTGATATTGGGTTTTTCCATTTTTCTGCATGCATTTATCCTAAAGAAGCCCTTGCAGCTGCTTTAGAAGGAACCAACAGCAGAGTACAGCTGATACTGTATGTATCTCAGGCATGTCACTCTTATATCGCTATATGATACTCTTAGAGTCTGTTCGATGCTTAAAATGATCAAGCTGTTCTTTTAACAATGCGGCCTTGGTTGTGTTTATGTGATAATTTTGTTCTATCTGATTCAGGGGCCTAATTTCTCTGAAATTTCAAGGTTGGCACAACCTGAACATATTGCTGCTTTGTCTTCCCTTCTTGCATCAATGCAAAGGTCTTTAGGCCTTTGGCGATTACAAGAGGTAATGCTGACCATCACATGCTGAATTCATAGATGATTTTAAGAGGCATAACCCACTTGAGGGCTTTTAGCTCAGTGATACTGATTTTGACAGCCCTTGAATAGCAAGCATAGCTGAAGTAGATTTCCTGAATGACAATATTGGTGGGTCCTGCCACCCTTTTAACATGGAATTGAGACAATATTTTCTAAACTACTAACCATTTTAGTATGGTTTTGAGAGTCTCTAATTGCCTCGTTCTTTTTCTTTGAATAAGTTATTGTGTCGATACAAGTGGCCGGAACCCCAAGAGACTGATTTTATATACAGTGAGAACTTCTATCCATTCATACTTTTTTCATTATGATGGTACTACAAATATTTCCCTCGATTTATCAATAACTATTATTATTCTTTGTTTTCTATTCTGTTCTTTAAAGGTTCATCGTCAATTGGAACATCAGTTGGTGCGCAATTTGTAGCTGCATTTTCAGCAGCAGCTGGAAAAAGGTCAAACCAATTATCTGAATCTCAAGAGTCTGATCCAGAGGTAACAACTTTGTAGCTTGCTTATCCAATAACTTTAGGTCTTTTTTCTAAAAAAAACTTAGTTCTTGGATTCAGTAGTTAACTAAGTGTTTTCTCACAGTGGGGTTGCTGGAATGCAAATCTTGAAACCAGGAGGCCTTCATTGAGGATCATATTCCCCACTATTGACAGAGTGAAAAATGGGACATGTGGAATCTGGCCTTCCAGATACATGCTTTCTTTCTCCGAGGTATCGAAAGGAATAGATAGTTTTTATTGATTACAAATGTTCATGTGTCATTCTTCTGAGAAGTAGTGACAAAAGGTTTAGTACTAGAAGGAAGAAAACTGTATGACAATCTTAGCAGCCCACAATCAATTGTTAATAATGCCTGTAAAACTGCCGTCAGTTGGACAAAAATTAGCAGTAACTAATATTGTTGTAAGATACAAGTCTAACCAGGTCAATGGAAGTTCAAAACAAAAGGAAGTCTCCTTGGTAACCCCAGTCCATCAGAATAGTTGGAACTGTTAAAAATTATAAAGGAGGACGCATGTTGGCCCTTTGAAATCCTATTACAATGGATATTCAAATAGAGAGGAAATATGGCAACAAGTGAATGAATAAGGCTTTGCAAATTCTCCACGGGGCCAATGTGGAAAGGAAAATGGGCACAAAAGGAGGGGAATATATGGACAAAAAAAAGAAAAAAAAAAAAAGAAGGAGAGGTGCATGAATTTTAGATCTATATTTTTATCTCAAAATATCTTATTCTAAGTTATTTTTAGATTTTTCTTTTTGGTAAAGTAAAAATAACCATCTAATATAGATGAATAAAGACATAATAAACCCAAAGGATCTTATTTGCCCTATAGTGAATGGAGTCTTCACAAATCCAACCCATGGATGCCTGGCCTTCGAAGTTATCACCATTGGAAATCCCAGTTTTCTTCACACGAAGGAAGCACTTGCTTAATTCAATCAAATGAATGAGAGGGAAGGGTATCTTTTTCATTGTATTCATAAAATAGAGAAT
Source organism: Camphora micrantha (assembly GCA_003546025.1). Taxonomy (NCBI): domain Eukaryota; kingdom Viridiplantae; phylum Streptophyta; class Magnoliopsida; order Laurales; family Lauraceae; genus Camphora; species Camphora micrantha. The sequence continues at coordinate 71,344,137 of QPKB01000001.1, forward strand.
ATTAGGATATGGAGTTATGTTTTCCTTTCTTTATTCTGTCTGTTTGATATTTTTCTATTTTTGGGGGGACATTTTGTGTTCCTTTTAAACTATGTGGGTGTGTGCGTGCGTGCGTGTGTGTGTGTATATATAGAGAGAGAGACGTGCCTATTTTGGGATCTTCTATAATTCTCTCTCACAATATTTTCTTAATTGATGTGTTTCTCCTTTCCTTCTTCTGTTTAATTTCTTTCCTTTTTTGCCGTGCTACATTACGCTTTCTCAGAGAACATGGCAAAGACTGAGCAAAGCAGACATACTTCATGATGCAATTCCACATCCTTGTCATAGAGTAGGATACCCGATGCACGTCAAGGTAACAAGTTGCCTAGTTTTTCCATAGTGATTCTACTCTTCTGCAAATGTACATTTATGAGTATGACAGAAGTGTAGGCAATGACAACATATCATATGCTGATAGAAGTTGTTATGGTGTAAACTGTAAACAGGTAGCTCGGAGACGATTCTGGTCAGAGAAAGATTCAGCCTCTTTCGGGTGGGTATACTGCGGGTCGCATAACTTCAGCCCAGCTGCCTGGGGGAACCTGATATCTCAATCATCTAACATTAATGCAACTGGAGCCGTTGAAGCCTCGGTCTTGAGATCTAGGCTTCACATTTGCAACTATGAGCTTGGTATCATTTTTATCATTCCTCCATCAGACATATCCAAACATAATAAAGAAAAGAGTTCAGATTTAGATGATATAGTTCTTCCATTCGTTGTTCCTGCACCAAAATACCGGTGTGACGATATGCCAGCAACAACACAGGCTATGCGAGCAGCTCTAGAAAAAGAAAAATCAGTAGCAATAAAAACTGCGGAGGATCTGATAGATGAGGAAACATCAGATGAAGAGGAAATGGTAGAGGCAACGAACTTTGTGGCAGAAGAAAAGGAGCAGGAGAAGATCTATGCAGAAATGCTCTGGAGTCAAGTGGATTCATCTGGATCTGAAAAGTATTAGTATTTGCTAGAATTCGGTTAATTGTTGGAAGTAGTCAATTGAGTGGCTGGCAAAAGCAGAAATATACTATTTGGCTTCTGGTTTCTTAGTAAATGCATTGCCTCAACCCTAAGTAGATCTGGGAGAGGTATATTTATTAAATTTCTGATTTTTTTTATTGAATCATAGAAATTTGTATTATATTTTCTTGTAAGGTGTTTTCTTGGACTGGGGAGATCAAGATGTAGTGTAAACATATCAAATTATCATTTTTAAAATTCAATGTACTGTATTATTAGATTGACAACAGGAAGGTGTAGCTTTTGTAAATAAACATGTGCTACTATTTGCATGGGATGTATTTTTTTTTGTCCTAAAATCCCCTTAAGAATTCCCACTCTCTTTTTAAGATATCTAAACAGAACTCTGAACTAATGGACATATTTCTAGAAACACCTTTGACTAGACAAACCACAATTTGGGTGAATAAAAGATGAAGATTCCCATCTTTCAAAATACTAACCCAAAAAGCTTTTGGTTTCAAAACTCAAATGCACATTTTAAATAAATGTCATGTTTTTGAATACTACAAATAAGCTGATATACATATATATATATATATATATTTAATTATGAGATAAAGAGGGGTCAATTCTGAGGGAGTGGATGCCCCCGCCTATTGGAGACTATACAGAAAACGGATGTACACATTATGGCTTGCTTGTTGCCAATTAGGCACATACACATAGGGTGTGTACATGAATGAAAAGTGTGAAATTGTGCAAATACAAACATAATTATAAAAATGTGAAAATATGAGTTACAAGGCCCCAAACACTCCCAATAATCCCACTAATATAAGTTACAAGCAGTCACAAATTTTCCATTAGTCCGAGTGTCAGCATGTCCGGACTCATAAAGTCCGGATCCTCTAAATCTCTTGACTTAGAGAAATCTTAGAGTAGAAGTTATGGAAACTAGCAGGCCAACATTGAAACTCTGGCTGCTCAAAATGAATGCCCTCACTTCCCACGGTGTATAGAATGCCTTCAAATTTAACTACAATAGGAGTTGTTGAACCCACGCTTAGGTTCGATTGACCATATGATGAATAATGTGATTTAACACAATCCTACGCCTTATTAATCACGTTATTCATCTTATAGTCCAATATAACAGTGAGACCAACTCTTATTGAAGTAATACTTTAGGGCATCTTGTAGAAGGCGTGGGAGTTCATTTTTTTACGGTTTGGATAGGTGGGCCCCACTATATAGTTGGACTCTTAAGTCCCTGTTTGGCATCGTGCCATAGGGTTGTTCCTGTGTTCCAACTGGATAAGACCATGGATCCAAAACCAGGACTCATAATGGGCCGATAAGGCATGACTTGCCAGATCAGGCTGGCGTGTCTTTTTTTTTCTCTCCTAAGGGCTAGTGGGTCTGTTTACTTGGTTTTAAAAACCATTTAGAGACCTAAGCACTCCCATATTTGCCCTGATAAATCAGGCAGTTTATCTTATCTCATCTGGGGTGGTAGGCTGCTGGGAGCAGATTCTGCCACTGCCCAAGGCCCCAAACCGCTTTTATTGCTGGCCCTAAAAAACCCATCTCTCTAAGCTCTTGCTTGGCCCATCAACTCATTCACCTCCACTCTCAACCACAATGCTCTCATCTTTTTATGCATGCATGTAATTCTCTAATCTTTCTATCGTATATGTTTGTATGCTTCTAAGACCACCACACCACAAAGGAAGTAATAATGCAAGGCCTCTACTTCAACCGTTGGCTTTTCTCTCCAGCCTACCACCCAACTTCAAAAAATGCAAGAACACTTGGCCACCCAAACAAACATCACTCTCACTTACTCTCCTTCTTCAATTCCTTCTCCAATGCCCATTTATCAAACACATGCTTCATAGGCACCACCACCTCCACCACCCCTTATAGCCATTGCTTCTATGATCATCTCTTGAAGTCCTGCAGTAGCTTGGAAGCAACCAAACAGATACATTCTGTGCTCTCCACTACAGGATTCATTGGAGTGAACCCCCATCTGGGTGCTCAAGTAATTATCAAATACTCGAAATTCGGGGACTGCGGTAGCGCCCGCTTGCTCTTTGAGTTGATCAAGGGATGCAATTCTTTCCTCTGGAATACAATGATTAGAGGATATGTCAATGCTGGACACTGCCAGCAAACGCTGGAGCTCTATTCGCTTATGCGGCGAACCAGCATTACGCCGAACAATTACACCTTCCCATTTGTTCTCAAGGCATGTGCTTTGAAGTTGTTGATTGTGGAAGGGAAATCAGTTCATGTAGATGCTATCCGGAATGGATTTGAGTCGGATATGTATGTTGAGGCCGCATTGGCTGATATGTATGCGAAATGTGGTGAGATTGATGATGGGCGGAGGGTGTTCGATGGAATGCGGAGGAGAGACCTTGTAAGCTGGACTGCTATGATCACAGGTTATGAGCAAGCAGATCGCGGAGTAGAGTCGTTGGCACTGTTTCAGCAAATGCAGCAAGAAGGTCTTGTCGCAGATTCAGTTACCGTGGTTAGTGTCGCCTCGGCGGTGGGTCAGTTGGGTGATGTTTTGAGAGCTAGATCAGTTCATGCCAATGTGATCCGAAATAGGTTTCTTGAGGATATCATTGTTGCAAATTCAATTGTAGCCATGTATGCTAAATGTAGCGATGTTAAAGCGGCACGTGCAGTTTTTGATGGGATGATAACAAGAGATGGCATTACATGGAATTCAATGCTTTCGGGTTATAGCCAAAATGGCTGTGCCGCTGAATCCCTGTTGCTTCTTGACCAAATGCGGTTTTCTGGAGTTAGACCAAATCCTGTGACAGCATTAATTGTCATTTCTGCCTGTGCATACTTGGGATCCCTTCACCTAGGGAGGAAAGTTCACAGTTTCATCATCAGTAGCAAAGTGGAGATAGATACGATGTTGTCGAATGCAATCATTGACATGTATGCAAAGTGTGGTGATTTAGACACTGCTATTTGGGTATTCGATAACAGTATTGCTAGTGAAAGGAATGTCAGTTCATGGAACGTGATGATATCTGGCTATGGCATGCATGGTCATGGGAAGGAAGCTCTTGAACTCTTCTCCAGGATGCAAGCAGAAGGTGTGGAGCCAAACCATATCACATTCACATGCCTTCTATCTGCATGTAGTCATGCTGGTCTTATTGATGAGGGAAGGAAATGCTTTGATTACATGCGAAAGAAGCTCTTCATGAAACCCTTGGTGAAACATTATGCATGCATGGTTGACTTGCTCGGTCGTGCTGGTCTTTTGAAAGAAGCTTGTGAATTGATCGCGGAAATGCAATCAGAACCCAATGATGGGGTGTGGGGAGCATTGCTTGGTGCTTGTAGAATCCATGGCAATGCAGATCTAGGGGAATTTGCAGCTCAAAATCTGTTCCATCTGGAGCCCGAGCATACTGGTTACTATGTGCTGATGTCAAACATATATGCAGTATCGAACAAATGGCATGAGGTCGAAAAGTTAAGACGGGTCATGAAGAGCAGAGGATTAAAGAAACCGGCAGCTTTCAGTGTGATTGAATTTGGGAAAGAGGTTCATGGGTTCTACACAGCAGAACAGAGTCATCCACAAAGCATGGAAGTTTACAGAAAGGTACAGGGTTTAGCTACCGAAATAAAGATGGTGGGATATATGCCAGACATTTCTTGTGTCCTGCACGATGTGGAAGAAGAAGAGAAGGAACACATCCTCAATTGGCACAGTGAGAAGCTAGCAGTTGCTTTTGGCATCATGAAAATCGACCCTGGAATTCCCATACAGGTCACTAAGAACCTTCGAGTTTGCAGTGACTGCCATTCAGCATTCAAGTTCATTTCATATGTTCATAAGAGGAAGGTTATCGTCAGAGATGCAAACCGGTTCCATCATTTTCAAGATGGGTTTTGCTCATGCAAGGATTATTGGTAGAGATTGCTGTAAATGGGAATATGGATTTGAGCCTATGTATTGGCCACTCCATGGGCAATAAACTTTTGGAAGTTCGTTAAAGATCATCTGAAAAGTGCTGGAAAAGAGAATATCAGAGGTTGTGAAGGAAATTCTACCTCCTATATCCATGGAAAGCAGAATTAGATTGCATGTTGGTGGCAAATGTGTTAAAAACAGGAATAAGATCACTGGATCTTGAATTTATCTATAGTTGCAGAATCAACGGTACAGATCTACATAATCAAGTATGCATATCAACTGATGTAAATGAAGGCTTAGCTATCTCTATGGAAATGTGCAAGATGGATGGTCTAGATCTTTGATCGGGTGCTTGGACGGCCCGGATCTGCATCAGCAATTCTCCCCTCTATTCCTACTTTACAAACTAGACGATGGATCTTTGTGTTTGATATCTCAAGCTCGAGGAGGGACCAAGGCTTCCTTATATAATAATGTACGGATTTCTTACCATCATGGAAATTTCATTAAAATTGAAATTACCTTTATCCTTGTCTAAATGAAATATGTGAATGGACTCTAGATTCAATGAACCAAGGGGTTGTTGCAAAACTTAAAGGTTGCTGCGAGGGCCACCTACAAGATAACTCTTAACAAAATGTATGTACTGACAAAAGAAGAGTGACCAGGATTCATATATGAAAGATCATGTAGGTTTTTTTTTTTTGAATGGTAATCAAGTAGGTTTGTCTTTCTTTATAGTTATTGAGAAAATGGAGGTTGGTGTTACTGATACATGATGTTCATGAATGTTCATTGATGTGGGAATGTATTTCATCTATTGGCACAACTTTACAATTGATTGAACAGTCACCTAAAGCCTAATATTGGAACTTAAAGAACTATGATGCCCAGAGACGGCACGAGCATGGCAGGGACACGCCATGAACACATAAAAAGTGAAGCATCAAATACAATATGACACGATACGTTGCTCACTTTGACGTATCTGTGCATCATAGTTAAAGAGGCTTACGCAAAGGTCCCCTTTCACCCTTTTTTAATTTTTTTAATACAAAATTGTTGCTGAAAGTCGCAATAGATTGCTTAAAGGGTAGTGGTAATAACTCTACTACGTGGTTTAGGGTGGGAAAGGAAGTTGAAGTGTCTCACCTACACTTTTTACCCATGTTAAAATTATTATATTTTTTATGCTTCTCAGAATCATATGAGAAATCTCCTTGCCATTTTGAGGTGTTTTGATGCAATGCCTGAAACTAAAGGTGACTTTGAGAAAGAGTTCTGCTCAAGGAAGGTTATGCCAGAGATCAATCTTCTTTTGCAGACTTCATCAGTTGTCACCAGGTATGTTTTCCATTTAATTATCTTGGCCTTCCTATTATAATGAATCCTAGATCACCATCTCTTTGGACTCCTATCATAGAAAACTCGAAAAAGAAAAAAAGGAAAAAAAAGGTACCTTGAAGCAAAAAAGAGTTCCTATGGTATAATCACTCTCATCAAATTGACTCTTTTAACTCTTCTAGATTATTGAGAAAAAAAAGGATAGCCCAGCGGTTGGGAGTCTTGTTCACCTAATTGATCAGAGTTTGATCCTTGGGTCCTCTCCCCCCGCATGTGCGCTGGTCCTCTCCCCAGCATATATTGGGATTCATTCCCCCATTAGTTGGGGCTTTCGATTACCTAAAAAAAAAAAAAAACTCTTCTAGTCTATTTCCTATATCTTTTCAAAATTCCAAAACTGTACCTAATAACTCTGAAAAAATCCAAATAATTTCTTGCAAGAAGGGAGCGAAACAAATCTTCTGAATTGGAAAGGGTGAAGGAATCATTCTTAAAATGGAAATTTAAGCATTTGTGTTAATTTGTATGGCTCAATAGAAGTTAATTAATCTTGGTTAACCGGGCCCCTGGGTTGTCCAACTTGTACTGTGATTAGAAGTAGGCCTGTTATAGGTCTATTGTGATTAAGAAGTAATATTTGGGTGTAATAGGGTTTTGGAGCTGATATTATAAATAGAGATTGAGAGTCTCTATGATGTACACCTTTTCTGATTGCATAGTGAATTCTCCCGTCTTCCCGTGGATGTAGGCCAAAAGCTGAACCACATAAATCTCTGTGTTCTCTTGTGCATAATTGATCTCTTCTCGTAGGCCCTAGATCACAACAAACTGGTATCAGATGTATGTACACCTCTTTTGTTGGAAACTTGTATGTTTTGTCCGGAAATACTGTTATAGGTGGAGGTGCAGTGTCTTCCTCAGATGACCATGATCACAACAATTTGTATGTGAAAATAGTTATATAAAAAAAAAAAAGGAAGAAACGTGTGTGTGCCTGGCAAAGATCAGCAGTTTTTTTTTTTTTATTCCATGACCGTGAATGCAATCAGCAATGCTCGGGCCATGGCTTATCTGCAGGGCCAATCCATATGATATTGTCGCTTTGTTTCCATGTGTCCATCTCTCCATTTACTCTAATACCTCTTACTGTCTTACATTTCAACCTCATGACTCAATTTTCCTTAAAAGATCTGTCATTTTGAAAGTTATTTGGTGCTTTTTAAATACCAGTTATCCCATTTTTCTGGGAGATTTGGGTGTGATGCACTCTCCAACGTGCACCCTGGATTGAATTTATGAATTCAATCAGAGGGTGTTACGAATGCGGCGTGCATGGGGAGAAGATATCATGAAAGCTACTCATTCGGTGTAAGATTTTCAGGTCTCTGATAAGGGTGATCAGCAAAGATCAAGAGCAGGCCTCATTTGCAGTGGTGTCAGTGGTGACTGGTGACAGGTGGCAAACAGCAGTGTCAAAGGGCCATGTGGCTACTGTGGGCGGCTTCTGCGACCTTTCAATAGTGGTGAAATTGAGATGCTGAGAATAGATAGAATATGAGAACAGCAGCAGAGAAGGGGAAAAGAGCAAAAAATGTGGTGAATATCTGTATGCAATACAGAGGAGAGAACTGTGGTGGTTTTTAGTCTCAGCAAAACAAGCAGTCAGACTGCAGGATGCTAGGATGAAAATATCCATTCGAGAAGAGATAAACACATGTTGAATAAACATTTAGAGCTGATTGATGCCACTCTTTCATTATGGTGGTGGACCAGTGGCCCCACCAAATCAAGCATTGCTCACTTGATGTGTAAATCTGCTAATTGTAATTTCTGTGAGAGGGAGAAATCGCACAGAAATCTGAGAAACAAAAACTGTGGGTCTGCATCTGACAGGGGCATAGTAAGTAAAAAATATCCACAAAGACAATAAACATCTGATCATGATTCCCTTTTGTTGTATTTTCTTGGCGCTAACCACACAGTTAAGGTGTCATTATATGAGATCTGAATAATTCTACGACTCCAATTTATTACTACATTCTTGTTAGTAAAGGACAAATACATGAGAGAGAGAGAGAGAGAGTACTGTTGATTTGAGCTACCTGCTATTTCTTTTTTGGTCTAAAACCAGGACTGCTTTCCATCTTACCTTCTGTTAATTTAATTAAACTGGTGCTTCAATCAAGTCTTTTCACATCTTCACCTAATTACTATTGTTTTTTTGGGCTATCATCCTAGAAACTTATGGGATTTTCATGTTTGATATCGTGCTATGAAGAATCTGTATAGAAGATGTAAGTGCCTAAAATAATACGGACTTGTTTTGATCGGAGCTACTGAAGGGCTTCTGATGAAGGAGGGAATTCGCTTGACCTATAATAGGAGAAAGAGACGGGTTAGAGGCCCTGGCTGTGATAAGCCAAAGGCACTCCGACGCCTAAGTTAGTACTGTTACTGAATAGAGGGTGAGTGAATGGAGAGGGAGAGAGGACTTAGAATTGCTTACCCTTTGCTTGTCCTTCATTGTGTCAATTTATAGGTGTTGGTCTTCTCAGGCTTTTCCTAAGTGGAGGTTGGTGGACGCACGGTCCCATCAGACCATACTCTTTCCTGCTAGAGGGGGTAGGTGGAGGCTTTATCCTGTCAGACCAAACCTTGATCTTCCATATGATTGTTGATGTGACGGCTGAATGAAGTCCACGCTTTCTCTGTATCCGGCGCCCATCTTGTCCATCAAATCCCGATCATAACCTCATTAATTGCTCCGACAAGATGCCGACCCCGGCTAACCACTGCTGAGGTGCACCTCTGTATTTGGCTCTACTGTCGGGATGCATCCCCGCCCTCTCTGGGATGCTCAGATGGAAGACCCTCAGCCGAGGTGAGGTCTTCTAGGAGCTGAGATCGGGGCGGATTAGCCGGATTGCGTCAGATACCGAGCTTGCAAAATATCCCCACACAATTGCCCCCCAAGCTCTGGGTCTCTGAGCTCGGCCTTGGGACCAAGAGCTTCAACTCGGTGGGGACCCTTAGAGAATACAGGAGCCCCTTTTCTAAGATCTTCATTTTACGCATTTTAATGAGGGAGTTGAGACCGCTGTCCTTCCGTCTCCCAAGGGCAACTGATCAGCGCATTCCCTTCGTTTCGTCTTCCCAGACGATTTGATGTGATTGATGGGAGTGACTATTCGCTTTTAAAGGGAAAACAGCTGTTGGGGACACATGTCATTGCTAGGGAGTTTCTCCAATCAATTCTGGAGCGGCGCGCGCACTGCCTGAGGCGGCGGTTCCCGCCCTTGATATCTGAAAAGGCGCTTCTCCCCTTATAAGTAGAGGCGTCTCTCCCACCTTCTATTACTTTTGAGTTTCTGACAGAGAACGATCTGCTGAAGAGGGACCAAAGGAAGTTCTGCTGCCAATTAAATTTTCAGTCTTCCTCGGCCAATGCGAGTTTTCGTGAGTTCTTCTTTCTTCTTCCTCTTTCTGTACCTCGTCCCTCTAGGGTTTTTAGTCTAGGGTTTTTTAGGAGAATGGGGGTTTATAGGCATTGGGTGGATACCCCTGAAGCCATGGAGAGTTTCAGGGAGATATATGGCATTCCTGACAGCGTCGGGACTAGGTTAGATGATCCCGACGATATGTTCGACGGTTTTGCATTCGCCGATGGATGGATGCCTTTTCCCCTGGTAGCCATAGTCGAGGGAGGGGTTAGGTTCCCGATTCATCCACTTTTGAGGGCGTGTCTGTCAACATGGCATCTTAGCTCCTGTCAGCTGATGCCGAACGGCTACAAGATAATAATGAGGGCCGTAGAACTCAATAAGATCTTAGGGATTAACCTTGGTGTCCACGACATAGAGGATGCGTATGACGTGTGCAAATCGGCGAGGGATGGTACCTGTTTTTACCTCCGGGGGAGGCCAGGAAGGGAACAATTTGTTACCGAACTGGAGGATTCGGGCCGCCACGCCGGGAACGACCGCCTATTCGTAACAGGCAAATGGGAGTTCGGGGAGGGAGAGACCGCGGCCGAGAAGCGGTACAGGATACCCCGTCATTACGGGATCCCTTCAAGTAATATGCCGAACTCCTCTATGCCCTTATTATTTTTTCTGTCCCTTTCCCTTGTCGGACTAAGCCCCCCGTGTTTTTGTCTGTGCAGAGGTTAGTCAGAGGAGGAGCGAGGCTATCAATTCCGGCTGGAGACCAAACAGCGACTGGCAGAGGGCTGTGCGTAATTACAAAGGCCACAACACACGCGCCGCCTGGTCGCTCCTCGGCTACGAACCGAGGTACAAGACATACATCAAGAGGAAACACGCGGGTGACGTCGCGTCCTCCGATATTGAACGCGGAAAGGCTTCGGGAGCCGAGACCTCCACATCCCGAGCTGAACCGAAGCCCGATCTTCAACGGATCGTTGATTCCTATTCTTCCCCGAGCTCCGAGGAAAGAAGAATGCCGCCCCGACGCCCTCCTCTGGCAACGAAAGAACTAGGGAGCAAGTTTTTTGGGAGGGAGGTTGCTGCTCCAAACCCTCCTACCACGAGCAAACAGTCGGCTCCCGCTGGTCAGGGTTCCACCGGTATCCCTTCTTCTAGCGGATCTCTTGCCCAAGAGCGTCCCGCGGAGGTCCCAAAGGAAAAACCTCGGGCGGACAAGGGAAGGCCAAAGAAACCGAGCTCATCCAGGCGGGACCGCCCTGCCGAGGAGGAGAGAGAGGGAGCCCTGGAAAAACGGCCCCGTACTGAAGGTCCGGTGGAGAAGGACTCGGGGAGAGGTGTGGAGCAGGCCCCGGGGGCTAGCACGACACTCCCACGAGAGGGTCCGGCAATATGGAGGCCGTCCCTGCTGCTTGGGCCGGGGAGGCCGGTCACAGTGGACGACCGCCTCCATGGAAACCCCTCCGTCGCGGCTACGTTCGCCGGTGCCTGCGCTCTTCCGCAGGACATAGAGAGATTGCAGCGACTGGAGGACGGGACTTTGATGGTCGGCATTATTTAATCAGCTTTCTCAGTGAGCCTTCTGGAATATCTCGATTCTTTTTTGCCAAACTCTCTTTCTTGATATTTGAATCTTTATTTTTACAGATCATCCAGCGGGCGAAGGTGTCTATGGACAGAATCCAGCACCGGGACACTCGGGTCGAGAAGCTGGAGGCCGAGAAGAAGAAAATATCTGAGGCCCTAGAGGGTACTCGTAAGAGTCTGAAGGAGGAGGAAGAAAAAAACTTCAGCCTTGTCAAAGATCTCGAATCCGCCGTAAACGAGGTCTGCAAGGTCAAGGAGGAGAGCATCGCTCTGAAAGCGGCAGCCGAAGTTAAGGCGAAGAGGGCAATCCAGCTTGAGGCCGAGCTGGCAGGGGCAAAGGCCGAGCTGGAGAGGAAGAATGCTGAGCTGGAGAGGAAGAGTGCCGAGCTTGAGGTCGTTCGCAAGGAGAAAGCCAACATCGAAGCTACGACCCAAGCGGAAGTCGACACTGCTTTCAACGACGGGGTGAGGGAAGCCACCAAGGATTATGAGGCGCAACTCGAAGCCCTGGGTCCGCGTCTGTTCGAGTCCGGGTGTAAGGCTGTGTTAAAGGAGATGGGTGTTCCTGAAGATAACCCCATATATCAAGATCTGCCCAGACTCGAACCCCTGGCTTCAGAAGAGAGTCCGGTCCCCCCCCCCCCCCCAAGCCCCAGCAGAAACTCCAGCATTCGAGGCTCCTCCTGAAGCTCCGGTTGTCGAGACTACTCCTAAAATTTCTCCTCCTGAAATTCCCTCCGGGAAGGCCTGACTCTTCTTTTGTACCTTTTTCTTTTCTGTTTGTAAAGACAAGTTTGTACTAATTTCTTGCCATGTATTAATGAAAGTTCCCTTTCGCACTTTCTTTGCGTGTTCTTGCCATGTCTCTTTTGTATTTCAACTAGGGTGTACTCAGTGAAATTTTCTTTTTATTACACACTTTTTCGGGGATTGTATGTGTTTTTCGGATCATGAACTCATACATCAAGAACCCGGCTGGAGGCGCCTGACCTCAGTGGCAGGGTCTTCTGATAATATCAAGAATTGACATAAAATTGGTCTTGAATGATGGTTGTTCCCACAACCGAGCCCGAAATTGCAGCCGGTTCCAATGACTGAGCTGAGGGGTGGCTAATTTCCTGATTGATAAATAACGCTTGACCGAGATGGGGTAGAGAACTGACATAAATTTGGTTTCGTAATCTTGCCTAACCTATATGGTGGCGAAAACTGGGAAATGGTTGATTGTATAGCCAGGCTAGTTTTACAACCAAGCCTTGAGACTGCTGCTGGTTCCGTCAACCGAGCTGAAAGATGGCTGGTTCGGTATCCGAGCCTTGAGATTGCTGCTGGTTCCGTTAACCGAGCTGAAAGATGGCTGGTTCTGTAACCGAGCCTTGAGATTGCAGCTGGTTCCGTTAACCGAGCTGAAAGACGGCTGGTTCTGTAACCGAGCCTTGGGATTGCAGCTGGTTCCGTTAACCGAGCTGAAAGATGGCTGGTTCTGTAACCGAGCCTTGAGATTGCAGCTGGTTCCGTTAACCTAGCTGAAAGATGGCTGGTTCTGTAACCGAGCCTTGGGATTGCATTCCGTTAACCGAGCTGAAAGATGGCTAGTTCTGTAACCGAGCCTTGAGATTGCAGCTGGTTCCGTTAACCGAGCTGAAAGATGGCTGGTTCTGTAACCGAGCCTTGGGATTGCAGCTGGTTCCGTTAACTGAGCTAAAAGATGGCTGGTTTTGTAACCGAGCCTTGAGATTGCAGAATGGCGAAAGCGGGGCGATTCAGATAATTCATCATTTTTATTCCCTGTAATGAGTACAATTTCAAAAGTAATACTTCTTGAGGTGTGCAGCATTCTAGGGTCGTGGTAATCCCTTGCCGTTCATGGCTTCGAGCCTGTAAGCAAACTGTCATGTGGTAAAGACAATTCTGAACGGCCCTTGCCAGTTTGGTTCCAGCTTGCCTTCGCTTGGGTTTTTATCCGCAGGAAGCACCTTTTTTAGAACTAGCTCTCCAACAGAGAACTTCTTTTCTCTGACTTTCTGATTGTACCCCTTGGCCAGTTGCCTTTGGTAGGAAACTAGGCGGACGGCTGCGGCCTCCCTTCGCTCCTTGGCCAAGTCAAGCTCTCTGGCCAGGTTCGCCTTGTTTTGTTCTTGGTCAAAGAGATCCGTCCTAAGAGTTGGGAGACCGACCTCGAGAGGGATCACTGCTTCCATCCCGTAGGCTAGGGAGAACGGTGTAGTAGAAGTAGAACGCCTAGGTGTAGTCCTGTATGCCCAAAGGACGCTCGGGAGTTCCTCTACCCATCTCCCCTTGGCCCGGTCAAGCCTTTTCTTTAGCCCAGCGAGTACTACTTTGTTTGAGATCTCCGCCTGGCCGTTACCTTGCTGGTATGCCGGGGTGGAATAGTGATTCTGAATGCCGAGCTCCTGACAGAAGTTCCTGAAGAGGTTTGAATCGAACTGGGTCCCATTGTCTGATATCAGTGTCCGAGGAATCCCGAATCTTGTGACAATGTTTTTCCAGACGAAGTTCTTCGAATCCAGCTCGGTAATGGAAGAGAGCGGCTCTGCTTCTATCCACTTGGTGAAATAATCAGTTGCCACTATGAGCCACCTCTTGTTTCCAGGAGTTCAGTGCAGAGGTCCCACAATATCCAGCCCCCATTGAGCGAAAGGCCATGGGCTTGAGATCGGGCTTAGATCCTGGGTTGGCTGATGGAGTGAGTGTGAGAATTTTTGACATTTCTCGCATTTTCTGGCGTAGAGCAATGCATCCTTCTGCATGTATGGCCACCAGTAGCCCTGACTGATGGCTTGGTAGGCCAGTGATCTGCCTCCGATGTGACTTAAGCAAATGCTTTCGTGAATCTCATAAAGAAAATCTTCGACCTGGCTCGGATGGACGCATTGAAGGTATGGCCCTGAGAAGGATTTTCTATACAGTTTTCCTTCAGGAGACAGCCAGAACCGAGCTGCCTTCATTCGTATTTTATGGGCTTCGTTCTTCTCCTGGGGAAGCTGATCGTCTTTCAAGAAAGCGATTATTGGGTCCATCCAACTTGGTCCGAGATCGAGATGCAGGACCTGCCTAGATGTAGGGAGCTCAATGCTTGGCGCGTTCAGTGTTCCTACCTCGATTTCTCTTTTTCTTCCGGCTTCAACGGCCCCGATGCCAGGTTTGCGAGGGCGTCGGCGTGGGCGTTTGATTCTCTGCCAATCTGATTGATCTCGGCTCGTTGGAACTGCGAAAAGAGACCTTTTGAGTGAGACAGGTAGGCAGCCATCCTTTCATCACGAGCTCTATAGTCCCCCGCTAAGTTGGCTTGTTATTAACTGGGAGTCGCTAAAGACCGCTACTCTTTGTGCTCCCAAAATCTTGGCGCTGTTGAGTCCCGCAATCAGTGCTTCATACTCGGCTTCATTATTAGACGCCTTAAACCCGAGCGTCAGTGCTTGCTCGATGACAAGGCCTTCTGGGGATTGGAGGACTATTCCCACGCTGGCTCTTTTGTTTGTTGAGGACCCGTCGACAAAGATTTTCTAGGAGGGATCGGGGAAGTGTTCCCAAGATTGTTCGTCCTTGGTTTCAGCATTGCCGCCACTTTCATTAGCAGTATCTTCCCCCTGGCTGCCCCCCAGTTCGGCGCTGGGCTGGCACGGCACCGAACTTGGAGAAACAAACTCCATAATAAAATCAGCCAATACCTGAGCCTTGATTGCGGTTCTGGGCTGGTACTGGATGTCATATTGTCCCAGCTCGACGGCCCACTTCGAAATCCTGCCGGAGAAGTCCGCCTTCCTGAAAAGGGACTTAAGTGGGTGCTCCGTGACGACCACCACAATGTATGTTTGGAAATAATGAGAAAGCTTCCGGGAGGCACTGATGAGTGCCAATGCCAGTTTCTTGAGTGGCAGGTATCTTGTTTCTGCATCGAGCAGGACCTTACTCGTATAGTAGATCGGCTTCTGCTGCCTATCTTCTTCTCTGACGAGCACCGAGCTGACTGCGTGCTCTGAGACAGCTAGGTATAAGTACAGCGTCTCGCCTTGCTTCGGGGTCGACAGCAGGGGTGGTGAAGATAAATAGTTCTTGAGTTCTTGGAGAGCTTGGTCACACTCCGTCGTCCACTGGAATTTTGAACTCTTCTTGAGGAGTTGGAAAAAGGGTCGGCATCTGTCCGAGGAACGGCTAATGAAGCGGTTGAGTGCTGCCGCCATCCCGGTCAGTCTCTGGACTTGTTTTGCCGTGGTCGGGCTTTGGACTGCCTGTATAGCCAAGATTTGTTCCGGGTTGGCTTCAATTCCTCGTCTGGTGACCAAGCTTCCAAGAAACTTGCCGGAGCCGACTCCAAAGGCGCATTTCGATGCGTTTAATTTCAGCTGGAATTTTTTCAGGATGTCGAAAGTTTGGCGAAGGTCGGCCAAGTGGTCCCCTGAGTTCTTGGATTTGACGACCATGTCATCGATGTAGACTTCCATGGATTTGCCGAGCTGCGCTTGGAACATCCTTGTCACCAGCCTTTGGTAGGTCGCACCTGCGTTCTTCAACCCGAAGGGCATCACCTTGTAGCAATAGATTCCTCTCGGCGTTATAAAAGCAGTCTTTTCCTCATTGGGGCTGTACATTGGAATTTGGTGATACCCTCGATAAGCATCGAGGAAACTCATCCTATCGTGCCCTACGGTGACATCGATCAACTGATCGATCTTTGGGAGTGGAAAGCTGTCTTTGGGGCAAGATTTATTCAGGTCGGTGAAATCGACACAGACTCGCCACTTGCCGTTTTTCTTTTTTACCACCACAGTATTGGCAAGCCATTCAGGGTATTGGACTTCTCTGATCGCTCCTGCTTCTAGTAGCTTGTCAATCTCTTCCAGCACAGCCTCGGTCTGTTGGACCCCTATCCTCTGGGCTCTTTGCATGACGGGTTTGTGCTTGGAGTCTACGTTCAGCTTGTGGCTTATTACTTCCGGATCAATGCCTGGCATCTCATAAGGGGTCCAAGCAAAAACTTCTTTGTTCTGGAACAGGAAGCCAAGGAGCTCGGTTCTTTCCGACTCGGAGAGCTGGCTGCCGAGCAAGAAGTACCTCTCGGGGTCGTGTGGATCAATCCTGACCTCGGTTAGATTCTCGATGCTTTTCTGTTCAGGAGTTCGGCCAAAGTCGCCTGCCTCTGCTTCGAGCTCAGCCATGTGTATTTGTGACGGTTCTTTTTCGCCGGGCACTACGGCCATCAAACATTGTTTGGCCATTTCTTGGTCACCTCTGACTGTCACTACCTCAACTCTGCCGTTGTCTCTCTCCAGTGGGAACTTCAGTTTTTGGTGATGAGTGGAGGGCACGGCCTCCATGTCGTGCAGCCAGGTTCTCTCCAGTATTGCATTGTAGGGCGATGGCACGTCCACTACTAGGAAGTCGGCCTGCATGCTGGCTCCCCCGACCTGAACCCTCAGGGAGACCTTTCCCTTGGGGTAAACTGGCTTCGAATTGAACCCCACAAGGGGGGTTCAAGATTCCTGCAGATCTTCTGCTTTAAGGCCCAACTTTTTGAAGCAGTCGAAATATAGGATCTCCGATGAGCTGCCAGGACCCACGAGTACCCTCTTCACCATGAAATTTTTTAGTTTGAGAGTGACCACCAGTGGGTCGTTGTGAGGAAAGTGGACTCCGTGAAGGTCTTGGTCCAAGAACCAGATCCGGGGCTTTTCGGCCCGAGCTTTCTTTGCGGCTGGTTCCAGCTCGGCCGTTAGCACCTGCTTATTGTGGGAAGCTCTCCTGGCTTCGGCACGCGCCTGACTGACCCCTGCTGTCGCAGATGCCAAGTGGATGACGTTGATGATTCCCTCTGGCTCGTTGCTGTCTTCATCGCCCTGGCGCTGCCGAGAACGAACATTAATGCTGTCCTCCTCCTTCACGTATTCCTTGAGGTGTCCCTCCCTGACGAGCCTTTCAAGGTAAGACTTGAGGGACCTGCAGTCCTCTGTCTTATGTCCATTCTGCCTGTGATATGAACAAAATTTACTTTGATCTTGAGTGGAGGAATCACCCTCCATTGGCCGGGGAGGTGCAAAGAATGGCTGGGTCCTGATCTTGGTGAGGATCCTATAGATGGGCTCCTTGAAAATAGTATTCACTGCCCTATATGAATCTGATGGTGGCCTATTCTTCCTTCTTCCTTCTGAAGTGAGGGATGAAACCGTCATCGGTCTTGCTGAGGCTTTCTGGCGGCTCGTTTCCTCCTTCCGGAACGGTTTCCCGTCCTTACGGGGAGGCCGTTCCCCGAAGTGGCCATCTCCGAGTTTGAGACCGAAGTTTTCCCTAGCCCTGGTCTCATCCTCCTCCTGTTCGATGAACTGGTTGACCCGGGTCATCAGTGCTTTCATCGTGCCCACAGGGTATCGAACAAGTTCCTTTCGGAGATCGATGCCTGGCAGCAGGGCCTCCTTAAAGCACATTACAGCCAATTGCTCATTAGCGTCTTCGATCTGGCTATAAATGGTCCAGAATCTTTTGGCGAACCGAGTCACGTTCTCGTCCCGCCTCATCCTTATAGCCATCAGGTCCCGGTTGGTCTTTGGAATGACCCTGTGCGCCTGAAATTTTTCCAGGAAGGAGCCCGTAAGTTGCCGCCAGCACGAGATCGATCCTCCTGGGAGAGCGCAGAACCATCGGAGAGGGAGATTGCCAAGACTGGAGGAGAATACCCTGCAGTTCAGGTGTCCAATGTCGCCCCATACTGACATCCGTTGAGTGAAGTGCCTCAGGTGGGCTGCAGGATCCGAGGTCCCGTCATAGAGGGTGAACCTCGGGATGCTGAACTTCTCCGGAAGAGGGAAATCTCTTATTTCCCACGAGAAAGGAGAGACGCCAAGTCCCCCGGAGCTGTAAACGTCTAGTCGATCTCGTGCAAAGCCGGCTACCTCCATATTCTGCTGGATGGTCTGCTTAATATGGTGGTCGAGCCATTCAGGCATACCGCCTTCATCTCATGGTTTCGGCCTCTTTTCTCCTCGAGTATCGCCGGGACTGCTGCTAGAGCCTTCTTCGTAGGTCTGACGGCGCTTTTCATCTTGTAGGACTCGCCTCAGATCTTGCCCAGCTGAGTGGAAACCGGAGGGAGGAGCCTGGGTTGTTGCTTGTAGCTGTTGCTGAAGTTGGTGTATCAGTTCTTCCTTTTCCTGGATGATGGTATTCTGAACTCTAATCTCCTCAGCTCGCGGATCGTAGTTGGGATTACCTCCTTCGGTTCGTCGAGACACGACGACCGTCGGAGATCTGTCCCTGAGGGGCTCTTTTGCAAGACGAGATCCTCCCGAGACTCTCTTTTGACGAGAGGGGGGCGGTCGTCACTGAGGGCGCCTGGCGGGCTGACTGTCTCGCCGGGGAGGAGCCGTTCGTCGCTGAGGACGCCTGACAGGCTGACTGTCTCGTTGGGGAGGAGCCGCTAGAAGAGGCTCTTTCTCGGTCCTCCTTGGGCGAGGGGATTGCTCCCGCGGGGCCAGCGGTGGCTGTGGCAATGTTGCTGTACGTCGCTTTGTGTGTGCCTGTGAGACCAGCACTTCTTGTAATGTTGGCGACGACGGCCTTGGGGGCCTTTCTTGCCGCGCACCAGACGGTGCCACTTCTTGCAGCACCGGAGATAGCGGCACTGGCACGGCTTGCAACGTTTCGCCAATCTTTTTTGTTTTAGGTGGCATATTGTGTTGTCATCTCCCCACAGACGGCGCCAATTGTAAGTGCCTAAAATAATACGGACTTGTTTTAATCGGAGCTACTGAAGGGCTTCTGATGAAGGAGGGAATTCGCTTGACCTGTAATAGGAGAAAGAGACGGGTTAGAGGCCCTGGCTGTGATAAGCCAAAGGCACTCCGACGCCTAAGTTAGTACTGTTACTGAACAGAGGGTGAGTGAATGGAGAGGGAGAGAGGACTTAGGATTGCTTACCCTTTGCTTGTTCTTCATTGTGTCAATTTATAGGTGTCGGTTTTCTCAGGCTTTTCCTGAGTGGAGGTTGGTGGACGCACGGTCCCATCAGACCATACTCTTTCCTGCTAGTGGGGGTAGGTGGAGGCTTTGTCCTGTCAGACCATACCTTGATCTTCCATATGATTGTTGATGTGACGGCTGAATGAAGTTCACGCTTTCTCTGTATCCGGCGCCCATCTTGTCCATCAAATCCCGGTCATAACCTCATTAATTGCTCTGACAAGATGCCGACCCCGGGCTAACCACTGCCGAGGTGCACCTCTGTATTTGGCTCTACTGCCGGGATGCATCTCCGCCCTCTCTGGGATGCTCAGACGGAAGACCCTCAGCCGAGGTGAGGTCTTCTAGGAGCTGAGATCGGGGCGGATTAGCCGGATTGCGTCAGATACCGAGCTTGCAAAATATCCCCACACAGAAGAAATGATTATGTATCTGCTAAACTATGAGGAGAGCAGATTAGGATAATGCCTTGATATTCATTTGGGATGAAATCATTCTCCGCCAATGAAATATGAAGGATTAAACCATTTGTGCTATCAAAGTAATTCAAAACTAAGAGGTCATTTGTTTTCAGTTATTTATATATGTAAATGACTCATATGCGTAATGATTACACACCATCATATTTGTTTTCAGTCATTTATGCACTGTGAGGCGAAAATCAGCTTAGAAATTTTAAAACTCAAATGTGTGCTCAACCATTACGCACGGTACTGTTCATGGGCGGGATGGATATTATTTCTGATGGGATGTAGGGCAGTTTTATTTATTTATTTATTTATTTTATAGCAACTTTACCCTTCTGTTGGCTCTGGAATGCCAATATTAACCGTTCAAACTCTTCTAAAGGTCAAAAATGGCTATGGGACAAATCTCCAGCCTTTGGATCTAATAAAGTTCGAGATAATTGTTAAAAGCTTTAGAATAAAAAAATCTATAACTCTGAATTCTATGGGCCCCATATTCACAATCCGAACCGTCTAAACTCTTTAGAATGCCATTTTTGGGTGGAGATAATGTCTGATGGCTTTATTCATCATATATTTTGAAATATTTGTTAAAAAGTATCATGAAAAATGTGAAAGTTTTGTGAGAGAAGGTGAACCGTTGGTCTACTAAACTGCACTCCATCTATTCTGTATCTGATTTGCTAATTTTTAATCCACTCCGTTTCCAATTCCCAATCAAATAATGATATAAATAGAAGAAGAAAAAAGAAAAAACCCTAATTCCTATAAATCAATGAAGGGATTCATGGATCCAAATGGACGCTGCTCCAAGCATATCTTGACAGAGAAGAAGCATTTTTTTTTTTTTTAATAAAGAATAAAAGGACATAAATCACCCTTTAAGATTGCCTTCTATGTACAGATAAAGTCCAACTAAAATCTCTACTCATTCGAGACTATAGATAATACTATAGAATATGTTTTGTCTTTTTTATTTTTTTTATTTTTTTTTATTTTTTATAAATCAGGATTCCCAGCTCTTTGGACCAGAATAATTCCTACGGACTCAGGAGAGAAAGCCGGATAAAATTCCCCTATGACCCCAGTGTGGTAGTATAAACTTCAAATCCACAATCTCTGGGTGCAAACCGTAGTCCTAGGCCAATTGAGCTACCTCTCAGAGTTAGTTTGGTTTGGTCTTCGAAAACCTCAAGTGTATACTCATTTTGTGAAACTTGGTGACAAATCTTTCAGATAGGACCCAATGCAAGGTATACAAAATTTTTTATTTATTAACAATAAACAATGAATTTTGTTGGAAAAAACAAAACGGTGCAAACAAAAACAGTCCAAAGGAGATGGATTGAGAATAGGGAAGAAGAAAAAAGCAAAATTGACACAAAAACAAAACTACAAAGCTGATAAGTAACCCCACAACTTAAAAAAAAGCTTTCAAAGTAGCCTTTTAGACAAAACTACAAAGCTGATAGTAACCCCACAACTAAAAAAAAAAAAAAAAGCTTTCAAAGTAGCCTTGTAAAAGAAAACGTTGTTTGGTTAACATGACTATCCACTTGCTTATTAAAACCAAAAGCAAATCAAGTTGTTTGGTCAAGACACATGAAAAGAAGCTTTTAGCATATAATAACCAAATGATATATTAAATTTGTATAATAAAAGCAAATGCACAAATAACCTTTATAGGTAAATTAAGCAGCCCCATAGAAATCTTATATGTGTCATTTATGTGTACCCCTAACCATGGGAAAAAAAAAAAAACAGAGAGTTTTCATGAAACCAGAAAGACTTCCATGGAACCAAAAATAAACTCAACAGAGATCACAAAACTATATTTGACAATATGTACCATTAGATGAATCGCAAACAAATGGAAGAATACAATATGTACTGTGGATGTTGGTGGAAAAGCAGGCTCTGGTGTGACGTTAAATTTAACCAGCTGGCACATCATGTTAGAAACTTTTATGAAATTCTAATCAGAATCTTCGTCAGTTCCCAAGAAGCAAACAGCCAATATCCTTGCACAACAAGTAACAAAACAGAAGAAAATAATTCTTGGCCTGATTCTACTCAGGAACTTGCCAATCTCCATCACAGACATCAAACTCATCAACCCTGCACACCCACACCATAAACCAAATCTATCCTCCTCTCACCTGGAACACTCATCCAATGAAATCAAGATTCCCACAAAATCACCACATAATCTCAAAGAACAAATACAGAGTCGCAGCAAAATTTAGAACATCATCAAAGTATAAGATTATTCAGATCACCACCAATTGCTGATTACCTCATATTCCATTTCAGAATTTAAGTGAATTGGCCATCCAAACAAAAACAAAACAAATAAAAAAAAAAAAAATCATTCTTCCCCCACAACACATGGTACAAAAAACAAAACAATGACAGATATCATGAATAATTCAAAATTCAAAGTAGGACCTCAAAGAACAAATACAAGCCACAACAAAATCCAGTATATCATCAAAGAATAAGAACCCATTTATACCACCACCAATTGCCAAATTCCTCATCATCCATTAGAAAAAAATTAAGCACATTGACCATTGAAACATGAAAAGCTCTTACTCCAACACATGGTAGGATAGAAATAGACCAATTACAGACATTATCATACCCCCATAGTCATAAGTGAGAATAGTGATAACAATAAGTATAAAAACATAAAGAACAAATGATTAATCAAACTAAGGAAAAGCTAGACCAGTTCATGATATAGCATTCAAGGAATTGGTCCCACTACAAGGGAGCTCACACATGAACTCTTAAATAACTCCATCCCTTTCTAATCACTGTGATTTCTGCTCTATCAAGAAACTTCACATCCAATTGGACCCAAGAAAGCTAAAAGTAGCTCTCTCTTTTCACTTTCGATTGTATTCCAAAATCCCCGACCTGGCTTACCGAGTAAGTTTCAATTATTTAGCCTCCACTGTCCTCGTCTGAAAATAACTGGCCTTCTTAATGGAGCTCCTGATGACTGTGGGGAACTCATATTAGAAGTCCAAAAAAGGTTGTGCTGGCAAACTCTTTTCCTATCCATCCCGAAGGCAAGGCCCATACTAGTATTTCACCCATGAGCATTCTTAAGGATGTGTAATTTACTTAAAAAATTGTTCTATTCTTTTCCTTCCACATTCCCCATGCTAATTGTGATTTGTAAAAGTTTCCACAAAATCTTACCTCTTGGAAATGGGCCACCAAATCAGCCTTCGGTGAGCAATAAAAAAAGAAGAGAGAAAGGAGAAAAGATGCAAAAATAAGACAATAAGGAATGCCAAATGATATAAGCAGATAAATAATGAATGGAGATTTGATCAAGTCAAGTGGCTCTTCCATAGACAAACATAAAGCATGTTTGGAAGAGCAAACTTTCTTTGCCTGAGATTATCTGGAGATGGAATCTTATCAGGCGCGGTTGTCCAAAAACAAAATGCTTTGACTCTAGGCAGAGTCAAGGAACATCAAATGATTGTACATCCAAAGTGCATCAGAGGGATAAAAAAATAACATCCTATGTCAATTGCAGTCTCAAAAATTTTGAAGGGAAACATAAATTGTCCAACCAAACGTCCTCCCAAAACCAAATTCTACTCCTGTCCCCGATTAAGGATCTTAGATTCCCCGCAAGAAGTTCTCCCCATTATTCATTTCCCAACTATTCTACTTTTGCAGCCGGGTAGCATGGAATGCTTCAATCAAGTGGTTGAGAGGTCAAGTGTTGGCATGGATTGTAACTAGATCTGCAACCTTATTCTCTTCATTTCCCAGCTTCATAATATCGTTCCAAATCCTTAACCTTTCCTCACTATTGTTTCCCCTTCACAAGTCCCACCCCCCATTTTATTCCCCATACTTTGATGCAATGACTTTCCTCCACAGCGTCTCCATCTCATCCTCTCCACATATATATTACAGAGCATTTTTTGCCCCACAGGATCTATTACCCATCCCCATTTTTCCTTCTGGTTTCTTGACTAATTTTGAATCAATGAGAGATGAATCTCATCTTTTCTCCTTTCCCTTCCGACAAGAATCTCTTCAGATTTTTCTTGAGCTTCATGCCAAGACAAATAGAAATCTGAAAAATGTTAAATTGTCGACTTAATGAGGCAATTCCGCCCCCCAAACCAATGACATTTTTATTCCAATGGGCCTTTATATTTCTCAATAACAGGGTTCCAAAGAGGATGCAGTTTGGCGTTATCTCCAACTAAAGGACCTAGATATTTGAATGGGAAACATACCGAACGACATTCAATGAGATCTGCAACAGGATTGGCATCATTCTCCAGTATTGAGACCCTCACAACCCTCACAATGGAGCCCCTTTTCATTCACCCTTAATTCAGAAGGCACCTCAAAACATTGTAATGCAACAAAAAGAATCTTCAGTTGAGCCATAGATGCTTTTCAAATTAAAAAAAAAAAAAAAAGGACACTTCAATCTCCGCCACAGCCCACCTTAAACCCTTCAACAGACCTCCATCCATTGCCTGAAGTAGAATACTAAGATCTTCTTCAGCCACAACTGTAAATAAGAAAGGAGAGAGAGGATCACCTTAGCATAGATCTCTTGAAAATTTGAAATAATCTTAGGTGACCCATTTGAGCAATGAGAAATAGCCCCTAAAGCATACCTAAATCCATCATGAACATTTTCCCCATTCTTTGAAGCAGATAAAAAAGAAAGGACCACTATGCTACACATTGTCATATGCGTTTTCAATGTCAATGTCTTATACCAAACCCTGTTCGCCGCTCTTTCTGTCTTGAATCAATACACCCCAACATACCATCAAGGCCTTTTCTTTCATGGACAAAAGCTCCTCGACAATGTAACATTATGTATTTCATTAGTTCCTTTAATTGACTTGCTAAGACTTCTAACAACATTTTACATAAGCTCGACACAAGACTAATGGTCCTGAAACCCGCAATCTTCTCTAGTCCATATTTTGGAATAAGAGTGATGAAGATTGTGTTTAGACTTGCATTTAGGATTCCTCATTCAGTGAATTCTGAAAATAGTTTTGGAAAATCTTCATTTGAAGTGTTCCAACATGCATCGCAAAAACAAAGGTGAAACCATGTGGTCCCAGTGCTTTATCTTTGTTTAAAGAAAATAACTGCATCAGAGATTTCCTTTTTATCAAAAGACCTATTCAACCAACCATTGAGGTCAAAAGAAAAAGAATCAAAATGTATTCCATCCAAAGTTGCATTTGATACTCTTCTTCAGGATGCAACTCACAAATGAGCTTTCAAGTTCTTCTTTGGTAGTCTTCACGTCCTCGACACCATCGAACTTGAAATAAAATTTCTTTAGTTCCTTCCATTTTCAAATTCACAAAGGAAATGTTTTATCTTTTTCCTTCAACCATAAAGAGTGAGAATTTTGCCTGCATGCAATTTCCTCTCTGTTAAGGATCTCATTTGAATCCTCCATTGGCTTTCCTAATAAGCACACTCTTCATCATATAACAAGGCTCTCCTTTGTGTTCAATTTCCAACAACTCACCAGAGGGCCACCTTCAAGTATACTAAAGGGTCTCATTTGAGAATAGTCTACTATCACTCGACAAAACTTCAAAAGTCGCCTCAAAGGTGGAGGCACAGTTTCTATACTATTGAGTTGGTTAAATCTATTACTCTCCCGAATCTCAATGCAATACTAATGTGTGGTTGCTTCCTAATTCCGTGGTGCTTCTTAGATGAAAATGAACTAAAGATCAGAAGGTTTCTTCAGGGAGATGCTGTTGATATTCAAGATGCGGTCCCAAACTGTTGAAACGACAAAAGCAACTGGTTCATAATTTGGCTTCATATGCTAGACTAGATATTTGCTCCTCCCACAATCCACAAAACAGTAGTGGAACTCAAGAAAAAGAAGGCAAGCAACAAAGCATGAAAATCCAAGCTTTACCGGCCCTAGTTCACATGTCCCTGCAAACAATATATGCAAAATATGTTCCTACTAGGGTACCCATGAAACATATAAAACCATCTAAAAAGTTTATCATCAGTCATCATTGCTACAATTTCTAAGTTTAAATAACAAACAATACCATGAATTCACTGCGAATCCAAGCTTACTTGGCCTAGAGGCTAGATCACATGTCCCCAGATACAACATATGAAAAACACATCCCCACCAGGCTACACATTAAACATACAAAGAGAACCCAAAAAGGCTTATCATTGCTTATCCATTATTACTATTTATATGTTTAAATGACAAACATTATCACAAATTCACAAGCATTACTGAACAACAACCTACTACTCTCCAAATACCAAACCTAAAAGCAGAAGATAATTTAAGCAAAAACACAACACACCATCAATTCTAAATTAAGCAACACAACACAAGCTTTAAAAAACTGATCTTTTCTAGCACCACACGCAAAGAAGAGTGAAAGAAGGGAAAAAAAAATAAAAAACAGAAACACATAGAGACACAAATTAAGATATCAAGTGTAGCTTTCCTTAAACTGAACTTTATGCAGAAATCCTTAGAGGGATCAATCAGTGAATATAGCTAGAATAAGAAAGTCTTTTCCACCTATTCATTAAGAAAAGCACATGACTAACAATTACTAGTTCCTACCAATCACAGAACAACAGAGAGAGAGAGAGAGAGAGAGAGAGCCAAATAGAATCCAGAAATCACCAAATCAAATCAAACCCTCAATATCTGCAGCTTGCTAGAGAAGGCGATGGCGACCCAATCCGGCTGGGAAGACGACCACTGCAGCTGCTCGATCTCTGCCCCGGCGGTATAGGCCAGAATTGGATCCAGGCCCCCTTCCACCGGCTGCCCCATCGACGACAAGTCCCAAATCAGAGCCTGGGAGTCGTCCCCCGCGGTGCAAATGTGGCAGGAGCTGTGGGGCGCCCAGGCGATGGCATTCACACTAGCCTGGTGGCGCTGCAACTCCACAACGGGCAGCGTCGGGAACCGAATGTCGAGCACGACGACCTTGGCGCTGTCCATGATGATGGTGGCCATGTATCGGGGGTCCTGCTTGTTCCACCCGAGCCGGACGAGGGGCGTATCCGGCTCGGCACTCTCGTAGATGATGGTGGAGTGCTCCTTGTCCCGGAGGTCGAAGACGCGGACGGAGCCGTCGGCGGAGACGGAAGCGAAGACCCCAACGCCGCCCCAGGCGATGTCGTACACCTCCTTGTCGTGGGCGATCAATTGGGTGTCGACGGTCTCCCTCTCGATGTCCCAGATGGTGCAGGTGGTGTCGATGCTGGAGGTGCCGATCCGACGCGGCTCCGACTCGTTCCAGTCGAAGGAGGTGAGTGGGCCGCAGAACTCGCTGTTCTTGTTGCCGTCAAGGACGGACTTGGGCTGGACTCGGTCTTCTTGGATGCGCCAGATTCGGAGGAAGTCGGCGGAGGTGGCGAGGAGGTCTGGGCGGGTGCCGTCCTTGTCGGGGATGAAGATGGTCTTGGTGGGGGGGTAGGGGTGGTCGAAGGAGAGGTTGGGGTCGGATCGGATGTCGCCCGTTGAGTCATCGAGTTGGACGATCTCGACTCGGTTCGGGTACTGCTCGAGGAGGCTGGCGATGGCCAGCCGGTACTTTTTGTCGGGGCGGACCGACCAGTTCATGGCGTAGATGTGCCATGGCGCTTCGTACGTGTAGATCTCCGACCGCTTCTGCTGCTCGTCCGACGCCTCCTGAGTCGGATCGGTGTTGCTACCCATAGCTCGCTCTCTGCAACTCGCTGACCTCCTCTCTCTTTCTATCTTTCTTTCTTCTTAGAATCTTTCTTTCTTCTTTGGCTTGTGACTCTGGAGTTCCAAATCCTTCCTTTGGCTTGTGACTTGTGAGAGAAGGGGGGTTTGTTTTGCTTAAATGGACCCTGGGTTTATGGATTTTGTACTGCAACCCCTCACAGTCACAGATTTGTTAAATTTCTCCTGCATCCCCCAGCTTAAGGAAAGGTCTCAAAACTCAAATGTTGAATGATACGGGGAAATATTCATTTTGGGGTACTGAGTAGGGTTGCAAACCCAACGGTTCTGGATCGGAACTATAGTGGCCGTAGACCTTGACCCTTTTCTAAATAACGGGTTTTGGTTTCGAATTCGATTTTGACTCGGAATCTACTTTGTTGGTTCCAAATCCGGTACCGATAAAAAATCTCGGATATGGTTTCAGAACCAGGTCCACTTGAAGGACTGAAATCTAATTTTAAAATTAATTTTAATTTCTCTTTATTTTTTACTTTTTTTCAAAAATAAGTATATTATTCAGTTTATAACAGTGCATTAAGTCTACTACTTCTAATATTATATATAAAAATATCCAAGAAAGTTAATATTGAGGTACAATTTGCAATATTAAAGGCTTATATACCGGGTCTTGGGTCCAAACCTATATGAACCCCGACCTGAATCCGTTTATCAATCGGAACCTAAATTAAGTTTCGGACCTGAACCTGTTTATGAATCGGAACCTAAAATAGGTTCTAGACCTAGTTCTTTACGAGTCGAAATTTTTAGGTAATCGAAGAATCAGATATCCATTTGCAATCCAAAGTACTAGTTTTGTGTTTTTAGCATTTCTTTCTTCAAATCTTCAATTTAGATGAATGAGATTGATAACCCTCTTCTTTTGTTTTGTTGGATAAGCATAATGTGGTTTTTTTTTTTTTCTTATTTTTTTTTATTTTATACTGCTTGATTCAAGCTTTAACTTAATATGATTTGTCACCCACTTTAAAGTTGCTGGAGGGGCATAAGATGTGGGTTTCATAAACTTCTCATGTTTTAGATTCGAAACTATCTTAGATTTATTCGGTGTAACTAAGTTCGAGCTACTCGAGAGATTACTACTGTTGAGTCAAATATATTAGGGGAAAAAAAAAAAGCACTAACTAACATGAATGTAATGTCAAGCCAAGCTATTTTTTTCATTTTTCTTATTTTTTTCTCTTAAGTGACCATTTGACTCCTAATCTGTCACTTATGTTGACTAGGTCCAAGCAAGAATATGATCAGCAAGACTCGACAGGTGGAATTCTAATTCTAATTCCTGTTTGCACAACATGAGGGACTGCAATAAAAATAAAAATGTCAACGGTATGGCAGAAGCGACTCTTCGAAACCAACCAGCAAAAGAGAAAGAGGATAAGATACTTTAACGCGGATACGTTTCATACCAATCCCATGAAAAAAGGATGTGATGGGCTCCGAGTGTGGTGATTGTTTTATTCGTACAAGGTGGGTGGGTCCAACATTACTGATAAGAGGAAAATGGCCATGGGCATTAAAATCAAACATGGATGGAGACCGTTTTATAGTTTTTACGGTAAAATAGCGTGTTTGGATTTTTATTATATTTAATTTATAATTTGTGATACCAAATCATCAAATTTTATTAAATAATGCTGAATAATGACAATGAGTGGGAGCATGTAGGAGCAACCGAAATCCAAATCCATCCAAAACCCAACATTGATCGATCTTCTTATACATGACTCCTGGACTTCACGTGTACTCTGTCTCTGTCAACAAATATGAATGTTGGATTGTTGGATTTTGACACGTGTATCGGTCGGCAAACGACATGACAGATGCTTTGGCAAAGTTTGGGAGTAGATAGAGATGTTCCTTTTGTTCAATTTTTTTTTTTTTTCCCTTATGTAATTTGTAGTTTTACAAGTGTATGTATTTAGCTCTTATGCCTTCCTATGTTTTTCCTTTTGTTTCTCTCTATATTGTACTTTTTAAACCATTAATCTTATCCACTGTTACTGTTAGAAAAAACAGCCATTTATGTTTTAGCTATATTATCTTGCAGGGCCCATACCTCAATCATCTTAGATCCTTTAAAACTACCGCTTTTATGAGTGGGCCCCGGTGATCTCTCCTCATGAAACCATTCACGGGCATACTATATAAGAATGAATCAATTTGTCCATTTCTGTTTAGAAACTTTACATATAGATTGAAGTGAAGTAAAGTCTCAAATAGTGAAAAAAATAAAATATAAATGCGTTATGATGATAGTTTGTCTTAAATTGTTTGGTAGGAAATTTTTTTGACCTTTTGTTTAAAAAGTAAATTTTTTTTTTATTTTTTAGTCGATAAAAGAGATTGCTTTTTGACTTTTTTTTGAAAAAAAAAAATGACGAATTAAAAATATATACTTTTGATGTGATCATTTGTCTGTGAAAATTGGAAGCTTTACTTCACTCCACTCTACTTGTGAAGTTTCCAAAGACTCGAGTGATTTGGAAACGACAGTACAACCAATTTTCCAATATATCAGTGCTTTCTACAAGTAAAATAACCTGTACCAAGACTTGAAATGTATTATCAGGAGACATTTGATGCCCTGAAATTGATGGGTGGGCCAATCGGGCAATAAGTTTGATTTGTTTCTCCATCAACCTCCCCGTATGCATTGAAACTCCTCTCAATGCTTTTGAGTGTCACCTTTTGGGTTCCACATCGAAGTTGTACGAGTACCAAGTTATGAAAAGCTGCTACCATTTTTCAACTATCAAGTGAGTTAAAACCATCTTAACTTTTAGCTGGTTAGACATTCTCGGAGTAATCCAATTACAGCACCTTCTTCCATTTTTGAAGCTGGACAGACACCCCCACAATGCCTTTTTAAGTCCAAGAAAGGAACCCCCTCCCCCTCTCCTCCTGCACAAGTGAGCTATAATTTTGGGTAAAATGCGAAGTCTCAGAACTCAATACCTGATGGGTTGTCAATGAATTTAAATACCTGATTCAGCTTTAAGAAGACACACCACACCGTAGCTGCGAGCCAGAGTGAGCAATTTCAACGACTTAGAACCAACAAAAACCATCCAGAACTGGAAGGATATTTTGAGAGGGAAGATAGATGGGTTCCTGGAGCCTCAACCAGCTGGAATACCATACAAAGCTCACAAACCTGTCAGTAAAGTGACTGGTATTTAATCAACACAATTCAGAGCACATAACCTCATATTCTCCTTACAAGGAACTCCTTGCAAGAACTCAACTCATCATAGCCCGTATGGACAAGTCAGGAATGGGATTACACAGAAGGAATTTACAGCTTACAAGATGGCCAAACCTCTCACTTTGCAGGCTTGTCAGCCCTGTCGAAACGCCCTGGGAGTAAATGAAGAGGGAATTTCAGGAACCGTCATGAGAAACCCAGGAAGACCCCACACTAGAAGATGTTTTTTTTTTTTTTTCAAAAGAGAAACCAGCTTGGAGGTCTGCATAGAACTATGAAGCACTCTGGTGAGGATTTTAAAACTATTTAAAGAAAAATTCTTCAAAAAACAATCTAGGCTATTGCAACAGATGACATTTATAAACAAGAAACGGGGGCTCAAAAAGTGGATAGAATTCAACAAAATACTGGTCAATAGGCCCAGGGGAGCTTCATCAAAGCGTTATAACACTCTTTTATCAATGTACGTTTGCTTTCCCCAAGAGCTTCCCTTCATCCTATTCTCCTACTGTGCTAGTAAAGCGCTCGAGTATCTTACCCATACGAGAGTCAAGTGAATTAGGCTGACTTGTGCAATGAAAACTGCATTGCAAATGTGCCACAAGGGCATGTTTGCCAGATTTTCTCTAAGACTCTGACAAAGATTGATAGGTTACAACCTTTAATGAAGAGTTCCTGCATATGTAACATCTCCCTTCTCAAGTCCTTTCTCAATTTGTGAAGAGTTCAACCTCCCCCACCTTCCCGTCCTTGTTGAATACTATAGGATCCATCAGCGTTTTAAAACTCGGTCGAGTCAAAGTAGCTTCTTCAGTATTTTAATGAAAAGACATTTCCCAAATGAGCCAAATATCACTAATAAAAAACCCCCTCAATAATAAAAACATCATAATTTCTCCTCCCCCAATCTCCCCTTCTCCTCCACCCCACTTCTGCAAAATTTATATTTATTGGGAGTCGACCCAATTTGATTCGACTCAGGCTGACCCCTATTGAGTCCAAGTTTTAAATCACAGGGAGCCATGCATGGAAACCCTTCATCTAGGATGTACAACCCTCATAAATGGCAGCACACTTGCATTGGTGATGCACAGGAAGTCCAAATCAAGGATGATTTTGTACTTTGTAGTCATCTGGTGGTGCCACAGAGAAGCTAGTGCGCTCCTTCCACTCACTACGTGAAGATTCACATCTTTTGCTGCATCAGAAATGGGTTGGGCTGTAGAGTTGACTGCCTTCACCTTATTAGAATCCTTCTCCCACGTAAGACACCTCTTGACCTTATCTTTTGATATGAAGTTGAGGGTTGCTCCTTTGTCAACAATGCTTGTTTGGGTTTAGCATTGAGCTAGATGTAAATGAACATAAACTCCTTTTGATGTGGTTTTGGTTCACCAACTCCACTTCCTTTTATTAAGTTGAGAAGCCTTATTGTGCCCATGCACAACTGCTCCTTCTCTTCATTAACCTTCAAGGAGTTGAGAGCATTATTTGGTGGGAAGTCCCACACCCTACTATCAGCCATCACAAGGAAGCAATCAATTTTCAGTCATTTCCTTGC
The DNA here is from genome assembly GCA_003546025.1 of Camphora micrantha. Lineage (NCBI taxonomy): Eukaryota > Viridiplantae > Streptophyta > Magnoliopsida > Laurales > Lauraceae > Camphora > Camphora micrantha. Next base: position 71,376,483 of record QPKB01000001.1, read on the forward strand.
CTCTTTTCAGCTTCTTTGAGCTCTTTGTGCCACATTTCTTTTATCCCCACCTTTGCCCTTATTTTGGCCCTTCGCTTACTTGGAGTTTGAAGAGTCACTTGGTCGCTAAACTCCACAAGGCGCTCGGCAGCCGCAAGTGCAAAAGCTAAGCCCTTGACCCCTTGGATGTCAACTCTTATTCAGACTACTTTTGGAGTGCATTTGCGAAGAAGAAGAGTTTATCCTTCACCATCATGATGGTGACACCTAGCATCAACATGGTGAACTTCACAGTCTCTAATTGAGCTTGCTTAAGACACATTAGACTCTTGTGAGCAATGTACTCCACAGTTTTAATGAGGAATTGAAGCTTCAATTTTTTTTCTTCAAGTCCAACTATGTCTCAATGGTGCAAAGTCCCATCTCAATGTCTTCATAGCATCAGCGCCACGATAGCATGACATCATCAATGAGGTGTAAGATGCATGTCTTCACCTTCTCTCCTTTATCTTCCATCAATGAGGCATAAGATGCATGTCCTCACCTTCTCTCCTTTATTTTCCATCTTGGAAGCTTTTAGATATTGCTCCATTTTACTATTGAAAAAAAAAAGACAAGTAATGCTCCATTTTCCAAATGAAGTTATCTAAGACTTTGGCATTCCTTGCACCATTGAAAGGCTTTGCTTTTTGGATCCGAAGTCTTTGGCTACTTCCCTTGGCCAAGACCCTCCATTGGCCACGACCTCCCAAATCTTCATTTGGAGCTCTTTATTCGTGGCACTTAACCCATGAATCTCTATCTTGAGAGACTTAACTCTAGCCATTTATGCTTTGATCCAATCCAAGGCATCTTTGACGTCACTCTTGGGCGCCTCGACCATCTTTGAGAACCCCAGTTGGCTACCATCAAGCTCTTCCAACTTCTTTTCAACATCAGGGCATGTTTAATTCCAAGTTAGCTAGACGTTCCTCCAAAGAAGCATCCTCGATTGACTTTGATCGCTGCTTCTTCTTGGAGCTGTTGTCACATAGTGCACCAATGACCTCGGGTGTATGCATGATCTCCCATGAAACATTTGCTCTAATACCAACCGTCACAGATCTAGAGAAAATCTAACTTGTCGTGGATCACTTGTGTATCATTCGTGTTTATAACAGAAAATCAGCCTATCTCACTTAACTCTCATCTCAAGCCTTACTAGCACACAACAAGAGTAAAAAGAAAGAGAGACTCTTGGGAAGAGGGAACTTCTGTTGCTAGGATGTTATCACTCTTTGATAATACAAATAAGGGAGGTCAACTCTATTTATACTTGAGGCACTATAAATGAATGGCTAAGATTGGTACATTTGTCGCTTATCCAACAACTAAAGAATACTTTTTAGTTTTTAGAGATCTCTAACACTAAATTCTACATTTCTAGCCAAGGGTTTTTAGACCCTTCTACATTAGCCTATAAGCATTCAAGATATCCATGAGTCTCTGAAGTCCTCTGGAAGATTATTGTGAGCCTGAGCCTTGAGCCTTTTTAAATTGGCTACAGTGAGCTTCGAGCTTTAGGCTTGAGTTGTGGCCCATTATTGCCTCATTGTGTGGTCCAAGTCTACGAGCATGACAACATGCTTACTCAAGAATTTACATAACAGGAAAAGGCCACCATGCTGGACATGTGGACCGTGAACCTGTGGTGCTCTTCTTCAATTGATCCAACACATCTTATTGCTAGGATGTACATTACAACCAAGCCTTAACCAAAGAGATATCCAAAAAATATTTCTAATAATAGCCAAAAGCCCCACTTCATTACTGCCCTATAACATATCTGTTTTATAGGCCATAATTTCCTCAATTCTCACATAGATCACACGATCTAAGTGATGCAGGCCAGACCATGGGTCCGCCAACCATTGGGCCCAGTCCATAGGCCCAACAAGACATCCATTTAATTAGTAATCTTATTTTGAGAGTTGATTTATTTAGGAGTAATAAAAATTAGGAGTTTTATTTGATTTGGATTGTTAAGCAAGTTTATTGATTTAGTTTCCTTTCTTGTTTAGGAAAGTAGAGTCCTACTAGGAGAGGGGATGTTCAACTCTTCCTATAGTACACAAGTTCATGTTATTCAATAATATTGTTATGGGTTCCTGTGGTTGTGATATTCGTATGTTAATCAATTTCCAAGCCTTATTTGGAGCTTGGTCCCTATCATTGAATCCTACATGGATCTGGCCAAAACCTTCAACAAATTTTGGTCTACCTTCAGTCGCGGATCTAGGGCTGCATCACAAAGGCTCACTGGAATAGCAATCTAGTAATCTATACTCGTAGCCAATTTAGTATTAGTTAATCTTTTTTTCCAAAGCATGAAACGCGAGGTTGAACATATAATGGAATCTTTCAATTATGCTTCCCAATGTGTTTCAAGCAACAGGACCAAACCAAAATAGTCTCTTTCTAACATAGTCTGGTATGTAAAGTATTTTATTGGAAGATAATGGTTCAATTTTACTAAACTGAAAACAGCAGTACAAGAGAGCTATGCCTATACTGCCTCAAACAAAGCAATTGAAAGAAAGATAAAAGAAACAAAGAAAGTAGGACACATTCAGGGCTACTAAGAGGAATCCCAAGACATTTTCGATCATTCCAGACCCTCGTTAACCTAGGCTTCCCTACCCATTGGCTGCTCTCAACATATGAAAGAAGACCACCATGCCTGCTAAGATATCTTATTTCATTAATGATAAACCGAACTTCCATGAAGCTTCACTATCCCCATAGACCCACTTAGTGCTATCCGATATGTAATATAATTTCCAAGATATATAACTGAACACCCATCTCTATTCTCAATTCACAACAAGCCTGCCATGATGTCTCAATAGTCGGTACCACGTTGAACACACAATGTTAAACATATCAATGGAATCTTCCAATAAGGCTTCCCAATGTGCATCAAGCAATATGACCAAACCAAACAGATAGAGATTGTCATCTTTCTAATATAGTCCGGTATGTATATAATTTTTATTGGACAATAATGGTTCAATTTACTAAACTGAAAACAGCAGTACAAGAGAGCTATGCCTATATTGCCTTATACAAAGCAATTGAAAGCAAAATAAAAGAAACAAAGAAAGTATGCAAGATTCAGGGCTACAAAGAGGAATCCCAAGACATTTTCGATCATTCCACACCCTCGTTAACCTAGGCTTCCCTACCCATTGGCTGCTCTCAACATATGAAAGAAGACCACCATGCCTGCTAAGATATCTTATTTCATTAATGATAAACTGAACCTCCATGTAGCTTCACTATCCCCATGGACCCACTTAGTGCTATCCGATATGTAATATATTTCCAAGATATATAACTGAACACCCATCTCTATTCTCAATTCACAACAAGCCTGCCATGATGTCTCAATAGTCGATACCAAATTGAACTCATAAGTACAAGAAACTAATTTTATAGTTATGTACACACAACAATCGCTCCTACCGCACATGAGAACCACCAAGTCATTTTTACAATTTACATAATCCAACAAAAAAGAACAGGCACAATCACAATGCACGATGAAAGGTAACATATAGAAACATATAAATGATGAACATATATTAAATTAATAAGCTAACTATGAGATACTTCAATATTTGATATGTAAAGGTTGAAGAATTCACCCTCATTCACATCTAGGAAGTTGGAAATGTAGGTAAGTGCAAGTTCATTATATGAAGAGCTAACCAAGAAATGAACTAGTTCCTACAATACATAAGATGAAGACTTTAACAACAAAAATGATTCATAATAATATCTGTTACAAAGCCAGTCTATTGAACTACAATAAAAATGGCTTCACAATAACTTGCATAAGATTAGAAAAGCAAAGAAAACCCAATTAACAAGGAGATGATGTATGAATTAATACTTAAAATCATACAGATGGGTGTCTTCTCTTAGGAAGAATGATAAGGCCTTGATGGCTTCCATTACTCCTTGTCTTCCCTCTCTTTACTCTTCTTTTTCTTCTTCTTTTCCTTCTTCATGCTTCTGTCTGTCTCCCCATCATTAGCGCCAGCGTCAGATGGTAATATCACAACATTGTCAACTTCGGCATCTTTGCTCTTCTTTTTCTTCTTTTTCTTTTCCTTGTCAACCTTCTCCTCATCAGAAGATTTCACCTCTTCCTTCTCTTTGTCCTTTTTCTTCTTCTTCTTCTTCTCACTCTTCTCAACTTCAATCACCTCTTCCTTTTCTGCGACATTCTCAACTCCCTCAACTTTAGCCTTCTTAGCGACCTCCACTTGAGGATAGTCACCATTCTCCTTCAATTTACGCTTCCGCCCATCATCATCTCCATCCTTGTGTTTCTTCTTCTTCTTCTCCCCTTTGTTTTCTATAACTGTTTCTTCCTTCACAGATTCCAGCGCAGCGGCAGCAGCAAGGCTCGCAATCATCGAATCACCTCCCGTTGGGAGTACCACATTCCTCCGCCACTCAGCAGGTGTCTTCTCATTCGGCTTACCATGCTTGTCCAACAGCCCTTCTGCAATCATCTTCTTCTTCATTGATGCCTTGGGACCCAAACCCCATTTTTCTCGGATATGTATCCCTATCCATCACCACCCTTTTAATCCTCGCCACCACACCATGATCACACGTGGCCATCACCGTGGTTGTCATCTCTGCAATACCCAAAGCAATCGCCTCTCCCTTGGTGGTCATCAATACAACCTCCTCTCCATTCTCAATGTCATTATCAAATCTCAAAAGCCCTGGAATCATCAGCTTCGCCCCATAACAGATAGCATTAACCGCGGAATCCTTAACCACCAATCTCTTATAGCTGGTCAGTATAACTTCCAAAGGCATGATCACTCTTCTCAAATAGCTCTCATCGCGGAAATTATCATACATCCACTGTGCATCCATAACATCATGCATTGTAACCATATTATCCTTCTCCCCCAGAATCCCAGACCGCACCCTTCGCAACTCCTGCATATGCCCTCCAACACCCAGAATAAGCCCCAAATGAACACACAGCGTCCTAACATAAGTACCCGCCTCGCAGGAAATCCAGAAAACAACTAAATTCCTACCTGGGTCATGTTCAAGAAGCTTACTTTCATAGATAGTTCTAATCCTGAGCTGCCTCTTGACCGCGGAGATGAGCGGTGGGCGCTGGAACACTGCTCCAGTAAGCGTCTCGAGCGCCCGGGCGACCTTGGCAGTGTCGGGCACCGCAGAGTGGAGGCGGGCAATACAGACATACTCTTTTCCGGCGCCCTGCTGCGATTTCACGAGGCGGGTTGCGCGGTCGACGCAGACGATGAGGTTTCCGGTGACTTTGGGGTCGAGGGTGCCGCTGTGGCCGGTCTTTTCCGCGCGTAGGATGCGTTTGATCCAGGCGACGACCTCGTGGGAGGAAGGATTGGAGGGTTTGTCGAGGTTGAGGATGCCGTATCGGATGTAGTCTTGGAGGGGGCGTTTGAGGGGGGAGTGGCCGGCGGGGAGAGGCGTGTAGTGGCCAGTTCGGACGTTTAGGCGGTCGTAGTTCTTGAGCAGGATGGGCCATTGGGAGGTGTCCAAGGAAGGGGTGAAGGACTGGGGTTTGATAAGGTAGTCTTTTTGCTGAGTGTCTTGTGCTTCAGTGGTGATGAGAGCAGAGGATTTGCGTTCTTCTGCTGCTTCTGCTTCTCCTCCATTGATGATTGGGTGTTGGTGCTTTTTCTTCTTCTTCTTCTTGGATGTGTCTAAGGAAGGATGAGGAGAACAATCCATGGTTTGGTTACTTATTAAGGTTTTTTTTTTCAGAGAGGGAGATGGAAAGCAGAAGGATCTCTCTCTCTCTGCTTCAAGGTGAGTATGGAAAGAAGAGGGAAGGTGGTTTTTAGGGTATTAGGGTTTTAGGGTCCAAATGACACCTGATGGCCTGTGATGTTGATGGGCCACTAGGAACTTGATCCAACGGTTTTGGATGGGCGATCTAATGGTGAAAATGCCAAGAACTGATCCAACGGGAGTAAAAGAAAGATGGGAGATTATCGATAAGAGGTTCTCTCTCTTCCTTTTCTTCATTGCTTCACATAAATGAATACCGAAAATTTAAGTTTCATACCTTAAATTTAGGTGGATTTTTAACCCTAAAATAGGACCAGCTCACTTGGCTTGGGATCAGAGTTCGCGCCTTACTGTAACAACAGGGCCACAGGGTATATACCCGACTTTATTTAGAATGTAGGAATTAGTCCGGCCTAAAAGTTTGGGATGCCATCCTTTATAAAAAAGAATAATCATAAAATTCTTCTATATTTAAAATGAAAAAAACATTTAACACCCAATTTTTTACTATTTGCTCTTATGAATGCACGATCGAAACCATTCAATATTCTTGTAGAGTCGATAAACTCTGATATATGAAATTTCATATCTTATATCCATCCACATGTATTTTAAGAAATGTGCTAAAAATGGAAAAAAATTAAATTCCACTTTTCAATTTTCTGTACTTATGGGGGCTTGAATTTATGATTCAAACTATTTGTTCTGTTTAAGTCCTAGATGTGGCAAAATCTAACCCAACTCGTGAGCCCAACCCATTCCAACTCGCATTTGACCCAACCTGTTTTAAATACCTGTCGGTCATAGGTCAAATAAACTTGACCTGCATGCAATAGTGGGTCGGGTTAGGGTTAGCACATGTAACCCATCTAACCTGTTTTAACATATATAAGAGTTGCAGACCTCAGCTCAGAACAACAAAGCCCTTCTTCGACTCCTAAAACAACAAAAACCTTTCTTTTACTTGGAGAGGGACTGAGCATAGAGAAATGACTCTAAGTAAATTCAATGCCTCAAGTGCTTCTAGCATATTGGATGACAACTTGGGGTTCAACGCTGGCCATTGTAGTTGTTGCTACTGGAGTTTTTCTTTTTCGTTGCTAGAAGAAAAGAAAAGGCATGAATCATCTAGCAGTTTGTTTGAGGCCATGATAAAAAAAACAAAGAAGGAATTTGACAGGAATGGAGAATTTACAAATGAATTGATACAGCCCACATTCAATGCAAATGGAGTTCTTTGGTTGCAGAACCTGTTTTGCTCATCTACAATGTGTTAGGAGGCTAGTCTGATAAAGGAGAAAAGATTTCAGGGAGATAATTATTTGGATTTGTAGGGTTTTTTTTCTTTTAGATTTAGACACACAGGAGACTGAGAAAAAAAGATAAAAGCAAGATAAATGGGTGTTTGGAAATCATATATTTCTAAAGATTTTGTTATATTATCTTCTATTTTAGAATATAATCTACACACCTAAAAACTATGTATTTAGATAACTTAAAATCTATCCTACAATATCTCAGTTTCTTATAAAACCCTTTCAAGTATATATTTTATAAAATAATATTTCATTAAGACAACTAACTGAAACAAGGGTTAAGAGTATTCGCAAACAAGCGTGGAAGTTTACAGAAATAACTACCATAGTGGCTCACCATATATATTTTTTAATATTGATGATTTTTATAGGAGTTTTACCATGACTCAATATTAGATGTGACATTTATTGTTTATAAATTTTATATGGGTCCCATAGCCCTGTTATAGTTACATTAGGTGTAATTAAGTGGGTCATACAAATATCACATAGGCAATTTCTACCATGATTGCCAATATTAAATAGGTTTCGTACTACCAATATTAGATGGGTCTCATACTCATTACCAATATTGGATTGTGTGACTAATTACTAATTTATCATTATTAAACGAGCCATATTGTTTAATGCCCCTTGGTGATTACTATAATTAGCTAGGTTAATATGATTAGTAACATCAAATTTGCTCGTGGTTTTTAACATTTAATCTAATGGTTTTTTAATTAGGTGGGTCTACCATAGTTACCAATGTTAAATCACTCTAGTGTAACTAGTAGTTAGTGGGTTCACGTTGGGTCAATCATCGCTTTTTCTCTATTCGTTTATTGTTTTGGTGCATTATCTAATGAAAATAGTATAAGTTACCAAACACTTGAAAAATATATTGAGATTTGTAGAAATTACCAACCACCATAAGTGACTCAATATTATAAAATGACACTATTTTATTATGTGATAATGAAATCTTACAATATTCAAATTTTCATATTAGGCTGGACCGGGTTAATTTATTTAACCGACATTTAATGCGGGTTGTACGGGTCAGATCGGATTGATGTGCATCCAGATGTAGCTTGAGATTGCTTGATCAAATCCTAGGAAATTCAAATTCTCATGTGATCATTGCTACTTTATATCATTTACCCTTCCTTCACCTTTTTAATAATCCTTTAATGGAGCTCATTTGATTAAGAATCACATGTATTTAATTCATATGTATTATCATGCAAAAAAATAGTCCTCAAGTGAAAGTAATCTCCTACCGGACAACATTATTCATGCATTAAATTTCAAGATATTAAAGGCACAAAAAAATTATATTCCACCTTAGAGGGCCTACTTTGAAAACATTTTAAAATTCTCAAGATGAATTTGCAATTTCTCAATATTGTAAGGTCTATTTGAAACGTGTCAAAATTATGTGGGGTCCATTTAAACTTTTTAAAGTTATGGGTTTTGCTTTTTTGGAAATTTTTGAAAATTGTGGAAAGTTGTGGTCCTTCAATGACTTTCTAGATTGTTTTATATGCTTAGATTTATGAAAAGTTATTTCAAATCACTTGATTTTCTTGTTAAATCCTGGAGAAAGATACCTTCACTATTTTGACTTGGAAGCCCACTTCACAATTGCACTTCCCTCTGTGTGTGTGCCATAAGAAGAATCCGTTGTAGAGAAGGAAATCGTTTTGATTTCCAGAACAGCCCATTCTTTGATCATTTGGCGTGATAAAATTTTATCATAAAAAAGAAGAAAATGGCTGATTTTTTTTTTCGATAAAGAGATTTTGATTTCCTACGCAAGAGATAAAAATGTAAAAAAAAAATATAAGATTTCTCTCTCTCTCTCTCTCTCTCAAATGAAAATATGCTAAGAAAGAGAATACCTTGGTTGGAAAAAGGCACCCTCAGTCTCATATTCAATAAAATGGAAAGTGGAATTAGTATATAGAATTGAACAACTACCTTGCTTGCCTCCATTACTGGAGTGAACTATTGACCCCGACTTGGACAGCCTGGTGCACTACATCACCTACTGGCTACAGGCTACAGGCTACTCACGTGCTTGAAAGAAGGGTCGCTGCACTGGTGGCTGGTGCCCATACATTGCAACAAGCACTTTCACCCTCTTACCAAAATGAAAAACAACCACACTCATCTTTTGTGGAGGGGACTCCCACTTCCCAATTGGACTTTGTTCATTTAATCATTTTGGAACGGGTTAAAAGAGTGAATCATAAAGGGATAACGACAAGGTCCGGAAGAAAGCAACTCCATAATGCGCCTTGAAACTCTCCACTTCCGCTTTGCATCAAGAAAATTCGTTCTCTTTTACTAGTGCCCATTGCAATCCGAAATCAAGGCAGAACTAGAATGCAGGGCCACTGCAGCACTCGCAGGCGTGAGTGTGTGTTGGTGATGGTTTTTTTTTTCTTTTTCTTTTTACCTCAGTTAAGTTGACTGGGACTTAAGAGAAAGCCCGCATACACACGAAAAGTTAGCTTACTCAAGTGAGAAGGAGGCCGCACAAGTGGAAAAGGAGTCCGCACAATGGAAAGAGGTGACGTGCCCTGGGTTTAAGCCCCTGACAGCAAGATAAGAACTAAAGCTCCTTACCACTTGATAGGTGATATATGTTAAGTAGTTATTTTTGCCGTTTTTAAACACCGATTACTTTGAAAATTATTGGATAGCAACTCTGCCCACTAATAGTTCTTCAGTGTTTACAAAGCAATACTAAAAAAACATGCTTGCGCAGCTGAGGATCACATGAAAGTTTAAACCGACCATAACCAAAAAATCCCATGCAAACTCGAGCAACACCCTCAACTCCTTTTCTTTCTTTTATCAGACACCTGCCTTTCCCACTCGTCCATTTGCAACTTTTCTCTTTACTGCTTTCGCTCTCTTTCCCTTTCTCCATAAAAAGCACCTAAAGCAATTAAAGCAAAGGAACCCATGCATGTGCTCTCTACAATCTACATAAACCCCACCAACCCTCTCCAGCTTTCTCATGCCAAAATTACATTTCCTCTTCATACTCTCATCTGCTAGAGGTTCCTTCATGGGTCTTTTCATATAACATAAACACTCAACATTATACTCCTATTTAAGCTCTCTTTCCTAAGCTTTCCCATCTGGGTCTGTCATCAATTCTCCAAAAAAACACAAGAAAGATGAAGAAGGGAGCTTCTGTCTTCTTGAAACAGGTGGTCTCTCTCTTGGGTTCTCTTGCTAAAGCCAAATCACTGGCTTTAAAGGGTAAGACAAATGCCACAAAAGCAAGGCTTGTGCTCTTGGGATTTTTGAGAAATAAGAAGCTGCTGCTTCCTGCAATATCTCACAAAATCCATGCACTGCTCGGGCATGAGTCCCATGATAAAGGAGAGGGCAATAGCAGTGACCATGGGGACCAGAACAAGGCCATACTCATTTACAATGCTGTGGCAAACGATGCGCCTTCTGACCCATGTTTCACCTTGCCAGTGATGGATGGGGATGAAGTTGATGATGATGATAAATATCCGGATTTGACTCACTCGCTCTTCGATGAGTTCGAATTCGACAACGGGAGCGAGTCTGTGATCGACTTGGTGAGGAATTCTCGTGAGGATGGTTCAGATTTCAACCTTGAAGAGGAGATAGATCACGTTGCGGATGTGTTTATTAGAAGGTTTCATAAGCAAATGAAGATGCAGAAACTGGATTCCTTTAAGAGGTATTTAGATATGCTTGATAGGAGTGTTTAATTAGGAATAGAGGGAATAAAAAACACCAAAGAGGGACCTTAATTACTGCTTCATGTTTTGTCTTTTGAATTAAAAATCTCATGGGAATAATGTATGGGATTTTTGTTGATGATGTGGGGATTGGCAACTAGAGAAATGAATACAATTAACATAGGTTTGGATGGAAAACTCAGGAGTTGGGGCATCTGGATCTTGTAAGATCATGAGTTTTGTACTTGGAACCTTCTTGTTGTGTCTGTCCTCAGAAAAGAGAGGAAAGCATATCATGTACTGGTCATGGGCAATCTCTTTTTAATGAGAAAAGAAATAAGAACTCAATCTTGTAGTAGTTTTGAATTCAGATCATCTGATTCAGGGAATTCCCTGATGCCAACACTACAAATTAATCTGTGGGGCCCGCCTACAAAATCCAAAGTATATAGTTCAGTCCCTCTGGGTGTTAAGTAGTGGGTCAAGTAGTTCTTTAACAGAATAATCACTTGTGGTGATTTACACCAGATTCACTCCCTTCAGTTTTGCCATTTTCCATTAATGTGCTTTTCTATAGGTGATCAATCTGGGGCCAAGTATGATTGGTGTGAGATTTGCCTAATGACTATGCATGTGGGGCCTTTGATTTTCATTGGTTTTGCACTTTTAGTTGGGTTCTACTGATGATATCTTTTCGCACTGATGTAAGATAAATCTCAGATGAATTCAACCCCTTATTTATTTATTTTATCACGCTTATGAGCCGGGCAAGCCCATGCCTGACCTAGACTCAGCCCTCTTTGGCCCAGGTCAGGTCTTGGGTTTTAGTACTAATATAATTAGGGCTATCAAAGGGTCAGCCTCAGGGTTTGCCCCACCTTATACTCATATATGTGGGCTGGGCCTAGGCCGGGTCAAACCCCTTGGCAGACCTACACTAGCTAGACCCCTACCCTACTTTAAAGGTCCAATGTTGGGCAGGCCACGGGCAAAAAGAAAATGACTTTTTTTCTTTTCATGTATGCATGTCAGATGGGCTTCATCAAATCGACTTGTTGTTTTACATGGAACTAAAACCTATTAATTCAAATGTTCCCGTGTGTTTACATGGAGATTTTTTTTTTTTCACCCCAGCTTAGGGGGGTTGGGACCTAAGAGAGAGCCTGTATATACATAGGAAGGTAGCCCACTCAAGTGGGAAGGAGGCTCGCACAAGCGGGAAGAAAGCTTACATAAGTGTGAAAAAGAGCCCACAAAAGCGGGAGGAGGTGATGTACCCAAGGTTCGAACCTTGGGTAGCCAGGTAAGAACTGACACTCCCTACCACTCAGGCGTGAAGTTAGACGTATACATGAAAACTTATTAATATGATCATGTTCGTTTGCGTGGAATTGAAATACTTAGGAGTTTATTGTCATATGAGCCCATTTGCATGGATGGAATTATGGACCTATTTGTTTGCAGGGAATTAGAATACGTTGTAAGTAATTGACTTAAGGTAGTAATTGATTCAGATGACCCTGTTTGTTTGTACATAATTGGAATACATAGGAAGTAAGTTATTCAAACATTTAGCATTGCTTGGATTTTTTAACATTCCCATGAAGGCAGCGCTATAAATCCATCACTGGGCCCGATTACAAAATCTATTCGTTTGAAATTAAAATTCCATGTGAATTGGCATTGGCTTGAGTTTCACTTCATTTAAAATTAATCCCACCACTAGATTTTATAAGGGTTCCCTATCAATACTCATATAGTGTATGCACAATAGATGGGGGTATGTATAGCCAAATGATGATGTTTGTATTGATTCTCTTCAAATATCTAATTGGCAACAAAATCAAGTGGAGAATATCTCAAAATCTCTAATCAATGAACAAAATCCAACATTATGGATTTCTGTCACGAATTCTACTAAAAGAATAGGCCCTAAGATCCAATCTGAATTTCAAGATCATATAAAAATTCATGGTCAAATACACTCTACACAAGGATTATAAAGATGTGAGGTGTGAATGAAATGAGGTGAAGATTGAACGATATAAGGTATATTGTAGGTAGAATCTTGACTTTCCTAATATTTGAGTTACTAGGATAATGCTCGCTAGGTGTTCATTATCATCTTTTCTTGATTCAATGTCCATTAAATAGGACGTTATTTGATGGTCATTTTTATATATTCAATTTTTGTCTTTATAATTTTTAACCACTTAAAAATTTTACTAAAAACCTTAGATAAAATTGTTTTGCCTGTACAATTTAATAGTTGAAATCTTAATCATAGCATGAATAAAATGCCCTTTGGCAAGTCAGATTTTATAATTCATTTGACTTAAAACTAATTCAAATAGATATTTGAATTCTTTAAACTATTTGATAAAAGTTTTATGTGAATGTCAAAATCAATAAACCTTTAAGTATTTGCCTATGAAAAGGTGACTTTTTTTCATAGACAATTAGACATGCATGTTTTATGCTATTTTCTTACGAGTTTGGTTTTATAATTACTTTTATATGACAAGTTCACCTTTCTAAAAAATTTCTCTCCTGTGAATATTCCCCACATTAAGATCATGTCTGCATTGTTATATCGGCACTGTAAATTTAGCAGGGTCCCTAGCCCCCACTCCTTTTGAAGAGAGACATATGGATGTGTCCACATGAAGGTGAAAATCTTGCATGCCCTGCGATTTTAATTTATGACAACTTTGCCTGCATAGTGACAAGTTTTCTTTTTTTTTTTTTAATTGAAATACGCATGTTGGGCATTATATCAAACTAGAATCTAAAATCAATCAGCTCTATTTCATTTAAACCCGACTTGCATACGACATATGCCCACAAAACAACAGTAAAATTATCCTAGAAACACAAGATGCCACACCGGCAAGGATGTCTCCATCTCATACAGCTGTTTAGGGATAATATATCTGTAGTATCACTCACCAATCTAGCGCGGGAAAAAAACCTTCTTATTACCCAAATATTGGATAAAATGCTTCTCTCTCTTGCATTGCACAGCACTTGACTGACTATCCACAGATTTTGAAAAGGGAGCGTATGAATAGCGTGGAAGGAAAAGCATTCTACTTTCCAGGAAAGTCGTCGACCTTCCAAACGGCTTTGGCCTTTCCCATCTCTCTATTATTTAACTTTTCTATGCTTTTTCTTGAAAGAAAGGACAGATGGGACGATCAAAGAAACAATAAAATGATACTTTAAGGCACTCATTAAACCTAACTATGCTCATGGCACCTGCTAAGAAACCCATTTGAAATATGTTATTACTTTATGTGGTTTTCTTTATAGGTCCTACGTCTCCAACCAAAGAAAAAGATGATAGGCTCCCGCACCTTCTATCATCATTCAGCTCTCTCTTCCCTACAATGGGGTCACGTAGAAAACACTCGAAATCAGGGGAATCTGCGACACCGACACCAACTCTGCAAAATCCTCTCACTCTTGTGGGGTCCTATTTCTGGCCTCATCTGGGCATGACACCCGAGGGGCGGCTTGTGTATGATGACAGAGGCTCTAATCATAATCAGTTTTACTTGATCAACGGCGAATAAGTTTTCGTCATGCAAAATAAGTATATACTCGATCAATCGGGTCCAATTCATTCAAATGGGTGCCAGACCTTAGGACCCAAGACTATCAAGAGGGTCCATGTTTTATAGTCCACTTGGATGGATCAAAACATGGGTCCCACCACATGTTTCAGATCACCCTCAATAGTAAATAAAACATAATAAAGATTTACTTATTTTATATATAAGTAGTTAACTATTTTTTATTTAAGTGAAATTTAGCTATAGGGATGAGGATATCTATTTTGAGTGGTTTAAAATTTCTTTTTAGGACTCAAACTTGTAGCCACTCAAATTTCTCAATAGTGAGAATCTTAGAATCTTGACTCCATATGCATGAGATAAAAGAGACAATGATCTTCTCAAAATAGGCAAGAACAGTGGAGGTTCCTTTTTAATGAATGGCTCAGATGACACACGTGGTGCAAAGAGTCTTCTCATCTTTGTCGGTAAAAAAATCTGTACTTAAAAGTAAAGGGAGATGTTGCTCTAGCTTCTTATGATACGTGAAAGCTGACCAATACCTTCTTCTGAGCAAAACTAATGAGTATTTTTTTTGCCGCCAAATACATTAAGGTTGAGTGGTGTAGGCACCTTAGTATTAGACACGGCCAGTATCGATCCTTGGCCTGTAAATTTTAAATATCATTCATATATACCACTAACCCAACTTAAAGAGTGAAGCTTTGCTATCTATTTTGTTAGACCAAAGGACCTTTAGGTGAACAGTGAACTTGCCTGTTGATTTTTAATTTGTTCTCTCAAAAATTAGTTAAGAACTCTTTAGCGTGATAAATACCTAATTTCTTCATGTTAAAACGCAAAAATATGAAATGACAACAGTCGATCCGCCAAAGTTTTTTGTTTTATTGATAACATGACTCCAACCCAAAATCTCAGTGTCTTTGGCTGTGTGTGCCATGGGCTCTTACGTAGTTGGAAAAAGAGTTCAAATTGCATGTCAAATGGCAATTGTACGCTTAGACTTAAGTGTGAAACAAAGTTAAAATGGGTGAATTGTATGTTGAGTAACTCTTCGAAGCTATATATCTAGGAATAGCATCAATAAATTGGTGTAGGTTTGAATTTGGGAGTGGACTCTCAAAATACAACAGACATGAGATCTATCATGCATGATTGAGATAGGCCATGTAAAATTAACGATAAAAAATCTCTCAATGGTGTGGACAGTCTTCATGGAGCTCAAACTAAATCATAGTGCCTTTTAGGGAGGATCTTTCATAGGATGAGGGAGGAGTGGGGACATAAGAACCATGCACTCTAGTCCCTACCTAGCCCACCTATAATCTTTTTGATTGGTAGCATATAATGTGACCAAGCCCAAACCTCTTCTGTGCGATTATGAGCACCTTTCACTGTGCCTTCCTATCTACAAAAGATTTAAATGAGAATCGTCTGTATATAAGAATCATGTAGTCTAGGCCTTTTGGGGCCTGGTTCCAGTCACATTAGACGTTGCCAAACGTAAAAAAAAAAGGGAGAGATTACAAAGAACCTGATTAACTTACCTCAAGCCACCCAAGTTTTGACCATATTCAATTTAGTCTGTGACCGAACCATGACTACCTTTAAGCAGACTCGATCGAGTTTCTCTTTACCTAATTGAGTTGAGTCTATTTGCCAGATTCTACTTGAGTGGTGGAAATTCTTGATGCTACCTGAAGTCGACTTGGTAATTCAGAATTGGAGTTGGGTTCAGTTTGATACTACTAGCCTCACTAATCAATGGGTCAGGTTCCATTGATAACATTATTTTTTGTTGTCCCACTGACCCAACTCAAATCTGACCAAACCCGGTGATTTGCACTATAATCCAACTTGTTAATTGCTGGTTCAAGCTGACTCCTTTTAACTTTTTAATTGACTTCAAATTAATTTACAATTTCAAACCAATTAAAAATTGGATTGAGTTAAGTTGTACTTGTAAAATCTTACTCACATTGCCCAAACCTAAACAATCAATTTTCAACAAGTTCTATGAATGACGACCAGCCTACTTGGGGGCATTGGAATTGTACAGCATTGAAATTGTAGTGTAGTATGGTCTCTCTCTCTCTCTCTATATATATATATATATATATTTTGCTATCAGAGGGTTCCCAACCCTTTGGCTGGACTAATCCCTTCGGATCCAGAGGAATGCTGGGTAAACACTCATGTGGCCCTAAGTGGTAGCACTAGTGAACTCAACCTTTGATTCCCGAAAAAGGAAGAAATCGGAGATCGATACCAAGACATCTAGCTCCAAAAGAGAGAGGAGTCGTGGTCCTGACCACTTGGCTAACTCTTTAAAATTCACGTGTGTGTATATATCCGTTAGTGGGTTAGCTGACAAAAGGAGTCTACAGCTCAAATTCAAAATAATATTGTTTTCCAGTCTACTTAAATTTTAAACGACCTGAGGGTGAGCGGTTGTTGAGGCCTTTTCTAAAGGCAGGTGGCAAGGGCTCCACCACCCCCTTCTCTGCTCCCTGAAGCATTTCTTTTTCTTCTCTCTCATGTCTCTTCTCTTTCTATAAACCCCCACCAATCCACCTCTCCCTTCCTCTCATCGGGTTTTCTTTCCTTCTGCGAGGTTTCCAAAACCTCGCAGAAATAAGAAAACCCAAACTCCTCTTCCCCTTCAATCACATATCCAAGCTCTCTCTTTCAAGTCCTGTCACCTGTGAATATATAATTCTAGTTCCATCCAGACATGGAATTGCATTCTCCCATCAACTCTGTCGCGGCCAAGAGACTATGGAATTTCCTGAGGATCGCCTTCTTCATGATACGAAAAGGCCTCATGTCAAAGCGAAAGCTTATCATGGACATGAATCTAAAGATGAAGCGCGGCAAAGTCCTGGGCAAATCGCTGGGAAACCTCATATTCCACCACCACTCAAGAAGCGCTGACTCGCGTGGTTTTGGCCTGCAAGAGTATGAATTCTCTTGCAGCAACAGTCCCAACCCGGTTTTTTTCCATGCGGGTAAGCGCAAAAACCACCACCACTACTTCCCTTCCATCACCCACTTCCCATGCATCAATGTCCAAGATGACCCAGATGAGAATGAGGAGCCTAGGCCTGTTATCTTACTTCCCAACATCGAATTCTCACCTGTTTCTGATCTCCCTGCAGGGGAGAAGATCACCTCCATGGTCTCTCCCTCATCTATACGCCTGTCAAATTACTCATCTGAGGAAGAAGAGAACGATAGTGGAAGCGAGTGCCAAGTCGATAATGAGGCCGAGGAATTCATCAGGAGGTTCTATGAGCAGCTGAGGATCCAAAGCCGCACCGCATTGCTGGAATATCAGGAGTCTCAGTATCAGGAGATGCTTGCAAGAGGAACTGGCTAGTTATTATCATATATATATATATATATAAGGAAATGAACATATGCTTGCATTTATAATCTGCTTCAAAACCCTCTTGTATTTTTCTTGAGGGGAGATGGTTTGGGCAGGGATTGTTCTATGGTTTGTGAATTCATCTGAATTCCATATTAGTATTATTATTATTTTTTTTTTTTTTTGTACTCTATTGAACAGTGTATTTCTATGGTATGTGTATATATGTATCTATCATTGGTTGTTTTGTTGGGTTGTGCTTAGGTTTGAAGTTTTGAATGTTGGGTTGGAAGTATTTCTTATATGACCTATAAAAGTCGTTTGGTGTGTATGGGAAGATGGTGGGGTGGTCCCAATATGGTATGGTGGTTGCTGCTTTTGTGGAAGCTTCCTTCTGTCGTCTCGCTATCCTGGTGTTTTGTAGGCCATGATATGGTTATATATGTTAGCTTTGAAGAATATTAATCTGTAGGTATTGATGGGGACTGGTAATTCTACAATGGGGTAAAAGTAGAAAGTTGATGGGTTAAAAAAACACAGTGGCAGGAAACCTGGTTATGGATCTATGAGAAATTTCGGTACATATCATGCATATAGAGATTCGGAAGCTGTCATATCCAGATCAAATCCTTGTGTGTTCCAACTAAAGGAGACTAACATAATTGGAACCTATTATAGCCGTGTTTTATGATGAATAACAATCATGGTCAATGTCATAATAAAGCTTTAATACCATCAATTTGGGATCAGCTAATTAAAAAGAGCTCTACTCTAGAACTCATCACTTATAATCTCAACTGATCGAGCTAAAATCATAGAACCTAGTTATAATCAACCAACAAGAAAGTAAGGTCCCTTTGAAATTTGAATTCATTCATGTGTATAAAATGAATATTATTTCTGTCTTAGATATACTACATAAACTTATCTTCATTGTTGCTAAACTCTTGGAATTTGTAAGATCCCTTTCTTTCATTCTTATCGTTTTCCATGCTCTCAACTGCTTCACACTTCACCCAAAGGTCTTAACCACGTATTGCTCGATAATAACACTGAACTCCTAATTAATGTTTATAAGCTTGATAATGACACTAATCTCCCAATTAATTTTTAGCTCTTAAGAGCCTGAGTCATTAGGTATTACGATACGGTGATTTAAAACCTTTCAAAATCACTCACTCACCTTGATTTACATATGTAAAAAATTCATTTCAATCAAAGCAATGCCCACTGTTAATTGGCACATGGCTATAACAAAAAAAATAAAGTCAAAATCACAAGTCTTACACATGATCAATCCAACAATGTACATGAGTCTAACTCAGATTCCCTTAAATTGGGGGCAGATATCATACAGTGGGATGGTGACTTTGACTGATTTCATTTTAGATGCGATCCTCATTGATGAATTTTTAGTCGTGCAATCAGAGAATGTTTGAGCCCTGTCCTGAGTCTAGATTCTTTATCTTCTTATTAATACACCAAAAATAGCATCATAAGCTTTAATAATAGTAATAATAGTAACAGTCTTATACAGAACTCATGGCACATAGATTGGGCGCCTCAGTCCCATCGTATAAGAAGATAATGAATTGTATATAGTGACAGTCAATAATTAATCCACCAAACATAGTTTGACAAATGAACCTCGAAAGGATAGGTGACTCAAACACAAGCAATTCCTTTTACACGCCCTTGTTCCTCATTTTGATCACATGGGCTTGTGCTCCACTTGATGGTCATGGTCCGTGAGAGAGAGAGACAGAGAGAGAGAGAGAGAGAGAGAGATTTATCATTTACTTTGTGTGTGTGTGTGTGTTGGGAGTGGGGCTCTACCTAAGTCATGTCAATCAAAGGGATATGAAAAGGGTGTGGTCTGAATATGGGTTTGACAAAATATCACTCTTAATTATATTTTAGATTTTATAAATGTGTTTTTCATTGTTAAAGTTCTGGTATTACTACATAGTACTTCTGTTTGTTGTGGATTGTGAACCATAGGACACATGACATAGATCTTTACCGACCCCCACGGGGCCACCCCCATCCACAATGTGCATGTTGCCTACATTAAGGTAATTAAGAGTCATTTAATGGAGCAGGTGTATAAGAATTAGGACAGCCTGAGTTAATACCATTTTATTTTTTATTTTTTTTATTTTTGGTTAAAAGGCCTCAGTTAATAACATGTGAAACATCTGCTTCCTTCTAAGAAATAGAAAGTCATTTGCTTTTTGAAAGCCAAACACCTGCTTTCTTTAAACACTGTGTTTGGGAAGGGAAGAGGAGAGGGGAAGGAAAATTTTAGGGGAAGGAAAATGAAGGGAGAGGGGAGGGGAGGGATACTTAATTTTTCCTCCTTTTGTTTGTTTAATTTGGGGTGAGGGAAAATCCCCTTTTCGCCTCCCTCTTTGCCCCTCTTTCCTTCCATTTTTGAAGGGAAAATTTGGAGATAAAATTTTTAAAAATTTATCTCCAAATTCCCCTCTTTCACTTTCCCTCCCCCTTCCCAAACACCCTCTATTTCAACTTTCCCTTCATTTTTCCCTCCCCCTTTTCCTTCCTCTCATTTTACCTCATTCCTAAACATAACATAAATCTTTTGAATTCTCCTTTTGTTTACCTGATAACTGGCCAACCATTTCCATCTTGCCAATGCTCAAGGCAGTTCACTATAGTGCTAATCCCTCATTTGTTGAGAAGATTCATTTAATCATAGAAAATGTTGTATTGAGGGCTTTAAAGTGAGCAATAATTTTTAGCCATACTTAGTTACTCTATAGGCACCTTCTTTGTGCTCAATTATATCCCCATTATAAAACATATGCAAAATCCTGTTAAGTGCCAAATTAGATTAGTGTTAATTATGAGAGATACTCAATGTGGAGGTTATGATTCATCATATGAAGCCTCAAGTGGGCCCTACTGGCATGGCCTTGTTGGAAAGCTTATAGAGGTTGTGAGCGCAGTTTAAGAAAAGATTAAAATGGTGGTCCCATCACTGGATGAAGGTGGGAAGGATGGGGCAGCTCCAAGTATAAAGTATCCAGCATGTGCCATGATTTTGTGGTCCTGCATAGTCACCGACTCTTTTGAAGTCGTGGACTAGGGGTCATGCATGTATAATTATAATCAACGTGACTAATGCAGGCTGAAAGACAGCCCACCCGAAGCCAATAAAGCTTGTTGGACTTGGACCCACCTTTTTTATTTGAATCCTTCCTTTGTTTGGGAACTTTCTCGGACTTCATTTCAACCGGGGTTGATATTAGGGATAGCAATGGTTGGGTTAAACAAGTAATCTCTTCTTACCCACTATTTATAGGGGTGTTCATGGGCCGGGTCCGCCCCGACTTTAGAAAGACATGCCCGTATCCAGCCCAAGCCTGAAGGGGATGAAAATGTCAGGCCCAAGCCTAGCCCATTAGTTAATCTGGCTCAGGCATCAAGTTGTTCCTCCTGGAATTTGAACTTGCAATCGATTGGCTCTAAAACCTTAAGGTATTAGTAGAGATAGCGGAAATATACATTTCAGTACTCTTCAACATCTTGAAATGATTTGGGGCCTTACTTACAGTGCCAGTGGGTTGTGTTGTGTATTCCGGATTTTTCCATTAGTCAACCACGAAGGGGGATTCAGCGAGTTCCTCATAATAATAAAAAACAGTGCCAAATCAAATTAAGCTTGTCTTGTACATATCAAACCCCCTAAACCCTAAAAAAACAGAAGAAGAGTGGATGCACTGAAAAAAAACGAAAAAAAAAGAGGAAAGTCACAAAGGAAGCTTCCATGGCGTCCCACCCATGAAGGATAGTGGGTACCAAGGCCTCTTAAGGTAATCCACTCATGGATGGGGCTTGTGGGCGCCTAGGAAGGGTGTGCCAGGCTGCCAAACTACAGATTCTTTGGCCTTTGTTTTACATGGAAACAATATAATTTTAATAAAGGCATCTCTGATTAGAACCACCTTCATGCAAACACTCTCCTGTACTGAACGTCGACAGCTACTTAATTAGACATAAAAAAATTTCCATTTTGTTGGGACAAGACATATATTTAGTGTATATGGTTATTTCACTTGAGGCCTCCTTGCTTGTTTCGTATTGAAATTTTAGAAATTCATTTTAGATATTTTTTTACTGGCACATTTGTGTTACGTTGAGGATTTTACAATGTTGCGTTAAAAAACTTATTTAATTTTCATGATTTAGTGTGGAAATTTTTTATGAAACAGGAAAGTTATAAGCTGATTTATTTGATTTTATAAGAAATCATTTCGCAAAGCACCGACTCCTACATTACAGAAATCTTTTGTATTTTTGGAAAAACCACCGAGGTTGCAGTTGCCAGTTGCCATAACAGTTTGGAAAAAATCTACATCCTCTGCCTTCTTCCAAACAAATGCTTTTTTACTTCCCCTTAAAGATATGAAATTTGACATAGTTTGTGAGATACGACCACAAAACAATTGCCATAATATCTTCGCCCTTTGATTACATGATCATTCATTTATGATCTTAGATCAAACGTCTATATATTATTATCATCCAAAATTACTTTTTTTTTTTTTTTTTTTTGGTTGACAGTTTGAAAGTCCTTTTTTATTTGATATGATCAATAAGGCCCACAAACTCTACCATGTGTGATCTCAGTTACCTTGACTATTGGATGGGCTTAACTTGGGAAAAAGGCAACTATGACCCACTTACTTTTGGCCTGATTGGGTCCTATACTAAATCAGGTTGGTCAATAGCATAATATGTACATAAAGAGCATGTATTATATATATAAAAAAACATATATAAATAGTACTACCATACATAAAATATTGTTTGCCCTTATTTATACATGAGGAGTGAGAAATTGTATGTAAATGAGGGTATTTTCAGCCTCTCATTTACATACATGAGGAGGTGCTCAACCACTCTTGTTTTTTTTGTTTTTTTTTTTTTTTTTCATCTTCTTTATTGATCTAATAAACACTAAAATGTTTAATTTCATATTTCAAGTCTTCATAGATTTTGATAAGTTCGTAAAAAACATAAGAAAAACCCAAACTATAGACCAAATTTCCTGCACATTTATGGGTCCTCAATACAAGATCCAAAGAATTCAATATTCTCATATTAACGATGACCATTAAGATGTTTAGTTTCATATCTTAAATTTGCATGTTTTTGAGAATTTTTTGAAAAATATCCAAAAAGTCCAGACACCCCTAAAACTATTGGATGTACTCATTTCCTCATTTAAAAACTGTGATTTTGACAAACATCATAATATGTTTCACATATGTAACATTTGTACATGTAAAACCTATTTTCCTATCCCATGCAAAAAGACTCATGTTTTTATTTAAAGTTTAAGTGTCAAATCAAAATTGTATTAGGCTGACTCAAAGTTACCAACTTATATATATATATATATATATAATGTATTCATACTCCTTTTAATGGTTAGTAGTTAAATCTTTTTAATTTTATTCATATAAAGCATGGGTTTTTAGTGATATTTTTACAACTTTTAACAGATATATTTCACTAAGTCAATAAATTATTTTGCCACAAAAATCCACGAATTGTGATTTATTAGCTTTTTGGGTTAACTATGAGACAAACTGCAACCGCAGTTTTCAACCAAGACCACCACTGGTAGATTATTCAATTTGTTTTATGCTTCTTCCAATACCATATCATGAATGTTAAGAGAAAATGTCTATATAAAAATGAATGACCAAGCAAGTTCTGAAAGGCAACTGCACTGCATGATAAAATATGGTTCAAGGTAGATTGCTATTAGCTTCTGCTTGATCCTGGTTTGCGGCTTATCTTAGAAATCATAATTGCATCATCAATGGCCCCATCTAATACTGTGTGGGTTTGTTAGCTCTGGCCATGTGAGTTTGTTGTTTTATCCAGTTGTAGGCTTCCAATTATCTTTGTTCTATTTTTTGGTGTTGTGGGTGGTTGTACTCATTATACCTAAAATCTATTTCACTGTTGTGTATTTTTTTTCTTCTCCTTAATATATATAAATCTTAACTTGCAATAAATTTAAAAAAAAAGGTAGAGTGCTATTGTCCTTTCAACATTGTTCAAAGAGAATATATATATATATATAATAAGCCAGATCATCCTCCATCTAGCCAATAGGAATGAATCCAGGGATCTAGGGGTGCAACTTGGCTCGTGCCCAGCCTGCATGAAAACCCGATTTGGGTTGGCTACTTCTTGCTCAGGCCAGGATTTTGAAGTTTGGGTATAAGTTGGGCCATGCTTGAACTTGGCTAATCAAATGTGAGGCACATATACAGATGGGGATGAAAATGGGTCCACAAATTCCCAACTGACCAGAATTAAAAAACAGAGCCTAGTCCAAGGTTTAGACCCATGTTTTTGGTGTCCACAGCATGGATCCATTGGTGTTATAACTATGCACCCACAGCCCACACTCATGCACACACAGGGTCACACACATACAATCTCATCACAAAAATTATATCCACTTGAGAGTTAGTGGAGTGGCAAAGGATGTGGGGTTGCTCATCACGTCTTCTATTTGAAACTGTCCCAAATTTATCCGATCAAACACAAAGATCACTTTACTATTATCCGTCGTGCTAAAAATCAGCCCCCACGTATTCTCATTGCCCTTGATTTAGCAGCATTAAAGTTAAATATTCTTTTATTCATAGATATATATTTTTTTTGTTAGATTCAATGATCAGTAAAGTTTTAACGAGTATAAAATTATACATAATACAAGATCATGGAAGGATAATCATGTGAAAGCCCAGTACTGACTATGTTGAGGTATCAGCTACATAAATCGAGCCAAATGAAAATGGGTCTATCTAAAAGGTTCAGATCTTTTGGCTGGCTAGAGAATCGTCTGGCTTAGATATTGCAACCGATACAGATAACATATCCATCTTCCCTGTGAAGAGCCGGAAAAAAGAAGAAAAATCTCTGTATCTGGTAGACATCACCAGTGTCTTATATACACCACAGCTAAAAGCCATGGCTTTGGCGCTTCTTGAAACTACACTTGTCTCTTGTCGCCCTCCATCTGCTACATTTCGAGAAGCAACCCCACGACAAAGGATTCAGTACCACGAGAAGCGACGTGTATTTGGTGCAGTCTCTGTCTTCAACTTCAGTACCCGGAGCTTCAGCTTTCGGTAACTCTTTTTCGTTATCTTCTGCTTTCCATTGTTTATCTGGGTGTTTCTTATTTTGAGTCTTCTTTGGATATGATTTGGGTCTTGTTGTTGTATGATTTCGTATTGTAATTGAGATAGAAATAGTACCCAGTGATGAGATATCATGTCCCAACTGATCATTACTTTTAGTTTGATGATTGATAAGAAGAACTGAATACTATTTGTACCTGTTGGTGTTCTTAGCAAGTAAGTAAAAAGAGAAAGAGGAAGATTAAAAGACTGATTTAGAGTTGGAAGAAACCGAAATTTATTTGGTCTTTAGTTACTTGTATATATACTTTGATTGGATTGCTTTGTTAGGTTGGAAAAGGTGGGGCACTATAAAAGTTGTATGAAAGAGCTGAGGTGTGAAGGATTTAACGTGGAGAGTAGATGGGGCCGCCACTTTCTTAGGATTTAGTTTACTAGGGTGCTGGGTGTGTGATTATTGCAGTCAAAGGGAGGTTGTTTTATGACCCTTGTGGATATTGGCCCCTTTTTTGTCTCACTCTTAGCCCCTTTGATCTAAAGGGGTTGCTTAGAATTCATAGGAATTGAATATCATTTAATCTTCCTATAATATCAACTGGACTAGATTAGGGAGTTTTTTTTTTTTTTGGGTTATTTATTTATTTATTTATTTATTTTTATTTTCATTTCTTTGTTTATAAAGAAGTGATCCGTTAGTATGGGGGGATTGAAATCTGGAATAAGAGTTTTGTTATTTAGGTCTTGGGCAATTTTCCCTCTGCTAGTTTTCCTCTTTGAGCATGGGCTCTGCAGAAGGTTGAACATGACCTTGAGTTCTGATGCGATGTATGGTTGAATCTGGGTGAGGGAACGGGGCCAAATCCTTGGCTGATCCTCTTGTGTTTGAGGCAACAAAAATCTAATGATCTACACCTTTGTCTGCTGATTTAAGTTCTGATAGTTGGCTTTGGTTTCTAGTATTTCTGGTACAAGTGAAAGCAACAAGGTTGGACAAGTAAACTAGTCAATTTCTGATTGTGTTAGTTGTTGATTCAAAGGCTGTTAAATCATCAGATCAACATCATCCGATCCATTCCGTTGCGTTGATCTTCTGAAATGCATCAACGTAAACTGGAATCTAGTACATGTAGAAATTTGCTGTGTAGTTACTAAAACATCCATGGTGTTGATGTGATTGGGTGCTATGTGCGTTGGTATTGAAGTATCAAAGAGCTGGATGCAGTGTTCTCATGGTTTTGAAGCTAAAGGCATAAAACATGCAAGCTTTTTGGGCTTGACAACTAACATTGATGCAGCTTGAGCTTTGAATCTGATAAGAGGAAAAGCTTTGGTAGCAGCTACTGCTTGCCACTCCCTCACAATTATTCTAGGGATTTTTATGTGGATGTTATATTGAAGACTTTGACTTCATAGTTATCCTTGGATTTCATTAATTTCATTTTATTGCATAACCGTAAGCTATGATGCCTGTATACTTGAAGTAGCCAACGTATTGTGTCGTATCGTATCTTTACTTCATTTTTTATTTGTTAAATCCATGTCTCTGCCATATCCACCCCATAACAGGGCATCATAGGCTCTCAAGTCTTCCTTCTTTTCATAAGTTTACATACTACTATACTTAGTGTCTTTGTCTATGTGTCTTGATGGATGAATGAGCCACCAGCTACAAAAGAAGAACAGCCAACCCCAGATTATATGGGGAGGAGAAATCTCCTACGAGTGGACTGTACATGCAGCCCAACTCTATGGGACCCACTTGGGCCTACCTTTGATCAATGTAGGTCTTTTCATATTCTTATCCTTCCATGATTTGGCTCCGTGCCTAGTTTTCTGCCCACCAAACCTTTCCTCACTGTTGGATTGAATCTCAAAAAACTCTACAACTAAAAGACCATTAGATTTAAGGCTGTTAAATCAAGGGCTGGGATAATTCGAAGGGGTTAATTTTTTGTATGGCACTTATCCATAAAGATATCTTTCTATCCATCCTACAGCCAATTATAGGAAAGCATCCAAGTGGCCCCATGAGCTGGATGACATAACCAGTGTGTGGTGTGCTTGTAGGTGAAAATCTTCCTTCAGCTGTGGATATGTCATATAATGGAATATTTCCGTTGTATAACTTGTTTGTTTACTGTTTACTTAACTTCTATGCTTATTGCCCTCATTACCCTCAACACATTGAGGGTAATGAGGTTAGGATGGTGATGAACTGATGATAATGATTATGATTTATAGTCTTCATGTTTTTGTATTCGATGTCATAATTGAAATAGAAACTATCCCATTTTGGTGCTTCAGATCGATTTTGCATGCGCATACATGCACACAAATGCATGTTTGTGTGCGTGTACATTCCTTATGATTTTGGAACATGGATATGTATTGTTTCTAACTTGGCATATTCAGTTTGACAGGCTTTCCACATCTGTATGCCAAGGCTTCACCATCTGAAAACAGTCCAAATGGAGGCGAGGTGGATAATGAGATGCTTGGCCATAGAAAAGTTGAAATTAATACTTCAGGGAGTTCATTCTTAGCAAAGTTAGCGATTGCCGTTGGAATAGCTGCAACTGTAACCATAATATCCATATGGTTCAAGAAGCCTACTTTGGGACCATCCTCTGTGTTTCCATATCTTGCTGATGTTTCTTCAGTTCCTGCTTCTTCCCCTGCTGGGTTGGCTTTAACAATTTTTGGGTATAGAGTTCAACTGCCCGAATATACTCCAGGGTATGCATTTAATTTTAGGCTTAGAGTTCTGCTTTCCCTCGTACCTTCTTTATATGCACATGTGCTTACCACTTTAGTGGCACTTGTTTAAGCATTACTAAGGGGAAATACATAAGAATGCTCTTTTTTAGATTCCAATTACTTTTCATTTTTTTCACTTTTGATGGCCATCAAATTCATTCATTTGTTATGTTCATTGACAAGCATGTTTTCCTTTACTTTTTTAATATTCAACCATTCATAAGCATGCTAGTGGTTTGTCATGGTGTGGTTGGTGAGTAAAGCACATGTATCTATAGGCCATATATTTAGATTACGTCACTTCATAGTAAAATCGGGGTTTAAGGTAATTAAAAAAAAAAGATATAACTGAGTTATAGTTAATTCTAGATATAATCTAAAATTAATTCTTGATATAACAAATTGTAGGTCTTAGTTTCCAATCAAAATCCAAATCTCCATTTTGTTACTGAAACATAGTAATTGCATAAATTGAATAGTAGATTATCCTCTCTCTTTTTTTTTTTAATTGTAAATGGGACAAGTCATCCAGAGACGGTTCATCTACTGAGATATGATCGATTTGAATTGTATGGTTCAAATCCTGAATCATATAATTTTTCCAACAGCTGCTCTTACTTCCAACTCCAACTGCTAATTATTAACTTACATCATTTCTCAGTGAATTATGCATAATTTAATGCTTTACGATCTTATTTCTCAAGATTCAGTCTATTGATTTTGTTGCAAGGCCAAGGATGCTTCTCCTGTGTTTGTATTCATTTCTTGCTAACACTTTGTCTTTTCTTTAAGTTGAGATGGCATGATCTGATTTCTTTTCACTTAAAATGTTATTATTATTATTATTATTATTATTATTATTTTAAATTTCTTGAGGTGAATGCCTATCAGAATTTCTCATGAAAGCAGTCCATGCAGATGGATCTACTTTTGGTTGCTTATGGCTGCTGGGTGTGGACTTTTTATAAGTGAAGAGGCACTAAATATTTGGGTCTGTCCTTTCCACTGGTGCTTCTGTTTAACCAAACTCCCAACTATGTTAACCAAGCTCCTTAACTGGTTTCTACCTTTTATGCCATCTAGAGGCTGGCAGGCTAAATTTACTACATTTCTTTAATGACTAGAAGACAAATTTGCTGGCAGCTGACAATGTAGTATTATAATTGTTTTAGATTTACAACTGTATAAGCTACCACCAGTCGATGATGCAGGTTGGTATATGTTTAGCTCGATCTCTTTGTCTTGATGGAACTTGGAAGACATTTGTGGAATCACTCTCAAGCAAAGCTCCCTACATTATCTCTACAGTGGTGTGGGTTTACTGGTATAATCTTGCTCCATCTTCTTTTATAATGTCAGTCCTAAGTCATGCATCCTTTTGTTACCTTTTAGGTCAGATCCATCTGTGGATTTGTGTGTGAAGTCCTCATATTTCTATGAAGTTAATAAACATTTCTAAATTCAATGCATTGTGTTGTACTGTCAATCTTATATAGTACTGCCAACATTCAGGGGGGTTTGTATTAGTGATATGATACCATTTTACCTCGGGAAGCTTTTTAGCCGTACCAAGGCATCTGATGATGTCTGTTCCAAGGTTGGTGGCCTTCTCCTCACTTATATTTAAATTTAGATATCAAGGAATTACATCTTTATTTTACATATATTTTGTTAATTCAGTGACATACTAATTCAAAGAGACACGACTGTCATTGCAATAGGATCCATTACATTTAGGCTTTCACCTTGATCGCAATTGCAGATAGGGATTACCAAAGAGAAGGTCATAGAAATTACGCAACTGGTGCAGAAATATGGCAATCTCATAGGCTTTGGTGAGTTCTCAGAGCTAGGTGACATTTCTATGTAAAGATGAGCTGCGCATCATTTCTCTGTAAAGATGTTCTTCCATGTCCATGTATGGAAAAGATTGCATGAGATGACATGATTACATACCTATTTGTTGTTCTTGAAAAATTTCCCCATTTTCGCCGGAGATGTGGTGCATTATAAATGGTGCTCATGAGCTGTTTTTCTTTCATCAGTCACAAGTCAAAACACAGTAACTGAAGTTCTCATATTTGTGAGGTGCTTATGTCCATGCAAATTTGAAGAACCTACTGGTATCCTAATGATCATGAAAAGGAACTTAGGAGTTTCAAAATTGCAGTATGTAAATTGAGTCATCAGGAGAATGCAGACAACTTACAACAAATTACTCTTCAAGAAACTAGGCCCAGACTGTGAATGATGTCTGGCCCTGATTTCTTGAGGGGGAAATATGTAAGCATCAGAAGTTTTAAGAATGTGGAGGCCATTCGCCCCTGTCCACATTGCTGAACCATCAGCCAAAAAGCTGCAGTTTGACCCCTGAAATGAAGGAATTTCACCTTGATGATAGCTTCAAATGGAGACCTGATTTTCCATGTTGATTTCGTCGTTGAGAGCTTCCCAGCGCTATACAATATGCAAAAATCTGATGGACAAATCCAAAGATACGTCTTCCAAAATTATTACTGCTAGAGAGGAAATTAGCCCTGCCTGTGAATTGTGCAGGGCATGGGTTTAGGGTCAAATTAATATGAATTTTTGGAGATTTTGCCTTTATTTTTGCTTCTTTTCCTTTGAGTCGTCAAAACCCAATAGATCGTATTCCCTAGCACAACCAAAAGGCATTCCACATGTCCCTCAGTTGTAGCTCAGCTGGTTAGGGACATGGGCACGAGTACACTTCTGTTTAGCTTTGCTGGGCTCGTTTCAGCATGGATTAAGGGTGGCATAGAAGTTGGCCTACTCAGATATTTCACGATCATAACCATTGATTTAAATGACTAAAAGGTCCTACAGTGTAAGGTAAAGATGATTTAGTCCAATGGTAAATATTACTTAATAGTGATCAAATTTAAGCGTTCATTAAAATATGGGGGAACAGCTGTGTTAGGAATTTTTTTTTTTTTTTGTGCGCATGTGCGTGCGCGCTTTCTATGTTGGATCAGTGGTACAGTACACATGGGGCAACCAACCCCCCAAGGATGGATCCCTGGTGGCTTTGTGAGATGAGACACCCCTTTCCATATGGGTGTCTGGTGTATCATGATTGTGTTAGGCATTTGGTTGAGAGTAGGTGGTCTCACATATGGGATGCAATTTGAGCTACACTTGGGGAATTATTCTTAGTGTACATTTGCACTTGAGCTTGTGAAGCCTACCTGGGTGCATGCCAAGTTAGTAAGTAGATGGGATAGGACGACACCGGTGTTGATTGACAAGAGCTGACAACAAAATCACTCTAGTTGACACTGGTGTTGATTGACTAGGGCTGGCCTCAAAATCACTCTAGTTTGATGGTCCATCTGCTCAAAATGATTAATTAGTCCAAGCTTATGGTTAGTCAATCCAAAAGTGGATTTCTAATTTCTGTAAAATTTAATAATATGAAAACTCAAAGGAGAGTATTTAATTCTCATTTCTTCTAACTCATTCTGCTCTTTATTCTTTTTCCTGCCTCTCTCATGCCACGTACATATACTATGTACTTACGTCTTTATATATTGATGATTTGTTTTCATCATTTCTACTATGCAGTTGAACGTTTTTCTCTAGGAGTTCGAAACCCGACAGCTTTTCTAGCAGGAGCTTTGGTTAGTGTCTCTAGTTGTACAGACAACATCATCATTAGTCAAAATAGTTTAAGTTGCTTAAATCAATATTCATCATTGATACTAAAAAAACTTTTTAGTTCTTGATTTTGTTGTCCTATTTTTTTAATTTCACTTCATGTTCCTAAATTATTCTTCTAAATTTTCCTGCTATTATTTATGCTATGGATGGTTCTGGTTATGTTCAAGACCACGCCATTACATTTATATTTCTTTTATGCTTTATTTTTGTTTGTTTTATTTGTATTATCACATTTAAAAGGTTGTTTTGTCATTCTCCTTTAACTTTACTGTCAGATACCTCTCCTGATTAACTAATATATGATAGTCATAAATTGATATTTGTGATATCATTGTCTATGTTGAATATTTTTTTTCTCAAGAGCCCTTCCTGACTGAATTGTTACAGAATGAGAGATGATTTCATTCTGGAAATGATAACTGATTAAATATATAAAAGGCCTCAAGATACAAATATCTTACAGCCAGAAAAGCTGAAAACATAATAAGGTTAAAAATATCAAAATTGTAATGTTGAAACAACAATGCAGCATTCCACCCTGAACCTCCATTAGTCAGGTGAAGACCCTGACAAATTCTTTAAGCACGACCACCCATGAATGACTTGGCTGTGCCCTAATGGGAATGCTAATGAGAGAATCTATCTTGTTTTAGAGATTACAGTTACTCCTCTTGAACCTTATAGACCAAAGGGCAACCACCAATTTGCTGCTCCATAGATAGCCAAATCGCTAGCTTTCTAACCTGCCGTCAATGTTTTGGGGCCAACTCAAGCACCAATTAATTGCAAAAGGTAGGCCGAAACATTCTTAGCAAAGGCACAATAAAAAAAGATTGGCGTTGGCACTTTGTTTCACATGACTGTCCCTGGGCGTTGTGTCCAGTCCCACTAACTAGTTCTACCGATCTAGCAAACAAATACATAAATAAATAAAGATCCACATTCTGCTGTGGTAGTTTACAAGTGTTGAAAATAATTGTTCCCTGATTCTGAAGATGGTTATAATCAAGATCTTATCCGATGCTGATGGCCCATGAGAAAGCAAGGATACCATCATTCAAAAAAAAGAAAAAAAAGAACAGAAAAAAAGAAAAAAGAAAGAAAGAGCAAGGATACTTGGTGGTGCTTTCATTTTCTACAAACAGGGGAACCCATCATGCTCCTTGTCCAATAACTAATTGTGAGATAGCATAACTGAAACTCACCATTTGAATCAAGCAACCAACTGAGAGTGTCATCTCCATTTTTGGAGATAAAAACCTGGTATAAATGGCTCAAAAAGACTATTAAAGCTTCAATATCATCATGCAGATTCTAACAGGATGGGAGTCCATCAATGGTGCCTACCATCCAAGTATCATAAAATATATTTTATTTCAAATGAAACAATATATGTAGTAGAAATGAATGGGATATATTCTAGTTGTTGGCTTGAGATCAAGGATCAAAGTAGTGGTTGTGGCGGGCATAGCAGCCGGTGGCCAAAATGTCACATAGTGGGCGATACATAGTGGTTGTTGCGATTTGTAGCGATGTAGCGGTGTGAATTTTTGAAGTGGAAAAAAAATTGAATCTTGTGTAGTAGCCTTTTTGTGTACGTGTGCATGTGTGTTGTGTGTGTGTTTTTAAGTGGTTTGGAACCATATAAGGGTAGAGGCAACTTTAGGAAAAGCTATTGGGGAGAAGAAAAAAGAGAAAACAGTGTTTTAAATTAAACTTACTTGGCTCGATTAGATTTTATACCGTAGTGACAATATTTTCAATTTAGCGTAATAGTCATGGCCACTACGCCCAATATAGCCGATATTTTGTTCCATGCTTGAGATTCGTACACTCATATTTAAAGACATTTGCAGTTACATGCTCTTGTAGAGAGGTTTCTGTAATTTCTAATAAGATATGTTTGGTGCTCATGAGTCATGACTAATCTATTCAATCTCTCAGCTCTCTTTTTCCTTCTCCTCCTTCCCCTTCTTTTCTTTACTTGATCTAGACTTTTTTCTCAAAAAAAAAAAAAAAAAAGCCCAGTTTCATGGAAACCCATTATCCATGTAGCCAAACGTAACCCTAATTTACTTGAATGAATAAAAGATTAGTGATTCCCCCTGTTTTCCATCTTATTTCGTACTGTATGCTTGTATCTCTGGTTGTTAACATTTTACTTGAATAAAGAAAGAATAATGTCCTTTTCTTTCGGTTCTTGCCTTTGGTGGTCTTGTGGTCATACAATTTTTATTGATTTTAATAGTAAGTTCATCATTTTCTGCCCCTAATTATCTAATGTTTCTTGTTTCCACCTTAAACACAAGCACAAAGTTGGGATCTGCTGGTTCTGATGCTCATCCCAGCAGTGCCCACTTTGGCGCATGCCATCATAGTGGATGGGGGTGATGGAAATGCCTATAATTGGCTAAGGGCAGCCCAAAATATCAGCCTGATTAGCCACATCACATAGTATTGATTTAAGGCCCAAGATCAATGGTATAAAATTTATCAATGGCTCAAAAGTAAATTCCAACAATAGTTGTTGTCCAAATGGGTGTCAAATTGAGTCTGGGTGGTTAAGAGGGTGATGGATTGGGATCTTAGGCAGGTGTGTGCGGGCCTCAAGTTATGAGCGTGAGTTCAGTTGCCTAGATAATTACTGTTAAAT
Source organism: Camphora micrantha (assembly GCA_003546025.1). Lineage (NCBI taxonomy): Eukaryota > Viridiplantae > Streptophyta > Magnoliopsida > Laurales > Lauraceae > Camphora > Camphora micrantha. The sequence continues at coordinate 71,410,573 of QPKB01000001.1, forward strand.
GTATAATATTGCTTTGATGACTGAGAGTTGTATTTTTAATGTTTCTTTCTGTGTGTATGCACGCATGTCGGCATGTGTCACTTATTATGAATTGCTAAGGATATATTCTCCCATTTCTCCCTAGACTTTTTCCTACCTGAATTAGGTGTGTGCTTCACTTTGCACCTGGAGCATTGGGAATTTGGGATCCAACTGGACATGGCACCATAGTAGTCAATTCAGCTCGGTTCGGCCGAATTAACCAATACCATTTGGTTCAGTTAGGGTGCCAAAGTGAACAACCCTCATGTAGTGCTCGGTCAGAAATTTGGACCTGTTCAGTCAAAATCTGCATATACAATTTCAAATCCGTTGATCAAAAAGGCCAATATTCCCAATTTAATTCATGCAAAAATCCCAATTTTATTAACAAAAGCACCCTCATTAGGGCAATTGGCAAAAACTCAAGGGTTTCTTCGTCGTCCCCTCTTTTTTTTCCCTTTATTTTTGTCTCTTGTGAATGGGAAGGGATTTTAGGTAAAACCTCACATATGTTGTCATTAATTGTGTTTAGTTGATGAGTTTTGATAAGCAATGATATTTAGCTCTAATATTCTGCAACAAATGCAACTAAACATTCATTGATTGTTTATATCATATATCACTCATATTGATAGCACCGGACTACTATTTGCAGGGAATATCTCCAGAGTGTTTTTTTGCTGGAGTCTGTTGTGGTGGATTAATCACTCTTCCCATTCAGGTAATTCAAGTTCCAAAGTCCAAAACGTGAAGTCTCATCTTTTATTTTATTTTATTTTAGCTTGTATCTATATTGTGTGAAGTGTAGGTTTTTTGAGAACGACACTAGAATAAATTGAAAGAAGCATTTGATAAGAAAACATGTGTCCTCCATAAACTGTTTCTATATATATTAATATATATATATATATATTTCTCCAATTCCAATACTATATTACACGAGTAATTAGAAAGTACAGAATACAATGACAATTTCATGAAAGCACAAAGGTGCAAAAGTGCACTGTTCTGTAACAGTAGTCTTATTTACATGTAGAGATATAGATTAATGTTTTAAGATCCCTAGCTGAGCCAACGGACCTCTTGATTGTGTTATCTAGTACTCAGTCTCAGCAGATGATTTTGAGACATGACCCTGCTTTTTTGGCATTGCATCCCCACAACAGTAATACAAATTTGATTCGTGAAAAAGGAACTTTCATAGGTAGATATGGGTGAGCAGTTCGCCAGTTCCAGACGAATTTACATCCTATTTTGTGATCCTTAGTATAGCCATATTCAGCTTGTAAATCATACAGTCTGGATTTCCAGAGTATTGTAGCATATGGCCGACCCACATTACATGGCATGCTGCATACAAGTTTTGGTACGTTATGTTAATTATATTTTATCGTCTCATCTTGCAGTAATGGGATGATGACCTTTTCATTCAGTCGGTCACTGAGTAGTTTGGTTTTTTTTTTTTTTTTTGGTCTTGACATCAGCTAGGGATTGGATTCTTATTGAGGGAGCGTCCTGTGGTTGCTGTCGCAAGTGTTGCAACCGCTGTGGTAAACAGTAATCTCTTTTATAATTCTTTTCTGCACTTTGGTTTCATATTGTTTCAGAATCAGGAATTTCACTTGTACTTAATTCATACAGGGAATATGGACTGTGTTTCCTTATGTGTTGGCCACTTCAACAGCATTATTTCTTTTCTTGCGCAAACGTCGTATGAGCTAGACCATAATCAGATTTGCAGATTAGTCATATAGTTATTTTCCTGAATTTGGAATATGGTAAAAGAATCGTGGAAAGATGCATAGAACATCCAGGTACATGGCTTTGTTTTCATTTACTCATTGAATTTTGATTGTGTGATCTTGTGGGACTTCATTGAAATATAATACTGATTCTATGTTCAGGTTGTTACATGTTTGTTTGTGCAATATATTATGTGAAACCTCTCTCTCTCTCTCTCTCTCTCTCTCTCTCTCTCTCTCTCTCTCTCTCCAACAAATGATTGTTACATTTAATACATGATGCCTGATGGACTATTTGTGAAATTGGGAACTGAGAAAGTAATTTCCGATTTAACTTCAGCAGAGTGTATTCTAAATGATTTCATTCTTTCATCAGCTTATTACATATAGTTATGTATTGCATCATAATTCTCTATGATGCAGGGTGTTGGCTTCTTCAAATTAGATCTTCGCATGCCCACACCAGTTACACATGCAAGTGGCCTTCATTATAGTAGAAACTCATACGCTGATGTTGTGAAATTACAATGCATATATTAATGGTTCATATCGATATTTAATGTAGTTATTGTGGAAGAAAGTTTTGGTAACAGACTGCACATAGCAGTCAGGTGGAAGTTCAATGAGAGGTCACTATTTAATCACACCATCTCTCTTGCTTGTCATTTTGAGACTCTTTTACAGTTCGATTCATCTTCAGCTTGTAGTTAGTACCTTGAAAGTTAAATTGACATTGATTCATGCCTCATGGGTCTGCTTGGTCAAAGTGAAAACCCAAGTATTTCTTTCACTCATCTTAGAGACTCTGCAATTTATCCATCAAACTAAAATTAAGAAAAATGGACAAACTTGGTGTTGTGGTTGGATGGTAAAAGGTACAAACTTGAACCAATTGTGTGATTTTTTCCATCTCACAATTTTAAAGTGATGCTAAAATTCACGGATTGAACTCGGTTATAATGGTGCAGCAAAAGGAATTGATTGCTAATTGTTTGTGAACACAATACCCAAAATCCTTAATCAAACAGCATACCCGCACAAATACGAGGAGAAAGTAGCAAATCTCATGGAAACGGAAGGGAGAGGATCACCAACTCTCCAAAAGCAATAAACTCTTGAACTCACAGGGAAAGTAAGAACAAATCTCATGAATTTGGGAATAGAACTGCTGATCAAATTTTATGTACACTGTCATGCATATAGAAACTCCTCAAAAACTAGAAAAAAATGCCCATCCAGATAAATTATATTAAAACACGTAAATAAAGTTTCTTAATGACTCGAGCAATACATAATCTTCAATGGGACTAAAAACACAAAAACTCAAAAGTATACAAAGTTTTTATTATTATAAATTGACAGTTTATTGATGGTATTTAACATCGATCGAAATCTCATATGGACAAAGTCAATATGCCAAGTCATTATGCTCATCGAGAGATTTCGAACAATACATTATGATTGCATATTAGATGGTTGGATCAAAAGTTATGGCCGTGGGTATGATTTCTTCTCCTGAATCACATTTGCATGGTATGATTTCTTCTCCTGAATCACATTTGCATCTATCTCTTCCCATTTTGTAAGATTTATTTGAAGTGACGCCCCAATTCCAAGTTTTCGAAGAGATCGGATCCCAACCTATTTATATCTACTTCACACCTTTTATATTCTAAATATATATTCCTTTTATTGTTACCATGTTTGTTTCCTTTTAGCTGATTAGATTGTGTCAACGTGATACATGTTGGATCAACTAGAGACCCTGTAGAACTATATTTGGGCATCATTTTTTATCCTTCAAGCAGTCATTCTGTATGTGCCCCAACGCAATTCATGACTTCTACCTCTTAAAGTTGGGTGGACTGAGTACAAGAAAATGTTACTATTCAACTGTATTCATTTTTTTAAAATCTAGAGACCTACTGTACTTTAGGTAAGAAAAATCAAATTTCCATGAGAACCCAATCATCCAAATGAAAAGGACAGAAATGGCTTTCCTTTGTCCAACTGCATGGAAAATTAAATGCTAGCCAACTGAAACTAAGTATGGGAGTATTTTTTGGTGGCAGACCTGTGGTGGGGAATTCAATCCCTTGACACTCAACTAACCATTATGTCTTGTATCTATAATTTGACCTTGATGGGAGTGATATTCTCCATTGGATTAAGTCACAAAGTTTACACCATTAAATGTTTTGGATATTGGTGTATACTTTTTCTTTAAATATTTTTTTTTATAAAAAAATACTCTTCTCAATAAAAATAAAGGATATGTGATTTTTATTGATTTTTAATTTGACCTCGTGCAACCATGAGTTTTCCTACTAAAACTATTATATTTTCCACCATTGTACTCCGATCTAAAATTTTATTCATGTCCCAACTAACCTTAAAAAAAGATTAATGATGAGACCTTCAATTTTTTTCATCTTAAGGATGAAGGCCACTTGTGGCGAAATGGGACATGTGGCGCCGTGGTGGGGCTCACTAGTCCTACTAAATAGTAGGATGTGGATTAAATATTTCTAGATATTAACTTCAATTGATATTGCTATTAATTTGAGCCAAGGGCCTAAGGGAATTTTAAACTAAAATCATTTTATTTTATTGAGACAAGAGGATTTCATCACCTTAGATAAGATGGATATGAATGCTTAATGAAACAACTTTTGGTCATTTTCAAGCCATAAACCAGACCCCATCAACATGACATGTATCTCACTTGACAAGGGTTGGTCTAATAAGTATTTTCACTGTTCCAACTCAGACTCACATCCCTTACCAGTTGAGTTAAACTTGGGGACAAGTAAAAGCGGATTTTGTGTGAAATAAGGGGTATTTTGGTTTCACTTAAAATGGTCACAGGAAATAGTAGTTATTTTAGAAAAAAAAAAGCTAATAGATGGCATCTTTTTAGGACATACTTTTTTGCATTGAAATATATAGGAATTGAATACATAGATATTGCCGATGAAACGAACTCAAGCAAATAATTATCATCATGGAGATCGTGAATGATATAATGCGAGCAAAAAAGAAATAATATCGAATTATAAATAAGACATTCACTTTCTTTTGTATTGAATTACTAAAGTAATGGATGTTCATTCATTTCTCATCTTCGGTAATTTCACGAACGAAGAGATCATTTAATGTTTTTTTTATTCCAAAATTTTAGCTTTGATCGTCATTTCTAACCAATCATACATGAAATTCTATATATTCAACTCCTGTCGATTCTAATGCAAAGTATTTTAGAACTCATGCAAACCTAGAGCAGTTTTTAGAAAGTTCCTTGCATTATAAATGGCCAGAAGTAACTCCCAGTCACACCATCGATCATAACGATTCCAGTCTGCTCTTTTGTCTAAAACCATGTGCTATATATAGGCTGTTTTATACATTGGACAGTCCGGATTCTCTGATATGCGGCTCAGATATTCTCCTGCACAGTCCGGATTCTCTGATATGGGGCTCAGATATTCTCCTGCATCTTCATAGTAATCCATCAACAACAGGTTCCACATTTGAAATCCAGACCCTACAAACCATAAAAAATCATCAATACATAAAACTTTTACTCCCATTAAAGCATGGCCAGTCATATGGTGGCCATCAAATAGTTCAAAACTTCAACAGTGGTTGCCCTTTTTTTTTCCGCTGGAATTTCAGGAATTCCTGAATACCCAGACATAATGAAATTCCTAAATGCTCGGCTAGAGCATTCATGAATTCCATCAAACTGCAAAGGGAGTGGAATTTCTGGATTCCCAAAGGTTAAAAGAGACATTTTATGTGGCTGGAATCCAGAAATGCTAGTGAGGAAATATGGAATTCAGAAATTCCAGCGAAACAACATATCACATCATGTCCATAAATTCCTAAATATGATGAATTCCCGGCCTGAAATTCCACTAAAGAAACACCATCATCATCATGAGCCATCATCATCATCTTGAAAGACTTGTCTCAATTATAAAGTTGGAGCCATTTCATGAACTCTCTTTCTCAGTTCCAATCCATCATGAGTCAAAAACTTCATCAAACGGATTCGAAGTCTGTATGAAGGAGGAGGGTTATGTTAAATTTATGACGACACAGACAAAATCAAGCATGATTTGGTGTGTGGGCCCCACTGCTGGATTTACAGCAATCAGACTCAGAGAATCTCTGATCCCCAACCTCAGAAGAGCTATCCTGCTTATCCTTCCTCAAAATCGTTCTGCCTGTAACCTACCTGGTTGTCTCCTCTCCATCATCTGAGTCTCTATCTCTTTCTTTTTGTGGGCACTGCAACGCATTGAATGCCCATCCATATGATGTGATCCCTCTCCTCTGATATCTACTGCTGAGAGCATAATCAAGGAATGAAAAAACCCACAACAGCAAAAAAAACTTCTTTCCCATGAAAAAAGAAGAGAAAGTAGCGTGAAATTTGATTCTCTGTTCTCTTCGTCATTTTATCGAACACCTTCATGGCAAGGAACCCACTACTCAACTCCTGGACCTTATCCACCCTCGTAGGAGCGTTTCTCGATCTGGGTCTCGCCTATCTCCTGCTCTGCTGCTCTGCCCTTGCCTTTTTTGCAGCCAAATTCCTTGCCATCTTCGGTCTCTCCCTCCCCTGCCCTTGCAATGGCCTCTTTGGCGACCCCAACAACTTCAATTGCCTCCAACGCCTCCTGGTTGATGCTCCCACCCAAAAGATTGCCTCCGCCCACGCCTCTGTTAGGGGCCGGTTCCCCTTCGATGGCATCTGGGAGGCGGAAGACCGGCAATTCAATCTGAAATTGATCGAGGATAAGCCCATGGGGGATGCGACTCCGCTTCTGGAATTGGAGGGGGAAGGTTCCTGCAGCTCGAATGAGCGGAAGAGGGGGTGGCTGCCGCGTGCCCAATTGGCAAAATTGGGCGGAGGGGGATGCAGGAATGATGTGAAAGGGAAGTGGGTTTTGGGTCAGAGGCCATTTTCTTCTGGCCGGTTTCGTCGCCGCAGGGCTTTTGTTGATAGAGGGAGGGTCTCAACTTGGTCGTCCTCCTCCAGTCATCTCCAGCTGATTGGAGATAGGAAGCAGGATGCATGTGAGGAAAGCTCTGTGAATGCGGATTCAGAAGGGGATTCCCTTCCATGTGAGTATAAATGTGTGTGCTCTCCTGAATCATTTGAATTTATGTTGTGTCAATTCTTATGAAACCATTTCCAAATTGAATGTTAACAGTGTGGTTTTTGGTGAGAATTTGTTTTTGGGGTGAATCGATTTCGACTGATATGCAAAGTTCGTAACATGGTTTTGCAAAATCAAGTATAGTTATGGTTTTTCCAAACCAACAGGTTTTGTTACCTCCACTGAATATCAAACAGATACACTCTAGGTAAATCATATTAAAGACTCCAGCATGTATGTCTCTTCCATCCCTCTGGCGCAGTGTCTAGAATGGATTTTAAAAAATTAAAACACAGTTTGGACGTTGGATCAATCTAAGCTAATATTCGGTGCTAGGTTGACGTTTCAGTTGTCTAGGATACCGGGATACTTCAAATTAGACAAAATATCATGTCCTATTGTATCCGACTATGATACCCGGATAGATACTTGAAAAGAACAAATTTAACGTATCCTACTTATGAAGTCCTTTATTTCATGTAGTTCTTTTAATATTTTTATTTTTCACCATAAAAAAAAAAGGTTGGGAAGAGATGAAAACAATGATAATTTCATTGATTCAAAAGTGATTTAAAGAAAAAATTACGACACCTGTATCTGTATCTGTATCCGTATCCTAGATTTTCAAAAGTAAGAAGTCGTATCCCTGATACTTGTATCAGTGTCCGTATCCTAGATTTTCAAAAGTAAGAAGTCGTATCCCTGATACTTGTATCAGTGTCCGTATCCATATCCATATCTAGGCATTACAGGTATCCGATACTTCACTTTCTATGTGGACTACAAGCTTAGATATAAGAAGAAATGATCATAATTTTGTTGAGTAAACTGTTGTAGTTGCACCTTTGGTGTCATTTTGAGTGTATAGTCTATTCGATCAATGGTTTCAATCCCTAGTCGCAAGTCCATACATACGGTATAGAAGGCACATAATTAGATTCTTTACTTTTTTTCTTTTCTTTTTCCTCTTTTCCATGCATAAGTGTATGAATGAATCATGCACAAGTTTGTTGCAGTGGAATGCTCACTCATGTTTGGATGGTGTCGGAGTGTCTTCAGGCAATGGTTCGGTTGAAGCAACTCTGCCCAGTATTGAATCAGATGGGCAGCATGATGAAGACGAGGGCACGGAGAAAGATTCATCTTTTGTTGAAGAACTAGTGCGCAATGCTCAAGGTGGTGGGCTTGAAGGTAATGAGGCTTATACAATTAGAATCTTGGAACAGGCACTTGAAGAGGAGCATTCTGCTCGCACTGCTCTGTACCTTGAATTGGAGCAAGAGAGAAATGCAGCTGCAACGGCGGCTGATGAAGCCATGGCAATGATATTGCGCCTCCAGGAGGAGAAGGCATCGATAGAAATGGAAGCCCGACACTATCACCGACTGATAGAAGAAAAGTATGCATATGATGAGGAAGAGATGAATATTTTTAAAGAGATTCTTGTGAGGCGGGAAACAGAAATTCATTTTTTGGAGAATGAAGTTGAGGCCTATCGACAGATGTTGCTTTCCAGTGAAACAAACCCACAGTTTGAAAATGGTTCACTTGATATGGTACACGAATCAGAAGAGGTGCTTCATCCTTCTGATTCAGCTGATGATCCAGTTCTCATGCTGCAACAAATCAGTGAATCCATTAGAATTAGGGAGATGAAAAATGATGTAAATAGATTTTCAGGCGATGGGCCTTCTGCCAAGATCCAAAATGGTCCTCCTGTTTTGGGGAAAGAATTTGTGTCATTTGACAGGACAGAAGATGTGGTCTGTCTCAAACAAGGGGATGTTCAGAGTATCAAAAATTCTGAAAGGCATTTTCTACATATGCCAGAGTGCATGGATGGACACAATGTAGAATTCCAGGAGAAGGGCATGGTATCCATGGATGAGAACCCATCTGTTCTGCAGGGCGAAGGGACAAAATTGGAGGCAGAGGCTCCCTTTCGTGAGTTGAGTGGTTCTCGGGAACTTCGCTTGCATGAGAGGACTTCCCATCTTGCAGATAAAGAACATGGGCCAGAAGATAATGCCAGAATTTGCCATTCAGCAGCAGAAAGAGGTGATAAAAGTAATAATGAAATGGAGGTGAGAATTTCTAAAGATGATGGAGAGAAGGACAACTCTAGCAATGATTCTGGTCGAAGGTGCAGTGGTGATCAGACTTCCTTCTCTGAGATGGAGTCTGGTATTCATGATGTTCATGTTATTGATGATAAATCTAAGAGATGTAGAGAGGGGAGCAAAAAAGAAAGTGAAATTCTGCTTTTGAGAAGCTCGAACAATGGTGGTTTTCATTTAGACTCTTCTGGTATCAGAACAATTGATGTTTACAGGGGCCATTCAAGTATGGGCAGCGCAGTAGCTGAATCAAACATTCAGAGAAGCAGATCTGATATGACTATGGGATTGCTACCACTGGATAGTTCACAAAGTGTAGTGTTATCTGGTTTGCGGCATAATTCTATTTCCTCTGTTGACAATGAACGGTTAAAACTTGAAACTGAGGTTGGGTGGCTCAGAGAAAGGCTAAAGATTGTGCAAGAGGGAAGAGAGAAGCTGAGCGTTACCATGGATCACAGAGAGAGGGAAAAGTTCCAGTTGCAACTTCTGGAGGAAATAGCACACCAGCTTCGTGAGATCCGCTCCCTCAACCAGCCTGGAATAGCCACACGCCAAGCTTCTTTACCTCCTCCATCCTCAAAGGTGAGTAAAAGAAATGACTTCGGTATGCTGTATGCTCGACAACATATAGAATGAATAACTTTATTGCATGCTAGCAGCTATCTTTGCTATCACTCTGGATCCATGTTTCATGGGGAAATCCCATCCTGCACTTATTGGAACAATTCCATGTTAAAAAACGTGTCTAGTTCTTTACTTGAACCAATTTCTAATGAAGTTTTAGGTTCATTCAAGTTGAGAAGTTAAGAAGTTAAAGGTGCAATCACCATTGTTTTCTTGATTAATTTCAGAAAAAAAAAATTTACCTATTTTTCTTCACTTTTTGTTGTCTGTTAACTTGAATATAAACTTTTTTTATGGTTTTTTTTTCTTCTTTTGTTACCTTTTCAACTTTGGGAATGTTATATCATCTTATAAGATAAAAACTATAGGAATGTAGAGTTTTAAAATTTCTCTACCTCAGGTGATTGCCTTCCATCGGTAGGTAGCAGACTACACTCATGATGCAGACCAATATATCTGAATCCTCAAGTGGCTATTCTAGTCACTTTTGATACAACTAGTTGAAGTTAGGTTTTCCGAAACTTTAGATTGTGAACTGAATTCTGGAACTTAATACAGCAGGGATGTGAATATGATGCATGCAAGGTGAAATATAGTTTGTGGATCTAGGTTACCAATAAAAAAAATGTTTAGTTAATGTATCCGATAACAATATGGTGGAAACTATAGTCAAGATAATGATAGCAGCAGTGTGACTCTCTGCTGGGATATATATATATATATATATAGCAAGGCTCTCCTAAGCTGAAGCTTAGCTTATTCTAAGCTGGAATAGTGCTGGTTTTACAAATCAAAGTTGATTATATCTATTTTTTGCATGATGGAATTGGAAAATCCAGTTCTGATTAGATTTATCTTGATTTTGGAGATAATCATCATGCAAAAAACAACGGTAATCGACTTTGATTTGTGGGACCACACTATTTCAGCTTAGGAGAGCTGGCCCCATATATATATATATATATATATATATATATATATATATGAAATAAAAAAAGAGTAAGGCCATATTCAGAGAAAGGTGCCCTCCTCCAAGACTCGGCAAGCTCCGCTAGTGATCCTGGAACACACCAAGCAATACCGCACCAGAGGAAGAGTGGCTCCAAATGGATGAAACAGTCTCACAATGAATAAAAAGACAATTGACGCAAGTATCTGAAATGCCCTCAGACATGAGTCCTCTCCTCCTCAACATATTGGAAATAGACACCCTTTCCTCCATCTCTAGCCAACAGAAAACCTCCACACGAGGAGGGACCAAACCAACCCACGCTAAAGCACAGGACGCTCTGACATGGGCCTTCTCCTCCAAAACATCACAAAAGGACTTCAGTGAGAAGCCCCTGAAGGCGAGGGTTTCCAAATGCATTAGTCTTCATCCCTGCAAAGGCACATGTTAGTATTAAAATAGGACAGCCCCCACCCACTCGGACTCCTTTGATTGATAAAGATTCCTTGAAGACAAGGCCCAAGAAATACCACTTCCCCTCCAGACATAACAATCATTGACGGCGGACTCCTTATTGGACACCACCCTAAACACTCTAGGGTACACAACATGTAAAGGACCGACCCCCGCCCAATCATCAACCAAAAATGTACCTCCTACTCCTACCCTCTCCAACAAGAAAACCCTATGAAAATATGAAGGAACCCTTTAATTTCTATCACTTCAGATAGATCTCTAGTGATAATGATATTATCTACATATACTATGATTGTTGTTATTCTATCATCATTTCTAGCAAACAATGTGTGATATGCACTACTTCACTTGCAGCCCAATTGAAAGATTGTTTTACTAAAAATTTTAAACATGCATGTGGAGATTGTTTCAATCCATACAAAGCCTTGTATAATCTTAAACCTTTTCTTTTCTTTCCTCAGTTACAAACCCTAGAGGAATTGCCATATAAACCATGATGAAGCTCATTTTTCATGTTTAATTGACAGAAGGCAATTTATATTTGCAATCAGAAACAAAAGCACTCTAATAGAGTTCAACTTACTTTGCAACAGGAGAAAATGTTTTGTGGAATTCTAATCTGTGGGTTTGTGTAAACCCTTTAGTAGCAAGTGCAGCCTTGTGTTGTTTGCCCTATGCTTCACAGTGAAGACCCGTTTACAACTGACCACCTTGTTTCCTGTTGGGTGCCATGTGGAACCCATGTTTTGTTCTTTTCAAGGACCTTCATTTCTTCTTTCGTCATGTCTTTCCAGTAGGGGAGCCGAAATTGCTTCTGTTACATTTGATGGAATAGAGACAACAAATAGACCTTTTAGATTACAATCTAAAGATAAGAAACTGCATTATAGGAGATAAACTATTGAATAGAATGTTCTATACACAACCTTTTACCTTTGCATAAAGCAATTGTAACTCTAAATTATCAACCATGGGATAACTTATATCTACATAATCACGAGAAGAATGAATAGAGATGTACTGATAAGAGAATAACCTGCTTGACAATAGTTTGTGGTACAGTGGAAAGTGCCCAGTATTGCAACCCTGAGGTCATGTTACCAATGAAAAAGGATAAAAAGAAGGAAAATCTTCAAAAGGGTATCAAACTTTTGCCCCATTTTCAAAAAAGTACAAGAAGATTTGAATATTTCAAAAGAATAGAAAAGTTTTCCATATTTCTTTCAATCAAGTCCTCTCCAAGACAAAAGTTTGAAAAATGAAAAAAATACCCTTATGTTATTTTTCAAATTTTCCCTTTAATAAATCATTTAAGAAAAATGATGAAGTCCAACCCAAATGACTTAGCGGGCCCACTTCAGTAAATCAAAATAGTTGATTTTGGGGAGGAAAAAAATTAATAAAGGACAAAAACCTCATAAGGCAAAGGTGTTTTTGTCATTTTTAAGACTTTTTTTATGGAGAGGACTTGGTTGAAAGAATTGTGGAAAACTTTTATACTTTCTTGAAATTTTCAAATCTTCATGTACTTTTTGAAATTTTCTCAAAAAAGGAATTGCCTAGGTGATTCGAGGGAATCACTAGGTTGATGATCACTTTCAGTTTTAGCCTGTCATTTTCCCTCGCCTTGCATCTGTGCGAAAGTGGAGGTAGAACAACATTTCTTGTCACTGATAAAAAAATAAACCAACATTTCTTGACAACTTCACAGTAACCAAAATTGTAAAGACTGAAAAATGAGAACACTAGCTGATAAACATCCTTACTGTCAATATCTTTCCCTTATTTTCACTATCGGTCTTGATGAAAAATATGGATTGGATTCAGAGTGTGACGTCCACTGAGACAAACCTTTTGTCAATCAAAGGATCATAGCATTTATCAATTATCCCCCATTTGGTTCAGAGGATAACCAAGGAAAATGCATCTGGTTGCCTCAGTAGACTTTGGTTTTGGTCCCAAAATATGCATGAAATGAGTACATCCATATAGTTTCGATGGAACAGCAAATGAGTTAGGCTCTTGACAAATAAGTTCAAGACTCTACAGGAGTTTTACCATCCAAAACCCAATAGGGTAATCTGTTAATAATATAGTCAACAATTAAAGTGAATTTAGACCAATATTTCTTGTGACTTAATGCCCAATAATGGAGCCCTTGAGACTAAAAAAAGCGAAGTTTATTTTTCCTCTCAGCTATTCCATTTGTTGAGGAGTACATGAACTAGTTGTCTGAAACTCAATCACCTTATGAAGCAAATAATTTCAGTCTATGAGATCTATATTCACATCCATATTTAGACCATAGGAATTTTAATTCTAGTATCATACAACTATTCTTGGTCTTACAAAATATTTTAAACACATCAACCACTTCTTCTTTAGATTTCATAAGATAAACGGTAGTCTTTCTTGTGCACTCATCAATACAAAGTAACAAAACATTTATATCCAAAAACAAGTCCTTGGAGCAGGAACCAGACAATAAAATGCACAATAGAAAAAGGAATGCTGCTCTTTTTAATAAAACTGGACTCTATATTGTTTTGCTAACTGACATACTTCACACTCAAATTGAAAAGACCCAATAGACTTGGATACTTATAGAAAAACTAAATGTAAGCTGCAAAGTGCAGCGTACCAGTATGAGCAAGCCATAATGATACTTGATCTCTAACCAAGCTTTGGTTGAGGAGACACAACACTAAGACTTGCAAGAGGAGTCCAGAAGATATAATAATTTTCTCTTGATTTAGCCAGCACATGATCGGATTTAGCCTAAAAGATCTATATTTGTTTATCTTGAATTATTATGTTATTTTTAATTTATTTGGAGATCCCTAAGTATAGATAGTAGGAAAATGTAGATAAGGCATTTTGAATTTTTGATGTATTACTGTTTTAAGTTACTTAAGTTCTCAGTTATTGTTGTTGCGTCTTCACATAATTTCCACTGTTATATTGCCTGATCCTTACGTCAGCATATTGGTTTCTGCCTATTCATGTGATGTATTCTGCTTATCTCACTCCTAGAATTAACACGTCACAGATACCTTTCAAGAGTGAATTTCCTATTATTAAGATTGACAAAGAGATCGGCTAGAAACTTGCAGAAACAAGGTTGGTTTGTGCCAACACATGAAATGATGTGTTTGACAAAATAAATAAATAAATAAAAAATGTTGCTTAGTAATGAACCATTTGAATTAGTTCAAAGTTTAAAAAAATTCATTTGCAAGCTTATTTCATTCCTAATCCATGTAATTTAAATACTGACTTTGTGTGAATTCTAAATTCATGAGTTGTGGAGAGGGATTTATAAACCAAAAGCGGATCAGTGTTGGATTCAAAGTGTCTTAAAGTTTACAAAGTGACTTGGAATTTTAATTTTACTGATTAATGCTGGTCATATGGCTGTATGTATACTCTTTGTCAACTTCAAATGTTTGCAAGAAACTTGAATCCTCATATGATGCATTATGAGTCAGCAGATGCACTCTACACTTTGTATTTTTGTTCATCAATTGTGTTATTTGTACTCCCAAATAATTTCTTCAGAATTGATGAGCTTCTATTTCAGGTCAACTCAAAGAAACGACGTTGCCGAAGTGTGTCCCACGGAGTTCAGGAAAGCACCTAAAATAAGGATAGAGAGCAGACATGCCAGAATACATGGTTCTGCTATTCAGGTTGCAGCAGGTCCTTTGTTGTCACTCATGCTTGATGCTTGCATTTTATTGAAAAGCTGGTCCATTGACTCTCATCTCTACCAGAAGAATTGGGTTTAGTGTGCTCGATATGGGTGAGATAGTGATGGGGGATCGCCTATTAGGCATTTCCTCCTGTGAATATTTTATTCCTCCTTGTAAGAAGCAGGAGGCGACTCTTTTTTTTTTCTTTCTAAAATTCATTTTCAGAAGAATGTATATGCTGTTGTAATACTAGCAGTGGTAGGTCCTGGTTCTAGATATCTCCTCAAAGAATGCCCTTCAAAAACAGAGGGATATCTGTTCACTGATATACCGTATCAGTTGAGTTGTTGTAGTTATTGCCTGTGCTTCTTTGTTACAGTTCTGTAGCATTCTGTAATGTAAGAACCTTGCAACAAAGATGTATAAATAAATAAAATCGAATTACCAAATCAACAAACTCCATCAGTTTCTAACCTAGTGTTGCGTCCACTAGCATGCTGCTGGTTTCTTGTCCACACATTCTAATCATCATTGTCATCATATCAATTGATCTCTTAGAAATGATTACATTCATCACATCCTTTCACACTAAGGTTTTCTCCTATCTGGTGATGATAAAAGCCTCTTAAATTTGAAATACTAATGGACATATTCATGTCATGACTGAGCATTTCTTTGATGATTCCGGACAGCTGGGTTTAAGGACCCACATGGACGGAGATTGTCTCCAACAACATCCAGGTTGGTATGTCTAACTCTTCGATGAGTAGCCTACAGATGAACTGTCAATATTTCATTACTATTGTCCAAAATAAAGGTTGAATAATGGGTGGTATTGGGAACATCTTCTATGTGCTAATTCATTTCCACATCAAAATTTTGGAGGAAAGTTAAAAGGTCAAAACAGGAGTATAAGCCTTTGATAATTTATCAAAACCCATATGAAATAATCTTATATCGCAGATGGAGTGATGAAATTGATTACATATAGTTCTGACGGTTATAGTCTTCTGCTTTTCTGATGGGTATAGAACTATCTGATAATTTTTTTACTGTTTATTTGGTTGTTACTTCATTTTTAATTGCTTATTTCATTGCCAGCATGTTTAAATGTTTAGAATCATTCATTTATTTGGTTTTTGGCCCATGCTTCATCACAATGTGGCCCATAATCTGGGTGGGCTGTCGCTATACTCTGAACTGCATACGTAGTGATGATTTGTACCAATGAACAAGCAATGTAGCCATTCAGTTATACTTGAAAAAGAACCAAAAGAAAACAGGATATTGTGTTTACAGGTGAAGGGACTTATGAAGGTGCAGGTGAAGGGACTTATGAAGGTGCTCTCTCTCTCTCTCTCTCTCTCTCTCTCTCTCTCTCTCTCTCCAGAAGTCGTACGCTCTGCAGGGATCAAACCCATGTTTGCAAACAATTATATCATTCTCATGAGAGTGATATCAACTACTAATGACTCAAGGGTGAGTTTGAGCAGTCATTTTAAAATAAGTTGATTGATTGATTTCTTCAACTTGCCAGTAGTATTGAGCTTCTTTATGCCTTTTTAGATTCATTTTCAGATGAAGGATGGTATCTCTGAGAATTGTATACCTTTTACATTGCATTTTCTTACCAACCGTGGCTCTATTTCACTCACCAAGAATTTCCAAGCCAAGGAATGAATGCCTTCTTATAAAAAGATTGGCTTATCAGGAGGGGGATGATGCAATAGGCCTAGCTTTTTGAACCCCATTCTACAACTTTGAAATTCCCATTAAAAATCATCCCGGGCATGATAAAATAGAAGGCTTAAAATTCCATAATCATCCATTAAGCCCTATCGGTATCGGGTAAATACCCAATTACATTGATCTCCCAAAAAATATTGTCTTGATCATGACGTAGAAGTGCAAACATCAAAAGCAAAAATCATTTGATCAATCCGATCTTAGCATTAAAGGTAGTAAATTATAGTGGTCCTGAGAATTGAAAAACTAGTCACTTGTCATGATGTAAAAGCACTCAAAATAAATACTAAGATATAAGCAATTAGTAACTATATACTAAAGTAGTGAACTCAAATACTTTAATCATTAGTATCATATAATTAATCAATGCAATGGAAACTCATTTATAATCTCCGGCTGCATGCTTGTTAGGGGGACATCATATATAACAAAAAGGAAAATGTCAAAGAGAAAAAAAAAAAAAGAAAAAGATTCCTCATACAATAGTTAGAGTCTTTTCATTCCTGTATTTACTAACCATAAACTATTACCATTTCATCGTTGCAACATGCATTTGTCTGGAATCCTTACTGATTCGTAACAACTCCAATAAGGTATTAACAAGCAACACCCTTTACTCCCTCTGCTAACAACAGCCCTTTTGTTTATTCTTTCTATCCTTCACCCACACCTCATATCATTCGCATCTAATGATCCATTCGATGCAACTCATATTATCATGAATTCTTACATATTCTAATGCAAGCATTGAGGTTATGTTTTTGCGGAGGGGTTTGATTAAATGGCCGAGTCATTTCAGTTTCCACACGCTAAAGTAGAATCTCGGCTAACTCGTCGGATTCGAACACCCGACCTACCAAGCTCTAATATCATTTATAGGATCTTATATCCCATTGAGTTACCGCTTATCCCAAGATCAATTGGTGATGGGAAATGGTATAATAATGGTTTTATGCTGATGACGAGAAGTTGACCACAATTATGATCGTTCAGAAGCGAAGGTGGACGTTAACCTCAGCAGAATCCAATGGATACGAGAAGCACAACACCCTATTGAGCTACCACTTATCCCAAAATCAATTGGTGATGGGAAACGATATAATTATGGTTTTATGCTGAGAGAGAGAGAGAGAGAGAGAGAGAGAGAGAGAGTTTGGCCACAATTATGATCATTCAGAAGCGAAGGTGGACGTTGACCTCAACAAAATCCAATAGATACAAGAAACACAAGACACCCCAGCAGCGAGATGTGTCATCTCACACTACTGCCAAAAATAATTTCTTAGGCTGTGTATCACTTACCCATCTAGCAAAAGAGAAAAAAATCCCATGGAGACTCATTATATTTAAAAAAGAGGAAACTACGAGAAAAATCCCCTTCGGACCTCATAGGATCAACAAGGACCCAATAGCATGTTGAAGACGGGAGGGGTCTTTTGACCTTTTTGTAGGTTGGTCGATATCGAGCCATTCTGTAGTGTTCATGACGACCTTTTTATTTCAGTTATTATCGGAGGCGAGTGAAGTGAGGGCACTACGAGGACGCCACCGGTCTGGATAACAGCGACTTAGCTTGGGCTCATGCTAGTGATGGGTAGGAGCCTTGCAGCTGCATGCCAGAGTTTTCATCCTAGAAAGCAACCCACCTCCAAATTGTGGAGCCCAACACCATCTCTCCGATAGCATATCATCATTCTCACTAAAAAGGGGAAGTGGTTATATTTCCACATCTCCCTTGACTCTTATAATCACTAGATTCATTCCCAGAACATTCTCACTAAAAGGGGAAGTGGTTATCTTTCTACATTTCCCTTGACTCTTGTAATCACTAGATTCAATCCCATAACAGAAACCTCAGTCTCAGTGAAGTGGGGTTTTGGGTTTTCCTACAGTTTCTTTGCTTCTGTGAAGTGGGGTGTTGTGTTTTCCTTTATTTAAGATTAAAACGAGTTCTTCCCTTTAATCTAAAAAATGGAGATCTTTCACAGTCAATGAGATTTTGAAGAAATGTGTTGTGTTTTTTTCTTAGTTCAAATCTGTGCCATATTTTTAGAAGGGCGAATTTGGGTTTTTTTTCTTTCACCCTCTTGTTGTATGTTTGCCACATGAATGAATGAACTTCACATTCTTAGAAGATGTTCTCATTAGCTGTCATGTGGATTCTTTTATTTTCTTTTTAATCTTATCCACCCATAACTGAAATTTTCAAATCCATGGCTGTTAATCTCCATTTCTAGGATATCTTTAAGATGCAAAGAAAAGTGGGGTTTCACTGAAATCTTCTAGGATTTCATCTCTTTTGATTTCTGCAGATTTCCAGAAGAAACTATAAAATTGTTGGGAAGTGTGTTTTCTTTGTGCTGGTATTTGATGTTAATTTGTAGATGTGTGTTTTCTTTGTAGTGGTATTTGATGTTAATTTGCATATGATAGGTATTTGATGTTAATTTGTAGATGATATACCATATCAGCAAATTGGGATTTCAATTTCCAAGCTATCCTAAAGGCCAAGCAGGACCCCAAAAAAACCCAAAAGAAAAAAAAGAAAAAAAAAACATGATTTCCTCAAAATCTCATTCTCAGCACCTGGTCATTTGTGAAAGAAATCTCAAATCAACTCAAAAAGTGAAAAAAAGAAAGCAACCCACCTCCAAATTCAATGTTGTAAAACGGATGATCGAGGTTCTCTTCGCCCCCATCATCTCTCTCCCGTCTCTCGCTCTTGGCACTTTCAGTCATTTTGTCGAACATCTCATCCACATTCTTTTCACTCGCTTGCGGAAGAGAGAGTGTGCTTTTTCTTCTTCTTGGCTTAGCTCTAATGGTCGATATCGACCAATCTACCAGTCAGATTTTTTTCCAATCTATAACTATCTTATTCGTTAAACACGATAAAATGGTCGATATCGACCATTACTTCTTCCTCCTAATGATTGATGTCGACCATCTATCGGTCGGTTTTTTTCCAACATGCAATGTCGTATTTGCTGAACACTACAAAATGGTCGATATCGACCATATCGCAACATGATTAAAAAAAAAAAAGACCGAAAAGGAATTTGATGATTCCTCCCGTCTTTAACAGGTTATTGGTCATCATTGGTCCCATGGAGTCCTATAGAGATTTTTTCCGTAGTTTCCTCTTTAAAAAACATTGTAAAGAATTTTTTTTCCTCATGTTTTTGCATGTTTTGAAAACTTAAATCATCTCGGGCAGAGGTGGAATCTCGATTCTCGGCTACTGTCCAAGAAGAACCGTAATGAGCATTGATTCTTCTCTTGTAATAAATATAAATATATAAGTGGGAATTACGTAAGAGCTTACGCTGATCGACCATAGTAAACTGTAAACTCCTATATATAATATAACGATAGTGATGCCCACGAACCACCACCATATAAGGCAACCAAAGTCAAGTCAGGAACAGGAAGAGCAGATTGTAAAGCAGAGGAAGGAGAGTGTAATTGTAAGGAGGAGAAGCAGAGGAGGAGGAGAAGAAAAGATGGCTTGTGTTCGGCGGATGAAACTGGGTTCTCAAGGTCTGGAGGTGTCTGCTCAGGGCCTCGGCTGCATGGGCATGTCTGCCTTCTATGGCCCTCCAAAACCAGAGGCTGATATGATCGCTCTCATCCACCATGCCGTTCGAAGTGGCATCACCTTGTTAGACACCTCTGACATCTATGGCCCCTTCACCAACGAGACCCTTCTCGGAAAGGTCACTTTTTTTTTTTCCTTCCTCTCCTCTCCCTTTATCTCATCTGGGGTTCCCTATTTTGTGATGTTTTCGACCTGGGTTGAGTGGGTTCTCTCTCATTTCATCTATTTCTTTCTCTTCTTTAACCCCTTTTTGTTATTTCTTTTCTGGGTTCGACTTCTTTGAGCCTGTTTTTCTTTTCATGGATCTAAATTCCTTGGTATTCTAAGAAATGGGGGTTCTTTTTTTTTTCCTTTCTAAAATTAGCTAGATCTGAAGAAATAAATGTGGATATATCTATAAATGGCTATCAAACAATCTCTCTTTTGATGTAAAATGGGTTTCCTAGAATACATAGGAATTCAATTACATGCAAACAAAGAGGCCCTTTATGGGGTTTTCCTTTTTTTTTTTTTTTTTTTTTCATATCTTGGTCTTTCTGTATTCTCTGCTTATATTGACGGTGATTTTGCAGGCTTTGAAGGGGATAAGGAAGGAGGTTGAATTGGCGACCAAGTTCGGCATCAGTTTTGCAGATGGAAAGAGGGAAATACGCGGCGATCCTGGGTATGTGAGGGCTGCTTGTGAGGCGAGCTTGAAGAGGCTCAATGTGGACTGCATCGACCTCTACTACCAGCATCGCATTGATACGAGACTCCCCATCGAGATCACAGTGAGTGTTTACAAATTTTTTGCTTTATTTTGCTGTTTATTTGCTTTGCCTGGTCTTGGTGAAGGTTAAAAGGGGTTCTAATTGGAGATGCTTGTTTGTTGTGTATTTTTACTAGATTAAAGTAATAACCATGAGATTATTGATATAATTTTCCCCCCAATGCTTCTCTTGTTATGATGTGTAATTTAATTACTACTCAACAAAATGATGTGTAATTTGATTCTATCAAGTGTCTTTATGTTCAAGTGGTGATGTGTAATTTGATTCTATCAAGTGTCTTTATGTTCAAGTGGTTATTTGCAGAAGGGTGGGGTGTGGCCATTACTCATATGACCTGTTGTGATGTTTTGTTATGTTTAAATAATATTGTGCAGAAAGGTGTGTCCTTTCATGTTTCTTGACATGGTTTACTATTGTGCAGAAAGGGCTATCCATGAGTTGCTTTTACACCCCAATTAATTTCTATCCATATCCCCATTTTGATTTCTTGTATTGTCTCATCAATTGCTATACCTGGACACTTCAAAATAGGCAGCACATCCCATCACTCATATGAGAGAGAGAGAGAGCAACTAACCATATCAATAATCAAGAGAGCACACTCAAAGGAGTTGCATTTATTTTCATCCACACTCAAAGGATGTAAAAATTTGTACTATGTGACTTAGGGAGTCTAGAATGCCTTAAAATAGTTTAATTGATCTTTAATCTTCATAATAGGACTTTTGGACTGTTTAATCATCATCATGCTGCTGCTAGAGGGCTGTGAACCTCATATGTAAGTGTGCATGCATCCCTGTAGGTACTCTGGCCTATCTTCTGAGTTTGATATTGATCTTCTTATTTAACTGTGACCTTTTGATGGTCCAGACTGTCATTTTATTATTATTTATTATTAAGTGATCAGATCGACATATTATGTGGTGCTTGTTCTTGATTTGCATATAAGTATGGTTGCATGAGTATTCATTTTTTGTCTTCATGCACAAGATGGGAGAACTTAAAAAACTAGTTGAAGAAGGAAAGATCAAATATATTGGGCTATCTGAGGCCTCTGCTTCCACAATCAGGAGGGCTCATGCTGTTCACCCAATAACTGCAGTACAATTAGAATGGTCTTTGTGGTCAAGAGATGTGGAGGAAGATATTGTTCCCACTTGCAGGTGAGATCTATTAATACATTTAGGTTTCAATCTCCTTGGGAGAAATTACAGCCTCAAGCTTAATTCTGATGTTACTTACCATTCATATGTTAATCAGAGAACTTGGCATAGGCATAGTTGCATACAGCCCTTTGGGGAGAGGCTTCCTATCTTCAGGGCCAAAAATGCTTGACAGTTTGTCAAATGAAGACTTTCGAAAGGTGAGAATGCCACGCATTTTACGTGATTGAGAGAACTCTATATAACACTGTTGCATTAACTGAGTTTAACCTCCATACAAGCACATCATGCATTTACCTAGTGCACCATCCATAATATCATTTAGCCAAATATGTATGTAACACAATAAATGCAGAGTTTGGATGTTTTGTTAGTAACCTTCTATAAACTGTAGAAAAAATAGTAGTTTTATGTTTTAAGTACTACTTTTGATTTCATGATCTGTTATTGCAATATATATTGGATCCCCAGTTTCTCCCTAGATTTCAACCCGAGAATTTGGGGCATAATGCCTCTATATTTGAGCGTGTGACCGAAATGGCGACAAGAAAGGGATGCACTCCTTCACAGCTTGCATTGGCTTGGGTTCACCACCAGGGCAATGATGTGTGCCCGATACCAGGCACTACCAAGATCGAAAACCTCAACCAGAATATTGGAGCTTTATCTGTGAAGCTCACACCAGAAGAGATGGCTGAACTGGAGTCCTTGGCGTCTGCAGGTGCCGTTAAAGGTGAAAGATATGGTAGTGACATGGCTACTTGGAGGGAGTCAGAAACACCTAGTTTGTCTTCATGGAAAGGCATATAAATCTTTCGATATATAATGTATCGAGTGTGTTTCCTTTTACCGTTCCAGCTCCTTTGCAGAGGTGTTATTGAGTGTAATACTACTTTATTAAGGTATTTTCTATAATCTTGTAATTGAGGGACTGCTATGGTCTGTATGAGTAGAGAGAGGACTTGGAAGTTGTAACCCTCTTTTATTTTATTGTTTTATTACAATTGCAAGCGCTTTGTCATTTCTTATGCAAGTAGGTTTCTCATTCCCTCTTGAGTGGATGGGGTGTGATTATTCTTTATGATTGGGTTTCTTTTATTAAAATCCATGAGACATCATCAAAAAAAGATAATGATAATCGGTCCTCAAGGATTTGAACACTGGTCACATCCTCTGCATCAATTAAAAGCACTCAAAAATAAATATCAAAACATAGACAATTAATAACTATATACTGAAGTAGTGAACTCAAATACTTTAGTTATAAGAATCATACGTGTGGGACGTTATGTGTGGGACGTTTCGTAATATAGAGATTACCCTAGTTTCAGTAAAAGTACCAGTTGGGTCTCGGCTTTATATATATTGGCAATAGTGTCAATCAAGATATCCTCTTAGTACTGAGACCGTCATAGCTTCGGTAAAGGTACCGGCACGATATGATCAGGTCTCGGTGAGATTGTTCCAGTTCGGTAACAGTACCAACTCGGCACAGCGCATCTCGGCAATAGTGTCATATAGCATCCATTTTACAGTACCGAGACGAACACTGACCATCTACTAGTAATAGCTATCCCACGTTACAGAACATGTTAGAAGATAAGGACATGCACCTGATAAACAATTATCATTACCTGGTGGTCACGTCCCTTCCAAGGTGTCAAGGTAAGGTCCGATGGGATTCAACCGCTGACAGATCAAGGTATAGTCTGATGGGACAGTACCTCTACCTACCTCCACTAAGGAAATGCCTGATGGGACTTCCGCCTATATATATGCAAGAGGTAAACCCAAGACAGGTATGCTTCTTCTTCCTCACTCACTCTTTGTTTAATAATTGCACTAACTTAGGCGTAGGAGTTCCTTTGACTGATAGCACCTAGGGGCTCTGATCTCTTCCTTTCTCCTTCCCTTTCAGGTTCCATGCATCCAATCATTCCCAACAAGCTTAACAAGAAGTTATACATCATCTAATTAAGTCCGTGTTAATTTGGGAATTTACAATATAATTGTTAAATGCTATGGAAATTCATTTATAATCCCATTGTTAGGGACATCATATGCTATAATAATAAAGGGATAAAAAAGAAGATGCTTCCTTATACAATCTTGTAAGTCTTTGGATTCATCACCAGTACAATGCACTGCCTAATCATACACTATTATCATTTCATCATTGCATCATGCATTTGTCTTGAATCCTGGATTTCTTAATGATTCGTAACAACTCCAATGAGATATTAATAAGACTTCTTGGTATTATTCCTAGTGGATGTCCCTGTTCTGCTAAATGTGACCATGGTTGCAAGTATCTGTAGCAGACGCTGGGGCGGTTTGATATATGATGCGTTTAGGGCATCCCATTTTGAATGGACTTCATATGTAAGTGTACTTTAGTGGGGTGGGGGTGGGGTGGGGGTGGGGGTGCGGGGCGATTGATATATAGTAGGGGTGGGGGGCGATTGATATATATATATATATATATATATATATATATATATATATATATGATGCATTGAGGGCATCCCATTTTTAATGGACTTCATATGTAAGTGTATTTGTAATCATTGGTAAAATCCCGGATAGAAGTGAGGCCCCAAATGATGAGCTGTAAGGGCGTTAGTGGGTTCCTCGCCATAAAAAAAAAAAAGTGCATCTAATCTTGTTGAGCATTCTGGTCTATCTTCTGAGCTTTATCTTGACCTTCTGAATTTAACTATATCCTTTTGATGGTCTACACTATCATTTTGCCTTCTTTTTTTTTTCTTTTTCCAATTAAGCTAATAAGGTGCGAGTACCCGGCCATCACCCTAGTGACTAAAATCATAGGAAAGTTAAAGGTCCCATCTACATTTCTTCGTATGTCCTTCACTTGTCACCTTATATCATTCAGGCCTTACCTCTCTTATAATACTTAGGTGCAACACATTTGACTATGAATTCATGTGTATTCAATTCCTTGTATTCTATTGTAGACAAATAAATTCTTCCTATTGACTATTGCGAATAAATCAATTCACAATATAACTGAGTTAGGTCATTTTCAACACTGCTGAATTCAAATCCATTGGAGACTCATTGTATTTGAAAACATTGGTGATCTTTTTCTTTCTTCTTTTTCATTTTTTGAATAAGTAAATTTATTAAATTGGATTAACTATCATAAATATAACTAAATTAATACATATAATATATATATATATATATATATATGAATATTTATCTATTTCTAAAATAAAATTATCGGAAAAATCACCTTAGATGTCTGGTGCACCAAAAAGGCCTTCATAGGTCTTCTATATCAATAAAGGCCCTCCTACCATTTTCTACTTTTATTTGACGGATGATATTGTCACTCATGTCGGTTAGTTAGCGACAATATCGTCGCTCATTTCTTCTTTTTCGTCTTCTCCCTCCTCTTTCTCCATATCCCCTACTACATTCCTCACTCAACTTACTAAACAGCTCTACTATTCAATGTTGTGAGTTTCTCGGCTTTCTTGGATCGATCCGAAAAACTCCACAAATATGAATACCTCAACAAAAGCAGTGAGATCCAAAAAACTCAAAACCCCAAATGTAGGAAGATGGAGGAGCTAAATCCGATGGAGAAAACCAACATTGTCATTTTTTTAAAGTAATTACTGATTTTCTTACAATGGGTGCCTCGAGATTTTTCAAATCTTTGTTCTTTTTTATGGGGATGAAGAGCTAATGTGTGTTTTTGAAATGGGAAGAAAAATAGTTATTTTTTTTTATTATGAAAATGGAAGCCTATGATGTAGGTTTTTTTATAATGGAAGAAATACGGTGTCTTTAGGGCCGGTTTCGCAATTTACTAGGTTAAAAGTATAATGTAAAGTCTCCATTTTTCCGACAAAGGGTCACATCAAAAGTATACATCTCCAAAATTTCCTCTTCTTAATAAAAAATCAACCTCCTTTCACTACTAAATGACAAAAAAGTTTTTACTTTTGATAAAAAAAAAAGTCAAAATGATTTTCTACCAATCTACTAAAGACAAAATACCATCATAACCCCATATATTTTATTCTCTCCTAATTTGATGATTTACATCACTTTTACTTTAATGGTAAATTACCAAACAAGGTAAAAAGAGAATTGATTTTGATGGAACCGGAGGCCTATTATGGAATTTTGAGAATGAAAGGAAGATGGAAGATCATTGAAAAGAGAGAAAGGAGGCTGTGGGTTAGGCGAGAAATTAAGTGGAGGAAATGGAGTAAGAGGAGGGAGCAGATGACAAAATACTATAGATGATTTCTGCACTAATAACTTATGATCGCAGATATCATCCCTCAAAGGAGTAACTGAAAATTGATGAGAGCATCTTTACACAGAGACTGAGGGCATTTTTTGTGCACCTGATATTTAAGGAGACTTTTCTGAAAATTCCCTCTAAAATTTAAATAAAAAATAATTGTCAGGATGTCCGAGTGCTCATGTGGACTCCACTGAGCTAAGTGTTTATTTATCTTGTTTTTTATTTATTTTTTATTTATTATCTTGAGAGATGTTCCTGTTTGACTTAGGTCACTGTCATCAACGACAACTTCTTTTCTCTCATAGAGTCTTGACATATGAAAAGGAATTACGTAGGAGCTTACGTTGATCGACCAAATAAAGTTCTATATAACATTAACAGGAGCAGCAGATAGTAAGAGAGCAAAGGAAGGAGAGAGTAATTGTCATCAACAACAACTTCTTTTCTCTCATAGAGTCTTGACAAATGAGTACGAATTACGTAGGAGCTTACGTCGATCGACCAAATAAAGTTCTATATAGCAGTAACAGGAGCAGCAGATAGTAAGAGAGCAAAGGAAGAAGAGAATGGCTAGTGTTGGGCGGATGAAACTGGGTTCTCAAGGTCTTGAGGTGTCCGCACAGGGCCTCGGGTGCATGGGCATGTCTGCCTTCTATGGCCTTCCAAAACCAGAAGCAGACATGATCACCCTCATCCACCATGCTGTTCAAAGTGGCATCACCTTCCTCGACACCTCTGACGTCTATGGCCCCTTCACCAACGAGACCCTTCTCGGAAAGGTCACTTTTTTCCTTCTCCTTCTCCATTTTTCTCATCTGGGTTTCCCAATGTTGTGATGTTTTCGACCTGGGTTGATTGGGTTCTCTTCTCTCTCATTTCATCTATTTCTCTCTTCTTTCACCCCTTTTTGTTATTTCTCATCTGGGTTTCACTTCTTCTCCCTCTCTTCTTCTTTCTCATCTGGGGTTCCATTTCTGTGAATGTTTTCCACCTGGGTTCTCTCTCACTTCACCAGTTTCTTTCTCTTCTTTCACCCCTTAACGGCCTTTCTTTATTTCCCATCTGGGTTTCACTTCTTTCAGCCTTTTTGTCTCATGGAATTGAATTCCTAGGAGTTGTAAGAAATAGGTTTTCTAAAATTGGCTAGAATTGAATGAACAAAGGTGAGAATGTCTATAAATGGCTACATAGAATTCAATTCCAGCAAATAAACGGGCCCTCCCTTCTTTTTTTTGTCGTCTTGGTCTTCCTGTATTCTCTGCTTGTATTGATGGTGATTTTGCAGGCTCTAAAGGGGATAAGGAAGGAGGTCGAATTGGCAACTAAGTTCGGTGTCAGTTTTGCAGAAGGGAAGGTGGAAATACGCGGAGATCCTGCTTATGTGAGGGCTGCTTGTGAGGCGAGCTTGAAGAGGCTTGATGTGGACTGCATCGACCTCTACTACCAGCATCGCATTGATACAAGCATCCCTATTGAAATTACAGTGAGTGTTTATAAATTTTTGCTTTTTTTTTTTGGTTGTTTTAATGCTTTGCATGGCCGTGGTGAAGATGAAAATGGGGTTTACATTGGAGATGCTTGATTGTTCTATATTAACTAAATTTAAGTTTTATCTATGATATTATTGAAACAATATATCATTTCAGTGCTTCTTTTTTTATGATGTGTAATTTCATTCTATCAAGTGTCTTTAAGTTTAATTTGCTTATTCATATGGCTTGTTGTGATGTTTTGTTGTGTTTAAATAATTTTTTGCTCAAGGGTTTCTCCTCTTTCATGTTTCTTTATATGGTTGCCCTTTAATTTCTATATTAGGGAGGGCTATGCTTGAGTTGCTGTTGTATTCCATTTTGATTTCTTGTACTGTCTTAGAGAGAGAGAGAGAGAGAGAGAGAGAGAGAGAGAGAGAGAGTCCACACTCAACGTATGCATGCATTTGTTTTCCCACCTAGCCATATCATGAGTGCACCTTGAGATGTTTTAATCCCATCAATGGACATTTGTTTTCCCACCTAACCATATCATGAGTGCACCTTGAGATGTTTTAATCCCATCTATGGACATCAACTCTATCATGAAGTACTTTACCCAAAAAAAAAAACCCTTTATCATGAAGTATGTCTCCTCAAGTGATTAGCATAAGATGAAACTTAGAGCACCAGTATCCTGTGTTGTTTCTTGACTAGTGCCCATGAATTTTTTGGACATTGTAACATGGGGCTTCTTGAATTCCTTAATATAGTTTGATTGAGCTTTAGTCATCATAATAGAACTTTGGGGATTTGACAATTCAATGCCTAAAAGACAATTCAATTCCAAATTCATGACTAAAAGACATAAATGTCACCATAGTCGTTTGACCTTCAATCTCATAATATCATGGGTTTTTAAAAACCCATGATATCATGGGATCCAAGTAGCTTTTCAACTTTTAACATGTAGATCCCATGATATCATGGGTTTTTAAAAACCCATGATATTATGGGATCTAAGGCAAAAAAGAAAAAAGAAAAAGGGAGACCAGAGTCAAAGGACTCTGGTGACATTAGGTTACTTTGAGTCATGAATTTGAAGATTAGGTGTCTAAGGGGTATTAAATTGTCAAATCCCCTAGAACTTTTGAACGTACTTCATATTTTAGTGAGCTTGTATCCTTGTAAAGCACTCTCGTCTATCTTCTGAGCTTAATCTTGACCTTCTGATTTTGACTGTTACCTTTTCATGGTCTACACTCTACACTGTCATCTTGCCTTTTTTATATTTGGCAATCAAATCAACGTACTATGTGCTTCTTGTTCTTTCTTTGCATATCAGTATGGTTACATGATTATACTTTTGTTTTCTCTTGTGCATTAGGTGGGAGAACTTAAAAAACTAGTTGAAGAAGGAAAGATCAAATATATTGGGCTATCTGAGGCCTCTGCTTCAACAATCAGGAGGGCTCATGCTGTTCACCCAATAACTGCAGTACAATTAGAATGGTCTTTATGGTCAAGAGATGTGGAGGAAGATATTGTTCCTACTTGCAGGTGAGACCAATTAATATGTTGAGTTTCCATCTCCTTAAGTGATAATTTCTCAGAGCTTAATTCTAATGATAACTTCCATGTGTCAATTAGAGAACTCGGCATTGGAATAGTTGCATACAGCCCTTTGGGGAGAGGCTTCCTTTCTTTAGGGCCAAAAATAGTTGATAGTTTTTCGAATGATGACCGTCGAAAGGTGCGTATGCCAGGCTTTTTATCCAGTTGAGAGAAACATTGTTGTATTAATTGAGTTTGACCTCTACGCGAACACATCATACATTACCTAGTGCGCCATCGATAATGTCATTTAGCAAAGTACAGATATAATACAATAGAGACAGATTATGGATGGTTTGTTAGTGTCATTCTATAAAGTATATAAAATAGTAGCTTTTAAGTATAAAATATAAATTCAACTTTTGGTTTCATGATAAGTCATTGAAATATATATTGCATTTCCAGCCACTCCCCAGGTTTCAACCTGAGAATTTGAAGCAAAATGCATCCATTTTTGAGCGTGTGACTGAAATGGCTACAAGAAAGGGATGCACCCCTTCGCAGCTTGCATTGGCTTGGGTTCACCACCAGGGCAATGATGTGTGCCCGATACCTGGCACTACCAAGATCGAAAATCTCAACCAGAATATTGGAGCTTTATCAGTGAAGCTTACACCAGAAGAGATGATTGAACTAGAGTCCTTCGCATCCACAGATGTTGTTAAGGGCGAAAGATCTGGAAGTGGAATACCTACTTGGAGGGAGTCGGAAACACCCGATCTCTCTTCATGGAAAGGCATATAAGTCTGTAGGCATATAATGCATCTGGTGTGTTTCCTTATTGTTTAAACTCATTCGTAGAGATATGTATTGAGTGTAATTCTACTTTATGGTTTTATGTAATAGATAGGGTTTGAGGTTTTTGTATCGGTATTGATATGATCATTTTAGCATGGGACATGTCAAAAATAATTATCTATAAAAATATGATTTTGAGGGACTGGGTTTGCTTAAATGTTTGATAAATTGAGAGAGGACTTGGAAGTTGGAACCCTATGTTTTTATATTTCAATTGCAAGCTCTCTTTTCTTATGCAAGCAGGTTTCCTGTTCCCTCTTGATTGGATGGGGTGTGATTATTTTTTACTAATGGGTTCCTGTTATAAAAACCCATGAATTAAAAAAAAAAAAAAAAAAAAAAAAAAAAAAAAAAAAAAAGAAGAAGAAGAACTGCAGATAACATTCTCTCACTTGGTCCTCTGAGGACCACTTTGCACTTTCAAAAATTTACTATATTATTGAATAATAATTATACGGGGATTCAACTACTGAAACATTGTTAATTGGCAATTCAATTAGAAAAAAAAAGAAACATATTGAAACATCATTAAATTATCAAAACAAGATTGCTAATGTGAATCATGATGTTGTGCATCAGCTTAACAAATGTAAATGAGAACATGTCACACAAGTCCTTTAAATATCCAGAATTGTGCCTATCAATACTCAGGTTCAGTGCATTATGGTAAGATAACTAACTAAAAAGATCACCCACTAAGATCAAGTGGTTCACAAATTGTCATCGGATATTTCCCAGCAAGTAGCTTGTAAGTCAGCTCAAAGCTGCTCTCCATCCTTTTGCACATGCCTCAGCAACATTTTGTGCCATGAATTCACATGTTCTTTACATGCTCTCGGTCAGACAAACATGCTCTTTTTTCACTACCATCATGCAAGAGCAGTTTGGTTTAGATAACACTTAGGAGTTTTATCTCGTTCTGTACTGGATAATGGTATTATAGAGTGGTGAAAAGAATATTGAGGTTCTAATCAACTGATACCCCACTTAATAATGACCTTTCTAAATCATGGGTTTTTGCCTTGTGATAGTCCATTTGCAATGCAAGCAAAGAATTTGCTATTAATGGAAGGGTCTTCATAACTTAGAAATTGTTTCACGACCTTAAAATATAATACAGATTTGTAAAGAGAGATTCTGCTGTAGACGTCCGCTTATAATACCCGGCACGAAATTGATATCCTGGAGTCTGAATCTGGTGAGGTTTTATACCATGGTGACGTGGCAGACTGTAATTAGCCCATCCACGATAACCATGGGTAAATTCTTTCAGAGGATCCCAATTTGATTTCCTGATGTTAATGAGGGAAGCTCTTGCCACATGGATATGGATATGGATGGGCTAGATACACTTTCGTGTGTGATGTCAATATTTATGGATGTCCGCAGGTGAAAATCTTACTAGTTTCATGAACCCGCTATCGAAGGCAGCAATAATAAAAAATTAGAACATTGATCTATGGTTGTGATTGGCACTAAAAATAATAGGGTCACTGATTTTTCAGATGCGGCTTTTAGACATTTGGATCAAAATCCGCCTTTGGCTTCTTTATGCTATTTAATGTCTATATTGTGCAACCATAGTCACCTAGTGCTTTGCCTACAAAGGTAAACGAGGGAAAAGAAAGGGTCATATCATACAAAGACATATCCCTCTTACATGGATGCATGATGGGTAAAAATCCAAGCCCCTTGTGCGACCCACTCAACGCATGTCAATCGTAGAAGGAAACGAAAGGTCTTGCTGTAAATACGATTGTAGGTAAAAATCACACTGATCATATAATCACAACTATTGAATTACGAGTATTAAATCTTAATATTATCTTTTATTATATTTTGCTAGAAAATCATGGTAAAAAAGGCCCAATTTAAGAGACGTGAGAATACGAGGGGTCACATCAAAAAATACTAAATTTCAAAAATAATATCGTCCTTTTTTTCTAAAAAGAGGTAAAAAAAAAAGAGAAAACTACCGGAAAAAGCCCTAAGGACACCCATGGATGGTTGATGACCCAGTATAATGTTGGAGACCGGAGAGGTCCTTTGGGCCCATTTTATTTATTTTTATTTGTTTAATGAAATGGTCGATATCGACCATTCTGGCGATTTTACATAACTATTTGAACCTCATTTTTCCCTCATTCCGCGGTCATCTCCTTTCTCTTTTCCCTTCATCTGTTGCAATCGTCATTTTCCCCTTTTAGGTCTGAATTCTCCTTGGAAGGAATTAAGACTTTGGATGGTTCAGGAGGCTGATGTATTCTTTATTAATGATGCCAATCTAGTGTTCTATCTCTTCATCTTCTTCTCCAAGGTCTTTTAAGATCTTTGAGATGTCAAGTTCGGTTGGACTGTTTCGTGAATAGGGGGAGCCTTGATCTTCTTCATCTTCTTCTCCAATGGATTTCAGTCTCTTTAAGAACTTTCCCTTCATCCCCATCATCTATGTTCTTATAGATATTTGAAGTGAAAAGCAGCTATCAGTTATCTTGAGAACTCAATTCATGAAATGAAGTGAATATGAGGGATTGACTTCAACCAAGAGATGAAATCACTGCTTTTGATTTTCTTCCTTGATCTTCTTAAAAATTTGAATTAAAGATTGCAGTTCTCTGAAAGCCTAGTTCTTGAAATGAACATATGAAAGAAATAATTAGGTAAGGGATTATTGGATAGAATCAAAACCTCTGTGGACTTTTATAACAAAAGCTAAAATCAATTCTCTTCAAAAGCCCAGTTCTTGACAGACATATATGGTTGGTGGTTTTTTCTCACTCTTGATAATCTTTTAGTCATATTGTCGAACATCTGCTCTGCGTTCTTCTCGCTCGCCTGCGGAAGATATAAATAGCGTTTTTTTTTTTTTTTTTTTTTTTTAGCTCTAATGGTCGATATCGACCAATATGTCAGTCAGATGTTTTTCTCAACTTACTCGTTGAATACGACAAAATGGTCGATATCAACCATTAGGAAATGGTTGATATCGACCATTCTGTCAATAAGATTTTTTCTAACATTTAACTATCTTATTTGCTGAATACTATAAAATGGTTGATATCGACCATATCGCAAAATGATAAAAAAAAGATTGAAAAGGAACTTGAGGACCCCTCCTGTCTTCAACATGTTACTGGGTCCTCGTTGATCCTATAGAGTCCTATGGGGTTTTTTCCCGTAGTTTCCTCTAAAAAAAAAAATCAAGTCTCCCATCTCACTAAATAACAAAAGTTCTTAAACCTTTTATAAAAGAAAAGTAAAAAAAAATCCATTTCAATCCATAAAATGACAAAAATCTATCACGTTTAATTTGACACAATCATTTACTTCAATTTAGTCTGCAAGGCTGGTTATGATTGTAGCTTTGCGAGTGAGAAGCATGTGAGATCCAATCCCAAAGTGCAAGGAAAAAAAAAAATAAAAGGAGAGACTTAGGCGTGTTTGGAATTGTTCTAGTGGGATGTTCTCATGTTCTAATGAGATAAGGTTGTAGAAAACATATTTGGTATGTGTAAATCACTGTTTCAGATTTTAATCTCAATGGAAGAAATCTCAAAATCTTATCCCTGGCATAAGAAAGTGGAAACAATTTTTTTTTTTTTTTTTTTTTTTTATAAACAACTTGCGGGCATAGTCTTACTTATCTGTTGCCTTTTAAAGAATGTTATTTAAATACTCTTGATCCTTTCGCTTATCCTAAAGGTAAGCCCCATGTTCACAATCTCAAAGAAGGTATGCCCACTTTATAATTCTTAAAAGTGGGCCATGAGGTTACAATCACAGAAGGTGGGCCCATATTATAATTTAATAATGGTGGGACCGCATTAAAAATCCTATGAATGTGGGCATCACGTTATAATTTCTAAATGTGGGTCCCATGTCTACAATCACAGAAAAGGTGGCCCCACTTTATAATTTTTTAAGGTGGGTTCATACGGACACAATCACAAAAGGTGGAACTACATTATAAATCCTATGAATGTGGGCCCACGTTGTGAATCTTATGAATGTAGCTCCATGTTCAAAATTTTAAAGGTGGGTACTACATTGTAATTATTAAAAAGTCGGTCTCATGTTCACAATTAGAAAAAAGATGGCGCCCCACATTATAAATCATATGAATGTGCTGCCCCCATGTTCAAATTTCTAAAGGTGGGCACCGCATTGTAATTTCTAAAGGTGGGTCATGTGTCCACAATCATAAAATTTGTGGCTCCACTTTGTCATTCATAAATGTGGGTCGCATGGTTACGACCACAAAATATGGTCCCACATTATAGGTCCTATGAATGTGGGGCCCATATTCGAATTTCTAAATGTGGTGCCATGTTGAAATTTCTAAAGGTGGGTCACATATTTACATTCACAGAAGGTAGCTCCACATTATAATTCCTATAAAGGTGGGTCCACATTGTAAATCCTATGAAAATGGATTCCATATTTTAATTTTTAAAGATGGGTACCACATTGTAATTACTACAGGTGGGTCCCATGTACGATAATAACAGAGCAGCACAAAAAATAAAATGTGGGTCTTGAATTGTAAATCATATGTCCTCTCATTAGATCAAAATTTTTATAATGTTGCCAAACAAATTCTGTAAAACATATTCTCAATAAAGTAATTAAATATAATGATGCCAAACAATTTCCGCAGAATATAATCTCGGCACAACATGATCTCAGCACAACTTGAACCGAGTACGAAATTGGAAACAACACAAGAACGATGCCAAACGGGCCCTTAGTAGCTCAAATCTGTCTTATCTTGAGACGATCAGTCTTACATATAGCGACGTGACAACCACTTTTTTTTTCCTCTCTATTAAGGTGCGCGCACTTAACAATATTCAATTTTATTCCAAAAGTATCCCGACTAATTTCTTAACAAATCCTTTTACAATGCTACTCTCACTAACTCTCAACTTGGTGGGTCCCATATACTAAATACCTAAAAGCTTAACCCAATTATAATTCCTAAAGGTAGGCCCATGATAGAATTTTTATTGGCTAGACCCATATTCACTTCACAAAAATGTTCCAAGTAGTAATTCTTGTAAATGTGAGTCTTATGTTGTCATTCCTAAATGTGAGTCTCTTGTTCTAGTTTCTAAATGGTGTTATTCCTAGAGATGGGCCTTCCATATGACCATTCCTAAAGTAGGCCCTACCTTTTGATTCCCATGTAAATTATTAGTTGGGATTTTTTTAAAACTTATTACACGTAGGGGCTTACGTTGGTCAATTGAAATTTCTAAATAAGAGCATCATCATCTTCATCAGGATTCAGGACGAGTTGAAGAGTGTGAGGGGAGGAAGAGAGAGAGAGAGAGAGAGAGAGAGCGAGCGAGCTAGGAGAGAGTCCTTGTAAGGAGGAGGAAGAAGGAAAGAATAAGAATGGCTAGTGTTGGGCGCATGAAGCTGGGTTCTCAAGGTCTAGAGGTGTCTGCCCAGGGCCTTGGTTGCATGGGTATGTCTGCAGCCTATGGCCCTCCAAAACCAGAGCCTGACATGATCTCACTCATCCACCATGCTCTTCAAAGTGGCATCACCTTCCTCGACACCTCCGACGTCTACGGCCCCTTCACCAACGAATTACTCCTCGGAAAGGTCTCCCCTTTCTTCTCTCTTCAAATATTTTTCTATGGGTGTTCTTGTTCATTTCATCTCTTCTTTCTCTCTTTTTGTTGTTTTTACATCTGGGTTCCACTTCTTCTGAGCTATTTATCTATCATCTTTTCATCTGGGTTCCACTTCTTTGGTCTCTACTTGGAATGACGGTGATCTTACAGGCTTTAAAGGGGATGAGAAAGGAGGTAGAATTGGCGACCAAGTTCGGTATCTGTTTTGCAGATGGAAAGTGGGAAATATGTGGCGATCCTGCATATGTGAGGGCTGCTTGTGAGGCGAGCTTGAAGAGGCTCGATGTAGACTGCATCGATCTCTACTACCAGCATCGCGTTGATACAAGAATCCCCATCGAGATTACTGTGAGTGCTTGTGAATTTTCGATTTCTTTTACTCTTGAATGCCCTGCCTCTCCCTGTGAAAGGAACAGATGGCTTCTTTTCTGAAGATGGGTGATTTAATTCTATTAGGTGTCTTTTTCATTGGAGTGGTTATTTGCAAACTTTGTGATTCTTGTTTTCATTTTTAAGTGATTTTGTGCAGAAAGGGTGTGACCCTTTATGTTTCTTTTCATGGTTTTCCATTCAGTTGATAGATAATGGGTTTTGATCAAGAGTTTACCCATTTTGATTTCTTGTATTGTCTTGTTATTGCTCTTCTTTCCCCTTGGTTTGATGACGAATTGAGTCCATTATCTCTAAATCCTTGTTTACTTGGACTGGTTGAGGTACGTACTGTAAGCAATTCAAATCCAAAATTAGCTGTTTCTATTTGCCCGTAAATTGAGTTGTCATCTAGTAATCCATTCAAACCCCAATCACCTGTTTCGTTTTTGCCAGTGAAATGAGTTGCCTGCAAAATTCAATCCCTCTCTGTTTTAAAATTCACCATGTAATCCGGTTCACATCATCATTGCTGAAATGTTGTAACTAGATTATGCACTTCCTCTTGCAGTTTGGAGGAATTAAACTTGCAACCCTTACTGCAACTCTTCCCATATCTGCTCTGTCCACTAAAGCATACATGATACAATACTTAAAAGTAATAAAATGAGGTGGGGAAGCCAAAATCAAACCTGCCTCAAACCTGACTCATATCACAATCCATAGATATATTTATCCTCCCTGAACGCTAAAATCCACTACCAAACTCACTCTCATACGAACATGTCAGAGCAGGGTCCCCTGTTTAATCCCACATGTAGCCATCTGGTCCCAATCATTGCCACTTGTGATTGGACACTTGTATGGTAACTGATATGGACTTCCTATTTGCTTGAATGGCAAGAGTGATATGCTTAATTCAAGGTGGGCACATATGATTGATGGCCGAAATTGGTGATGAAGTGAGAAGTAGCATGTCTAAAAACGTGTTATATTCAACAATTGTGGCAAGAAGAGATCTGTGTGTAGGCTGCAGCACAAGAGCACTGAGGAACAACATGGTGAAAAAAAAGCTAATATGTCCCATAGACTTTGAGATCAGCAAAATATATGCTACAGATAAATTTTCTTCTTGAAGGTTATAGATTGACCTTCTCTAATTGAACAGGTCTTTAAGCGTATCGTTACATCCCTGGTAAAATCTAAAACTAAAAACATCATCAGTTATAGATCCATTTCTTTTTCTCTTTGCTGTGTTAAGATGGTGCACATGTAAGTTAGAAATCAAAGTTTTATTAATTATCCAACAAGTTCCAGCCATGAAATTAGATTGCTAAGAGGCGGCATTAGCATATTTCTTAGAAAACAATTCCAATCTGTGTTCTGTGTTGCTGAATGCCTTACAAGATAGGTCTCATGTGTTACCTAAGAATGTGTAACACCCCATGATCACGCCTGTGGCTCCCTTGTAGAAGAGCGTTGGGTACGACGAGGACTGGGTATGTAGTGGTGCATAAGTCCCATATCAGAAACATGCTAGTCTTGATCTTGGGTATATATGTGTGAGACTTGACCTTAAATCCACATGAGGCCTTTTAAAACTATGAGGCAAGATTGGGTTGGAAACCCATGGGCCAAAGCGGACAATTTCATATGGACAACAGGCCGGGTCGTATAGATGGTATCAGAGCTGAGGAAGGTTATGTTTTCCGGTGGGGGAGTATGTCACGTCTGTGGCAGGTATGCAGTGGTGATGCCTTTTAGAACCGTAAGGCAAGATTGTGTTGGAATCCAAAAAAATTGTAGAAAGGGGATCGTTACCTAAGTATCCTACTTAAGCTCTATAGATTCTAAGAACCAAGTATCTCATGCTTTGCATGATTCCAAGACAAATACCAGAAATTGTAAATTTGGTGTTTCAAAATGAGGATGGCATAGGAAATGAGATTTAGCCATTTTATGAAACTTCAAAATGGTAGGATTCCAAATTATTTTTTGTATTTTATATGGGGTCCATTATTTTCATAAAGTTATTTCAACATAAAAATGCTTAAAAGAATTTTAAATAGTGATAATTATTACATTTAAAGCTTATGTAAAGAAGAAAGGTGGTTATTTGTACAGAAACAGTCAATTTACTTCTGCAGTGTGAACTTAAATGAAATAGCATGTTGTAGATAGGATATTTATTACTTTATGTCCTAAGTTCTTAAAACTGCAATAGTCATATTTGTATCATGCCTGATACCCCCCACCTCCCAACCCCAACAAACAAAACCCAACCACCAAGAAGAAGAAGAAGAACATCCTAAATCAAAGGATGTATGCATTTGTCACCCACCTACCCCATGGCAGAAGTAGGAAAATTTTCATGGGAGTTGCTATGTGAAAAATATTTGTTTAGGGGGTAATATGTAAGAAGCATACAGAATTTTCAAATATTTTTTTATTTTTTTTTGTTGGTGGGGGCGGGGGGGTAGCGCGCATTGAGACCCTTGCAGGTAATGAGCATAAAATGGAAGTACCAAATGCTACTGCACCAATTGGCACGGTAATCTGCAACTATATCTCTTTAGAATTGTTACTACTGTCTACTACTACATGTCTTTTACCCTAACTAGAAGTAATAATCCATCCAAATTGTAGAAAGCTTTTGACTCTTTTTCCATTGATATTATTTTTCTTCTGTTAATGAGTGGGCATGGAACAACTTTGTGACATTTCTGTCCACCTCCCAGAGTAAAAGAAAACCCCACTAAGAGCTGGGAAAGAGTAATTGCCTCACTTTAACTATTTGACACCTTTTCCAACTCCAATTTTCTTTAGTGAACAAAAACCAAGGGTAAACTGAATACAGGGAACTCTTCAATCATTGTGTTTCGATATGTGTCTGTCTTGCTTTCCAGCATCTAATCTTCCCCAAGTCCAACAAGCCCTCCATGTATTATGGGTCTCCTGCATGTTCTTCTATTGTTGTCTTTCGTCTATGAAAAAAAAAAAAAAACTTCTGTTGGTGGAGATGAGCTAAGTGCAAGGGAAAGTAGGACAAAGCCTTGATTGAATTGATCCTCATATAGTTTCTGCAAATTTTGGGTTATTTACACCAGAGAACAAGCAGCTTCTACAAGGGAATCTAAAGTAGCAGTGTACTTTCTACAATTAGAAGGTTAATGGCAAAAAAACAAGGGGGGTCTCTCTTGCAGAGCAAAGAGAGAAGAATCTTAAAGGTTCTACAGAGAGCTGGGGTTTGAGAATTCTTCAGATATGCAACTGATACAAATGAGAAAAGGATCACCTCTGTTTATAGGCTGAACCAGTGGAACAGTCATTTTTTACCTTAAAATCTTCATACTTAGAAGGGGCACCAGTAGCAGGGAAC
Organism: Camphora micrantha; assembly: GCA_003546025.1. NCBI lineage: Eukaryota > Viridiplantae > Streptophyta > Magnoliopsida > Laurales > Lauraceae > Camphora > Camphora micrantha. The sequence goes on from QPKB01000001.1 coordinate 71,450,199, forward strand.
AAGTGCATCTTTGCACAACAGTGTTCTGGCACCCTGTAGGCTTTAATTTGATCCAAGTCTCTTTCAATCTTCAGTTGGGGGCTTCTAAAAGTACTTTGAGGAGCTTTATTTAATCGTGGGAGAGGCAGACAGATAAAAAAAAAAAAAATCACATTCACTGTGGACTATATGAGTGCTAGTGGCATACTAAAAGGATTCTCTTGGATCCAAGTTATAACTTCTGAAGCTGTTTTTGAGGCTTGGGTCTTCCTTTTTACTTCAAGCTATCCTTTCATGTGAATGTGGCTTCAAGAGGGCTTTTTGGCTGGTTTCTTGTATATATCTCGTGTTTTCTGCTTGTACCCTTAAATTCTTTGAGCCTTGTAACATAGGTTTTTCGGAATGCCTTACTCAAGAGTTAGGACAATATTTCTGTGCTTAATATTTATTCTTGACCTTTTGACTTTGAATGTGGTTTTTTGATATGTCTACACTATCGTTTAAAATTATAATTGCTTAATCAAATTAATGTAACAGTGCTGCTTATTGTTTCTTTTTTAATTATTCCTTGAATGATTTATTCCTTTCGTTTCTTATGCACAAGATGGGAGAACTTAAGAAACTAGTTGAAGAAGGAAAGATAAAATATATTGGGCTATCTGAGGCCTCTGCTTCGACAATCAGGAGGGCACATGCTGTTCACCCTATATCTGCAGTACAGTTAGAATGGTCTTTGTGGTCAAGAGATGTGGAGGAAGATGTAGTTCCAACTTGCAGGCAAGATCTATTAGTACATTATTTTCAATATCCTTACAAGAAACTATAATTTCTGGCTTAATTCTAATGTTACCTTTCGTATGTTAATCAGAGAACTCGGCATAGGCATAGTTGCGTACAGTCCTTTGGGGAGAGGCTTCCTATCTTCAGGGCCAAACATAGTTGATAGTTTCTCGAATGATGACTACCGTAAGGTGCGTACACCAGGCTTTTTATCAATTCAGAGAACTTTGTCTAATATTGTTACATTAACAGAATCTAACCTCTGTATAAGCACATCATGCATTTACCTAGTGCACCATACATAACGTGATTCAGCAAATAGCATTGCAAAGTACAAACATAATACAATAAATTCTGATTTTGGATGGTTTGTTACTAACATTCTATTAGTATATAAAATAGCAGTTTCTCATCATTATATATGTTAGATACTACAATTTTGATATCATTATACGTTATTGAATATGTATTGCATTTGCAGTTACTACCTAGGTTCCAACCTGAGAATTTGGGGCATAATGCCTCTATATTTGAGCGCGTAACTGAAATGGCTACAAGAAAGGGATGCATCCCTTCGCAGCTTGCATTAGCTTGGGTTCACCACCAGGGCAATGACGTGTGCCCGATACCTGGCACTACCAAGATTGAAAATCTCAACCAGAATATTGGAGCTTTATCCGTGAAGCTCACACCAGAGGAGATGATTGAACTAGAGTCCTTCGCATCCACAGATGTTGTTAAGGGCGAAAGATCTGGAAGTGGAATACCTACTTGGAGGGAGTCGGAAACACCCGATCTCTCTTCATGGAAAGGCATATAAGTCTGTAGGCATATAACGCATCTGGTGTGTTTCCTTATTGTTTGAACTCCTTCGTAGAGATATGTATTGAGTGTAATTCTACTTTATGGTTTTATGTAATAGATAGGGTTTGAGTTTTTTGTATCGGTATTGATATGATCATTTTAGCATGGGACAACCCGGACAAGTCAAGATGTCATGCTATTCACCCAATATCTGAGGCCTCTGCTTCGACAACCAGGAGGGCTCATGATCTGTTACTGAAATATACATATTCGATTGGCAATTTCTCTTGAGATTTCAACCTAAGAATTTGGAGCATAATGCCTCCATATTTGAGCGAATGACCAAAATGGCAACAAGAAAGGGATCAAAAACCTTAATCAGAATATTGGAGCTTTATCCATGAAGCTCACATGAAGCTCACACCAGAAGCGATGGCTGAACTCGAGTCCTTGGCGTTTGCAGATGCTGTTAAAGGTGAAAGATATGGTAGTGATATGGCTACTTGGAGGGAGTCAGAAATGCCTAGTTTGTCTTCATGGAAAGGTATATAAGTCTCTCGTTATATGATGTATGATGTATCTAGTGTGATTCCTCTTACTGTTCCAGTTCCTTGGCAGCGGTATTATTGAGTGTGATACTACTTTATTAAGGTATTTTCTATAATCTTGTAATTGAGGGACTTGCTATGTGTGTATGAGTAGAGAGAGGACTTGGAAGTTGTAACCCTCTTTTATTTTATTGTTTTATTACAATTGCAAGCTCTTTCTCATTTCTTATGCAAGTTGATAACCATCTACATCATTGTGTATAGTCTTCGGCTGTGACCTCATATTATCTTCACACCTAGCCTCTTCAAAAATCGTTAGGTGCAATGCATTTGACTGTGAATTCTTATGTATTTAATTCCAAGCAATTTAATTTGTACTAATGCGTTCTGCCTGAATTAGTTTGAAACTAAGACTAGTGACCCTTAACCTTGATGCCACTTTTAGAGCCTCTTTGGTAATGTCTGAGGAAACCGTGTAACGCCCCAATTCCGGATACCGAGAAAACCGTCAAGATACCCAAAGTTGGGGCACTACTTTCCGGAAAATCCGAGAACTTTCAAGATCGTAGGTCCGCAGTGAGGTCCAATTTAAAACTTTTTAAATGATATAAGATCAACGGTTAATAATGCGGAAGCATGTAAATATAGCGGAAGCAATGATAAGGTATCACATTTCTATGTCAAATATAGTAGGGCTGAAATCCAGCCTAAAGTGTTAAAGTTGTGATAATCAAAGGTTTTTTACAAATTCTAACAACTACCCTGCTCACTACAAAAATCACTCAAAATCCCAAACAAAACAAATGAATTCTCACACCCCCGGTGCCGGTTCTCCAACCTCCAGCTCGACCTATTGGTCGGCTGGTCCCCATCCGTAGTCTCCTGCTATGGGTGCCTCTGCGAGCGCGAGCGCACTATCCTCATAATCGGAGGTCGGAACCTAAGCACCAAGAATGGGTCAAATCTAAAGATCTGGCAAGTCACAGTATATAAGTAACATATGATATATGTATCAAAAGAGTAAAGACAATCATATAGTTAAAGAGAATATCAAAATACAGAATGTAGGCAGTTAAGCAAGATAACTATTTAAAATCAAGATAAACATAATATCTAATCTAACACAATATGTCACATTCACACGAGCTGAATACCACGGGATATTATACCGCGGCCCTCCCATACTGAACACAAGTGCTAGTCGAATGACGAGCCCGCAAATCACACTCATCAGTCTCACCACACTCATCACTCAGGGAGACTGTACCCGGTATCATACCGTCCATCTAAAACATAGCTCATCATGATAGCTTATTCATCATTCAACACTCAAATAGCTCCTACCAGTGATGATTAGTTCAAAGGCTGAGCTTAGAACAACTGTCCATACTGACTCAAGGAAACAATATATGTCTATGTCTGTCTAGGCTTTACCTTACGTGAACAAGGTGACCGGACCCCAAGTATAGGGTGCAATTGTAGTAATAATCTGGTGAGTTCAGGTCAATCCACAGGGAGTAATGCTTTTTAAGAAACTTTCCAACTTTAACCTATCCTAATTTAGAAGCTAAATCTAACCTAATAAAGAAACTAATCAAATTACAAGAAAATTCCAAAAAATTGAAACTTAAAATTTTCAACTTTTCAAATAAAAAAATAAATCTAAACTAAGTAAAGAGACCTAGTTTATTCAACCATATTCTAACTATAACCTGCAAATGTAACGAACTCATTAAAACAACCAATTTAATATGAGATAAATCAAAACAAAACTTCCTAAATTAGATATTAATTACAAAAATCACTCCTTATGCAAATATGAATAATCTATAATGACCTAAATGCTAACAATGCAATTTTATGGAAGTTTCTAAAAATCTGATGCATGCTGTAAAAAAAAATCCAAGTATGGAAACTCTCGCACTGGCCCACTTTTGCTGGACTGTACGACTAGTCTAAGATGATATGATCCTAAATCTAATGGCTGGAATCAATACTCTGATGATTCATGAACACAACAAAAAAAGAAGAATCGAAAAAGGACTTAAAACGAAAGAGATATGATCTCCTAAAGATGCTTACTTGACCCAGTCATGCTGCTGAAATCTGAACGCAGGCTTACCAACTACCTCTATTTAAGCCTATGGTTGACACGGTTCCCGAGGTTATTTTTTACTGAAATTCTGGGGTTTCAAAGTCCAATTATTATACTTTAAATCTGCTATTTTTCGGACCAAAATATTCACGTTTAACTGGTTTTCAAATCACACACTTTTGTAACTCAGTTGGTTCAATTCTGCTGAAACTGTGCAGGAGTTTTCACTATCACATATCAGGTCCGATTTTAAGCCTTTCTAATCAATTGATAGTCCTGTGATTTCAGCAACAAAAACCTATTATAATGTAACTTCTAAATATGATGTAAAACCACTTTTCAACCACACTGTGCAAGCAACAAAAATAGAAAGTTTCTATTAAATATAGAAAGTGGGGAATCGTTGGCCGTTTCATCTCTACACCAAACAAACCTTGCTCGGCCTTTTCGAATAAAACCCGTGCTGCACAAATGTCCCATTATGAATATGAGGTTAAGTTTTTACGAAGGGACTACATTTACAAGGCAGGCCCCATGTGTGCGATGTGGGAGCATCAAGGTTGGAAAATTCACCACTGAAATGATTCATGATGTGACTGGTCCACCTCATTTTCAACACTGCCCAAATCAAAGTCAGTGGAGACTCATTATATGTATTTGAAAAATGTGGAGGAACTTTTTTCTTCTTATTTTTGGATGTTTTGAATGCATAAATTTATTAATTTAGATTAATTATCATGAATCCATCTAAATTAATATATATTCACACTTTTATAATCTCACATATATTTATCTATTTTTAAATATTTTTAAAAATAATTTACACAAAATATACTTGTCCCAATGGCCGAGTGCTCATGTGGACTCTCCCAAGCCAAGTGTTTATTTGTCTTCTTGTTTTGTATTGTCTTTCTGTTTCTCAGAGTTGATTCCATGGCCTAAGTTTTCCAACATTGATTAGCATTTGTCTTCGGATATGTTCTTGTTTGACTTGGGCCACTGTCCCAACTGAGCAGAGGATCAGCAAGAAGTTCTTTTCTCTTGACAAACAAGTAGGAATTATGTAGGAGCTTACGTTGATAGACCATATGGAACTTCTTCTATTTAACAATGACTGGAGCAGCAGATAGTAAGAGAGCAGAGGAAGGAGATAGTAATGGTAATAAGAAGAAGAAGAGAAAAGATGGCTAGTGTGGGGCGGATGAAACTGGGCTCTCAAGGTCTGGAAGTGTCTGCACAGGGCCTCGGCTGCTTGGGCATGTCTGCCTTCTATGGTCCTCCTAAACCAGAGCCAGACATGATCACTCTCATCCACCATGCTGTTCGAAGTGGCATCACTTTCCTCGACACCGCTGACATGTATGGCCCTTTCACCAACGAAATCCTCCTTGGAAAGGTCGTCTTCTTCTTCTTCCTCTCCATTTCTCATCCGGGGTTCCAATTCTGTGATGTTTTCCACCTGAGTTCTCTCTCATTTCATCTATTTCTCTCTCTTCTTTCACCCCATTCTTTATTTCCCATCTGGGTTCCACTTCTTTCAGCATGTTTGTCTCGTGGAATTAAATTCCTTGGAATTCTAGGAATGGGTTTTCTAAAATTGGTTTGAATTTGATTAAATAAAGGCAAGAATATCTATAAATGGCTATCAAATAATTTCTCTTTGGTGGAAAATGAATTTCCTAGAAAACATAGGAATTCAGATAAAGGGGCCATGATCCTTTTTTTCATCTTGGTCTTTCTGTATTCTCTGCTTATATTGTTGGTGATTTTGCAGGCTTTAAAGGGCATAAGAAAGGAGGTTGAATTGGCGACCAAGTTCGGTGTCACTAATGGAGATGGCCGCGGAAAGTGGGAAATACGCGGGGATCCTGCGTATGTGGGGGCTGCTTGCGAGACGAGCTTGAAGAGGCTTGATGTGGATTGCATCGACCTCTACTACCAGCTTCGCATTGATACAAAAATCCCTATTGAGATTACTGTGAGTGTCTATATAATTTTTTTATTTCTTTTGCTGTTTTAAAGCTTTGGCTGGCCGTGGTGAAGCTGAAAAGGGGTTTATATTGGAGATGCTTGGTTGTTCTATATTAACTAAATTAAAGTAATATCTATGATATTATTGAAATATTTTTGTTTTCAATGCTTCATTTGTTATGATGTGTTATTTGATTGTATCAAGTCTTATTGTTTAAGTGGTTATTTGCAGAGGGTGGGGGTGGCCATCATTCATATGGCCTGTTGTGAAGTTTTGTTATGTTTAATTTTTTTTTTTTTTGCTGCAAGGTGTCCGTTGACATGTACTTGCTCTAAAAGCTTAAACTGATAGAGAATGGTGTAACAATGTATATCAAAGTTACAAGACTTTCATGTTTCTTTCTGTGATTGCCCTTTAATCTTTGCTTTTGTACCCCAATTAATAATTACCCATTTCCCCATTTTGATTTCTTGTATTCTCTTATCAATTGCTATACCTGGACACTTCAAAATAGGCAGCATGTTTTCACCTAACCATATCAAGAGAGCACCTTGAGATGTTTCAAGACAATAGGGTAATCAACATAATCCAATCTATGGACGTAAACTCAAGCATGGAGCATGTCTCATCAAGCGATGAGCATAAGATGAAACCCAGTGCACTAGTATCCTGTGTTGTTTCTTGACTCCTGCCCATGCATTCTTTGCATATTTTAACTTAGGGCTTCTAGAATTCCTTAATATAGTTTGATCGAGCTTTAATCATCATAATAGGACTTTCAAATGGACTTCATATGCCATATGTCATATGTAAGTGTGCCTGTATCCTTGTAGAGCACTCTGGTCTATCTGCTGAGCTTATTCTTGACCTTCTGATTTTAACAGTGTCCTTTTGATGGTCTACACTGTCATTTTGTCTTTTTTTTTTTTTTTTTTTTTTAATTTAAGCAATCAAATCAATGTAACATGTTCTTCTTTTTTTTGCTTTGCATATCAGTATGGTTGCATGAATATTCTTTTTTTTTTTTTTTTTTTCGGTCTTGTACACAAGATGGGAGAACTTAAAAAGCTAGTTGAAGAAGGAAAGATCAAATATATTGGACTATCTGAGGCCTCTGCTTCCACAATCAGGAGGGCTCATTCTGTTCACCCAATAACTGCAGTACAATTAGAATGGTCTTTATGGTCAAGAGATGTGGAGGAAGGTATTGTCCCTACTTGCAGGTGAGACCGATTAATATGTTGAGTTTCCATCTCCTTGGGTGATTATTTCTCAGAGCTTAATTCTAATGTTTTCTTCCATATGGTAATCAGAGAACTCGGCATTGGGATAGTTGCATACAGCCCTTTGGGGAGAGGCTTCCTATCTTTAGGGCCAAAAATGGTTGATAGTTTTTCGAATGACGACCATCGAAAGGTGCGTATGCCAGGCTTTTTATCCAGTTGAGAGAAACATTGTTGTATTAATTGAGTTTGACCTCTACACGAGCACATCATGCATTACCTAGTCCACCATCCATAATGTTATTTAGCAAAGTACAAACTTAATACAATAGAGACAGATTATGGATGGTGTTTTAGTGACATTCTATAAACTATATAAAATAGTAGCTTTTTAAGTATAAAATATAAACACAACTTTTGGTTTCATGATATGTTATTGAAATATATATTACATTTACAGTCACTCCCTAGATTTCAACCTGAGAACTTAAAGCATAATGCATCCATTTATGAGCGTGTGACTGAAATGGCTACAAGAAAGGGATGCACCCCTTCTCAGCTTGCATTGGCTTGGGTTCACCATCAGGGCAATGATGTGTGCCCGATACCAGGCACTACCAAGATCGAAAACCTCAACCAAAATATTGGAGCTTTATTCGTGAACCTTACACCAGAAGAGATGATTGAACTGGAGTCCTTAGGGTCCGCAGATGTTGTTAAGGGTGAAAGATACGGAACTAGAATGTATACTTGGATGGAGGCAGAAACACCTGATCTGTCTTCATGGAAAGGCTTATAAATCTTTAGGCATTTTAATATATCTAGTGTGTTTCCTAATTCTTCAAGCTCCTTTGTAGTGATATGTATTAAGTGTAATACTACTTTATGGTATCTTGAATTGGTACTTGATGGTTTAATGTAATGGATGGGGATGAGGTTTTTATTGGTATGATCATTTTAGCATGGGACATGTCAAAAATAATTATCTATAAAAATATGATTTTGAGGGACTGGCTTTGCTTATATGTTTGATAAATTGAGAGAGGACATGGTAGCTGGAACCCTATGTTTTTATATTTCAATTGCAAGCTATCTTTTCTTATGCAAGCAGGTTTCCTGTTCCCTCTTGATTGGATGGGGTGTGATTATTTTTTACTAATGGGTTTCTGTTATAAAAATCCATGAATTAAAAAAAAAAAGAAGAAGAAGAAGAACTGCAGATAACATTCTCTCACTTGGTCCTCTGAGGACCACTTTGCACTTTAAAAAATTCACTATAATTTTGAACAGTAATTATACAGGGATTTAACTATTGAAACATTGTTAATTGACAATTCAATTAGAATAAAAAAAAAAACATATTGAAACATCATTAAATTATCAAAACAAGATTGCTAATGTGAATCATGATGTTGTGCATCAGCTTAACAAATGTAAGTGAGAACATGTACACACAAGTCCTTTAAATATCCAGAATTGTGCCTATCAATACTCAGGTGCAATGCATTATGGTAAGATAACTAACTAAAAAGATCACCCACTAAGATCAAGTGGTTCACAAATTGTCATCGGATATTTCCCAGCAAGTAGCTTGTAAGTCAGCTCAAAGCTGCTCTCCATCCTTTTGCACATGCCTCAGCAACATTTTGTGCCATGAATTCACATGTTCTTTTTATTGGACCTGGGCCTATTTTTTATCTTTAATGTGGTCTTGGTCAGACAAACATGCTCTTTTTGCACTACCATTATGCAAGAGCAGTTTGGTTTAGATAACACTCGGGAGTTTTGTCTCGTTCTGTTCTGGATAATGGTATTATAGAGTGGTGAAAAGAATATTGAGGTTCTAATCAACTGATACCCCACTTAATAATGACCTTTCTAAATCATGGGTTTTTGCCTTGTGATAGTCCATTTGCAATGCAAGCAAAGAATTTGCTACTAATGGAAGGGTCTTCATAACTTAGAAATTGTTTCACGACCTTAAAACATAATACAGATTTGTAAAGAGAGATTGTGCTGCAGACGTCCGCTTATAATTCCCGGCACGAAACTGATTTCCTGGAGTCTGGATCTGGTGAGGTTTTATACCATGGTGACGTGGCAGACTGTAATTGGCCCATCCACGATCACCATGGGTAAACTCCTTCAGAGGATCCCAATTCGATTTCCTGATGTTAATGAGGGAAGCTCTTACCACATGAATATGGATGGGCTGGATACACTTTCGTGTATGATGTCAATATTTATTGATGTCCGCAGGTGAAAATTTTACTAGTTTAATGAACCCGCAATCGAAGGCAGCAATAATAAAAAAATTATAAAACATTGATCTTTGGTTGTGAGGGTGGGTCACTGATTTTTCAGATGTGGCTTTTAGACATTTGGATCAAAATCCGCCTTTGGCTTCTTTATGCTATTTAATGTCTATATGGTGCAACCCTAGTCACCTTGGGCTTTGCCTACAAAGGTAAACGAGGGAAAAGAAAGGGTCATATTATGCTAGGACATATCTCTCTCATGGATGCATGATGGGTAAAAATCCAAGCCCCTTGTGGGACCCACTCAATGCATGTCAATTGTAGAAGGAAACGGAAGGTCTAGTTGTAAATACGATTAGGTAAAAATCAAACTGATAATATAATCACAACTATTGAATTACGAGTATCAAATCTTAATATTATCTTTTATTGTATTTTGCCAGAAAATCATTGTAAGAAAGGCCCAATTTAAGAGACGTGAGAATACGACCTTTTTTTAACTGTCACATCAAAAAATACTAAATTTCAAAAATAATATCGGACTTTTTTTTTTTTTTTTTTTCTAAAAAGAGGTAAAAAAAATCAAGTCTCCCATCTTACTAAATAACAAAAGTTCTTAAGCCCTTTATAAAAGAAAAGTAAAAAAAAAAAAAAAAAAAAAATCCATTTCAATCCATAAAATGACAAAAATGTATCACGTTTAATTTGACACAATCATTTACTTCAATGCAGTCTGCAAGGCTGGTTATGATCGTAGCTTTGCGAGTGAGAAGCATGTGAGTTCCAATCCCAAAGTGCAGGGAAAAAAAAAATACAAGAAGGAGAAACTTACGCGCGGAATGTTCCCATATTCTAATGAGATAAGGTTGTGGAAAACATATTTGGTACGTGTAAATCACTGTTCCGGATTTTAATCTTACGGGAAGAAATCTCAAAATCTTATCCCGCTGGCATAAGAAAGTGGGAACAAATTTTTTTTGTTTTTTTTAGAAACAACTTGCGGGGCATAGTTTTACTTATTTGTTGTCTTTTAAAGAATATTATTTAAATACTCTTGATCCTCTCGCTTATCCTAAAGGTAGGCCTCATATTTACAATCTCAAAGAAGATAGGCCCACTTTATAACTCTTAAAAGCGCGCCACGAGGTTACAATCACAGAAGGTGGGCCCATATTATAATTTAATAATGGTAGGACCGCATTAAAAATCCTATGAATGTGGGTATCATGTTATAATTTCTAAAGGTGGGTCCTATGTCTACAATCACAGAAAAGGTGGCCCCACTTTATAATTCTTTAAAGTAGGTCATATGGATACAATCACAAAAGGTGGAACCATATTATAAATCCTATGAATCTCGGCCTACGTTGTGAATCTTATGAATGTAGCCCCATGTTCAGATTTCTAAAGGTGGGTACCACATTGTAATTATTTAAAGGTCAGTCCTATGTTCATAATTAGAAAATAGATGGCCCGCCACATTATAATTCATATAAGGTGGGCTCACATTATAAATCATATGAATGTGCTACCCCTATGTTCAAATTTCTATAGGTGGGCACCGCATTGTAATTTTTAAAGGTGGGTCATGTGTCCACAATCACAAAATTTGTAGCTCCACTTTGTTATTCATAAATGTGGGTTGCATGGTCACGACCATAAAAGGTGGTCCCACATTATAGATCCAATGAATGTAGGGCCCATATTCTAATTTCTAAATGTGATGCCATGTTGTAATTTCTAAAAGTGTGTCACACATTTACATTCACAAAAGGTAGCCCCACATTATAATTCCTATAAAGGTGGGTCCACATTGTAAACCCTATGAAAATGGGTTCCATTTTTTAATTTTTAAAGGTGGGTACTACATTGTAATTACTACAGGTGGGTCCCATGTACGATAATAATAGAGCAGCACAAACAATAAAATGTGGGTCTCAAATTGTAAAACATATGTCCTCTCCTTAGATCAAAACTTTTATAATTTTACCAAACAAGTTCTGTAAAATATATTCTCAGTAAAGTAATTTAATATAATGATGCTAAACAAGTTCCGCAAAGTATAATTTCGGCACAACATGATCTCAGCACAACCTGAACCGAGTACGAAATTGGAAACAACACAAGAAAGATGCCAAACGGGCCCTTAGTAGCTAAAATCTGTCTTATCTTGAGACGATCGGTCTTACATAAAGTGACGTGACAACCACTTTTTTTTTTTTTTTCCTCTCCATTAAGGTGCGCGCACTTAACAATATCCAATTTTATTCCAAAACTACCCCGACTAATTTGTTAACAAATAATTTTACAATGCTACTCTCAAGGACTCTCAACTTGGTGGGTCCCAAATACTAAATACCTAAAAGCTTAAGTTAATTACAATTTCTAAAGGTAGGCCCATGATAGAATTTTTTATGACTAGACCCATATTCACTTCACAAAAGATGTTCCAAGTAGTAATTGTTGTGAATGTGAGCCTTATGTTGTCATTCCTAAATGTGAGTCTCCTGTTATTGTTTCTAAATGGTGTCATTTTTAAAGATGGGCCTTGCATGCATAGGATAACTCCTAAAGTAGGCACTACCTTTTGATTCCTATGTAAATTATTAGTTGGGATTTTTTTTAAAACAAATTATAAGTAGGAGCTTACGTTGCATCTTCATCAGGATTCAGGACGAGTTGAAGAGTATGAGGGGAGGAAGAGAGAGACAGAGAGAGAGAGAGAGCTAGCAGAGAGTCCTTGTAAGGAGGAGGAAGAAGGAAAGGAGGAGGAAGAAGGAAAGAATAAGAATGGCTAGTGTTGGGCGCATGAAGCTGGGTTCTCAAGGTCTAGAGGTGTCTGCCCAGGGCCTTGGTTGCAGGGGTATGTCTGCAGCCTATGGCCCTCCAAAACCAGAGCCTGACATGATCTCACTCATCCACCATGCTCTTCAAAGTGGCATCACCTTCCTCGACACCTCCGACATCTACGGCCCCTTCACCAACGAATTACTCCTCGGAAAGGTCTCCCCTTTCTTCTCTCTTCATATATTTTTCAATGGGTGTTCTTGTTCATTTCAATTCTTCTTTCTCTCTTTTTGTTGTTTTTACATCTTGGTTCCACTTCTTCTGAGCTATTAATCTATAATCTTTTCATCTGGGTTCCACTTCTTTGGTCTCTACTTGTAATGATGGTGATCTTACAGGCTTTAAAGGGGATGAGGAACGAGGTAGAATTGGCGACCAAGTTCGGTATCTGTTTTGCAGATGGAAAGTGGGAAATATGTGGCGATCCTGCATATGTGAGGGCTGCTTGTGAGGCGAGCTTGAAGAGGCTCGATGTAGACTGCATCGATCTCTACTACCAGCATCGCGTTGATACAAGTATCCCCATCGAGATTACTGTGAGTGCTTGTGAATTTTCGATTTCTTTTACTCTTGAATGCCCTGCCTCTCCCTATGAAAGGAACAGATGGCTTCTTTTCTGAAGATGGGTGATTTAATTCTATTAGGTGTCTTTTTCATTGGAGTGGTTATTTGCAAACTTTGTGATTCTTGTTTTCATTTTTAAGTGATTTTGTGCAGAAAGGGTGTGACCCTTTATGTTTCTTTTCATGGTTTTCCATTCAGTTGATTGATTATGGGTTTTGATCAAGAGTTTACCCATTTTGATTTCTTGTATTGTCTTGTTATTGCTCTTCTTTCCCCTTGGTTTGATGACGAATTGAGTCCATTATCTCTAAATCCTTGTTTACTTGGACTGGTTGAGGTACGTACTGTAAGCAATTCAAATCCAAAATTAGCTGTTTCTATTTGCCGGTAAATTGAGTTGTCATCTAGTAATCCATTCAAACCCCAATCACCTGTTTCTTTTTCCCAGTAAAATGAGTTGCCTGCAAAATTCAATCCCTCTCTGTTTTAAAATTCACCATGTAATCCGGTTCACATCATCAGTGCTGAAATATTGTAACTAGATTATGCACTTCCTCTTGCAGTTTGGAGGAATTAAACTTGCAACCCTTACTCCAACTCTTCCCATATGTGCTCTGTCCACAAAAGCATACATGATACAATACTTAAAAGTAACAAAATGGGGTGGGGAAGCCAAAATCAAACCTGACTCATATCACAATCCATAGATATATTTATCCTCCCTGAACGCTAAAATCCACTACCAAACTCACTCTCATACGAATAGGTCAGAGCAGGGTCCCCTGTTTAATCCCACATGTAGCCATCTGGTCCCAATCATTGCCACTTGTGATTGGACACTTGTATGGTAACTGATATGGACTTCCTATTTGCTTGAATGGCAAGAGTGATATGCTTAATTCAAGGTGGGCACATATGATTGATGGCCGACATTGGTGATGAAGTGAGAAGTAGCATGTCTAGAAACATGTTATATTCAACAATTGTGGCAAGAAGAGATTTGTGTGTAGGCTGCAGCACAAGAGCACTGAGGAACAACATAGTGAAAAAAAAAAAGCTAATATGTCCTATAGACTTTGAGATCAGCAAAATATATGCTACAGATAAATTTTCTTCTTGAAGGTTATAGATTGACCTTCTCTAATTGAACAGGTCTTTAAGCGTATCCTTACATCCCTGGTAAAATCTAAAACTAAAAACATCATCAGAATTTCTTATAGATCCATTTCTTTTTCTCTTTGTTGTGTTAAGATGGTGCACATGTAAGTTAGAAATCAAAGTTTTATTAATTATCCAACAAGTTCCAGCCATGAAATTAGACTGCTAAGAGGCGGCATTAGCATATTTCTTAGAAAACAATTCCAATCTGTGTTCTGTGTTGCTGAATGCCTTACAAGATAGGTCTCATGTGTTACCTAAGAATGTGTTACACCCCATGATCACGCCTGTGGCTCCCTTGTAGAAGAGCGTTGGGTCCGACGAGGACTGGGTATGTAGTGGTGCATAAGTCCCACATCAGAAACATGCTAGTCCCGATCTTGGGTATATATGTGTAAGACTTGACCTTAAATCCACATGAAGCCTTTTAAAACTGTGAGGCAAGATTGGGTTGGAAACTCATGAGCCAAAGCGGACAATTTCATGTGGACAGCAGGCCGGGTCGTACAGATGGTATCAGAGCTGAGGACGGTTATATTTTCCGGTGGGGGAGAAAGTCACGTTTGTGGCAGGTATGCAGTGATGAGGCCTTTTAAAACAGTAAGGCAAGATTGTGTTGGAATCCCATGACAAGTTGTAAACATCAAAACAAAAAAAATTGTAGAAAGGGGATCGTTACCTAAGTATCCTACTTAAGCACTATAGATTCTAAGAACCAAGTATCTCATGCTCTGCATGATTCCAAGACAAACGCCAGAACTTGTAAATTTGGTGTTTCAAAATGAGGATGGCATAGGAAATGAGATTTAGCCATTTTATGAAACTTCAAAATGGTAGGATTCCAAATTATTTTTCGTATATTATACGGGGTCATAATTTTCATAAAGTTATTTTCAACATAAAAATGCTTAAAAGAATTGTAAATAGTGATAATTATTACATTTAAAGCTTATGAAGAGAAGAAATGTGGTTATTTGTAGAGAAACAGTCAATTTACTTCTGCAGTGTGAACTTAAATGAAATAGCATGTTATAGATAGGATATTTATTACTTTATGTCCAAAGTTCTTAAAACTGCAATAGTCATATTTGTATCATGCCTGCTACCCCCCACCTCCCAACCCCAACAAACAAAACCCAACCACCAAGAAGAAAAAGAAGAACATCCTAAATCAAAGGATGTATGCATTTGTCACCCACCTACCCCATGGCAGAAGTAGGAAAATTTTCATGGGAGTTGCTATGTGAAAAATATTTGTCTAGGGGGTAATATGTAAGAAACATCCAAAATTTTCAAGGTGTTTTTTTTTTTTTTTTTTTTTTTTTTGTTTTTTTTTGTGTGTTGCTGTTGGGTGTGTGTGTGTGTTGGGGGGGGGGGGGGTTGGGGTGGCGCGCGCATCGAGACCCTTGCTGGTAATGAGCATATAATGGAAGTACCAAATGCTACTGCACCAATTGGCACGGTAATCTGCAACTATATCTCTTTAGAATTGTTACTACTGTCTACTGCTACATGTCTTTTTCCCTAACTAGAAGTAATAATCCATCCAAATTGTACAAAGCTTTTGACTCTTTTTCTATGGAAATTATTTTTCTTCTGTTAATAAGTGGGCATGGAACAACTTTGTGACATTTCTGTCCTCCTCCCAGAATAAAAGAAAACCCCACTAAGAGCTGGGAAAGAGCAATTGCCTCACTTTAACTATTTGACACCTTTTCCAACTCCAATTTTCTTTAGTGAACAAAAACCAAGGGTAAACTGAATACAGGGAACTTTTCTATCGTTGCGTTTCGATATTTGTCTGTCTTGCTTTCCAGCATCTAATCTTCCCCAAGTCCAACAAGCCCTCCATGTATTATGGGTCTCCTGCATGTTCTTCTATTGTTATCTTTTGTCTATGAAAAAAAATTAAAAAACTTCTGTTGGGGGAGATGAGCTAAGTGCAAGGGAAAGTAGGACAAAACCTTGATTGAATTGATCCATGTAGAGTTTCTGCAAATTTTGGGTTATTTACACTAGAGAACAAGCAGCTTCTACAGGGGAATCTAAAGTAGCAGTGTACTTTCTACAATTCGAAGGTTAATGGAAAAAGTACAAGGGGGCTCTCTTTTGCAGAGAAAAGAGAGAAGAATCTTAAAGGTTCTACAGAGAGCTGGGGTTTGAGAATTCTTCAGATATGCAACTGATACAAATGAGAAAAGGATCACCTCTATTTACAGGCTGAACCAGTGGAACAGTCATTTGATTTCCTTAAAATCTTCATACTTTGAAGGGGCACCAGTAGCAGGGAACAAGTGCCTCTTTGCACAACAGTGTTCTGGCACCCTGTAGGCTTTAATTTGATCCAAGTCTCTTTCAATCTTCAGTTGGGGGCTTCTAAAAGTACTTTGAGGAGCTTTATTTCATCTTGGGAGAGGCAGACAGATAAAATAAAAAAAATCACATCCACTGTGGACTATATGAGTGCTAGTGGCATACTAAAAGGATTCTCTTGGATCCAATTTTTAACTTCTGAAGCTGTTTTTGAGGCTTGGGTCTTTCTTTTTACTTAAAGCTATCCTTTCATGTGAATGTGGCTTCAAGAGGGCTTTTTGGCTGGTTTCTAGTATCTCGTGTTTTCCGCTTGTACCCTTAAATTCTTTGACCCTCGTAACATAGGGTTTTCGGAATGCCTTACTCAAGAGTTAGGACAATATTTCTGTGCTTAATATTTATTCTTGACCTTTTGACTTTGAATGTGGTTTTTTGATATGTCTACACTATCCTTTTAAATTATAATTGCTTAATCAAATTAATGTAATAGTGCTGCTTATTCTTTCTTTTTTAATTATTCCTTGAATGATTTATTCCTTTCGTTTCTTATGCACAAGATGGGAGAACTTAAGAAACTAGTTGAAGAAGGAAAGATAAAATATATTGGGCTATCTGAGGCCTCTGCTTCGACAATCAGGAGGGCTCATGCTGTTCACCCTATAACTGCAGTACAGTTAGAATGGTCTTTGTGGTCAAGAGATGTGGAGGAAGATGTAGTTCCAACTTGCAGGCAAGATCTATTAATACATTATTTTCAATCTCCTTACAAGAAACTATAATTTCTTACTTAATTCTAATTTTACCTTTCATATGTTAATCAGAGAACTTGGCATAGGCATAGTTGCATACAGTCCTTTGGGGAGAGGCTTCCTATCTTCAGGGCCAAAAATAGTTGATAGTTTCTCGAATGATGACTACCGAAAGGTGCGTACGCTAGGCTTTTTATCAATTCAGAGAACTTTGTCTAATATTGTTACATTAACAGAATCTGTCTAATATTGTTACATTAACAGAATGTAACCTCCGTACAAGCACATCATGCATTTACCTAGTGCACCATACATAATTTGATTTAGCAAATCGCATTTTGCAATGTACAAACATAATACAATAAATTCTGATTTTTGATGGTTTGTTTCTAACATTCTATTACTATATAAAATAGCAGTTTCTCATCATTATATATGTTAGATACTACAATTTTGATATCATTATACGTTATTGAATATGTAATGCATTTGCAGTTACTACCTCGGTTCCAGCCTGAGAATTTGGGGCATAATGCCTCTATATTTGAGCGCGTAACTGAAATGGCTACAAGAAAGGGATGCACCCCTTCGCAGCTTGCATTGGCTTGGGTTCACCACCAGGGCAAGGACGTGTGCCCGATACCTGGCACTACCAAGATTGAAAATCTCAACCAGAATATTGGAGCTTTATCTGTGAAGCTCACACCAGAAGAGATGGCTGAACTGGAGTCCTTGGCATCTGCAGGTGCCGTTAAAGGTGAAAGATATGGTAGTGACATGGCTACTTGGAGGGAGTCTGAAACACCGAGTTTGTCTTCATGGAAAGGCATATAAATCTTTCGTTATATAATGTGTCTAGTGTGTTTCCTTTTACTGTTCCAGCTCCTTTGCAGTGGTGTTATTGAGTGTAATACTACTTTATTAAGGTATTTTCTGTAATCTTGTAATTGAAGGATTGCTATGGTGTGTATGAGTAGAGAGAGGACTTGGAAGTTGTAACCCTCTTTTAGTTTATTGTTTTATTACAATTGCAAGCTCTTTGTCATTTCTTATGCAAGTAGGTTCTCATTCCCTCTTGAATGGATGGGGTGTGATTATTCTTTATCATTGGGTTTCTTTTAGGATTGATATATGATGCAATTAGGGCATCCCATTTTGAATGGACTTCATATGTATGTAAGTGTACTTTAGAGTTGTTGGGTTGGGTTGGGGGGTGGGGTGGTGATTGATTGATATATGATGCATTTAGGGCATCCCATTTTGAATGGACTTCATATGTAAGTGTACTTGTAATCATTGGTAAAATCCCGAATAGAAGTGAGGCACCAAATGACCAGATAGAAGTGAGGCCCCATATGATGAGCTGTTAGGGCGTTGTAAGGGCGTCGGCGGGTTTCGCGTCATTAAAAAAAATATAAAAAAGTGCATCTAATCTTGTTGAGCATTTTGGTCTATCTTCTGAGCTTTATCTTGACCTTCTGAATTTAACTATGTCATTTCGTTGGTCTAGACTGTCATTTTGCCTTCTTTTTTCATTTTTCTTTTTTTTTTTTTTTTTTTTTTTCCAATTAAGCAAAGAAGGTGGGAGTACCCAGCCATCACCCAAGTGACTAAAATCATAGAAAATTAAAGGTCCCATCTACATCTCTTCATATGTCCTTCACTTGTCACCTTATATCATTCAGGCCGTACCTCCTATGATGCCCAGATACGGCAAGGACACTTTATGGACACGAATTTCACACATAAAAAGTGAAGTATTGGATACGATACAACACGATACGTTGCCCATTTTAAAGTATTCGTGCATCATAGCTTACCTCTCTTATAATACTTAGGTGCACAACACATTTGACTATGAATTCCTATGTATTCAATTCCTTGTATTATATTGCAGACAGATACATGCTTCCTATTGACTATTGCAAACAAATCAATTCACGATGTAACTGAGTTAGGTCATTTTCAACACCGCCGAATTCAAATCCATTAGACTCATTGTATTTGAGAACATTGGTGATCTTTTTCTTTGTTCTTTTTCATTTTTTGAATAAGTAAATTTATTAAATTGGATTAACTATCATAATTATAACTAAATTAATACATATAATATATATATATGTATATTTATCTATGGGACCAGCTCTCCTAAGCTTAATGTTAGGATAAGGTAAGCTCAAATATGTAGTGGGGCCCACATGGAGATTTTTTTTTTTTGGGGGGGGGGGGGGGGTGATTTCGAGGACTCCCTAAGATCTTCCTCTTAGCCCCAACCGTGATTTCTATCATCTCCATATGGCCCCAAAAGTTTAATGGTCAATAGTCCATTTAGATCGATACATAGTCGATCCAACAGTTCACTAAATTCGGATCTAACCGAAAGTTGGTGAATATGTGCAATTTAGAGGGGTCATGTGTTTGGTCCATTTGGATGGACCAAAGGTGGGACCTATAAGCATGAGCTTACAAGATTTTATCCTAAGCTTGAGCTTAGAGAGCCTATTTCTAAAATAAAATTATCGAAAAAGTCACCTAAGATGTCTTGGTGCACCAAAAAGGCCTTCATAGTTCTTCCATATCAATAAAGGCCCTCCTACCATTTTCTACTTTTATTTGACGGATGATATCGTCACTCATGTCAGTTTGTTAGTGACAATATCGTCACTTATTTCTTCTTTTTCGTCTTCTCCCTCCTCTTTCTCCATATCTCCCACTCCATTCCTCACTCAACCTATTAAACAGCTCTATTATTTAATGTTATGACTTTCTTGGCTTTCTTGGGTCGATCTAAAAAACCTCATAAATATGAATACCTCAACAAAAGTAGTGAGATCAAAAAAACTCAAAACCCAAAATGTAGGAAGATGGAGGAGCTAAATCCGATGGAGAAATCCAACATTGTCATTTTTTTGGAGAAACTCATTTCATGAAACTAATTTTTTTACAATGGGTGCCTCGAAATTTCTCAAATGGAGCTCTTCTTTATGGGGATGAAGAGCTAGTGTGTGTTTTTAAAATGGGAAGAAAAATGGTTGGTTGTTTTTTTTTATGAAAATGGAGGCCTATGATGTAGGTTTTCTGATGATGGAAGAAATATGGTGTCTTTAGAGCCAATTTGGCAATTTACACGGTTAAAAGTAATGTGAAGTCTCCATTTTTTCCATCATCTTCTTTCAAAAAAAAAAAAGTAAAAAATCAACCTCATTTCTTGACTAAATGAAAAAAAAAAAAAAAACTTACTTTTTACACAAAAAAAAGTCAAAAAGATTTTATACTAATTTACTAAAGACAAAATACCATCATAACCCCCATATATTTTATTATCTTAATTTGATGATTTATATCAGTTTTACTTAAATAGTAAATTGCCAAATTGGGTAAAAAGAAAACTAATTTAAACTGATTTTGATGGAATGGGAGGCCTAGTATGGGTTTTTTAAAATCAGAAGGAAGATGGAAGATCATTAAAAAGAGAGAAAGACTGCCGTGGGTTAGGCGAGTAATTTAGTGGAGGAAACGGAGTAAGAGAAGGGAGAAGAGGACAAAATACGGTAGATGGTTTCCTCGCTTATAACTCATGAGTGCAGATGTCATCCCTCGAAGGAGTACTGAAGATTGATGAGAGCATCTGTACAAAGAGATTGAGGGCAATGTTTGAGGGCAATGTTTTTGTGCACCTGGTATTTAAGGCGACTTTTCTGATAATTCCCTCTAAAATTTAAATAAAAATTAATTATCAGGATGTCCGGGTGCTCATGTGGACTCCCCTGAGCCAAGTGTTTATTTATTTTGTTTTCCTTGATTTTAAGTCCTAAGTTTTTCCAACATTGATTGCCTTTTATCTTGAGAGATGTTCTTGTTTGACGTGGGTGTGAGGGTCACTGTCGCAGCTCGACAGAGAGGATCGACAACAACTTCTTTTATCTTAACAAATGAGTAGGAATTACGTAGGAGCTTACGTTGATCGACCAAATAAAGTTCTATATAACAATAACAGGAGCAGCAGATAGTAAGAGAGCAAAGGAAGGCGAGAGTAATTGTTGTAGGAGAGGAGGAGAAGAGATGGCTAGTGTTGGGCGGATGAAACTGGGTTCTCAAGGTCTTGAGGTGTCCGTACAGGGCCTCGGGTGCATGGGCATGTCTGCCTTCTATGGCCCTCCAAAACCAGAAGCAGACATGATCACCCTCATCCACCATGCTGTTCAAAGTGGCATCACCTTCCTCGACACCTCTGACATCTATGGCCCCTTCACCAACGAGACCCTTCTCGGAAAGGTCACTTTTTTCCTTCTTCTTCTCCATTTTTCTCATCTGGGGTTCCCAATCCTGTGATGTTTTCGACCTGGGTTGATTGGGTTCTCTTCTCTCTCATTTCATCTATTTCTTTCTTTTCTTTCACCCCTTTTTGTTATTTCTCATCTGGGTTCCACTTCTTTCTCCCTCTCTTCTTTTTTCTCATCTGGGGTTCCAGTTCTGTGAATGTTTTCCACCTGCGTTATCTCTCACTTCACCAGTTTCTTTCTCTTCTTTCACCCCTTACGGCCTTTCTTTATTTCCCATCTGGGTTTCACTTCTTTCAGCCTGTTTGTCTCATGGAATTGAATTCCTAGGAGTTGTAAGAAATGGGTTTTCTAAAATTGGCTAGAATTGAATGAACAAAGGTGAGAATGTCTATAAATGGCTACATAGGAATTCAATTCCAGCAAATATACGGGCCCTCCCCCGATTTTTTCTGTTTCCTTTTTTTGTCGTCTTGGTCTTCCTGTATTCTCTGCTTGTATTGATGGTGATTTTGCAGGCTCTAAAGGGGATATGGAAGGAGGTCGAATTGGCGACTAAATTCGGATTCAGTTTTGCAGACGGGAAGTGGGAAATACGCGGAGATCCTGCTTATGTGAGGGCTGCTTGTGAGGCGAGCTTGAAGAGGCTTGATGTGGACTGCATCGACCTCTACTACCAGCATCGCATTGATACAAGAATCCCTATTGAAATTACAGTGAGTGTTTATAAATTTTTGCTTTTTTTTTTTTTGGTTGTTTTAATGCTTTGCATGGCCGTGGTGAAGATGAAAATGGGGGTTTACATTGGAGATGCTTGATTGTTCTATATTAACTAAATTTAAGTTTTATCTATGATATTATTGAAATAATATATTTTTTCAGTGCTGCTTTTGTTATGATGTGTAATTTCATTCTATCAAGTGTCTTTTCTTTAAAAACCTCTATCATGAAGTATGTCTCCTCAAGTGATTAGCAAAAGATGAAACTTAGAGCACCAGTATTCTGTGTTGTTTCTTGACTGGTGCCCATGATTTTTTTTGGACATTGTAACATGGGGCTTCTTGAATTCCTTAAAATAGTTTGATTGAGCTTTAATCATCATAATAGAACTTTTGAACATACTTCATATTTTAGTGAGCCTGTATCCTTGTAAAGCACTCTGGTCTATCTTCTGAGCTTAATCTTGACCTTCTGATTTTGACTGTTACCTTTTCATGGTCTACACTGTCATCTTGCCTTTTTTTTTATTTGGCAATCAAATCAACATACTATGTGCTTCTTATTCTTTCTTTGCATATCAGTATGGTTACATGATTATACTTTTTTTTTTTTTGTCTTGTGCACAAGGTGGGAGAACTTAAAAAACTAGTTGAAGAAGGAAAGATCAAATATATTGGGCTATCTGAGGCCTCTGCTTCCACAATCAGGAGGGCTCATGCTGTTCACCCAATAACTGCAATACAATTAGAATGGTCTTTATGGACTAGAGATGTGGAGGAAGATATTGTTCCTACTTGCAGGTGAGACCGATTAATATGTTGAGTTCATCTCCTTGAGAGATTATTTCTCAGAGCTTAATTCTAATGATATCTTCCATATGTTAATTAGAGAACTCGGCATTGGAATAGTTGCGTACAGCCCTTTGGGGAGAGGCTTCCTATCTTTAGGGCCAAAAATAGTTGATAGTTTTTCGAATGATGACGGTCGAAAGGTGCGTATGCCAGGCTTTTTATCCAGTTGAGAGAAACATTGTTGTATTAATTGAGTTTGACCTCTACACAAAACACATCATGCATTAACTAGTGCACCATCCATAATGTCATTTAGCAAAGTACAAATATAGTACAATAGAGAGATTATGGATGGTTTGTTAGTGTCATTCTATAAACTTTATAAAATTGTTGCTTTTAAGTATAAAATATAATTTCAACTTTTGGTTTCATGATATGTCATTGAAATATGTATTGCATTTGCAGTTACTACCTAGGTTCCAGCCTGAGAATTTGGGGCATAATGCCTCTATATTTGAGCGCTTAACTGAAATGGCTACAAGAAAGGGATGCACCCCTTCGCAGCTTGCATTGGCTTGGGTTCACCACCAGGGCAATGACGTGTGCCCAATACCTGGCACTACCAAGATCGAAAATCTCAACCAGAATATTGGAGCTTTATCCGTGAAGCTCACACCAGAAGAGATGATTGAACTAGAGTCCTTCGCATCCACAGATGTTGTTAAGGGCGAAAGATCTGCAAGTGGAATACCTACTTGGAGGGAGTCGGAAACACCCGATCTCTCTTCATGGAAAGGCATATAAGTCTGTAGGCATATAGTGCATCTGGTGTGTTTCCTTATTGTTCGAACTCCTTCGTAGAGATATGTATTGAGTGTAATTCTACTTTATGGTTCTATGTAATACATAGGGTTGAGTTTTTTTGTATCAGTATTGATATGATCATTTTAGCATGGGACAACCCAGACAAGTCAAGATGTCATGCTATTCACCCAATATCTGAGGCCTCTGCTTCGACGATCAGGAGGGCTCATGATCTGTTACTGAAATATACATATTCGATCGGCAATTTCTCTTGAGATTTCAACCTAAGAATTTGGAGCATAATGCCTCCATATTTGAGCGAATGACCAAAATGGCAACAAGAAAGGGATCGAAAACCTTAATCAGAATATTGGAGCTTTATCCGTGAAGCTCACATGAAGCTCACACCAGAAGCGATGGCTGAACTAGAGTCCTTGGCGTTTGCAGATGCTGTTAAAGGTGAAAGATATGGTAGTGATATGGCTACTTGGAGGGAGTCAGAAACGCCTAGTTTGTCTTCATGGAAAGGTATATAAGTCTCTCGTTATATGATGGATGATGTATCTAGTGTGATTCCTTTTACTGTTCCAGCTCCTTGGCAGAGGTATTATTGAGTGTAATACTACTTTATTAAGGTATTTTCTATAATATTGTAATTGAGGGACTTGTGTGTATGAGTAGAGAGAGGACTTGGAAGTTGTAACCCTCTTTTATTTTTTTTGTTTTATTACAATTGCAAGCTCTTTCTCATTTCTTATGCAAGTTGATAACCATCTACGTCATTGTGTATAGTCTTCAGCTGTGACCTCATATTATCTTCACACCTAGCCTCTTCAAAAATCGTTTGGTGCAATGCATTTGACCGTGATTTAATTCCAAGCAATTTAATTTGTACTAATGAGTTATGTCTGAATTAGTTTTAAACTGAGACTAGTGACCCTTAACCTTGATGCCACTTTTAGAGCCTCTTTGGTAATGTCTGAAGAAACCGTGTAACGCCCCAATTCCGGATACCGAGAAAACCGTCAAGATACCGAAGTTGGCGCGCTACTTTCCGGAAAATCCGCGAACTTTCAAGATCGTAGGTCCGCAGTGAGGTCCAATTTAAAACTTTTTAAACGATATAAGATCAACAGTTAATAATGCGGAAGTATGTAAATATAAAAGAAGCAAAGTAATACAATAGCGGAAGCGATGATAAGGTATCACGTGTCTATGTCAAATATAGCAGGGCTAAAATCCAACCTAAAGTGTTAAAGTTGTGAGAATCAAAGGTTTATTACAAATTCTAACAACTACCTTGCTCGCTACAAAAATCACTCAAAATCCCAAACAAAACAAATGAACTCTCACAACCCGGTATCGGCTCTCCAACCTCCAACTCGACCTCTTGGTCGGCTGGTCCCCATCCGTAGTCTCCTGCTACGGGTGCCTCTACGAGCGCACCGTCCTCATAATCGGAGGTCGGAACCTAAGCACCAAGAATGGGTCAAATCTAAAGATCTGGCAAGTCACAGTATATAAGTAACGTATGATATATGTATTAAAAGAGTAAAGACAATCATATAGTTAAAGAGAATATCAAGATACAGAATGTGGGTAGTTAAGCAAGATAAGCATTTAGAATCAGGATAAACATAATATCTAATCTAACACAATATGTCACATTCACACGAGCTGAATACCGCGGGATATTATGCCGCGGCCCTCCCATATTGAACACAGTCGTGGCGGAGAATCTCACCAGTAATGGGGAATGACGAACCCCGCAAATCACACTCATTAGTCTCATCACACTCATCACTCAGGGAGACTGGACCCGGTATCACACCGTCCGTCTAAAACATAGCTCATCAAGATAGCTCATTCATCACTCAATACTCAAATAGCTCCTACCAGTGATGATCAGTCCAAAGGCTGAGCTTAGAATAGCTGAGTGAATGTCTATGCTGACTCAAGAAAACAATATAGGTCTGTGTCTGTCTAGGCTTTACCTTGCGTGAACAAGGTCCTAACAAAGTCCCTAAGAGGTCAAAGTATCAATTTAGTTCATGGATCACAATCCAGGTCCAAGTCCACCTATTGGTGTAATAATATGAAGAGCAAAACGAGAGAGAAGTTTGGATGAAAAGTGATACCTCAATGGGTGATCGATTGTCTATTTATAATTACAATATACCTTAATCAAGGCCCTAATCAATACAATTAGAATCATGGAAATCAATCTCCTAATCTATACAAGGAAGTAAATAAAAGAGAAGTAAGCAATATAATCTAAGGAGATCCCACACGTGGGATTTATATTACAGTTATGTACAACCCCATGATGGACTGGGCCTAGTGGAACTGGGCCTAGTGGGACTGGGCCACACTATCTTCTACACTCCCCCTCAAATTGATGTGGTAATGCAGAAAACAGCAATTTGCCAGTGAGATCATGATGGCGCGGTTTGGGAAGTGCTTTGGTGAAGATATCCGCCAACTGGTCATGAGTAGAGACATGATGCAAGGTTATCTTTTCAGTGACAATATGCTGACGGATGAAATGACAATCAATCTCAATGTGCTTCGTTCGTTCATGAAAGACTGGATTAGTAGCAATTCTGGTAGCACTGGTATTGTCCCCATGAAGAGGTGTAGAACTACGAAGAATGACACCAAATTCACATAGAAGACGGCGGAGCCAAATAATTTCAGCACTTGCGGATGACATTGCCCGATATTCGGCCTCAGCTGAAGACTTGGACACAGTGGTTTGCTTCTTGCACTTCCACGAAATCAGAGAGTCGCCAAGAAACATACACCAGCCAGTAGTAGATCGCCGAGAATCAGGACAACCAGCCCAGTCAGCATCTGCATACGCTGATAATCGCAGAGAAGAATCAGAAGGATAGAAGAGACCATGAGTAAGAGTGCCTTTAACATAGCGGAGTATGCGCAAAGCAGCAGTAAGGTGGGGTTTGCGAGGATTGCTCACAAATTGGCTAACTGTATGAACTGCATGAGAAATATCAGGTCGAGTCATAGTTAAGTAGAGCAAACTACCAACTATCCGCAGAAAAATAGAGGGATCAGCCAAGGGAGGACCATCCTCCGTACTAAGTTTGCTGTTTAATTCCATCGGCGTATCAAAAGTATGAGCATCATCAAGTCTTGCTGAGGTAATCAAATCAGTAGCATATTTACGCTGATGGACCCGAATTCCTGATTTGGTACGCTAAAACTCAAGCCCCAGAAAGTAAGTGAGAGGACCAAGATCCTTCATTCTGAAGTGACGAGTGAGATGGTGCTTAAGATCCGTAATGCCGGAAATATCATTGCCACTGATAATCATATCATCAACATAGACTAAAAGGAATGTATAACCCTTCGGTGTCCATCTAAGAAAGAGTGAACTGTCCGAATGACTCTGATGAAACCCAGCTTGAAGAATTGCTGCCCGGAATTTATCAAACCAAGCCCTGGGAGCCTGCTTAAGTCCATAAAGAGATTTTCGCAACTTGCAAACATGCTGAGGAGGACACGCATATCCCGGAGGAGGTTTTAAGTAGACAGTCTTTTTCAAATCGCCATGAAGAAAAGCATTTTTGACGTCCATTTGCCATAGGGGCCAGTTGCGAGCTGCAGCAACACAAAGAAGAGTTCGAACGGTGGTCATTTTAGCCACTGGTGCAAACGTCTCCTCATAGTCAATGCCATACTCCTGCTTGTAACCCTGCGCTACCAGTCTGGCTTTGTAGCGATCAAGACTCCCATCAGAGTTAACTTTTACAGAGTATATCCATTTACTGCCAATCACAGAGGCTCGTTCAGGAGTCGGTACCAAGTCCCATGTGTTTGCTTCAAGAGCAAGCAACTCCTCAATCATAGCATCCTGCCAGTATGCAATCTTCGAAGGCTGTGAATAAGAGGTTGGTATAGGAGCACTATCCAAGGAAGTGAAAAGGGCAGGAAAGCCATAGCGGTCAAGAGCAACAGAAGGACGACTAGAGCGTCGCAAAGATATGACACTGTCAGTAGAGGAAGTATTAATACCTGAGGGTGCAGTAGGCAGCATTGGGGGTAAGATCAGGAGGAGGAGGCCCCACAGGAGGAATTGTATTACGCCGGACATAGACATTGGTAAGAGGTGGTGGAGAAGTAGTCGCAGGGAATTGTGGTAGATAAGACACGACAACAGGATGAGTATCCAAACGCAAAGAGAAGAAAGGAATGTGTTCCAAGAATATCACATTACGAGATATTCGCATGCGTTTCTCAGAGTGATCATAACATAGAAATCCCTTGTGTTCAGTACTGTAGCCGAGGAAGATACATTTGGCAGCTTGTGGTGACAGCTTAGTGCGCTCTGTAGGTGGAAGATGGACAAAGCACACGCAACCAAAAACACGTAAGTGAGAATATGAAGGAGTATGACCAAAGAGAGCTTCATATGGGGTAGTCCTTCCTAGAACAGAGCTAGGATGACGATTGAGGAGATACACAGCAGTCTGTGCAACATCACACCAAAAATTTGGAGGAACTAAGGATGCAAGTAGGAGAGTACGAACAGTTTCAAGAATATGCCTGTTCTTCCTCTCCGCAACACCATTTTGCTGTGGAGTATGTGGGCAGGATTTTTGGTGAAGAATGCCTTTATCAGAAAGAAAGGCAGAAAAATCATGGGACACGTATTCTCCACCGGAGTCAGACCGAAGAATTTTTATATCTTTCTTAAATTGTGTGTGAACCATATTGTAAAACTTTTGGAAATGAGAAAATACTTCAGATTTGAAGCGCATGAAGTAAATCCAAGTGAATCGAGAATGATCATCAATAAATGTCACATAATACTTAAACCCTGTCCTACTCAATGTGGGTGCAATACCCCAAACATCAGTGTGAATAATATCAAAAGATGATAATGCACGAGAGCGATGAATAGGAAATGGCAAAATATGACTCTTACTCAAGCAACATGTTTCACACTTTGATTGAAGGAAAGAAGACATCATTTTATTATCAATAGTGGGTTCTAAACAACCAATTTTAAACAAAGAAAGTAAATAATTATTGTTCACATGACCAAGACGACTGTGCCACATAGTCCACATTTTATTGAAATTAGGAGAAGAAGAAGAAAAGAGAGAACGATGTCCAATGTCCAGCAAAAACAATCGACCATATTTACTCCCCGTCGCGATCACCTTCCCAGTTTGCCGCCCCTGTATGACACAACCAGTGGAAGAAAAGTTAATATGGTACCCATCATCAATAAGTTGCCCGACAGAAAGTAAATTGGCTGATAATTTGGGAACAAAGTAGACATTGGAAAGGTGGAGGGACTGGCCAGAGACACTAGATAAAGTAATGGTACCAATTCCAGAAATGATTAATTGGTCTCCATTAGCAGTGGTGATTTTGTCTTTGCCAAGGTAAGGGTGAGAGGCTGTAAAGCTACTTTCCACAGAAGTCATGTGGTTTGATGCTCCTGAATCTAGAAACCAGGTAGATGGGGTGATGGAGGAAGACAGAGAGATTGAAGAATGAAAAACAGGAAAAGCTAGAGGAGAATGAGTTTGGTACCGACCACCATTAAAGCCCATAGATGCATATGCAGAGGTCACCGTGTTCTGAATTAGTTCTTGAAGCTGGGCTGGAGTCATGGAGACAGCCCCGGAAGAAGTGCTTTCCATATCAGGGAGGGGTGCTTGAACTTGGAACGCAGCTGGAGCATTTTGTCTGGGCACAGTGGAAGGATTTTGCTTCTGCTGGGGCCCATTCTTTCTCTGTAAGGTGCGACAATTATCAATAAGATGACCAGAGCGTTTGCAATATCTGCAAACCATTTTCTTTCGACAGTTCTTGGCTAGATGACCAAATCCTTTGCATTCATAGCATTGAGTAGGCTTCTGATTGGGGGCTGCCAGGAGAGCCGAATCAGCCGAGAGAGGAGCTAGGAAGGCCTTTGGTTCTTCAAGAATGGCACGCTGAGAGTTGAGGCGAAGTTCTTCGCGAAGGACTTCTTGGAAGCATGTATCCAGGTTTGCAGAGACCTCTCGATTCATGAGAGCAGACCGAACAGATTCGAATTCGGGTCGGAGATTCATCAGGAACTGGCTGATGTGAGTTTCCTCTTGTAGTTTAAGAGCCTGAGAGAGAAACCCAGCAGACACAGTCTGAATAATCATAGCATCCCTCTCAGTCCATAAAGTGAGAAATCCATTGAAGTATGCCTGTACAGATTTATCACCTTGACTGAATTTAGCACGTAACCTACCTCAAATGGTGAGAAAAAATTCCATAAAAATCCTTAGAATACTCCTTAATAACTGGCGATTCCAACTATGTAGGCTGCTTGGTGATCCAAAGTTGATCAGTGGTGGGCCACAGTTGATCAGAGTCACGTCAGGTCCTATTCAGCAGCAATAGTAGCAGAAAAGAAGAGAGGATGATGCACGCCAATAAGAGGAGGAGAGATTCAATACAGGATGAGAGATTGATGGGAGATTGATCACAACCTGGCTCTGATACCATGTAATAATATGAAGAGCAAAACGAGAGAGAAGTTTGGATGAAAAGTGATACCTCAATGGGTGATCGATTGTCTATTTATAATTACAATATACCTTAATCAAGGCCCTAATCAATACAATTAGAATCATGGAAATCAATCTCCTAATCTATACAAGGAAGTAAATAAAAGAGAAGTAAGCAATATAATCTAAGGAGATCCCACACGTGGGATTTATATTACAGTTATGTACAACCCCATGATGGACTGGGCCTAGTGGAACTGGGCCTAGTGGGACTGGGCCACACTATCTTCTACAATTGGATCCATATCAAGGCCCATCCGATACATGGCCTTGTCTAAAACAGTCCAAACGAGGCAACAAGTCCATTTCCAATGATAAACAGTTCATTCTCATCCACAATGAGTTATAAGTCCAATATAATTCACCTCTCCAATCTAGGGTATCACACATCCATACATAGGCCATAAAAGAGCCCGCCTAGCCACAGACACGGGTCAATGTTCACCTAATCACATCACCAGGTCACCTCTAAGTAGTCATAGGTTCAGGTCATCCATTTTTCATTTAATTAACAATTATGAGCAGTAGTATGGATATACGAGTGACAGTAATGCGATAAATGAAGTAAGAACTCCAGGTACAAAAATCAGCGGGTCTGTCAGGATGTTGGCTTCCAGGTCGACCTCTGCGCAGTGTGCTTGGTCTACCTCCTGGCCTAGTCGGTTAACCAACTACTCTAGGAAAATGGGGTCAAGTACTTGGCAGGCAATGTCCTGATCTCAGGAATTCACTGTGTCTGGTCGACCTCCTGGCCTGGGCAATCGACCGTATATACTGAAAACCTGTAGAAATTGGATGCCCCAGTTCTTAGCATTTTCACTGCAAACCCTGTGTTGTCAGTCGACCGAGAACAGGATCCGGTTGACCGCGAACACAGGATTTTTGTGTCTGAGGGAAAGTCCAGCTCTCAGCTAAATCCTGCAGATCCTGTGTGTTCGGTTGACCGAGGACAGGGTCCGGTCGACCGAATACACTAGACCTGCAAAACCAACAGAAATTAACACAGACTTGGATTTTCTGGTTTTCCAGTGTGCTCGGTTGACCCGATTGCAGCTCAGTTGACCGAGTACACAACCTGCAGAATTCCAGATTCCTGGAATTTCTTCTCCTTTAATCCAATTTCCATCAAAACTCATCCAATCTCGTCCAAATATCACAAGATCATCATAAAACACAAAGAGCACTTCAATACACATCCAACCAACCGTTATTGGGCCATTAATCTTCCAAATGAGATGAAATTCATCCATCAATGACCATAAATCCATGAAAACATGCACAAGGGTAGATCTAGCAATTCTAACATCAATTGAATAGAAATTACAGAATCAAATGAAGGAAAAACATGCATCTATGCTAAGTAAGTATATTGCACTTGCCTCAATCCAATTGCAGGAAGATAGATAGAGATTTAAGCTATAAAATGCAGTCCAAAGCTCCTATGGTCTCCAATTACACAAACCAGCCCCAAAAACTCAGATCTAGAGAGATCTCTAACTCCTACACCCACATCCACGAGAATTGCTATAAGGAAGGAGATCTAGAGAGAGAAAGGAAGAAATCTAAGGAAATTCAACTAGATGGACATAAATACCTTGATTAGAAGGGAGAGAGGGGATATAGAAGATAAGAAAGCTCCTTAGAATAGATTGTAGCTGAGATTGTTGAAGATGATCACCTTCTTCTTGTTGTTAGGGTTCTAGATCTAGGGTTTCTAGAGAGAGTGAGAAGAGATGGGAGAATTGAAGGAAAATTGAGAGAGAATTGGAGGGAAATGAGAGGGAATTGTAGCTAAGTATGAGATGGGATGAGTGTAGTATATATATGTTGGGGTTTGGGCTAGTTACTAAAATACCCTTTTAGTTAACATGGGATTAGGGTAAGAGCCATGGGTAGTTTGGTCTTTAGGTGGGATTCTAGAAGCTTCTCAAGTGGAACAACCCCTCCTAATAGTCTTAATTACTAGATAGGGCCTCTAGCTAACTAACTCACTCTAAAATTATAAAAGACACCCTATAAACTCTATAAATTACACAAATGGTCTAATTAAACTAAAACTTATGAAAGTACCTATTTATCCTTACTAATCCCTATTAATAAGTATAATTAGATACTATAGGCTATAAAATAGTATTCAAATTCAAAAGTGAGGGTCACAAGGGGTAGGGCCTCACAAACCGCCTTTCCTACCACCTCAGCGATGATCTCTGGATCCTATCTCTCACACAAAAATCAAGCCAAAAAGTGGGGAATCGCTGGCTGTTTCATCTCTACACCAAACAAAACTCGCTCGGCCTTTTCGAATAAAACCCGTGCTGCACAAATGTCCCTTTAAGATTATGAGGTAAAGTTTTTACGAAGGGACTACATTTACAAGGCAGGCCCCATGTGTGCGATATCGGAGCATCAAGGTTGGAAAATTCACCACTGAATTGATTCATGATGTGACTGGTCCACCTCATTTTCAACACTGCCCAAATCAAAGTTAGTGGAGACTCATTATATATATTTGAAAAATGTGGTGGAACTTTTTTCTTCTTCTTATTTTTGGATGTTTTGAATGCATAAATTTATTAATTTAGATT
This sequence comes from Camphora micrantha, assembly GCA_003546025.1. NCBI lineage: Eukaryota > Viridiplantae > Streptophyta > Magnoliopsida > Laurales > Lauraceae > Camphora > Camphora micrantha. The sequence continues at coordinate 71,483,247 of QPKB01000001.1, forward strand.
AATTATCATGAATCCATCTAAATTAATATATATATTCACACTTTTATAATCTCACATATATTTATCTATTTTTAAATATTTTTAAAAATAATTTACATAAAATGTAATTGTCCTAATGGCCGAGTGCTCATGTGGACTCTCCCAAGCCAAGTGTTTATTTGTCTTCTTGTTTTGTATTTTCTTTCTGTTTCTCAGAGTTGATTCCATGGCCTAAGTTTTCCAACATTGATTAGCATTTGTCTTCGGATATGTTCTTGTTTGACTTGGGCCACTGTCCCCACTGAAAAGAGGATCAACAAGAACTTCTTTTCTCTTGACAAACAAGTAGGAATTACGTAGGAGCTTACGTTGATAGACCATAAGAAACTTCTTCTATTTTACAATGACTGGAGCAGCAGATAGTAAGAGAGCAGAGGAAGGAGATAGTAATTGTAATAAGAAGAAGAAGAGAAAAGATGGCTAGTGTGGGGCGGATGAAACTAGGCTCTCAAGGTCTGGAAGTGTCTGCACAGGGCCTCGGCTGCTTGGGCATGTCTGCCTTCTATGGTCCTCCTAAACCAGAGCAAGACATGATCAGTCTCATCCACCATGCTGTTTGAAGTGGCATCACTTTCCTCGACACCTTTGACATGTATGGCCCTTTCACCAACGAAAATCTCCTTGGAAAGGTCGTCTTCTTCTTCTTCTTCCTCTCCATTTCTCATCCGGGGTTCCAATTCTGTGATGTTTTCCACCTGAGTTCTCTCTTATTTCATCTATTTCTCTCTCTTCTTTCATCCCATTCTTTATTTCCCATCTGGGTTCCACTTCTTTCAGCGTGTTTGTCTCGTGGAATTGAATTCCTTGGAATTCTAGGAATGGGTTTTCTAAAATTGGCTAGAATTTGAATAAATAAAGGCGAGAATATTTATAAATGGCTATCAAATAATTTCTCTTTGGTGGCAAATGAATTTCCTAGAAAACATAGGAATTCAGATAAAGGGGCCATGATCTGTTTTTTCATCTTGGTCTTCCTGTATTCTCTGCTTATATTGTTGGTGATTTTGCAGGCTTTAAAGGGGATAAGGAAGGAGGTTGAATTGGTGACCAAGTTCGGTATCGGTAATGGAGATGGCCGCGGAAAGTGGGAAATACGTGGGGATCCTGCGTATGTGAGGGCTGCTTGCGAGACGAGCCTGAAGAGGCTTGATGTGGACTGCATCGACCCCTACTACCAGCATTGCATTGATAGAGAAATCCCTATTGAGATTACTGTGAGTGTCTATATAATTTTTTCTTTCTTTTGCTGTTTTAAAGCTTTGGCTGGCTGTGGTGAAGCGGAAAAGGGGTTTACAATTTACATTGGAGATGCTTGTTTGTTCTATATTAACTAAATTAAAGTAATATCTATGATATTATTGAAATAAGATGTTTTTTTTTTTTTCAATGCTTCATTTGTTATGATGTGTTATTTGATTGTATCAAGTGTCTCTGTGTTTATGTGGTTATTTGCAGAAGGGTGGGGGTGGCCATCATTCATATGACCTGTTGTGATGTTTTGTTATGTTTAAATATATTTTTGCTGGAAAGTGTCTGTTGACAGGCACTTGCTCTAAAAGCTTAAACTGATAGAGAAGGGTGTAACAATGTATATCAAAGTTACAACACTTCCATGTTTCTTTCTGTGATTGCCCTTTAATCTTTGCTTTTGTACCCCAATTAATATTTACCCATTTCCCTATTGTGATTTCTTGTATTCTCTTATCAATTGCTATACCTGGACACTTCAAAATAGGCAGCATGTTTTCACCTAACCATATCAAGAGAACACCTTAAGATGTTTCAAGACAATAGGGTAATCAACATAATCCAATCTATGGACGTAAACTCAATCGTGGAGTATGTCTCATCAAGCGATGAGCATAAGACGAAACCTAGTGCACTAGTATCCTGTGTTGTTTCTTGACTCCTGCCCATGCATTCTTTGAATATTGTAACTTAAGGCTTCTAGAATTTCTTAATATAGTTTGATCGAGCTTTAATCATCATAATAGGACTTTCCAATGGACTTCATATGCCATTTGTCATATGTAAGTGTGCCTGTATCGTTGTAGAGCACTCTGGTCTATCTTCTGAGCTTGTTCTTGACCTTCGAATTTTAACAGTGTCCTTTTGATGGTCTATACTATTATATATATATATATATATTTAAATTATGCATTCAAATCAATATAACATGTTCTTCTTTTTCTTGCTTTGCATATCAGTATGGTTGCATGAATATTCATTTTTTTTTTTTTTTGTCTTGTACACAAGATGGGAGAACTTAAAAAACTAGTTGAAGAAGGAAAGATCAAATATATTGGGCTATCTGAGGTCTCTGCTTCCACAATCAAGAGGGCTCATTCTGTTCACCCAATAACTGCAGTACGATTAGAATGGTCTTTATGGTCAAGAGATGTGGCAAGAGATGTGGAGGAAGGTATTGTTCCTACTTGCAGGTGAGACCAATTAATATGTTGAGTTTCCATCTCCTTGGGTGATTATTTCTCAGAGCTTAATTCTAATGTTTTCTTCCATATGGTAATCAGAGAACTCGGCATTGGGATATTTGCATACAGCCCTTTGGGTAGAGGCTTCCCATCTTTAGGGCCAAAAATAGTTGATAGTTTTTCGAACGATGACCATCGAAAGGTCCGTATGCCAGGCTTTTTATCCAGTTGAGAGAAACATTGTTGTATTAATTGAGTTTGACCTCTACACGAACACATCATGCATTACCTAGTGCACCATCCATAATGTTATTTAGCAAAGTACAAACTTAATACAATAGAGACAGATTATGGATGGTGTGTTAGTGACATTCTATAAACTATATAAAATAGTAGCTTTTAAGTATAAAATATAAACACAACTTTTGGTTTCATGATATGTTATTGAAATATATATTACATTTACAGTCACTCCCTAGATTTCAACCTGAGAACTTAAAGCATAATGCATCCATTTATGAGCGTGTGACTGAAATGGCTACAAGAAAGGGATGCACCCCTTCTCAGCTTGCATTGGCTTGGGTTCACCATCAGGGCAATGATGTGTGCCTGATACCAGGCACTACCAAGATCGAAAACCTTAACCAAAATATTGGAGCTTTATTCGTGAACCTTACACCAGAAGAGATGATTGAACTGGAGTCCTTAGGGTCTGCAGATGTTGTTAAGGGTGAAAGATACGGAACTTGAATGTATACTTGGATGGAGTGGAAAGGCATATAAATCTATAGGCATTTAATCTATCTAGTGTGTTTCCTAATTCTTCAAGCTCCTTTGTAGTGATATGTATCAAGTGTAATACTACTTTATGGTATCTTGAATTGGTACTTGACGGTTTAATCTAATGGATGGGGATTAGGTTTTTATTGATATGATCATTTTAGCATGGGACATATCAAAAATAATTATCTATAAAAATATGATTTCGAGGGACTGGCTTTGCTTAAATATTTGATAAATTCAGAGAGGACTTGGAAGTTGGAACCCTATGTTTTTATATTTCAATTGCAAGCTCTCTTTTCTTATGCAAGCAGGTTTCCTGTTCCCTCTTGATTGGATTGGGTGTGATTATTTTTTACTAATGGGTTTCTGTTATAAAAATCCATGAATTAAAAAAAAAAAAAAAAGAACTGCAGATAACTTTCTCTCACTTGGTCCTCTGAGGACCACTTTGCGCTTTCAAAAATTCACTATAATTTTGAACAATAATTATACAGGGATTTAACTATTGAATTACGAGTATTAAATCTTAATATTATCTTTTATTATATTTTGCTCGTGAATTTTCGATTTCTTTTACTCTTGAATGCCCTGCCTCTCCCTGTGAAAGGAACAGATGGCTTCTTTTCTGAAGATGGGTGATTTAATTCTATTAGGTGTCTTTTTCATTGGAGTGGTTATTTGCAAACTTTGTGATTCTTGTTTTCATTTTTAAGCGATTTTGTGCAGAAAGGGTGTGACCCTTTATGTTTCTTTTCATGGTTTTCCATTCAGTTGATTGATTATGGGTTTTGATCAACAGTTCACCCATTTTGATTTCTTGTTATTGTCTTGTTATTGCTCTTATTTCCCCTTGGTTTGATGACGAATTGAGTGCATTATCTCTAAATCCTTGTTTACTTGGACTAGTTGAGGTACGTACTGTAAGCAATTCAAATCCAAAATTAGCTGTTTCTATTTGCCCGTAAATTGAGTTGTCATCTAGTAATCCATTCAAACCCCAATCACCTGTTTCTTTTTGCCCATGAAATGAGTTGCCTGCAAAATTCAATCCCTCTCTGTTTTAAAATTCACCATGTAATCCGGTTCACATCATCAGTGCTGAAATGTTGTAACTAGATTATGCACTTCCTCTTGCAGTTTGGAGGAATTAACTTGCAACCTTTACTTCAACTCTTTCCATATGTGCTCTGTCCACATGATACAATACTCAAAAGTAATAAAATGGGGTGGGGAAGCCAAAATCAAACCTGCCTCAAACCTGACTCATATCACAATCCATAGAAATATTTATCCTCCCTGAACGCTAAAATCCACTACCAAACTCGCTCTCATACGAACAGGTCAGAGCAGGGTCCCCTGTTTAATCCCACATGTAGCCATCTGGTCCCAATCATTGCCACTTGTGATTGGACACTTGTATGGTAACTGATATGGACTTCCTATTTGCTTGAATGGCAAGAGTGATATGCTTAATTCAAGGTGGGCACATATGATTGATGGCCGAAATTGGTGATGAAGTGAGAAGTAGCATGTCTAAAAACATGTTATATTCAACAATTGTGGCAAGAAGAGATTTGTGTGTAGGCTGCAGCACAAGAGCACTGAGGAACAACATAGTGAAAAAAAAAAGCTAATATGTCCCATAGACTTTGAGATCAGCAAAATATATGCTACAGATAAATTTTCTTCTTGAAGGTTATAGATTGACCTTCTCTAATTGAACAGGTCTTTAAGCGTATCGTTACATCCCTGGTAAAATCTAAAACTAAAGACATCATCAGAATTTCTTATAGATCCATTTCTTTTTCTCTTTGTTGTGTTAAGATGGTGCACATGTAAGTTAGAAATCAAAGTTTTATTAATTATCCAACAAGTTCCAGCCATGAAATTAGACTGCTAAGAGGTGGCATTAGCAAAATTTCTTAGAAACCAATTCCAATCTGTGTTCTGTGTTGCTGAATGCCTTACAAGATAGGTCTCATGCGTTACCTAAGAATGTGTAACACCCCATGATCACGCCTGTGGCTCCCTTGTAGAAGAGCGTTGGGTCCGACGAGGACTGGTTATGTAGTGGTGCATAAGTCCCACATTGGAAACATGCTAGTCTTGATCTTGGGTATATATGTGTGAGACTTGACCTTAAATCCACATGAGGCCTTTTAAAACTACGAGGCAAGATTGGGTTGGAAACCCATGACCCAAAGCGGACAATTTCATGTGGACAACAAGCCGGGTCGTATAGATAGTATCAGAGCTGAGGACGGTTATGTTTTCCGGTGAGGGAGTGTGTCACGAATGTGGCAGGTATGCAGTGGTGAGGCCTTTTAAAACCGTAAAGCAAGATTGTGTTGGAATCCCATGACAAGTTGTAGGATCTTAGCAAAAAACATCAAAACAAAATAATTGGAGAAAGGGGATCATTACCTAAGTATCCTACTTAAGCACTATAGATTCTACGAACCAAGTATCTCATGCTCTGCATGATTCCAAGACAAACACCAGAACTTGTAAATTTGGTGTTTCAAAATGAGGATGGCATAGGAAATGAGATTTAGCCATTTTATGAAACTTCAAAATGGTAGGATTCCAAATTATTTTTTGTATATTATACGGGGTCCATTATTTTCATAAAGTTATTTTCAACATAAAAATGCTTAAAAGAATTGTAAATAGTGATAATTATTACATTTAAATCTTATGTAAAGAAGAAATGTGGTTATTTGTAGAGAAACAGTCAATTTACTTCTGCAGTGTGAACTTAAATGAAATAGCATGTTATAGATAGGATATTTATTACTTTATGTCCGAAGTTCTTAAAACTGCAATAGTCATATTTGTATCATGCCTGCTACCCCCCACCTCCCAACCCCAACAAACAAAACCCAACCACCAAGAAGAAGAAGAAGAACATCCTAAATCAAACGATGTATGCATTTGTCACCCACCTACCCCATGGCAGAAGTAGGAAAATTTTCATGGGAGTTGCTATGTAAAAAATATTTGTTTAGGGGGTAATATGTAAGAAACATACAGAATTTTCTTTTTTTTTTTTTTTTTGTTTGGGGTGGGTGGGTGGGTTGGGTTTGGTCGTGTTGAAGACCCTTGCAGGTAATGAGCATAAAATGGAAGTACCAAATGCTACTGCGCCAATTGGCACGGTAATCTGCAACTATATCTCTTTAGAATTGTTACTACCATCTACTACTACTTTTCTTTTTCCCTAACTAGAAGTAATTATCCATCCAAATTGTAGAAAGCTTTTGACTCTTTTTCTATGGAAATTATTTTTCTTCTGTTAATAAGTGGGCATGGAACAACTTTGTGACATTTCTGTCCACCTCCCAGAGTAAAAGAAAACCCCACTAAGAGCTGGGAAAGAGCAATTGCCTCACTTTAACTATTTGACACCTTTTCCAACTTCAATTTTCTTTAGTGAACAAAAACCAAGGGTAAACTGATTACAGGGAACTTTTCAATCATTGTGTTTCGATATTTGCCTGTCTTGCTTTCCAGCATCGAATCTTCCCCAAGTCCAATAAGCCCTCCATGTATTATGGGTCTCCTGCATGTTCTTCTATTGTTGTCTTTTTTCTATGAAAAAAAATAAAAAAACTTCTGTTGGGGGAGATGAGCTAAGTGCAAGGGAAAGTAGGACAAAGCCTTGATTGAATTGATCCTTGTAGAGTTTCTGCAAATTTTGGGTTATTTACACTAGAGAACAAGCAGCTTCTACAAGGGAATCTAAAGTAGCAGTGTACTTTCTACAATTAGAAGGTTAATGGCAAAAGTACAAGGGGGGTCTCTCTTGCTGAGAAAAAGAGAGAAGAATCTTAAAGGCTCTACAGAGAGCTGGGGTTTGTGAATTCTTCAGATATGCAACAGTTACAAATGAGAAAAGGATCACCTCTATTTGTAGGCTGAACCAGTGGAACAGTCATTTGATTTCCTTAAAATCTTCATACTTAGAAGGGGCACCAGTGGCAGGGAACAAGTGCATCTTTGCACAACAGTGTTCTGGCACCCTGTAGGCTTTAATTTGATCCAAGTCTCTTTCAATCTTCAGTTGGGGGCTTCTAAAAGTACTTTAAGGAGCTTTATTTAATCTTGGGAGAGGCAGACAGATAAAATAAAATAAAAATCACATTCACTGTGGACTATATGAATGCTAGTGGCATACTAAAAGGATTCTCTTGGATCCAATTTATAACTTCTGAAGCTGTTTTTGAGGCTTGGGTCTTTCTTTTTACTCCAAGCTATCCTTTCATGTGAATGTGGCTTCAAGAGGGCGTTTTGGCTGGTTTCTAGTATATATCTCGTGTTTTCTGCTTGTACCCTTAAATTCTTTGAGCCTTGTAACATAGGGTTTTCGGAATGCCTTACTCTAAGAGTTAGGACAATATTTCTGTGCTTAATATTTATTCTTGACCTTTTGACTTTGAATGTGGTTTTTTGATATGTCTACACTATCGTTTTAAATTATAATTGCTTAATCAAATCAATGTAATAGTGCTGCTTATTCTTTCTTTTCTAATTATTTCTTGAATGATTTATTCCTTTCGTTTCTCATGCACAAGATGGGAGAACTTAAGAAACTAGTTGAAGAAGGAAAGATAAAATATATTGGGCTATCTGAGGCCTCTGCTTCGACAATCAGGAGAGCTCATGCTGTTCACCCTATAACTGCAGTACAGTTAGAATGGTCTTTGTGGTCAAGAGATGTGGAGGAAGATGTAGTTCCAACTTGCAGGCAAGATCTATTAATACATTATTTTCAATCTCCTTACGAGAAACTATAATTTCTGGCTTAATTCTAATGTTACCTTTCCTATGTTAATCAGAGAACTTGGCATAGGCATAGTTGCGTACAGTCCTTTGGGGAGAGGCTTCGTATCTTTAGGGCCAAAAATAGTTGATAGTTTCTCGAATGATGACTACCGAAAGGTGCGTACGCCAGGCTTTTTATCAATTCAGAGAACTTTGTCTAATATTGTTACATTAACAGAATCTAACCTCCATACAAGCACATCATGCATTTACCTAGTGCACCATACATACTGTGATTTAGCAAATAGCATTTTGCAAAGTACAAACATAATACAATAAATTCTGATTTTGGATGGTTTGTTACTAACATTCTGTTAGTATATAAGATAGCAGTTTCTCATCATTATATATGTTAGATACTACAATTTTGATATCATGATACGTTATTGAATATGTATTGCATTTGCAGTTACTACCTAGGTTCCAGCCTGAGAATTTGGGGCATAATGCCTCTATATTTGACCGCGTAACTGAAATGGCTACAAGAAAGGGATGCACCCCTTCGCAGCTTGCATTGGCTTGGGTTCACCACCAGGGCAATGACGTGTGCCAGATACCTGGCACTACCAAGATCGAAAATCTCAACCCGAATATTGGAGCTTTATCCGTGAAGCTCACACCAGTAGAGATGACTGAACTGGAGTCCTTCTTATCTGCGGGTGCCGTTAAAGGTGAAAGATATGGTAGTGACATGGCTACTTGGAGGGAGTCAGAAACACCTAGTTTGTCTTCATGGAAAGGCATATAAATCTTTCGTTATTTAATGTATCTAGTGTGTTTCCTTTTACTGTTCCGGCTCCATTGCAGAGGTGTTTTTGAGTGTAATACTACTTTATTAAGGTATTTTCTATAATCTTGTAATTTAGGGACTGCTATGGTGTGTATGAGTAGAGAGAGGACTTGGAAGTTGTAACCCTCTTTTAGTTTATTGTTTTATTACAATTGCAAGCCATTTGTCATTCCCTCTTGACTGGATGGGGTGTGATTATTCTTTATGATTGGGTTTTCTTTATGATTGGGTTTCTTTTATCAAAACATGAACACTTAATAACTATATACTAAAGTAGTGAACTCAAATACTTTAGTTATCAGAATCATATAATTCCCAAGATAGAAGCTTCATTTGTAAGTGTACTTGTAATCATTGGAAAAATCCCAGATAGAAGTGAGGCACCAAATGACGAGATAGAAGTGAGGCCCCAAATGATGAGCTATAAGGGCGTCTGCGGGTTCCTCGCCATAAAAAAAATAAAAAATTGTGCATCTAATCTTGTTGAGCATTTTGGTCTATCTTCTGAGCTTTATCTTGACCTTCTGAATTTAACAATGTCCTTTCGAAGGTCTACACTATCATTTTGCCTTCCTTTTTTTTTTTCTTTTTCCAATTAAGCTAAGAAGGTGGGAGTACCCAGCCATCACCCTAGTGACTAAAATCATAGAAAAGTTAAAGGTCCCATCTACATCTCTTTATATGTCTTTCACTTGTCACCTTATATCATTCAAGCCTTAACTAGTTACCTCTCTTATAATACTTAGGTGCAACACATTGGACATTGAATTCCTATGTATTCAATTCCTTGTATTATATTGCAGACAAATAAATTCTTCCTATTGACTATTGCAAACAAAGCAATTCACGATGTAACTGAGTTAGGTCATTTTCAACACTGTCAAATTCAAATCCATTAGACTCATTCTATTTGAGAACATTGGTGATCTTTTTCTTTCTTCTTTTTCATTTTTTGAATAAGAAAATTTATTAAATTGGATTAACTATCATAAATATAACTAAATTAATATATATATGAATATTTATCTATTTCTAAAATAAAATTATCGGGAAAATCACCTTAGATGTCTTGGTGCACCAAAAAGGCTTTCCTAGTTCTTCTATATCAATAAAGGCCCTCCTACCATTTTCAACTTTTATTTGACGGATGATATCGTCACTCATGTCAGTTAGTTAGCGACAATATCATCGCTCATTTCTTCTTTTTCGTCTTCTTCTCCTCTTTCTCCATATCCCCACTCCATTCTTCACTCAACCTGCTAAACAACTCTACTGTTCAATGTTATAAATTTCTTGGCTTTCTTAGGTCGATCTGAAAAACCCCACAAATATGAATACCTCAACAAAAGTAGTGAGATCCAAAAAAACTCAAAACCCAAAATGTAGGAAGATGGAGGAGCTAAATCCGATGGAGAAATCCAACATTGTCATTTTTTAGAGAAACCCATTTCATGAAACTGATTTTCTTACAATGGGTGCCTCGTGATTTCTCAAATGGAGTTCTTCTTTATGGGGATGAAGAGCTAGTGTGTGTTTTTAAAATGGGAAGAAAAATGGTTGGTTTTTTATGAAAGTGGAAGCCTATGATGTAGGTTTTCTGATGATGGAAGATATATGGTGCCTTTAGGGCCAATTTGGCAATTTACTAGGTTAACAGTAATGTAAAGTCTCTATTTTTTCGGCAAGGGGTCACATCAAAAGTATATATCTCTAAAATTCCCTCTTCTTTCAAAAAATAAAATAAAATAATAATAATAATAAAAGATCAACCTCCTTTCTCCACTAAATGACAAAAAAATACTTACTTTTTACACAAAAAAAAAAGTCAAAAAGATTTCCTATAAATCTACTAAAGACAAAATACCATCATAACCCTCAAATATTTTATTCTCTTTTAATTTGATGATTTATATCACTTTTCTTTTAATAGTAAATTGCCAAACTGGGTAAAAAGGGAACTGATTTTGATGGAATATGAGGCATATTATGAATTTTTAGAAGCGAAAGGAAGATGGAAGATCATTAAAAAGAGAGAAAAGGAGCCGTGGGTTAGGCGACATATTAAGTGGAGGATATGGAGTAAGAGGAGGGAGAAGAGGACAAAATACGATAGATGATTTCCTCACTTGGAATACGATAGATGATTTCCTCACTTGGAACTCATGAGCGCAGATTTCATCCCTCAAAGGAGTACTGAAAATTGATGAGAGCATCTTTATATACAGATGGAGGGTATTTTTTGTGCACCTGATATTTAAGGAGGCTTTTCTGATAATTCCCTCTAAATTTTAAATAAAAAATAATTATCAGGATGTCCGAGTGCTCATGTGGACTTCCCTGAGCCAAGTGTTTAATTATCTTGTTTTTATTTATTTATTATTTTCTTGAGAGATGTTCTTGTCGGACTTGGGTGAGGGTCACTGTCCCAGGTCGACAGAAAGGATCGACAACAACTTCTTTTATCTTACAAATGAGTAGGAATTACGTAGGAGCTTACGTTGATCGACCAAATAAAGTTCTATATAATAATAACAGGAGCAGCAGATAGCAAGAGTGGAAAGGAAGGAGAGAGTAATTATTGTAGGAGGAAGGAGTGAAGAGAAGAGAAGAGAAGAGATGGCTAGTGTCGGGCGGATGAAACTGGGTTCTCAAGGTCTTGAGGTGTCCGCACAGGGCCTCGGGTGCATGGGCATGTCTGCCTTCTATGGCCCTCCAAAACCAGAAGCAGACATGATCACCCTCGTCCACCATGCTGTTCAAAGTGGCATCACTTTCCTCGACACCTCTGACATCTATGGCCCCTTCACCAACGAGACCCTTCTCGGAAAGGTCACTTTTTTCCTTCTCCTTCTCCATTTTTCTCATCTGGGGTTCCCAATCTTGTGATGTTTTCGACCTGGGTTGATTGGGTTTTCTTCTCTCTCATTTCATCTATTTCTTTCTCTTCTTTCACCCCTTTTTGTTATTTCTCATCTGGGTTCCACTTCTTCTCCCTCTCTTCTTTTTTCTCATCAGGGGTTCCATTTCTTTGAATGTTTTCCACCTCTCTCACTTCACCAGTTTCTTTCTCTTCTTTCACCCCTTACGGCCTTTCTTTATTTCCCATCTGGGTTTCACTTCTTTCAGCCTGTTTGTCTCATGGAATTGAATTCCTAGGAGTTGTAAGAAATGGGTTTTCTAAAATTGGCTAGAATTTAATGAACAAAGGTGAGAATGCCTATAAATGGCTACATAGGAATTCAATTTCAGCAAATAAACGGGCCCTCCCTTCTTCTTTTTTTTTTTTTTTTGTCGTCTTGGTCTTCCTGTAATCTCTGCTTGTATTGATGGTGATTTTGCAGGCTCTAAAGGGGATAAGGAAGGAGGTCGAATTGGCAACTAAGTTCGGTGTCAGTTTTGCAGACGGGAAGGGGGAAATACGCGGAGATCCTGCTTATGTGAGGGCTGCTTGTGAGGCGAGCTTGAAGAGGCTTGATGTGGACTGCATCGACCTGTACTACCAGCATCGCATTGATACAAGAATCCCTATTGAAATTACAGTGAGTGTTTATAAGTTTTTGCTTTTTTTTTTTTTTTTTTGGTTGTTTAATGCTTTGCATGGCCGTGGTGAAGATGAAAAGGGGGTTTACATTGGAGATGCTTGATTGCTCTATATTAACTAAATTTAAGTTTTATCTATGATATTATTGAAATAATATATCTTTTCAGTGCTTCTTTTGTTATGATGTGTAATTTCATTCTATCAAGTGTCTTTCTTTAAAAAACTCTTATCATGAAGTATGTCTCCTCAAGAGATTTGCATAAGATGAAACTTAGAGCACCAGTATCCTGTGTTGTTTCTTGACTAGTGCCCGTGAGTTTTTTTGACATTGTAACATGGGGCTTCTTGAATTCCTTAATATAGTTTGATTGAGCTTTAATCACCATAATAGAACTTTTGAACGTACTTCATATTTTGGTGAGCCTGTATCCTTGTAACGCACTCTCGTCTATCTTCTGAGCTTAATCTTGACCTTCTGATTTTGACTGTTACCTATTCATGGTCTACACTGTCATCTTGCCTTTTTTTTTTTATATTTATAATTTGGCAATCAAATCAATGTACTATGTGCTTCTTGTTCTTTCTTTGCATATCAGTATGGTTACATGATTATACTTTTGTTTTGTCTTGTGCATAAGGTGGGAGAACTTAAAAAACTAGTTGAAGAAGGAAAGATCAAATATATTGGGCTATCTGAGGCCTCTGCTTCAACAATCAGGAGGGCTCATGCTGTTCACCCAATAACTGCAGTACAATTAGAATGGTCTTTATGGTCAAGAGATGTGGAGGAAGATATTGTTCCTACTTGCAGGTGAGACCGATTAATATGTTGAGTTTCCATCTCCTTAAGAGATAATTTCTCAGAGCTTAATTCTAATGATATCTTCCATATGTCAATAAGAGAACTCGGCATTGGAATAGTTGCATACAGCCCTTTGGGGAGAGGCTTCCTTTCCTTAGGGCCAAAAATAGTTGATAGTTTTTCGAATGATGACCGTCGAAAGGTGCGTATGCCAGACTTTTTATCCAGTTGAGAGAAACATTGTTGTATTAATTGAGTTTGACCTCTACACGAACACATCATACATTACCTAGTGCACCATCGATAATGTCATTTAGCAAAGTACATATATAATACAATAGAGACAGATTATGGATGGTTTGTTAGTGTCATTCTATAAACTATATAAAATAGTAGTTTTTAAGTATAAAATATAAATTCAACTTTTGGTTTCATGATATGTCATTGAAATATATATTACATTTACAGTCACTCCCCAGGTTTCAAGCTGAGAATTTGAAGCAAAATGCATCCATTTTTGAGCGCGTGACTGAAATGGCTACAAGAAAGGGATGCACCCCTTCGCAGCTTGCATTGGCTTGGGTTCACCACCGGGGCAATGACGTGTGCCCAATACCTGGCACTACCAAGATCGAAAATCTCAACCAGAATATTGGAGCTTTATCCATGAAGCTCACACCAGAAGAGATGATTGAACTAGAGTCCTTCGCATCCACAGATGTTGTTAAGGGCGAAAGATATGGTAGTGGAACACGTACTTGGAGGGAGTCGGAAACACCCGATCTCTCTTCATGGAAAGGCATATAAGTCTGTAGCTGTATGATGTATCCAGTGTACTTCATCTTACTCGTGGCCCAGCTTCTTTGTAGAGCCATTGAGTGTTTAATGTTGAGGGCAGGGGTTTGGCTTTCTGCATGGGACAAGTGAAAAATGATATGTGCTAAATCTAGATTTTCTGGCTTCCTTCCTGTCAAGCTAGACCATTGGCTTTTATTGCTCTTTATAATCAAATTGGGCTAGGAGAATATGACGTGACTTCATCAAGTAAGCACATAATTTAAATGCATACCTTGGGACATGTTTGGCACGATCAGATAGATGATTCAAAACAGCTTGTCTGTAACATGCAACCTCGGTTCGGATTAGTAGCTTGATTCTTCAAAGCACTATCAATGGATTGGATTGTTTGAGAGGAGTTTCTTTTCTCTTCTCCCTTTTATGTGTAGTTGAGGGGATTTACTATGCTTAGACTGAGTAGAAAGAGGACTTGGAAGTTGGAACCCTCTTTTATTTTTATTACAATAACAAGCTTGTTCTCATTTTTCATGCAAGTAGGTTTCATGGTCCCGCTTGAATATGGGGTGTGATTATTCTTATGATTGTGGTTCTGTTATTAAAGTCTGTTCGTTGAATAATCCAAAAGACAACTGCATATCACATTCAAATCACTGATCACTATTTCGCACCATCAAAAATTTAATTTATTCTATCAAATAATAATTTTTCAAATGAACTGTTGGATTTAACTAGTAAAACATTGTTAAGTGTGGTCCCTTGATTGAAAAAAAAAAAGGAGATAATATCAAATAATCAAATCAAGATTGCTAATGTGAATCATGATATTGCACATCTCATTGGAAAACAAAATTTCTTTTCTTTTTGAGTTTGGCTTTTGATGGTAGGGTAAGGGTATAGGTATTGTAGACCTGCCTAGAGTGTTGAGGGCTTTAGCTTGACCTAAGCCTGGTCTAAATATGTGAGGGTACGATATGAGTTTACCCCGGCTCAGGCTATTGATTGCCCTAAGAGTTAGTTTGACACTTTACTAATATAGATGAGATGTCACATCAAAGATACTTTAATTCAAAACTCCCTTCATCTTTTCAAAAAAAAAAGTAAAAACCAACCATCTTTATCAACTAAAATACAAAAAAAAAAAAAAAAATCCACTTTCTCATACAAAAAATCAAAAGAATTTCATAAGAAACAATTAAAAATAAAATACTATTATAACTCATTTATATTTTATTTTTTCTTCAAAATCACCTTTACTTCGCTCGACTCAATTAGTAGAGTTTGCCAAACTATCCCTAAAAGAGTAATTTGTATATAACAAACCAACCCCATATGCAAATATATCCTACTCTAATTAAGTTGGTCGTTGATAAGTCTCTCTCAAGAAACTACTATGGGTTACGTAGGAGGTTACGATTGTTCGATCCTAGTCACAGCCATTCAGAGTTGAGAAGGGTATTTGAAAGAGGAAGAAAAGAAGAAGGAACAAGGGGAGTCCTTGTAAGCAAAAGGAAGAAGAAGGAACAAGGAGAGTCCTTGTAAAGCAAAAGGAAGAAGAAGAAGAATAGAATAGATGGCTAGTGTTGGGAGAATGAAACTGGGTTCTCAAGGTCTGAAGGTCTCCGCACAGAGCCTCGGTTGCATGGGCATGTCTTCAGCCTATGGCCCTCCAAAACCAGAGCCCGACATGCTCTCACTCATCCTCCATGCTCATCAAACTGGCATCACCTTCTTTGACACCGCCGACTTATATGGCCCCTTCACCAACGAACTACTCCTTGGAAAGGTTTGGGTTCTTCTCATTTCATCTCTTCTTTCTCCCCTTCTGTTATTAGTTGTTCTTTTTTCATCCCGGGGTCTTTCTTTTTGTTCCTACTTCTAATGACTGTGATTTTACAGGCTTTAAAGGGGATAAGGAAAGACGTCGAATTAGCAACCAAGGTTGGTATCCGATTAGCAGGTGGAAAGAGGGAAGTACATGGCGATCCTGCGTATGTGAGGGCTACATGTGAGGCGAGCTTGAAACGGCTTGATGTTGACTGCATCGACCTCTTCTACCAGATTCGAGTCGATGCAAGAGTTCCCATCGAGATTACAATGAGTGTTCATGAATTGTTGCTTTCTTGCATTTTCTTGCTACTTCTCTTCTGCCTCTTGGTGTGATGAACAGTTGAGTCATTTTGTGGGTCGTTGAGTCCATCCTCTCTGAAACCTTGTCTACTTGGAATAACAGTGATAGTAGTCATTCTAATTGGAACAGGTCAGAGGCACACCCAAGTAGGGGCGGACCTAGGATTTTTGTTTAGGTGGGCATAAATGTTTTCTCAATTTTACAAACTTTTTTCACATTAATAATATCAAAAGAGAAAATATATTGCATTTAAATAGACAAAAAAAAAAAAAAAAAAAATTTTTCCATGCTCAGATCTCTTGCCTAATTGAAGAGTATTACTACTACCTCTTCCAAATTCAAATGATCATCAATTCATGAAAAATTCAGACAAAAGCACCAACTGCCAATCATAGAAATAATAGGTGAACTTTTAACTTCTTATTTACTTATAGTTTTCAGTTCTTTCAACAGTTCTTGTATTACACCTCTCCATTTCCATTTCCTTTCCTTGAGAAAACTTAGAATCTCACGGAAAAAAAACTGCTACAACAATGAGGCTTTATAGCCACTTCCAATTTCTCTGCACATGCTTCTCTTATTCATTACAATTGGTTATCATAGAGTGGAGGATACCAAGATCACCATATATTTGCTTCATAAGCAAGAGTATAACAGAGTCTACCACTAACTTCTGAAGTTTAAGGTTACTAAAAATGTTCGATAGAAAAATGTATGGACAAGCACAGATTTGACTATCACATTTAAATACAACTGTATGAATTTTGAATATCACATTTAAATACAACAGTAAAAAGCTTGGAACCAATTTATTGCAAAACAGGAGCAGACCTTTTTCATAAAAAATGGAAATAAATCACTCTTTAATAAATTAAAAAAAAACTAACAGCAGGAGCTCTAAACATCATAAAATCAGAGAAAAACCATAACACCAAGAACTACATAAAAAAAGGAATGAAAAAACTAATAGCATGCCACTCTTTCCAACTAAGCCAAAGATCAGAAGTTTGTCAGCTCTAGAAATTTTTTTGATGGGAATAGCCAAAATATAATCGTAGCCTGAGACTTGTACACCGTCCCAATAGTCAAATCCAGTCTACGGTTGAATGTGTTCCGCAGGCCATAAAGATCATAGAACAGCCACACAATTGAATTTCCACAGAAAGTGTCTCATATATCCTGAAGCCAATAGCAGCCGATGCAGGCATCACCCTTGGATACCAAAGAGATCAAGAAAATACGATCAAATAGCTTAAGCAAACCTCAATGTAGAAGAAGGTGATTAACATCCTCCTCTGCAGCAAGCAAGTACATGATCCAACCATTTACCAAAAATAATCCTTCCCACACTACCTTCAGCAGGACAACCTTCCATAACTACCAAATGATACCAAGATTCACTCATGGACCAGTTCCAAGTTCCAACCTCAGTCAGATGTTATACAGGGAGCAGCCCCTTACTTCTGAATCACCTGCCTCAATGGAGTGATGGAATATGATTTAGGATAAAAATGGTTGATTCCCGACCAAGCAGAACCACAAACAAATGACTCCTCCACTACATTCTCCGCACTATGAACTATGAAGCATTTTGGCTACTAGCAACTTGAAGCTTTTTTCTCTCGTTGTTTATATGGGATCACTTGTTATATTTTCTAATATAACAAGTAGAGATTACTCAGACCAAGGTAGTCATCTTTCTTCTTTCTTTTTTTTTTTCTTTTTTCTTTTTTTTTTTTTTTCATTAGTAACTGAGAGCATAGCTTCTAATAGGGTTGAAGGGACGGCCGAAACTCATAAAGGCAACCCTCAGTAAAAAGGGTCCTGCTGAATCTTTCTAAAAGAATGGATAGGCCAGCCTATTGCTCCAGACACACACATGTGCTTGCATGCACAAGGCCTGTTTAGAATTTTAGAGTAGAACTCTTTTGGCCATATCACATCTGGGATAAGGCTCTGATTTTGATGATGATGAGACTGAGAGAACTAGATGCAAACCACCCAAACCCACTAATAAAATAACAATAACAACAGTAATTAGTAATTACTACTTTACAAGGCATCCACAGAAAGCGGTATAATTAACATGTAAAGAAAGCATTCATATAATCAAAATTTGTGATTGGAGCTGTTAAAGAAAAAAGCTTGAAAAAACCTTACACAAGACCACCCCCACTCTCCCCTCTTCTCAAGTGTTTATAAACCAAATGGATTCTCATGAAAACTACTCTGTCATTGCTAGACCAATGGCAACCCATTACTTAACTAATCACTAATGTAAATTCTTGTGTAGCAATGAACTACCTACCGAGCATGAGTGACACTTCCACTAATGACAAGGAAGAATTTGTTCGCCTACATAGGTGCTAGCTCATTTTTCAAACAAATCAATTAACAACCCTCTATTCTAAAACATCAATCTACTCTTGCAGGTTCCTTTGAGATTGTCCATAAAAATTAAAAAAAAAAAAAAATCAACCTTTCCCTGCCTTCTTTATTAGGGGTAGACAAAAATTTATCCTACATAGGACTTTCCCTATTTGAGCCCATCCGGCCTTGGCCCAGGATACTCAAACCGAGTCCATTCAGTTTATGGCCTCAAATTCATTGCCGAGGCAGACCCTGGACCTAGGTTCCTCCCATAATATCAATAACTGGGCACCAATTCTGATTTGTACCAGGCCTCAATTGAAACCAATATAGAAAATCTAATATTCCATAGCCACTATAGGACTAAGTTCCATGATATTCCATAGCCAGTCAAGATCATCGGTCCTAAAAGCCCAAGCCCGATACACAGGCAGGTTCTAGACTGAAACCAGACCTGGTTATATGTAACTGGTGCTAGGATTGGCTATATTAGAACAGTAATAGTGATATAAAATGTACTGCAATCATATACTGCCATTACAGAAATAGTAATAATAATCAGGTCTACTATCAGTCGGATCTTCACCTTTTGACCCAGAACCATCATTTTTCTGGTTAGGTACTGCTTGAATTTGTGCCTAGCACGATCCATTTACAGCCCTAACCGCAATCAAAAAGTAAGGTTGTGGGTAATTAGCAACACCAACCTCATCATAATTAGCAACAAACCCTTAACCTAGATCCAGATCTTAAAACAAACAAAAACAAAGTAGAAGTGAGAGAGAAAGGAAGAGAGACGGAGAGGGAGAGAGAAGGGGAGAGGGAGACAGACCTGTTTGGATTTTGGGGATGGCAGGGAAAGGTGTTGGCTACTGCCGCTATGAGGAAGATGGAGAGGGCGATGCTCTCAGCTGTCACACACATCAAAGCACAATCAACGATTCCAACAAAATCAGAAAAATGTAGATCCTACAAAACGCAAGAGATGCAAACCCTAGAAAATCACATGGAACGAAAACCACCAATTACAAGTACTGAAAGCTCAGGTGGAATCCGAACAGCTTCATGTAAAATCAATAACAATAACAATAGATAAAACCCTAAAAACGAAAGACATGAAGACGCGAAGAAGATCGAGACGAGAGATCCAAACCCTAGAAAATCGCATGTAAAAGCAATGGAAAAAGGTACCTTGGAAGATCGATGAGGAAGAGAGGGTCGAGCAGGGAGAGCGATGTGTGAGCAGGGAGAGAGCAGAGAGGGATGCTGTGAGCAGGGAGCGAGCGAGAGAGGGATCGATGAGGAAGAGAGCGAGAGAGGGATCGATGAGGAAGAGAGGGTTTCGGCGTCGAGCTCTGAGAGCGATGCGTGAGCGCAGAAAGGGAGAGAGCGAGTGAGGGATCGATGACTCGATGAGGGAGCGAGCGCACTTCTATGATTTTTAGCGGTAATGTCCTCTTACAGCGTCCAATTTAAGTGGCCGTCGGTATAACTTCGTCGCTAAAACTACATTTTCCTGTAGTGTCATCATCATCAAAATATAATATTTCCTTTAATCCTAAGTGTTTGGATGCCCTGAAACGATGATTTGAATGAGCACCTAATTACCCAATTTGAATTCCCAAAGGGGTTTTATTTCAATCTAAGGAATTTGGACGCTTGCACTTACCTAGCTATTAAGAATAATTCCCCATAATTGATCATGGGCTCATGGCAAAGAAGAGAATTTGTCACTTCAATGTAACTCAAGTTATCCAAACATACGAACCCTAAGACTTGATTAATGTATGAATTGAAGATTAAAGTTTGCCCAATGGTGATTATGTAGATATGCTCAGATTATGTGATTTAGGGCTTAGGATTTGGATTTTGATTTGGGGATTTAGGATTTGAAATTAGAATTTGGAGATTAAGGGCTCATATTTAGATATGGAGTGATTATGATTATACTACATCTGAGGAAGGAAGAAGATTGCTTTATTTAGGTTTATTTAGTGAGAGAAAGACTAACCACGAAAGGACCGGCAATAAAAATCTTGATTGGTTCAATGAGGATCTCAAACTATCGGTAAAAAAAAGATGCCGAAAGAGAATGGCGTGAAGAGGATCTAGTACTTTCGGTAATCAAGGTTTTGTGATGTAGGGCGATCACAAGATTTAGACATGGGGCGATTGTTTATTAATATACGTGGGACACCTCACGCGCATTTAAATCTCTATTAATTTCAAAATCAACATGGGGCAACCGCCCTATATTAAGTATGTGTAGGTCCGCCACTGCACCCAAGTCTCTCACCATCAGCAGAGCCAGGAATTGATCCCAGTTGTTCTGTTACCGAGTCAGTTCTGAGTCTTACAGGTCCTTTTTTCTTCTGTCTGTTTTTTCTTTTGTTTTTTTTTTTTGGTTAAAGGTAAGTACTCATACACCCATCCCACGCAAGCTCACCTAGTCTCTATATTTGTTTATGTGACTGAGTCAGTTCCTGAGTCTTAATAGTTCAATACATGTATTTTCTAATGGTGTCGCTGTTCTCTCGTCAGCAGAGGAGAAATACATGAACATGAAGTTGTTATTTATTCGTTGATCTTGAACAAGAAACTGAGCTAGGCTTGAGTGTATTTTATTATACAAAAAAAGAGATATTTATATGCCTTTGTCCCTCTCTTGCTTTGCCTTGAATCTCTCATGGCCACAGATTACCCAATCTCTGCTCTCCCTGATTGGTTGGTCACATGAGAAAAAAGTCTTTGCTTTGGACTTTTATTTTATGTACAGTAGAAGTCATTAATTTCATGATACTTTTCCATGTCAAAGAAGAGGGATTGAGAAAGATGGGGCCTGCAGCCTTTGAAAAAAGTTGCCAATGACTGTGACTGCACGACAGCCAATCTTATTAGAATAGAAAAAAAATAAAATTTATACAATTAAAAATTATTGATGTTGAGTGGACTCAACTGACTCGGTCAATTCCCATTGGACTCGACCAAATTCTAAGTCGGGTCAGAGTCGAGAGTGAAACCAACTCGGTCAGGATCGGATCCGCGTTGACTCAGCCGAATTTTTAAACCTTGGGCAATCAGTGGTTTCTTTGTAAGCTACACAAGAACCCTCAGAAACAACAGACTAAAAAGCTAATTCATCCCAGAGAACTTTTGATATAAATGAAAAATATGCTACAGATAAATCTTCTTGCTGAAGGTTGCAGATTGACAACCTTCTCTAATTGAACATATAAACCTAAATGTATCATCAAAATTGTTGCATTCCTGGTAAAATATCAACCTAAATGTATCATCAAAATTTATTAATGATGTGGGTTTTGTGTGGTGTTGAATGTCTTACATGATAGGTCTCTCATATTATCCAAGCGTGTCTGGCTATCAAGTACAATAAGAGGATCATCTATAATCTAGAATCTCAAGATGCTGTACAAGAAGAAATAATTTTATCTTTTTACTTTTTAGAGGAATTTATGGGTAAAATCCCTGTAGGACCGTATACGTCACAGTAGGACCCAATTATACGTTTGATACGGAAGGAGTCCTCGCATGCCATTTTTTTCTCTTTTTTTTTGTCGTTTTGCGATATGGTCGATATCGACCATATTATTGATCGATATCGACCATTATGCGAGTTTGTATTATATCTCGCCCCGATTCCAGTTTTCGCATTTCTCCATTTGGGTCGTCTTCAACATTGCTCTGGAGTTTTTTTCTTCTAGAAATCACCATAAAACGGCATGTCTATGGCGGTTGCACTCCATTAAGACAAAGGTATGCACATTATCTACCACCTTAGACTGCTTTATGTACCATAAACACCATCACTTAGAATCTTCTCCAATATTTAATTTTTAGAAACCCTAGAAACCGTGGAAAATCTTCTTTCTATGTTCCAGGCAACTGCGGTTTATGGGGTTTGAAGGGTTTGTTTTGTAACTATGTTAGCGTCCATTGCAATTATAAATAATGTATTATGATTAAATTCGGCAGTGGGAGAACTGTTTGGTCATGAATTGGGTTTTTTATTTGCTTTTTCCCTTTTTTTCATGTGTTCGTCACTTTTAGAATAAAACCATCAACTGGTTTATTCAATCTGCATATTGGACTGAACTCATAAAGTTTTAGACATTAAAGTTGTATTTCATATAATTATAGTTGGTTCTCTTGATGATTTTTGAATAGTAAGAAAATGGGTGGAACAATGTGTGAAGAATAATATTCAGTAGCATGACTTGAAAGCATTGTTCCAAGCTTTACAATAAATAGACTCTTGATCAAAATGATTTTTCTTTCTGTTAATAGAACTATTGTCCTAAATGTTTAACCAGTAGTAAACGTTTGAGAACAACTGCTTAATCTTTTTATTTGGCATGGTGCGCGGAGTTTTTATCAATGTGAAAACATTCTCTCTACTCTCAAAGACATATAAATGCAGTTAATACATATCTGTATTAACTGTCATTATGAATGTACCTAATTTCCACTTATATCTTTATTACTTTCTTTTGATATAATGATAGCATGTCAGATAGAGAGGTGTTGTTCATCTTCCACTATGGCGGTGACTTTGTATTCGATATAAGTCGTCCTGTGTACAATGGAGGAAAGCAGAAGATGAGATTTTTAGCTACAAACATAACATATGAATGTCTGGTTAAAGAAGCAATCGAAGCATCTAATGGGGACTCATCCATCCAGAATTTGACCATGCAATACCTACATCACAATGGACGAGCATTTTCAATGGCCAGCATTGATGATGATAATGATGTTAAGAGTATGTTCAAAGCATCAGGTGATGAATTGAATGGGATATATTTATATGTCTTTAACGGTCGGAATAAGGAGCAACACACAGGAGGAGATAATTCGAGGTACACTCACAGATTGTATAAGTAGATTGCACATCATCAAATACTATATTTTCCTTTCTACTTGCTTATTTATGTAATGATTCACTGTAGGTTTAAAAGGAGCTATGTGTGTCGCTCTTGTCCTGGAAAATCGAGGAACTCATCAGGAACTTCCAACAAAAACCAAGTTTTATACTCACGTAGTTGTGAATACGTACCTACCATTGACATCCGTGAAGACAAAGACATGTATTTTCCTACTATGCGGGTCGATTGCAGTCCACGTCAGACGGTAGGACAAGACACTGTCGATGATGATTTGGTATTTGGGACAGACCTTGATGATGATATCCATCTTGATGGCCCTCCCTCCATAAGCAGAATCTATTCGAATCCAATGGTGAAGGTCGAAAGTGAAGTTGCAAGAGCCAATCAAATCAATGAGGCATTTCATTATAATGAAACTCCGGATGAAGTTGCAGGAGCCAACCCAATTAATGAGTCATTTCATTGTAATAAAACTTCAACTGTTGATCTTGAAGATAAAATGGAGCCCGAGGACATAAACACAGATGTTGGTAACAACTCGGCACGGGAGATATGGATCGATCGTGAATTCCAAGATCTACAAACATTCCGGAATACTTTGGCTAAGTTCGCAATTTATGGCAACTTCACTCTTAGACCCTTGAAGACCAACATGACCAAAGTAACTGCACGCTGCAGAGATCAAGAATGTCCATGGCGTATTCACGCTTCTATTGTCGAATCAGGACCACAATTTAAAGTAAGGACGTACAATCCTAACCATAAATGCTCAAAACCAATGATGGGCATGGCACATCGACAAGCATCTTCGGCACTTATTATAGAGTTCATCATGGATAGAGTCAGACAAAATGTCAATTTGAAACCGAAGGAGATCATGAATGACTATCAGATGGAGTTCGGGGCTACCATTAGCTACAGGAAGGCTTATATAGCAAGGGAGACGGCACTAAACATGGTCCGTGGATCGTATGAAGACTCCTTCCAGCATCTACCTTTGTACTGTAAAGAACTTCAGATGAGCAACCCCGGCACTGTAACAAACATAGACACCACAATAGATGATTGTTTTAGGAGATTTTTTTGGGCATTCGGACCTTGTTTAAGGTCTTTCACGTCTTCATTGAGACCAGTGATTGCTGTAGACGGTTCACATCTCCGAGGAAAGTACCCAAGTGTCTTGCTTGTAGCAGTAACACATGATGCCAATCAAAAGTTGCTTCCAATCGCCTTCGCATTTGCGGAGGCCGAGCGCCGTGACAGCTGGGAGTGCTTCCTTGCTAATTTATTCATATCGCTGGGAGAGCCGACCAACTTGACTATTGTTTCAGACTGTCAGAAGGGCCTCATTCCAGCACTAAAGAACATCATACCATCCGCATTTCACTGTTATTGTTGTCGTCATATTGCTGAAAACATCAAGGCTGCTTTCAGTGATAGGGCAATCGTAATGAAATTCTGGCGAGCAGCAAAGTCGTATAAGCTTTATGAGTACGAGACTTACATGACGGATATACGTGCAGTAAGCCAAGAGGCGTTCAACTACATTGATGCAATTGGGCGGCAACGTTGGGCGAATGCATATGTAGAAGGCCATCGGTATGACATGCTTACTAGCAACGCAGACGAGTGCACTAATAGTCTCTTAAGAGACACACGAGTCCTACCCATCACGAGGCAGGTAGAGGAAATACGTGCCAAGTTAATGGAGTTCTATCAGAAGCGACACCTCCTCTCTCAAAGCATAACAACTCGTCTAACTGCGTATGCGGAGAAACTTCTGAGCCAAGAAATGGAGGATGCTCGCCGAGTGCACGTTCGAATAGCTGGGCTCGTTGAGTTTCAGTTTCAATCTACGGAGTATGTGGACGTTGTCGACCTCGAACGGAAAATCTGCACATGTCGGAAGTGGCAGCTATTGGGCATCCCGTGTTGTCACGCATTGGCTTCAATGAAGGTCAGAAATTATAATCCATACGAATTCTGCGAGCATTGGTATCTGTCAAGCACGTACCGTACGTCTTACAGTGAAGTTATACATAGTACTCGCGACATCAAGCAATGGGAGCACACTAGTGACGTCGAGGTTCTTCCACCGAGAGCCACTAAACAGCCCGGACGTCCAAAGAAGAACAGGATCCGTACCGAAGATCGTGGTCGCCAGAGAAGGGCAGTAATGTGTTCAAATTGCAAAGGGAGAGGGCATAACCGTGGAGGGTGTCGCAATCCTCCAGTAAGCAGTTGATGGACATAGGTGGAAGTTTTTGGGTGGTATTTTTTGGGTGGACCAAGATGATGCATATAGTCCCATTGTAAGTTAAAACAGCTGTAAGTAAGAACCCTCGGTCTGGAAACATTTTATATCAAAGCTTAAAACCTGCATATAGCTCCATTGTAACTAAGAATAGTTCGGAGTAAGAACCGAAGGGCAGTGATTTTTTTGCGGGCTCTTGCACGATGCATATAGTTCCATTGTAAGTGAAAACAGCTCTAAGTTTGAACAGTTGTGAGGGAATTTTTTGGGGGTATTAGATGATGTATATAGTCCTATTGTAGTTGAAGATCTCTGTATGAGCATTCTGTATGGTCGTCCTGTTTGTAAATGGAACTTGAAAATATTGAAAATATAGTACAGCATTTTGTATTGTTGTCTTGTCATAGTCCCATTTGGTTTGGATGTGGAGATACTTTCGTGGCACTAAAATGGTGGCTTTTACATCTACTGTTGCTCATTATTTGGTCTTAAGAATATATGTAAAAGTACATTAATGTAGCATGATGGTTACACCTAGGTTCTTGTGATTCAGTTTATATGTAAATTTACATGAAAGGACAGACAAGCATGTGTCGCATATCTTACATTGTAAATAATAATAGTTGATATCGACTATTTCGATATCCTATATAACTGGAAGTCATTTTTCCATACATTTGAGTTTCTGTAATATTTATGGTCGATATCGACTACTAAACTAGTCAATATCGACTATCTAGCTGAAAGCTATTTTCCTCTGTATTGTCGATATCGACCATACCTATATGGTCGATATCGACCATATAACTAAAAGGCATTTTTCCCTGTATAGTCGATAACGATCATGTCACATCTGTTCATTTCCCAGATATTTTCCAGATAAATAAATGGCTTTCTCTTGGACTTCATTGATTAGAGATTCTTTGTTTGGGAGAAAATATCCATCTCTAATTGTGAAGCTGCCTTCTGTAAGTTATTACCATTCTTGGCTTCTTTCTTAGTAATTCAGCATGGTTTCTTATCATAAAGGCTGGACTACTATGTGGGCTAGAACTTGGCCTTATCAATTTCTAAGCCAAGAGTTCCTTAATTTGTTGATCAAATTCTTCTCTATCTTAAGGAGAATATTGCATTGGTTTGACCCTAATGATCTTTTCAAGGTCTGTTTTATGATAATTTCACATCTGGCTTTATCCTTATCCCATAATTTGAGAGGATCGCCATCTAGATTTTCTCTTAGGGATCTTTTGATCTCTTCTAGAGAAGGAGTGATTCTCACAGATCAAAGTTCTCATTGGGATTTTCCTCTGTATAGTCGATATCGACTATATAACTGAGATGCATTTTTCTCTGTATGGTCGATATTGACCATATTAACTGAAAGCCATTTTTCTCTGTATGGCCGATATCGACTACATAACTGAAATCATATTTTCTCTGTATGGTCGATATCGACTAAATAACTGAAAGCCATTTTTCTCTATATGGCCGATATCGACTACATAACTGAAAGCATATTTTCTCTGTATGGCCGATATCGACTACATAACTGAAAGACAATTTCCTCTATATGGTCGACATCGACTTGTTTAATGGTCGATATAGACCATTTATGGGTTTTAAAAAAAAGAGAGAGACTCCATTTGTATGGACAACAGAACCTGTAAGTTACATTTCATCACATCCATAGTACACAGATTCTATACCAAAAAATCCATAACAAGAAATAAAACTATACACATATTTGAAACCAAAATACTCATAATAACATGGGACAAAACATTACACAAGACTCCATTCTTGATCAAAGCTAAAAATTCGTCATTGCACAAATGTACACAAAGTAAAAAAATATAACCAAAAACAATATTTACAAAAGTCCATTTGAATTGGACATTGTCCTGCATCCCACACAAAGAGGTCCACGAAATGTGTTAACAAAATATGCACATTGATCATCGAACTGAAGCTCAGACCAGCATCTGCCCATCACTCAGCAGCCTCATCTTGATGGGGAGTCTGTCAATTCAGTTAAGCCTAGCCTGTTGGCATTCAATTGCCAACTCCTCTTGAAGATTTCTACAACGATTTTGCTTCGAAAGCATGGGATATGAGACTGATTGAATTTAAGTGGTAGTCAGTGCACACAGTGAGCAGCGAAGGCCATTGCAAATACTCCACAGTCATTGCAATAATCCTGACGAGGGATGTCCGTCCTCTCGAGCCATGACGACATAAATGGGTCGTTCCAACCGAAGTGACTGTACCTCTCATTCAACCATCCCATCTAGCAAATATACAAACAGAATGAGCGTTCCAATATATATTTTATGAAAGAAAACTACCTTGTGCTTCTAGAAGAAACATAGAGAATCACAAGCTCAACAAAATGAGACGATTAACTTACGAATTTTTCAGCATGTTTCATTGACCTACGATCTCTTTCCATGCTATTGTAGAACTCCCACCTCTTCTCATCAACATACCCCACCAGTAGGGTGAAATGAGACCTGTGGTAGACGATGAAGACTAGCGTGCGCGCTTCTTTCGCATCCCACACCCTGTGCCCTTGTTTCCCAAACACGGCTTCCACCGCGGAATCACTCCCATCGCGCCACCAGCTCTACATGCAGTATTAACAAATTAATTTTAATGAACTCGCACAACGTCTACTACACTACTTATGAACTGAGCAGTACCATCATTGGCAACTGAGTTAGAAAAAAAAAACATAATAAAGTGGTAGCAACTCATGAGTCAATGTGCTGGGGGCTCATGTGTTGTGATAAGGGCAGTCGTAAACTACCCGTTTCATCACATTTATCCCATTTTCTTCAAAACAAAGATTAGTGACTCACTGGCAACTCATGTTCATTTTACTTACACAGACACTTGGGTCGGCAATGAAACAGTTGTCACACCCTTCCCTCAAGATCTCAAAGTAAAAGTATATGATGTTCGTGTCCATCCATGTTCCCTCCTCAAGGATCTTCTTCAAATCATCTGCCTTTACCAACGTACATATCTGTTCTAGCTCATCTTTCCTACAATAGAGGAGATGTTGATTAAATAAAACATGTTCCAATGGTTAAATAAAACATATCTGTTCCAGCTCATCTTTCCTACAATAAGATAGGCGTTTATAATAAACATTCCTCATTTCATACCCGGCCACATAATATTCTTTGAACCCTTTGAGAAAGAACTTGTCACCATCGGACAATACATAGTCCTTTTGAACCAGGGAATGAGCGTAGTCTTCAAACTTCACTGGTATCTTGTACATCCGCGGTAGCCGTTTAATCCTCCACACTAATGAAATAGGTGTGGCTATAGGGGCTGAAACCACAAGAGCAGATGAACTTGAGACTAGCAATGGCGAGCTGAACAATGTCCTGTTTATTGGCGGGGTACAAACAGATTCTTCAACTGGTGGGACACTGGATCCTTGAACCTCATCCTGAACAGGCGGGCCACCGGATCCTTGAACCTCATCATGAACTGGTGAATGCTCCCTGCTACCGAATCCTTCTATCATCGACAGTGGAGTGGCTTGGAAAACCATCGTTTTTCTTCTTGATGCCTTCTTCTTCATTTTTACCGAGCTCTTCATAGCGGGCCTCTTCTTGTGTGTAAAGGTGATTGTAATCTTCTTCTTGTTGACATCTTCATCGGACTGTGAGCTGCTGCAACCATCAAATGAGAAGTCCTCCCAATTAGTCCCAAAACCTGCCCTAAACTTATCCAATTTCTTCCCAATTGACATGGCCAACTTCTCCAGAGGAGTGTTCCTGTGCGCAGCCCATTTGAACGAGCGTTCAATTCGGTCCACCAGATCTTGTGTCTGAAAAGGAAAGCAGAACTATAACATATTAGATTTTGCACAGAATAGCGGTTTTAAACATCAAATGTAATAACACACGAGCGCAAGTACCCGATAGGAATACAAGCAATAAGAATATCAAAACCACTTGTTATAATAAAACAGATTGAGCTGTGCATGTTTCTGTAGGATGGTGGGTTCATCTTGTTTGTCGGATCCCTCCACCTGCGTAGCCTCTTGCTTATCC
Organism: Camphora micrantha; assembly: GCA_003546025.1. Taxonomy (NCBI): domain Eukaryota; kingdom Viridiplantae; phylum Streptophyta; class Magnoliopsida; order Laurales; family Lauraceae; genus Camphora; species Camphora micrantha. The sequence continues at coordinate 71,512,982 of QPKB01000001.1, forward strand.
GCACTGGGCTGTTCCGATTCATCTCCCCTCCCAATAAACATGACTGTGTTTTCACTATACCACTCCATATACTCAGCTGATTGCTCTGCTGCAATACAATCCTCACCATGTAATCCGAGTTGGGCTCTTGCCGCCCACAAAGACCTAATCTCTTCATCCATATTTTCCTTGTAATCAACAACAGTGAAGAACGTCCTTTCCCGTCTTAGAATTAGCATTGTGAATGGCGGTGGGACTAATTGTTTTAGTCCAAACTGTTTCATAACCCGCCATGTGTTGTGACGCTTGACGATCCAATAGTAGACAAAGACGGTAGACAAGCTTATAAGACTACGGTCAACTTTTGAAAACTTCGAATGGAATTTCTTGTTGTACTTAGAATAAGGTTGCCAAATAAACTGCAATTGACATAAGAAAGGGCTCATAAGCACAATTGGAAAGCTAGTATATGAACTTCGAAAGCAAGGGTGTCCAAAACTTTAATTCGATGATTACCCCGCCAGGCTTCAGATTGTTTAATTGCCTTCTGACTTCCTTCACTGTGGAGAGGGGTGGGGTTTTAGGTAGTCTCTTTCGCCATGTCTTAAAGAGTGGGAACTGAATATCCCCCTTCCAACTGTCTTTTGGTGCATGACACTTTCCGATAGACATCCTACTGTAAGTCCATATCTGCACCGTATCAAAATAGATCATAAGTTATGTATGATATAATTAACAAGGAAAGTTATATAAAACAGCTCACCTGCAATAGTTGTAGTGGACCGGTTGGTGTCCTTAGTTGGTGACCTTCATCTTTTCCTGTGTCATCATCCTTTTGATCTCCATCAATTTTCTTCTCCATATTCCAACGGGAGGCATTGGTCAACATCCTGTAGAGATTGGCAAGACAGGCTGGTGCCCATGCATAAGGTTTAAACTCTTTGAAAAGCTCGAGTAGGTAAGCCGGTCCACGAGCTTCGGAAGTTTGCGTAACAATTTGATCAGAGATCAAGAAAAATAGGTAGGCCCGTGTCGCACGGATCTCCAAGTCTTTGTAATTCTTATCCTTCTTCATCTTCTCCAGCTCTGTAGCCTTAAAGTTGTCTTCAAGCCACTTAAACTTCACTGTTATGCCCACGTAGTCAATCTTCTTTTGTGGGGTAAGCCCAAGGACCTCCTCACACAGTGGCGCTACAAACTTTCTTGGGAAAGTACGTCCTGCAACCAACGGTCCATCTATTGGAAGGCCGTATATGTATGCAACGTCTCCTAACGTGACAGTTACTTCGCCTGATGGAAAGTGGAATGAGTTTGTCTCCGGACGCCACCTCTCTACTAGAGCAGTGATAAGTGCATGATCTATGACCATGCGATCTATATCTGCAAGATGGGAGAGGCCCGTCCGCCTCACGTAGTCCTTTTGTTGCTTTGTAAGTGACCATGTATTCTTGTCCGGATTTGTAGGTATGCACCTCAGCCTCCCGAATTCCTAGTGTGTACAATAATCATAAACAGTTGTTAGCATGTAGATGATGTCACACAATAACAAAGAATATTGATGCTATGAATTAAGGAAGTATATAGTTATGGGAATATACATCTCCACGACGGATTCCTTCGGATACATGAAAGCGTTGGTTGTATAGGAGAGTATTCGGAGTATCGGGTGCTTGTTCTTCATTCGTCTGCACATATAAAAGCAATTAGGGAACCCCAGTATACACATTGGAAAGCAAATAGAATCAGAAAACACTAAAGCATGATGTTGAGGCCTAAGCAATCGTTGAGAGGGAATCTGAGCAAATTATATGGTTGGAAAGTGATTAATGCATTCATTATAAGTAGGTTCCATGCCACATTTTCTGAATTTTTTTAATTTTAAATCAGAGATCATCACATCCATTAGAAAGTTTAAATTCAGTCTTGGTATGTGGATGGTGAAAAGCACTGCACAGTTTCAGCAGTTTTGAACCCTTCTGTATTGGAAAAGTGCGACAGTTGAAAACCAGACAAAGCCGGTTGCTATGTCTTGGAAAAAAACAGATTTGTAGTGCTTTATGAGTACTTTTAAACCCCCAGATTTCAGCCCTAGTGTCTCTCGGAAAGCGGGTTAATCATCTGCCCAAATAGGGGTACACAGTTTGGGCAGATTTTAACACTTCTGCGTTGGAAAAATGGGCGGGTAGGAAAAAAGTCATAGGTGGTTGCTTTGTCCTGAAAAAAGCAGATTCGAAGTGCTATATGAGTACTTTAAAACCCTTGGATTTCAGCCCCAATGTGTATCGGAAAGCGGGTTAATCTCAGGCCCAAACAGGGGTACACAGTTTGTGTTGGAAGCTTACACTCAATCACAGAAGAACTCAAGAGTTTGGTGCTCAAAAGCTTATTTTATTAATGAATCAACCTTGGCTTTATATTGCCTTTTTACAAACAGAAATGATAACAAACTGCAGCCACGTTATCCATGACCTACAAACGTGGTTAACTAGAGGAAGAACAATTCAATCCCTACAAACTAGGATGTTATTAACAAGAAAATAACAACCATGATAATAAAGAGATAAGTCACAATGACTTGGTCAGAGAGGCCCAACAAATCCTCCTTTAAACTGACCTACAAGAAATGCAGTCAGTTTACTCCAGAAATCATGCACACTCCGAGCTGCTCCCTCAGACTCAAAAACACATCTAACTTCAGAAGTTTAGTCATAATGTCTGCTAACTGATCTTTGGAACCACAATGCACTAAATCAACCACACTATCTTTGGATAAATCTCGAAGAAAATGAAACCGAACATCAATATGTTTACTCCTACCATGCATGACAGGATTCTTCGAGAGTTTAATTGCAGAATTATTGTCACAGAAGATTGTAGTGCACTTGCTTTGATTGAAACCTTGAGAATATACCTGAAACCAACAAAACCTTGATCTTAATATTTGGGATTGAGAATTATTGTCACAGAAGATTGTAGTGCACTTGTAGAATTATTGTTTACTCCTAACACACACTTGAAGCTTTTGTTGTCAAGTTTTTGCCTCTTGTTATTTGGTATGTGAACATGTCCGATGCAGCCAAACACTTTGAAATGCTCTACTAAAGGCTTCAGTCCATTCCATGCTTCTTGTGGTGTTTTGTCTTTCACTGCAAGTGTGGGACATCGGTTAAGAACATGCATCGCCCAATTTACCGCCTCAAGCCAGAACTCTTTGGGAATTTGTTTGTCAGTCAGCATGCACCGTACCATGTTCATAATGGTTTGGACTTTTCTCTTTGCTTGTTCCATTCTGTTGTGGGGTGTAAGCTGCAGTGAGTTGTCTAACGATTCCATTTGAGCTGCAATATGTGTTAAACTCCGACGAGGTAAACTCCCCACCTCGGTCAGTACGAAGACAGCAAATAAACTTTCCAGTTTCTCGTTCTACCATGTTCTTAAAATTTTTAAAAGTAGAGAATGCTAACGACTTGGCATGTAAGAAATATGTCCATATTTTACTATAATCATCTATAAAAGTGATTATGTACCTTTTATGGCTGTTTGACTCAGGCGTAATCGGACCACAAATGTCAGAATGCACGAGCTGTAGTGGTTGAGAGGCTCTCCACAGACTTTTCTTTGGAATTGAGTCTCGATGCTGTTTGCCAATGACACAATCTGTGCACAACTTGGAGGAGGCGTTGAGAGGTGGCAAGCCATTCACCAGCTTCTTGTATGCCAAGGTTCTGAGACCTTTGAGACTCAAGTGTCCAAACCTCCGATGCCATAAGTGTGTGGTGTCCTCAGATGTCATTTGAAAGCAAGCCAGACCTAGAGCATGAGTTGGTACAGATGCAAGCAGTGCAAACATTCTATTGGCTGACATTATAGTCTGCATAATCAATCCTTTCACAGGATGATAGATCTTGCAGACACCATATTGAATCAAAATAGCCAAATTCTTTTCTTGTAGTTGTCCGATGCTAAGCAAATTATTCTTGAGCTCTGGAATATAAAAGACTTCAGTTATCACCTGAGTTGCTCCACGAGCATGCAGTCCGATGTTTCCCTTCCCCATGACATCCATTTTTCTGTTGTTGCCGAGTTTCACCACATGCCTGAAGGTTTCGTCAAGCTCAAGAAACCACCTCTTATCACCACTCATGTGGTTACTACAGCCGGAGTCGAGGAACCACACCTCCTCTCTCTTGGAATTATGCATTTCAACATAAGACATGAGCAGCAGTTCTTGATCTCCATCGTGCTCAGCATAATTGCCATTCTTCTCCCAACTAGGACACTCATATTGAAAGTGTCCTAATTTGTGGCAATTGTAGCATTCTACAGTTGCCTTATTGAACTGTTGTCGACCCCTTCCTCTTCCTCTTCCTCGGAACACACCTCTGCCTCTAGTTCCAGACTTCTCTTCTGAACTGACCTTCAGTGCTTGTTCTTCAATTTCATGCCCAACCATTCTTTGCTCGTGCACCAATAGACTACTCTGCAGTTCATCTATTGTCAAAGTATCCAAGTTATTGGATTCTTCAATAGAGCAGACCACATAGTCAAACTTAGTGGTCATGGATCTGAAAATCTTCTCGATAATCACCACCTGCTCCATGGTTTCTACCTGTATCTTCATCTTGTTGGCAATTGTGAGAGTCCTGCCGAAGTATTCATCCACCTTTTCTCCTTCCTTCATCTACAAGACTTCGAATTCTCTTCTGAGTCTCTGAAGTTGAGCACGCTTGACTCTGTTGGTGCCTTGATACTTTTACCTCATGGAATCTCAAATGTTCTTGGCCGTATCTTTGTTGAGAATGGTTTCCATGATTGTACGATCACTAGCTTGAAAGAGATAGGTCTTCACTTTGAGATCCTTAAGCTGTTTTGTCTCAATGGCCTTCAGTTGTGCTTCCGTCAACACAGATCCACTCTCTGGTACTGTGATGCCTGTCTCGATCAACTGCCAATACTCTTTTGACCTGAAAAAATTCTCTATCAACATGGCCCAGTGAACATTGTGGCCATCGAATTTTGGTATAGAAGGCTGCACAAAAGTGCCTTCTGAAGTCATTCTCTCTCTCCTTTTTTTTTTTATTTTTCACTCTTTCTCTAAGAAATCTGTTATTTCTTAATCACTCAAGATCAGGCCCCGTGGTGGAGCTCTGATACCACTTGTTGGAAGCTTACACTCAATCACAGAAGAACTCAAGAGTTTGGTGCTCAAAAGCTTATTTTATTAATGAATCAACCTTGGCTTTATATAGCCTTTTTACAAACAGAAATGATAACAAACTGCAGCCACGTTATCCATGACCTACAAACGTGGTTAACTAGAGAAAGAATAGTTCAATCCCTACAAACTAGGATGTTATTAACAAGAAAATAACAACCATGATAATAAAGAGATAAGTCACAATGACTTGGTCAGTGAGGCCCAACAGTTTGGACAGATTTTAACACTTCTGTGTTGGAAAAGTGGGCGAGTAGGAAACCAACCAAAGGTTGTTCCTTTGTCACAAAAAAAGGCAGGTTTGAAGTGCTTTATGATTACTTTTAAACCCCCAAATTTCAACCCTAATGTGTCTCGAAAAGCAGGTTCATAAATGGCCTAAACAGGGGTACTCAGCTAAGCCTATATCAGTTTCCAGCCCGAACTTGATTAACTAAGCATCTTAAGCTAATCACGTCTGCCTCATTTTGAGTCATTTTTCACTTGAACATTTTTTATTGTGTTGATGCATCATCAAGGTCTAAATGTCATCCATTAGACTTAGGTTTAGAGCATGTTATACAGGTCTTGCAGTCCAATAGAGTTGACCCTGCGAAATACTTTCCATAGTTAGAACTTTTTACAACATGCATCATATAGTTTGAAACTTGTATAGATTTGCGTTGTTTACATTTGAGGCCTGACAAATCTTCCATATTTGCATTGTAATTTGTTTCAGTAAGAATTATCTTATTTAAAGAATTCTATTTTGAATTTCATGTGATATGATCCATCAGTTGATAGGTCTAAGGGTCTAATTTGTTGCTAATATATTTGTTCAGTCTAACCAAAACTAAGTGAACTTGTTGGATGCGAGTCTCACCCTGGGGGAATCGTGCAACATTAGCTCCTTGACTATGAAGATTGTTGTATGTTTAAAATAATTATGATGGTTAAAATAAATTGCAACTTGCAGCGGAGATTGTCGTATGTTTTAAGAAGAAAAATGTTTACTTTTTTATTTTGTATGATTGGTGTCGTCTGCAAATTCCATCAAGGAACTCTCTCTCTCTCTCTCTCTCTCTCTCTCTCTCTCTCTCTCTCTCTCGCTAAAATACGAAATCGAAAGAAAAAATCAATTCAATTATCAATAAACTTTACAGCAGATTCCACAAAGGCAGCAACTTCAGTAGTCATATAACTAGTATCGGTTATACATTACACAACATTATATTATCAACTATACAATAAGTTTTATACGTTGCGTATTGAGCTCAATCAAATGACTCAATATCTGGTTCAGGGAGTTTCACGCACCCACAGGGAGATTTCCAAAGTTCTGGAAACACAAAACAAATGGAAAAACAAAGAAACACATGTTTGCTAAAGACTGATAGAACGCATGGAAACACTTGGAAAAAGACACAACCAATATCATGTAATGGAAACAAAATAAATTTTCAAAAGAATGACTCAGAGAAATCAGCCCGTTTCATGTAAGAAGATGATGAGCAGGGGTTCGTTTGAATAGATGAGGAGAAGAAGAACTCAAAGCACATCCCCCGTTTCGGTAGATGAGGAGAAGAAGATCAACTCGGAGAACGTCCCAGAGCCATCAAAACAAACCCTATGAAAACCTCGGTTACCATTCAAAATCTAGGCACAAAATAGGAAAGAAAAAGAAGGGATGAACGCACCTCCATGTGAACGCTTTTGAAAACTAGCGCCAAGCTTCCTGGGACCACAAATCTGGGACCACTGGGAAAGGGGGACGTCAACCGCGTGGAGAAGAAAGAAAAAGGGGAAAAGTGGGTAAAAGGGTTGGTCGATAGAAATGGGAAAATGACCCTACCCGTTAAAGAATAAATTCACTGAATGGTCGATATCGACAATACTACTAATGACAAAAAAAAAAATACGAAAACGCTCCCTGGCGGCCTTATCCGTGTCCGTTGTGTATACGGCCCCTGAGGAGTGGTATAAGGTCCTACAGGGGCCTGGGCCGTCAATTCCTCTACTTTTTAACTCACAAATGTAATCAAATTGTAGGATCTAAGAACCAAGTATCTTATATATGCTCTACATGACTCCAAGACAAAATACAAAAAATTATATATTTGGTATTTCAAAAGGAGGATGAAGTAGGCAATGAAATTTAGTGATTTTATGAAACTTCAAGAAGGTAGGATTCCAGTTATTAGTATATCTTACAGGATCCATTATTTCATAAATTTATTTCTTTTTTTCGCTAAATTGACTTTATAAAGTTGTATATTTCAATGTAAAAGTTCTTAAAGAAATGTAAATAGTACTTCTGTAAAGAAGAAAAGTGATTATTTGTATAGAAACAATCACTTCTGCAGTGTGAACTAAATAAATATCATGTTATAGATAGGATATTTATTACTTGCGTTTATGTCCTAAATTCTAAAAAGTGCATATTCATCTTTGTCTCACGGCTGTATCTATATTCACATCTTCATTTGGGATTACAGAGTTTTTAAAATAAAAATAAAAATAAAAATAAAAATAAAAAACTTATTCGAAGGATGTATGCATTTGTTACCCACCTAAACCAATGACAGAATTAGGAAGTTTTTCATGGGAGTCGCTATGTGAAAAATATTTCTTTTAAGGGGGTAATAGGTAAGAAACCTATAGAATTTTCAAAAACAATGTTTGGGGCCAGGGGCCAGGTGTGGAGGTAATAGATTCAGTCCAATATTGGGTATTTGATGGGAATGCAATTGGGCCTAATGATAAATCATGGGGGGATGAGAGTACGAAATAGCCTGCACTGATCAAAGGCGGGCCCAAGTGGGCCACACGGAGCTGCAATACACATGCTGTTGTTCATAAGAGAACATTTTTCGATTTTTTTCATGGTCTTCACTATAATCTTATATTTGTATTATTAAGAAACCAAATTAATATAATAAGCTCTTGTCCTTGCGCTATTTATTAGTCCTTGAATGATATTTAATCATTCCTTATCTTATGCGCTAGATTGGAGAACTCAAGAAACTAGTTGAAGAAGGAAAGATCAAATATATTGGGCTATCTGAGGCGTCTGCTTCAATAATCAGGAGGGCTCACGCTATTCACCCAATAACTGCAGTACAATTAGAATGGTCTTTGTGGGCAAGAGATGTGGAGGAAGATATTGTTCCTACTTGCAGGTGAGATTGATTGATAAATTGAGTTTTCATCTCCCTGAGAGATTATTATTCAGAGCTTATTTCTAATGTCATCTTTCATGTATTAATTAGGGAACTCGGCATAGGCATAGTTGCATACAGCCGTTTGGGGAGATGCTTCTTATCTTCAGGGCCAAAAATAGTTGATACTCTGTCAAATAACGATTTTCGAAAGGTGTGAATGGCTATTTTTACATATGAATATTCAAAGAACTTGGTATAACATTGTTGCAATGGCGGAGTCCAGCATTCATACATACACATTAGTCATTTACCTACTGCATCATAATAGTAATGTCATTTTCTTTTTTCCTTTTTCCAATTAAGATAAGAAGGTGGGAGTACCCAGCCATCACCCTAGTGACTAAAATCATAGAAAAGTTAAAGGTCCCATAAACATCTCTTCATATGTCCTTCACTTGTCACCTTATATCATTCAAGCCTTACCTCCTATGATGCCCAGATATGACAGGGACACTTCATGGACACGAATTTCATATATAAAAAGTGAAGTATCGGATACGATACAACACGATACGTTGCCCATTTTAAAGTGTCCGTGCATCATAGCTTACCTCTCTTATAATACATAGGTGCACAACACATTTGACTATGAATTCCTATCTATTCAATTCCTTGTATTATATTGCAGACAAATAAATTCTTCCTATTGACTGTTGCAAACAAATCAATTCATGATGTAACTGAGTTAGGTCATTTTCAACACTGCCGAATTCAAATCCATTAGACTCATTGTATTTGAGAACATTGGTGATCTTTTTCTTTCTTCATTTTCATTTTTTGAATAAGTAAATTTATTAAATTTGATTAACTATCATAATTATAACTCAATTAATACATATATAATATATATATGAATATTTATCTATTTTAAAATAAAATTATCGGAAAAATCACCTTAGATGTCTTGGTGCACCAAAAAGGCATTCATAGTTCTTCCATATCAATAAAGGGCCTCCTACCATTTTCTACTTTTATTTGACGGATGATATCGTCACTCATGTCAGTTAGTTAGCGACAATATTGCCGCTCATTTCTTCTTTTTCGTCTTCTCCCTCCTCTTTCTCCATATCCCTTACTTCATTCCTCACTCAACCTATTAAACAGCTTTACTATTCAATGTTATGAGTTTCTTGGCTTTCTTGGGTCGATCTGAAAAACCCCATAAATATGAATACCTCAGCAAAAGTAGTGAGATCCAAAAAACTCAAAACCCTCACTCATGTCAGTTAGTTAGCGACAATATCGTCGCTCATTTCTTCTTTTTCGTCTTCTCCCTCCTCTTTCTCCATATCCCCCACTCCATTCCTCACTCAACCTATTAAACAGCTCTACTATTCAATGTTATGAGTTTCTTGGCTTTCTTGGGTCGATCTGAAAAACCCCATAAATATGAATACCTCAACAAAAGTAGTGAGATCAAAAAAACTCAAAACCCCAAATGTAGGAAGATGGAGGAGCTAAATCCAATGGAGAAATCCAACTTTGTCATTTTTTAGAGAAACTCATTTTATGAAATTGATTTTCTTACAATAGGTGCCTCGAGATTTCTCAAATGGAGCTCTTCTTTATGGGGATGAAAAGCAAGTGTGTGTTTTTAAAATGGGAAGAAAAATGGTTGGCTTTTTATGAAAATGGAAGCCTATGATGTAGGTTTTCTGATGATGGAAGAAATATGGTGTCTTTAGAGCCAATTTGACAATTTACTAGGTTAAAAGTAATATAAAGTTTTTATTTTTTCCAACAAGGGGTCACATCAAAAGTATACATCTCCAAAATTTCCTCTTCTTTCAAAAAAAAAAAAAAAAAGTAAAAAGTCAACCTCCTTTCTCCACTAAATGACAAAAAAATACTTACTTTTTACACAAAAAAAGTCAAAAAGATTTTATACCAATCTACTAAAGACAAAATATCATTATAACCCCCACATATTTTATTCTCTCTTAATTTGATGATTTACACCACTTTTACTTTAATAGTAAATTGCAAATTGGGTAAAAAGAGAACTGATTTTGATGGAATAGGAGGCCTATTATGGTTTTTTTAGAATCAAAAGGAAGATGGAAGATCATTAAAAAGAGAGAAAGGAGGCCGTGGGTCAGGCGAGAAATTAAGTGGAGGATACAGAGTAAGAGGAGGGAGAAGAGGACAAAATAGGATAGATGACTTCCTCACTTGTAACTCATGGGCGCAGATATCATCCCTCAAAGGAGTACTGAAAATTGATGGGAGCATCTTTACATAGAGATTGAGGGCATTTTTTGTGCACCCGATATTTAAGGAGACTTTTCTGATAATTCCCTCTAAAATTTAAATAAAAATTAATTATCAGGATGTCCGAGTGCTCATGCGGACTCCCCTGAGCCAAGTGTCTATTTATCTTGTTTTTATTATCTTGAGAGATGTTCTTATTTGACTTGGGTGAGGGTCACTGTACCAGCTCAACAGAGAGGATCAACAACAACTTCTTTTCTCTTATAGAGTCTTGACAGATGAGTAGGAATTACGTAGGAGCTTACGTTGATCGACCAAATAAAGTTCTATATAACAATAACCGGAGCAGCAGATTGTAAGAGAGAGAAAAGGAAGGAGAGAGTAATTGTTGTAGGAGGAAGGAGTGAAGGGAAGGGAAGAGAAGAGAAGAGATGGCTAGTGTTGGGCGGATGAAACTGGGTTCTCAAGGTCTTGAGGTGTCCGCACAGGGCCTCGGGTGCATGGGCATGTCTGCCTTCTATGGCCTTCCAAAACCAGAAGCAGACATGATCACCCTCATCCACCATGCTGTTCAAAGTGGCATCACCTTCCTCGACACCTCTGACATCTATGGCCCCTTCACCAACGAGACCCTTCTCGGAAAGGTCACTTTTTTCCTTCTCCTTCTCATCTGGGGTTCCCAATCTTGTGATGTTTTCGACCTGGGTTGATTGGGTTCTCTTCTCCCTCATTTCATCTATTTCTTTCTCTTCTTTCACCCCTTTTTGTTATTTCTCATCTGGGTTCCACTTCTGCTCCCTCTCTTCTATTTTCTCATCTGGGGTTCCATTTCAGTGAATGTTTTCCACCTGGGTTCTCTCTCACTTCACCAGTTTCTTCTCTTCTTTCACCCCTTACGGCCTTTCTTTATTTCCCATCTGGGTTTCACTTCTTTCAGCCTGTTTGTCTCCTGGAATTGAATTCCTAGGAGTTGTAAGAAATGGGTTTTCTAAAATTGGCTAGAATTTAATGAACAAAGGTGAGAATGTCTATAAATGGCTACATAGGAATTCAATTTCAGCAAATAAACGGGCCCTCCCTTCTTTTTTTTTGTCGTCTTGGTCTTCCTGTATTCTCTGCTTCTATTGATAGTGATTTTGCAGGCTCTAAAGGGGATAAGGAAGGAGGTCGAATTGGCAACTAAGTTCGGTGTCAGTCTTGCAGACGGGAAGGGGGAAATACGCGGAGATCCTGCTTATGTGAGGGCTGCTTGTGAGGCGAGCTTGAAGAGGCTTGATGTGGACTGCATCGACCTCTACTACCAGCATCGCATTGATACAAGAATCCCTATTGAAATTACAGTGAGTGTTTATAAATTTTTCCCTTTGCATAGCCGTGGTGAAGATGAAAAGGGGGTTTACATTGAAGATGCTTGATTGTTCTATATTAACTAAATTTAAGTTTTATCTATGATATTATTGAAATAATATATCTTTTCAGTGCTTCTTTTGTTATGATGTGTAATTTCATTCTATCAAGTGTCTTTCTTTAAATAACTCTTATCATGAAGTATGTCTCCTCAAGAGATTTGCATAAGATGAAACTTAGAGCACCAGTATCCTGTGTTGAATCTTGACTAGTGCCCATGAGTTTTTTGGACATTGTAACATGGGGCTTCTTGAATTCCTTAATATAGTTTGATTGAGCTTTAATCACCATAATAGAACTTTTGAACGTACTTCATATTTTGGTGAGCCTGTATCCTTGTAACGCACTCTCGTCTATCTTCTGAGCTTAATCTTGACCTTCTGATTTTGACTGTTACCTATTCATGGTCTACACTGTCATCTTGCCTTTTTTTTTTATATTTATAATTTGGCAATCAAATCAATGTACTATGTGCTTCTTGTTCTTTCTTTGCATATCAGTATGGTTACATGATTATACTTTTGTTTTGTCTTGTGCATAAGGTGGGAGAACTTAAAAAACTAGTTGAAGAAGGAAAGATCAAATATATTGGGCTATCTGAGGCCTCTGCTTCAACAATCAGGAGGGCTCATGCTGTTCACCCAATAACTGCAGTACAATTAGAATGGTCTTTATGGTCAAGAGATGTGGAGGAAGATATTGTTCCTACTTGCAGGTGAGACCGATTAATATGTTGAGTTTCCATCTCCTTAAGTGATAATTTCTCAAGCTTAATTCTAATGATATCTTCCATGTGTCAATTAGAGAACTCGGCATTGGAATAGTTGCATACAGCCCTTTGGGGAGAGGCTTCCTTTCTTTAGGGCCAAAAATAGTTGATAGTTTTTCGAATGATGACCGTCGAAAGGTGCGTATGCCAGGCTTTTTATCCAGTTGAGAGAAACATTGTTGTATTAATGGAGTTTGACCCCACGAACACATCATACATTACCTAGTGCACCATCGATAATGTCATTTAGCAAAGTACAGATATAATACAATAGAGACAGATTATGGATGGTTCGTTAGTGTCATTCTATAAACTATATAAAATAGTAGTTTTAAAGTATAAAATATAAATTCAACTTTTGGTTTCATGATATGTCATTGAAATATATATTACATTTACAGTCACTCCCCAGGTTTCAACCTGAGAATTTGAAGCAAAATGCATCCATTTTTGAGCGTGTAAGTGAAATGGCTACAAGAAAGGGATGCACCCCTTCGCAGCTTGCATTGGCTTGGGTTCACCACCAGGGCAATGACGTGTGTCCGATACCTGGCACTACCAAGATCGAAAATCTCAACCAGAATATTGGAGCTTTATCCGTGAAGCTCACACCAGAAGAGAGGATTGAACTAGAGTCCTTCGCATCCACAGATGTTGTTAAGGGCGAACGATATGGTAGTGGAATACCTACTTGGAGGGAGTCAGAAACACCCGATCTCTCTTCATGGAAAGGCATATAAGTCTGTAGCTGTATGATGTATCCAGTGTACTTCATCTTACTCATGTCCCAGCTTCTTTGTAGAGCCATTGAGTGTTTAATGTTGAGGGCAGGGGTTTGGCTTTCTGTTTTTTGTATTGGTATGATTAGATTATGCATGGGACAAGTAAAAAATGATGTGTGCTAAATCTAGATTTTTTGGCTTCCTTCCTGTCAAGCTAGACCATTGGCTTTTATTGCTCTCTATAATCAAATTGGGCTAGGAGAATATGCCATGTGACTTCATCAAATAAGCACATAATTCAAATGCATACCTTGGGACATATTTGGCATGATCAGATAGATGATTCAAAACAGCTTGTCTGTAACATGCAACCTCGGTTCAGATTAGTAGCTTGATTCTTCAAAGAACTATCAATGGATTGGATTGTTTGAGAGGAGTTTCTTTTCTCTTCTCCCTTTTATGTGTAGTTGAGGGGATTCACTATGCTTAGACTGAGTAGAAAGAGGGCTTGGAAGTTGGAACCCTCTTTTATTTTTATTACAATTACAAGCTTGTTCTCATTTTTCATGCAAGTAGGTTTCATGGTCCCGCTTGAATATGGGGTGTGATTATTCCTATGATTGTGTTTCTGTTATTAAAGTCTGTTCGTTGAATAATCCAAAAGACAACTGCATATAACATTCAAATCACTGGGTTCTATAATGATCGCTATTTCGCACCATCAAAAATTTAATTTATTCTATCAAATAATAATTTTTCAAATGAACTGTCGGATTTAACTAGTAAAACATTGTTAAGTGTGGTCCCTTGATTGAAAAGGAAAAAAGAGATAACATCAAATAATCAAATCAAGATTGCTAATGTGAATCATGATATTGCACATCTCATTGGAAAACAAAATTTCTTTTCTTTTTGAGTTTGGCTTCTGATGGCAGGGTAAGGGAATATGTATTGTAGACCTGCCTAGAGTGTTGAGGGCTTTAGTTTGACCTAAGCCTGGTCTAAATATGTGAGGGTACCATATGGGTTTTCTCCGGCTCAGCTATTGATTGCCTTAAGTATTAGTTTGGCACTTTACTAATACAGTAAAGTCAAATAAAGTCTTCATTTTTCAAATAAGATGTCACATTAAAAATACTTTAATTCACAATTCCCTTCATCTTTTCCAAAAAAGTAAAAAAGTAAAAAATAACCATCTTTATCAACTAAAATACAAAAAAAAAAAAAAAAATCCACTTTCTCATACAAAAAGTCAAAATAATTTCAGAAAAAACAACTAAAAATAAAATACTATCATAACTCATTTATATATATATATATATATATATATATATATCAAAATCACCTCTACTTCACTCGACTCAATTAGTAAAGTTTGCCAAACTAGCCCTAAAAGGGTAATATGTATATAACAAACCAACCCCATATGCAAAAATATCCTACTCTAATTAAGTTGTCGTTGATAAGTCTCTCTCAAGAAACTACTACGGATTACGTAGGAGGTTACGATGGTTCGATCCTAGTCACAGCCATTCAGAGATGAGAAGGGTATTTGAAAGAGGAAGAAAAGAAGAAGGAACAAGGGGAGTCCTTGTAAGCAAAAGGAAGAAGAAGGAACAAGAAGAGTCCTTGTAAAGCAAAAGGAAGAAGAATAATAGAATAGATGGCTAGTGTTGGGAGAATGAAACTGGGTTCTCAAGGTCTGAAGGTCTCCGCACAGGGCCTCGGTTGCATGGGCATGTCTTCAGCCTGTGGCCCTCCAAAATCAGTGCCCGACATGATCTCACTTATCCTCCATGCTCATCAAACTGGCATCACCTTCTTTGACACCGCCGACTTATATGGCCCCTTCACCAACGAACTACTCCTTGGAAAGGTTTGGTTTCTTCTCATTTCATCTCTTCTTTCTCCCCTTCTGTTATCAGTTTTTCTTTTTTCATCCCGGGGTCTTTCTTTTGGTTCCTACTTCTAATGATTGTGATTTTACAGGCTTTAAAGGGGATAAGGAAGGACGTCGAATTAGCAACCAAGGTTGGTATCCGATTAGCAGATGGAAAGGGGGGAGTACATGGCGATCCTGTGTATGTGAGGGCTGCATGTGAGGCGAGCTTGAAACGGCTCGCTGTTGACTGCATCGACCTCTTCTACCAGATTCGAGTCGATACAAGAGTTCCCATCGAGATTACAATGAGTGTTCATGAATTGTTGCTTTCTTGCATTGTCTTGCTACTTCTCTTCTGCCTCTTGGTGTGATGAACAGTTGTCATTTTGTGGGTCGTTGAGTCCATCCTCTATGAAACCTTGTCCAGTGATAGTAGTCATTCTAATTGGAACAGGTCAGAGGCACACCCAAGTAGGGGCGGACCTAGGATTTTTGTTTAGGTGGGCCTAAATTTTTTCTCAATTTTACTAACTTTTTTCACATTAACAATAACAAAAGAGAAAATATATTGCATTTAAGTAGACACAAAAAAAAAAAAAAAAATTCCATGCTCAGATCTCTTGCCTAATTGAAGAGTATTACTACTACCTCTCCCAAATTCAAATGATCATCAATTCATCATTATCAAAACATAATATTTCCTTTAATCCTAAGTGTTTGGATGCCCTGAAACGATGATTTGGGTGAGCACCCAATTACCCAATTTGGATTTCCAAAGGGGTTTTATTTCAATCTAAGGAATTTGGACGCTTGCACTTACCTAGCTATAAGAATAATTCCCTATAATTGATCATGGGCTCATGGCAAAGAAGAAAATTTGTTACTTCAATGTAACTCAAGTTATCCAAACATACGAACCCTAAGGCCCGATTTATGTATGAATTGAAGATTAAAGTTTGCCCAATGGTGATTATGTAGATATGCTCAGATTATGTGATTTTGAGCTTAGAATGTGGATTTTGATTTGGGGATTTAGGATTTGAAATTAGAATTTGGAGATTAAGGGCTCATATTTAGATATGGAGTGATTATGATTATACTACATTTGAGGAAGGAGGAAGATTGCTTTATTTAGGTTTTTTTAGTGAGAGAGAGACTAACCACGAAAGGACCGGTAATGAAAAGCTTGATTGGTTCAATGAGGATCTTAAACTATCGGTAAAAAGAAGATGCCGAAAGAGAACGGCGTGAAGAGGATCAAGTACTTTCGGTAATCAAGGTTCTGTGATGTGGGGCGATCACAAGATTTAGATATGGAGCGATTGTTTATTAATATACGTGAGACACCTCACGCGCATTTAAATCTCTATTAATTTCAAAATCAACATGGGGCAACCGCCCCATATTAAGTATGTGTAGGTCCGCCACTGCACCCAAGTCTCTCACCATCAGCAAAGTCAGGAATTGATCCCAGTTGTTCTGTTACCTAGTCAGTTTTGAGTCTTATAAGTCCTTTTTTTTTTCTTTTCTTTTTTTTTTTTAAAGGTAAGTACTCGTACACCCATCCCACACAAACTCACCTAGTCTCTCACCATCACCACTACTGGTTGTTTACGTGACTGAGTCAGTTCCTGAGTCTTAAAAGTTCAGTACATGTATTTTCTAGGTGTCGTTGTTCTCTCGTCAGCAAAGGAGAAATACATGAACATGAAGTTGTTATTTATTCGTTGATCTTGAACAAGAAACTGAGCTGGGCTTGAGTGTATTTTATTATACAAAAAAAGAGATATTTCTATGCCTTTGTCCCTCTCTTGCTTTGCCTTAAATCTCTCATGGCCACAAATTACCCAATCTCTGACTCTCCCTGATTGGTTGGTCACACGAGAAAAAAGTCTTTGCTTTGGACTTTTATTTTACGTACAGTAGAAGTCATTAATTTCATGATACTTTTCCATGTCAAAGAAGAGGGATTGAGAAAGATGGGGTCTGCAGCCTTTGAAAAAAGATGCCAATGACTCTGACTGCAAGGCAGCCAATCTTATTAGAATAGAAAAAAAAAAAAAAAAAATTATACAATTAAAAATTATTGATGTTGAGTGGACTCAACTGACTCGGTCAAATCCCATAGGACTCGACCAAATCCTAAGTCGGGTTAGAGTCGAGAGTGAAACCAACTCGGTCAGGACCGTGTCCGAGTTGACTCAGCCGAATTTTTAAACCTTGGGCAATCAGTGGTTTCTTTGTAAGCTACACAAGAACCCTCAGAATCAACAGACTAAAAAGCTAATTCATCCCAGAGAACTTTTGAGATAAATGAAAAATATGCTACAGATAAATCTTCTTGCTGAAGGTTGCAGATTGACGACCTTCTCTAATTGAACAGGTATTTCAATGATATTGTTGCATTCCTAGTAAAATATAAACCTAAAAATATCATCAAAATTTCTTAATGATGCGGTTTTTGTGTGGTGTTGAATGTCTTACATGATAGGTCTCTCATATTATCCAAGTGTGTCTGGCTATCAAGTACAATAAGAGGATCATCTATAATCTAGAATCTCAAGACTCTGTACAAGAAGAAATAATTTTATCTTTTTACTTTTTAACTCACAAATGTAATCAAATTGTAGGATCTAAGAACCAAGTATCTTATATATGCTCTGCATGACTCCAAGACAAATACAAAAAATTATATATTTGGTATTTCAAAAGGAGGATGAAGTAGGCAATGAAATTTAGTGATTTTATGAAACTTCAAGAAGGTAGGATTCCAGTTATTAGTATATCTTACAGGATCCATTATTTCATAAATTTATTTCTTTTTTTCGCTAAATTGACTTCATAAAGTTGTATATTTCAACGTAAATGTTCTTAAAGAAATGTAAATAGTACTTCTGTAAAGAAGAAAAGTGATTATTTGTATAGAAACAACCACTTTACTTCTGCAGTGTGAAGTAAATGAATACAGAAAGTCTATTTACCCCGATTGAGGAAGCACGAAAGTAACCCCGATCCGACCTGGAGGTCCAACTGGACTCCAGTTGTACCTCACGTGGTTTAAAGAAACAAAAACAAGAGCCCGCCCAGCAGAGAGAAAATCCTGCCTAAAATTGTCTGGAGAAAGGGGAAGAACCCAGCGTCTCTCTTCCTCTCTGCAGAGCCAGCGCACCAGCCCATACCTCCTCATCTCTTCCTCTCTGCAAGTCCGCCCACATCTCTTCCGACCTGCAAGTCCGCCCAGCAGCGCTGCTGTATTTCTTCCACTCTGCAAGTCCGCCCAGCAGCGCAGAGCCCACCAGCCAACAGAGCCCGCCCACCAGCGCAAATCTCCTCATCTCTTCCTCTCTGCAAGTCCGCCAAGCAGTGCAGAGCCCACCAGCGCAGAGCTCATCTCTTCCTCTCTGTAGAGCCCGCCCACCAGTTCGAGAACCCAGATCGAGCTCATCTCTTCCTTTCTGTTAATCTCGATCAAGAGGCGCTGCAAATCTCAGAGGTCTGAACGTCCCTCATCTCTTCCTCTCTCTCGATTTTTTTTTTTTTTTTTTGTTTTGCTGAGATTTTTTATTTTCAGTGTTCTGTTGCTTTGTAGAACTAATAGTTTGTATTTAACTAATCACCACGAAATTTTCAACATTAATTTAAATCGATTTTGTATTTAACTAAGAGTTTATCTTCCACAACATTTTCCTAATAGTATCCCAACAAAAACCCTAAATTTGTATATATCCTGGCATTTTTCTAAGATGATAATTTCATAAGGGTGATATTGATATTTCTGACCATGGTCAAGGCCAACACAACCAGATCATTTCTCTTTATTTTATTCTTAATTAATGCAAGAGGCAAGAGAAATATGCATTTGCATTTTTCTAAGAAGATAATTTCATAAGGGTGATATTGATATTTCTAACCATGGTCAAGACCAACACAACCAGATCATTTCTCTTTATTTTATTCTTAATTAATGCTAGAGGCAAGAGAAATATGCATTTGCATTTTTCTAAGACGATAATTTCATAAGGGTGATATTGATATTTCTAACCATGGTCAAGACCAACACAACCAGATCATTTCTCTTTATTTTATTCTTAATTAATGCTTGAGGCAAGAGAAATATACATTGGCATTTTTCTAAGATGATAATTTCATAAGGGTGATATTGATATTTCTGACCATGGTCAAGGCCAACACAAACAGATCATTTCTCTTTATTTTATTCTTAATTAATGCTAGAGGCAAGAGAAATATACATTGGCCAATTTCTAGAAGAAGCTAGAGCGAGAGAGAGAGAGAGAGAGAGTTACAAAAGAAATCTCCAACAAAAAAATAGTAAAAAGACAAAATTCCTCTATGTTGTGTAAAAAGAATAACACAACAAGGTTGTAGGCTCAAGTTATTGTGTTTTTTGGGCTATTGACTTTGTTGTAAGATGCCTTTGAACAAGAATAACATTATTGCTAATGAAACATATTTTCAACAAGGTTGTAGGCTCAAGTTATGTTACTAATGAAAAAGAAGAATAGTTGAATGCTTGAGTTTATACTTACAAAATGATGCTTCATTTTTCTCAACACCTGAATTTCTTTTATCGGATTATTCTCAACACCTAAATGCTTTATTTATTTTTAGAAGCATGGAAGAAGATGAATTATTACGTGAATTTGATGGAGACGACAATGAAAATGAATTGGGGACGGCTCGTCAAGAAATAAACAGCGTTGGGATGGAGAAGCCCTTAGAGGAAGGCGAAAGCATAGAAGAGGTAGTAATGGAACCTCAAAGGGGGATGATATTTGATTCAATTGAAGAAGTACATGAATATTATGCAAGATATGCCAGGCAGATTGGGTTTGTTGTCGCCCAAAAAACCTTAAAAAAAGGACCAAATGGAAAAAAGAAGTTTATTACAATTGCTTGCACTAAGGGTAGAAAGCCAAAGCCAACTTCAAGCAACCCAGTTAAACCCCGACCACAAACAAAAACAAATTGCAAAGCAGCATTGAATCTTTCTTTGCAATTCGACAGGAAGTGGCTTTTGAACTCATATGTACTTGAACATAACCATGATATGAGTCCGAACAAAGCTCGATATCACAAGAGTAATCGGGTAATCCCAGCACATGTGAAGAGGCAGCTTGAACTAAATGACAAAGCGGGAATTCGATTAAACAAGACTGTTGGCTCATATATGGTAGAGGCAGGGGGCCATGGGAATTTGACATGGTTGGCACAGGATGTAAGAAATTACCTGGATAAACTCAAACACTTAGAACTCAAGGAAGGGGATGCCGAGGCAATGCTAAGCTATTTCAGAAAAATACAGCAAGACAACGGATCTTTTTTTTATGTCAGTGATCTTGATATGGATCATCGAGTAAGGAACATCTTTTGGGCTGACGCGAGTAGTAGAGCAGTATACGCTGAATTTGGTGATGTGGTCACGTTTGACACCACTTATTTGGTTAACAAATATGATATGCCTTTCGCTCCTTTTGTGGGTGTGAATCACCATGGACAATCGGTACTTTTAGGTTGTGGATTGATATCACGAGAAGACACAGATACATTTGTGTGGTTGTTTCAATCTTGGCTTGATTGCATGTCTGGGTGTCCTCCTAATGCCATAATCACCGACTAGGATAAGGCCATGCAAAAGGCGATAGGAGTTGTATTTCCTAATGCAGGACATCGGTGGTGTTTGTGGCATGTCTTGAAAAAGATGCCCGAAAAATTGAGGGGGTATAATGACTACTATTCAATTAAATTTCATCTTCTTAATGTTGTCTATGATTCAATGAAAAAAGAGGAGTTTGAAGAGAATTAGGGCAAGTTTGTAAGGGCATATCAGCTAGAAGACATTGAATGGCTAGTTGGATTGTATGATGAGAGGTACCGATGGGTGCCGGCATTTGTGAAAGATATTTTTTGGGCAGGGATGTCAACAACACAGCGTAGTGAGAGCATGCATGCTTTTTTTGATGGCTACATCAATTCTAAGACCACATTGAAGCAATTTGTTGAGCAATATGATAATGCTTTGTCTAAGAAGGTGCAACTAGAAGCTTAGGAAGATGCTCGTTGTTTCAATGTACACCTTCCATGTGTGACCCCTTATGAGTTTGAGAGGCAATTTAAAGAAGCGTATACTCTTGCTAAATTTAAGGAGATTCAGAATGAAATAGTCAGTAAGATCCGTTGCAATATTTCCTCAGTTAAGGTAGGAGCTGAAATTTCAGAATTTGATGTGGAGGAAGATGTGCTAGTGGGAGAAAACAATATCCGACCTTTTACTTTCCATGTTCATTTTAATGAAATATCAAGAGAAGCTAATTGTACTTGCCGGTTGTTTGAATTTAGAGGTATTCTCTGCAAGCATATAATCGTTTTTTTTTTTTTTTTTAAGAAGAAGGTTTATCATATACCGGGGATATACATTTTAGAAAGGTGGAGTAAAACGGTGAGAAGAAACCACACAAAAATCAAGATCAAGTATGACAATTGGGAGAGGAAGCCTGAAGGGCGTCGTTACGACAAAATATTGATCATTTTCAATCGGGTTAGCGATAAGGCTATGGATTCCGATGAAAAGACTCAGATGGTTATGTCCTCATTGCTAGAAGTGGAAGGTGAGCTAGACGTTTCTAAAGAGGTTGCTGTATGCAATAGACCTATGTCTATAGGTGTACATAAAGCTTCAACGTCATGTCATGATGATAATCTTTCTTGGCAAGAGAGCAACAACCGTGTCTGTGATCCAATCAAACACTGCCAGAAAGGCCGACAGCCAGAAAAAAGAAGACAGTCTAATATTGAGACAATTATTAAGAAGTGTCGGAAAACAAGCAAAAAGATGACAAAGAAGGTTAGTCTAAGAGTTTTATTTTAAAAATCAAATAAACACAGCATTTGATTAGTCACAATCTAATTGATATCAACTTCGTGCATGTGCAGGGTACGACGGTGGTCAATCATAGAGACGAGATTGTGACACAAGAGACTGTGAATTTAACTGTAAGAATGTCCTCAATTGACTATTTGTTGTGCTTAACTTTATTGCATATGGCCTCATATACTTTGTACTTTTGTTACATATGCAGGTTTCGGCGGTAGATCTTGATTTGAACCTTTAAGAAGATCTCTCAGAATGAAACATGGATTTGGAATTTTAATTATGGTATTCGAATGTGGATATTAATGGGT
Source organism: Camphora micrantha (assembly GCA_003546025.1). Classification (NCBI taxonomy): domain Eukaryota; kingdom Viridiplantae; phylum Streptophyta; class Magnoliopsida; order Laurales; family Lauraceae; genus Camphora; species Camphora micrantha. Next base: position 71,535,567 of record QPKB01000001.1, read on the forward strand.
TGGCAAATGTTGGGATTTTATTTGTGGGATTCGAATTTTATTTGTGGTATTTGAATATTTGGAAATTTAGTTGTCAAATTTTTGGATGTGGTATTTTATTTGTGGTATTGTTCATATTTGGACTTGGATATTGTCATAAATCTGTTGGTTTTTTTCCAGGTTATTAGGCTTTTTTCTCTATTCTAATTTGTTTGTCTATGTTAGTTTAGCTATCTTGTTTATGTTGGATGTTGGTTTTGGTTCAATTTAATATAATCTCTTTAAAAAGTGAAGCTGGATTAGTTATGTTCTCTTTTTATGAGGATCCCCACCAGTAATGCTACAGGGTGAGAAAAGTTAGGCATTTGAGTATAGCTCTTAAAAGGGTTGAATATTGGATTACAGTGAAGAGGAAGGTACAGTCACTTAATTGGCCTCTAACCATGTTGTTCAGGTACACTTCACACACTTCTTTACCATTAGAAAATCAAAATAAATTTATACGTATATTTATATGATATGTTTGTAACATCTTACCTAAATTTTGCTTGGTTAGGCATTGCAAAATAGCTGGATCCTGCATTTGAAGGGATTGAATGCGGCAATGGCAGCCTTATAAAGTGGAATCCATTGCCAAATGTGGAAGGCAGGCAAATATGGAATTTCCCTAGGACCATGAATGTTCCTGTCAGCCCCTTGCATTTACAGGTGAGAAAGCACATAGATTATACCAATTGTCATATGAATTGAAGGCAAATCATGTATAACTAAATGTGTTTATTGTACAGACGTGCTTATTTGGGTTAATGGATGTTGTTTTGCAATGGCTAGAACAAGATTATGTGCGGATCGAGTTCGAGACTTTCACGAGGTCCTTTTTACCTTGGTAGCATGAGAGGGAAGGGAGATGGTGATGGGAAGATGCCAAGGCCATGGTTTTGGAGTCTTTGACATTCAGTTGTGTCTTTAACTATGAATGGTTATTTCAAATTCATACATGCTATTATAGATTAATGAAGAAGTCGTTTTGTGTTTGGTAGAGAAGAGATCTTGTTGGGTCACTTTATGGATTTATGGTCCCTTTTTACCTTGTCATGAATCTGTTGGTTTCTTTGGTAATTCTTGGAAACGTTGCAAAATAAATTTGGACTTGTATCTGAACAGGGCTATGTTGTTGTGCCTTTTTGGGGAAAATTTTAATCCTAAACAGGGCATGTTGACCTTGTTGAGCTTGCATTGTGAACTATTGACCTTGGTTGTTTTAATCCTGGACAAGGCCTTATATGTTCATTATATTGGATTGTTTTAATCCCGAACAGGGCCTATCATCGTCTATAGTTGCAAAAGTGCGCGGTTCCAAACGCAGGCAAACGTGATTATAATAAAGTAAAAAATAGCAGTATTTAGGTTCATAATATGGACTTTGAAAGCCCCAAGTTTCGTCGAAAAAATCCATCTGGAAGTGGGCTAAAAAGTGTGCTAAACAGGGGTACTCAGCAAGGCTTCCTGCAGAATTCCTTAACCGAGTTGCAAAAGTGCGCGGTTCCAAACGCAGGCAAACGTGACTATAATAAAGTGAAAAATAGCACTATTTAGGTTCATAATATGGACTTTGAAATCCCCAAGTTTCGTCGAAAAAATCCATCTGGAAGTGGGCTACAAAGTGTGCTAAACAGTGGTACTCAGCAAGGCTTCCTGCAGAGTTCCTTAACCGAGTTCCAAAAGTGCGCAGTTCGAAACGCAGGCAAACGTAATTCTAATAAAGTGAAAAATAGCAGTATTTAGGTTCATAATATGGACTTTGAAAGCCCCAAGTTTCGTCGAAAAAATCCATCTGGAAGTGGGCTAAAAAGTGTGCTAAACAGGGGTACTCAGCAAGGCTTCCTGCAGAATTCCTTAAGCGAGTTGCAAAAGTGCAACACAGGCAAATGTGATTCTAATAAATTGAAAAATAGCAGTATTTAGGTTTCGAAAAAATCCATCTGGAAGTGGGCTAAAAAGTGTGCTAAACAGGGGTACTCAGCAAGGCTTCCTGCAGAATTCTTTAACCGAGTTGCAAACGTGCGCGGCTCCAAACGCAGGCAAACGTGATTATAATAAAGTGAAAAATAGCAATATTTAGGTTCATAATATGGACTTTGAAAGCCCCAAGTTTCGTCAAAACAATCCATCTGGAAGTGGGCTAAAAAGTGTGCTAAACAGGGGTACTCAGCAAGGCTTCCTGCAGAGTTCCTTAACCGAGTTGCAAAAGTGGGCGGTTCGAAACGCAGGTAAACGTGATTCTAATAAAGTACAAAATAGCAGTATTTAGGTTCATAATATGGACTTTCAAAGCCCCAAGTTTCGTCTAAAAAACCCATCTGGAAGTCGGCTAAAAAGTGTGCTAAACAGGGGTACTCAGCAAGGCTTCCTGCAGAATTCCTTAACCGAGTTGCAAAAGTACGCTGTTCCAAACGCAGGTAAACGTGATTCTAATAAAGTGAAAAATAACAGTATTTAGGTTTATAATATGGACTTTGAAAGCCCCAAGTTTCATCGAAAAACTCCATCTGGAAGTGGGCTAAAAAGTGTGCTAAACAAGGGTACTCAGCAAGGCTTCCTGCAGAATTCCTTAACCGAGTTGCAAAAGTACGCGGTTCCAAACGCAGGCAAACGTGATTCTAATAAAGTGAAAAATAGAAATTTTTAGGTTCATAATATGGACTTTGAAAGCCTTAAGTTTCGTCGAAAAAATCCATCTGGAAGTGGGCTAAAAAGTGTGCTCAACATGGGTACTCAGCAAGGTACAACACAATGGTAGAAATCATTCCAACAAGAATGCTGGAAATTCCAATCACATTGTAAGGGTTTTCATATTTGAAATTATTCTAGGTTTATCAATCACTTTCTAATAGTTCTATATTTAATTTTCTCTTCAAATGGAATCGATGAGAATACTTGCCTCTTGGGCCTCTTTAGACAAAATCTCATAAGATTCAAAATGCCAAATAAAACTCTATCAGGTGCTCAACAGATGAGACAATAGATTGAGAATATACAGATACGAAAATAAGTTCTTTATTCATTTACCCCAGATACAGTTGGTTCATACAACAATAACCAACCCCTTACATAATAGTAGCTTTTAATCTGAAAGAGTAAAGCTTGGATGCTACATTCGACATAATAATATCACAAGCAGTACACCGTACACAATCATAACAACCTTAAAGACTCGACAAATTTGTTCAAGATTCTCCAATCTTGTAAAAACATTTGCCAGACGGCTCTCAGCTTCAGGGGGGGCATAGCGCGGAGTACTCTGACAAGGTTGTGGGTGATTGACCGTCGATCTCACATATTCATCACACCAACCTATGAAGTTGTTGCAAGCCTGTTTTTTCCTCTCATAAATAATGGCAAATATATGTCATTAGTTGGTACATATTAGTCTATATGAAAAAATAAATAAGAATTGAAAATAAGGAAAGGGCCAAAGTTTATTGCATTCTTACCGATGGTCGTGGACAGGAATAATACTGTCTATTGTAATTATTTGATGATCGTGAAACCTTGACTACACAATTGCCGACACCACATTGACATAAACGTTGGGGCCAATTTGAATTTCCAGAAGAGGCATATGAAGCCATTTACTGCAAGATCTTCACAAACAAAAGAAGGGATTGGCATACGAAGACTTTAGTAATTGGTATAGATATACATAATCAAATCAATATACACTCTAATTGGGATAAACCTCCCTTCTAAAACACAAAAAATGACAAATAACAATGAGTACAAATTTTCACTCATCGACATCTCAACAACCAAACAAACATCAACAAAAAGCACAATCTCACACTCTGATTTGTTATTTCCTAGTAATATGTGTTAAGAACATTGTTAGATTAGGTTGCATTGTTTGACAGAGTGTTTTGTATCATAACAGCAACAGGAAAGTTTTTCCAATAGAAATAGATATTTCACTTCAGGACAAATACAGCAAGTCCATATTCACAGATGCTCTGTCAAAAATTTGCAACAAAGAATCATCCTCCTGCTTCTTCCCTCTTTTAAACAAAAGCTTATTGCATGCTCTTCTTCTCTTTTTACACAACATAGAGGAATTTTGTCTTTTTACTATTTTTTGTTGGAGATTTCTTTTGCAACTCTCTCTCTCTCTCTCTCTCTCTAGCTTCTTCTAGAAATTGGCCAATGTACATTTCTCTTGCCTCTAGCATTAATTAAGAAAAAAATAAAGAGAAATGATCTGGCTGTGTTGGCCTTGACCATGGTCAGAAATATCAATATCACCCTTATGAAATTATCATCTTAGAAAAATGCTAGGATATATACAAATTTAGGGTTTTTGTCGGGATACTATTGGGAAAATGTTGTGGAAGATAAACTATTAGTTAAATACAAAATGGATTTAAATTAATGTTGAAAATTTCGTGGTGATTAGTTAAATACAAACTATTAGTTCTGCAAAGCAACAGAACACAGAAAATAAAAAATCTCAGCAAAACAAAAAAAAAATCGAGAGAGAGGAAGAGATGAGGGACGTTCAGACCTCTGAAATTTGCAGCGCCTCTTGATCGAGATTGACAGAGAGGAAGAGATGAGCTCGATCTGGGTTCTCGAACTGGTGGGCGGGCTCTACAGAGAGGAAGAGATGAGCTCTGCGCTGGTGGGCTCTACGTTGCTTGGCAGACTTGCAGAGAGGAAGAGATGAGGAGATCTGCGCTGGTGGGCGGGCTCTGCGCACTGGTGGGCTCTGCGCTGCTGGGTGGACTTGCAGGTCGGAAGAGATGAGGTCGGACTTGCAGAGAGGAAGAGATGAGGAGGTACGGGCTAGTGCGCTGGCTCTGCAGAGAGGGAGAGAGGCGCTGGGTTCTTCCCCTTTCTCTAGACAATTTCAGGCGGGATTTTCTCTTTGCCGGGCCTGCTCTTATTTTTGTTTCTTTAAACCACGTGAGGTACAGCTGGAGTCCAGCTGGACCTCCAAGTCGGATCGGGTCTACTTTCGGGCTTCCTCAATCGGGGTAAATAGACTTTCTGAAATGAATATATATCATGTTATAGATAGGATATTTATTACTTGCGTTTATGTCCTAAATTCTAAAAAGTGCATATTCATCTTTGTCTCATGGCTGTATCTATATTCACATCTTCATTTGGGATTACAGAGTTAAAAAAATAAAAAAAAGACTTATTCAAAGGATGTATGCATTTGTTACCCACCTAAACCAATGACAGAAGTAGGAAGTTTTTCATGGGAGTCGCTATGTGAAAAATATTTCTTTTGAGGGGGTAATAGGTAAGAAACCTATAGAATTTTCAAAAACAATGTTTGGGGCCAGGGGCCAGGTGTGGAGGTAATAGATTCAGTCCAATATTGGGTATTTGATGGGAATGCAATTGGGTTTAATGCTAGATCATGTGGGGATGAGAGTACGAAATAGCCTGCACTGATCAAAGGCGGGCCCAAGTTGGCTGATGTGAATTTAAATTCAATCTTTTAAAACTGCAAGTGCACAGTTGTCTTTTTGAGACAGTGGCAAGTACAGGTCGAATCCCACAAGGAGCACTCCTAAGTTAAAATTCAAAATCTGATTTTTTTTATCAAAGATTAATAAGTAATTGAGATCCAAGAAAAGAAACTAGAAAAAATTCAGAAACACAAACTAATCAATTGTATAAAACAGATCAGAGCATCCAAAATCCACTAAGCAAGATAATTAATTCATCCATGCAATTATTCTACTATTTGTCCCAAAAATAACTCAGATCTTAAACAAACCAATGTTTTGGATCCGGAAGATTTGTCTTCTGCAAAAATCAATTTTTAAAAATAAGGTCACAACCCAAGACCTCCTTCACCTCATAAAAGAATAAAAAATCATAAGCATGACTCATCAAATTAAGCATAAATTATCAAAGGATCTCAGCCCTAAACATAATCTATCAAAATAAGTATAAATCATCAAACTATTTTCATTAGCAATCAAAACAGAGGCTGCCTAAGGCATGAAGACAAATCTATTATTCTAATAGAGCATGCATTTTGAAAGAGACAAAAAATAATAGAAAAATCACATAAATTAAATTAAAAATCTACTTAGCTTCATCTGTATGCTCCAATCCAGAAATCTAGCCAGCCATTGAAAAGAACTCCATAAGTAATTTGATTGATAGCATATCCTTGTACAATTGTCTCTCAAAATTCTCTTCTAAAAATTCCTAATTTCTAGAACAGGGCTCCAGAATACCCAAAAATAACTATTAAATTATATTAATTATGGAAAGAAGAGAAAGAGGAGAGAGAGAGAGAGTTATGGACGTCCAAAGAGAGGGAGTTGTCTCTCGTAGCTACTTTTTGGTTCCTTTTATTTCTCCAGTTATCTATCAGATACATTGAATCTAGACACCTTCTCTGCAGATTTGATTTATCTTTATTGATAAGGTACATCTCCTATCATTTTTGAATTTGAATGAGGTGGAAGCTTCTGGAAACCTCTGGATGGCTTGGCTAATCTTCAGATGGGGTCCCACAAGGGATGTGTAGCAATTGATTATAAACGGTGTGAATTTAATTGCAATCCTGTCTAAAAATGAATATGAAAATCTCTGTGCCCATAACTTTGTCAATATAGCTCTGATTTGCAAGTTCTTAGGCTCCACGGATATTTACTCTGAATAAGCTTTCCAACGGTAGGTAAATTTCATCGATCCGACGGTCGGATTGAAAGTAATGGCCATTTAAAGATGAGTTATCCTGAGAAAAACGGGATTAACTTCTAAAATTTGATTTGCAATGGAATCTATCTCTACACAACTTTCAATTTTGAAAGGACATCAGTTGTGGATGATTCAAATTCTTCTTCTTTTGTTCCAATCAGAATTGTACTCTTTGAATTATCCATTAATAATTTCAAATTTGCAACTACTGTGGACCCTGTCATGTTGGACATTTCATCTGCTTAAACAGTGGGCCCTATGAGAAGTCTTCTACTGTAGTTAGGACTCTTCAACTGACATGATGAGTGGACTCCTCCTTTGATTAATTTGCATATGGCTTGTGTATGGGGTTCACATGGTGAATTCTTCAATTTACTTCAATTCAGCAATGCAGGGCCCAGGATGACAATGTGTGCTTGAAAGTGGGTTCCGTGACAGAGGCCTGCAATTATCATTTTCTGCACATTCCAATTCAATACATCAAATACTGAAGAGCCCATATTGAAGCGGGACCCATCCGGACAGAGTTTTACTCCAACTGGGACTCTTCGGAGAAAATTTGCAAAACATTCTAAGTTAATACAGAATATGTATGAAAAGTATGAAAATTCAGGTTCGTAGGTGAAAATGCATGAAATGATGAAATTATATGAATAATGATGCAATTCACCTAATTAAATCCCTAATTCATTATAAAATGATACGTAAATGTGCAGATTTATGAACTCAACATGGGCCACACAGAGCTGCAGTACACATGCTGTTGTTCATCGGAGAACATTTTTCGATTTTTTTCATGGTCTATACTATAATCTTATATTTGTATTATTAAGAAACCAAATTAATATAATAAGCTCTTGTCCTTGCTCTATTTATTAGTCCTTGAATGATATTTAATCATTCCTTATCTTATGCACTAGATGGGAGAACTCAAGAAACTAGTTGAAGAAGGAAAGATCAATTATATTGGGCTCTCTGAGGCGTCTGCTTCAATAATCAGGAGGGCTCACTTTATTCACCCAATAACTGCAGTACAGTTAGAATGGTCTTTGTGGGCAAGAGATGTGGAGGAAGATATTATTCCTACATGCAGGTGAGATTGATTGATAAATTGAGTTTCCATCTCCCTGAGAGATTATTATTCAAAGCTTATTTCTAATGTCTTCTTTCATGTATTAATTAGGGAACTCGGCATAGGCATAGTTGCATACAGCCCTCTGGGGAGAGGGTTCTTATCTTCAGGGCCAAAAATAGTTGATGCTCTGTCAAATAACGACTTTCGAAAGGTGTGAATGGCTATTTTTACATATGAATATTCAAAGAACTTGGTATAACATTGTTGCAATGGCGGAGTCCAGCATTCATACATACACATTAGTCATTTACCTACTGCATCATAATAGTAATGTCATTTGGCATAAACATGTACGGATGATTTGTTAGCAACATGGTATAAGGTGTATATAATACCTGTCACATCCCGGACCCAAGAATCCCCTGATTAGGGTGGTTACACGCGTACTCCCATGAACTCGCACCTGTTCCGGACCAAGTCCAAATTCACGAAGGAGAAAACTCCACTTTGCAAGTGTGAGAATTACTCACAAACACATGTCATTAAACATTTATTTGCGGAAGCATGTATATCATTAATAATAAAGCCATGAGCAGTCTATTAATCTATTAGTCTATAATAAAGCTAATGATTTAAACCTTCAAATGCATACTTAAACTATGTGCAAGATTAACTATCTAGTTTCAAGTCATAATTACCACACTTGTACGTACTCCAGCTGTTAAAGCTAACCATGAACCTTACCGATCAAATCTTTAATCTGAATGGTTATTAGCTATTCTCTTCGGTGATCTTGATCCCTGTGACACCAAGTGTAGCACCATGAATACGACGATTCAACAATGTATGAGCAATTAAGATTTATCACATGTTATATCAAATTTGAATTATTGACAGAAGATTAAAAGATGGCAATAATCGGAAAACTAGGCACATTGTGCGATTAAGGATAAATCATGCTTTTATCGAATCACAAAACAAAACTTACATTCTAGTTGGCTACTACCTTTGCTCAATCCTCCCTTAATAGAGAGCACGCATTTTGGGATGTCACCAGGGGCCCGGCCAAAGGTCCTCCTGGATACCCGAGTTCTGGAGTTCCAGTGCTCCAGGCTGTCTACTACAGTGACGTACACAAATCTAAACCAAGAGTCAACCCCATCGAGTATCATCCGGTCCCAACTAAGTAGTGCCGACTCATTCAATTCAAGCAATAGGACTTGAGTAAGACTTTTACACTCAATTCGTTTCGATTTCACTCTATCATTCAATCAATCTAGTCATATTTACTCAGTCCGCTATTCACATCAATTCACGATACATTTATTGAACATTTGCAATAACACTTGAGACATAATACGAACAATGCATATAAGCAAATCTTGAGACATTTGAGGGCAATAATAAAGTCAATAACAATATGCAAATGCAATTCGATTCATAGGATCAAGAAGATTTACTAGCCAAACCTAATATAATTACCCGTCATCTCTAACCATCCATTTCGATGTAGTTTTAGGTAATTCGATGCACGTGCTACATTTTATTGGTGTCACATTGTGTGTGTGCGTGATGCACCGAAATCCCTAAACCAACATCCATGGAAAGGTGCTAGACAAACGGATAGGCACATGAGATAATCTCAGCCCAAGATTTCTCATGTGTTACAATTTCCATTGGACTTAATTTTTTGGTTAAGGGTTCCATGTCTAGGGACCTACAAGGTCACTCCTTTCTCAAAGTAAGACTTATTGGTTTAGTATTTGTGTCACAATCATCCTCAAGGATTGATTATAAGGTCTTAGTCCATGGGTTCCAATCTAGGGTCCAAACTAGGGTTAAAGTCTCTTTTTCCCAAAGAGATAGGGCCCAGTTTCATTGTCCCCATATCAGCTTCATCTCCCAATCTCTGATCACTAGGAGATGTGTACCATTGGCTTCTACATTCCCAAAGCTTTCCAACGATATATGGAACTCAAAAATCGGACCTATGGGTCAAAAGTTATGGCCATTCAAAGTTTGCATTGTTGGGCCCAATGGGCCGACCCGCGGCCCAATGCGGACAGCATACTCTGACCCATTTTCTGGGCAAAAACTGTGCTGAAATGCTCTGTGTTCTGGGGTCTATTCTCCATACCTATAACTCATCTTTACAAGGCATAACTTGGATCAAAATGAGCCTCCAAAGTGCTCACAAAACCCATAATCTATCCAATTGCATTCTACCATAATTCACTACAAGAACCCATTTGTACATTAACAATCTAATACAATGAAAATGGCTGAATTAGTATCCAAGAGAACCCAAGAGAACTATAACATTCAATTAAAGATTCATAAACATGTGTAAATCATAGTTGCTCATTACTTGCCTATAATGATGCTTTTCCACTCAAATCTCTTCTTTGGCTCAAATCAAGCAAAACTCCCAATTTTCTAAGCTCAAGCTAATCCCTACAATGGTGCATGCAAGAAATGAAATCTAATGAGCATGTATGCACTACAGTTTACTCTTAATGACTGATTCAAAGTAAGAGGATATGGGTGACAGAAGGTTAGCTTTACCTGTGAAGGAAATGGTGAGAGGGTAGAGCTGATTGCAGGCTTAGATGAAGAAATAAATTGTTGGGGAAGATGACAGGGAGAGTCTTGATGTTGAATATCATGCATGCAATGCTCTATTCAGCTGATTTGAAGAAGAGGTCTGAGAGTAACAGTGATGGATGAAGGAAAAGAGGATCCAGATGAGAGACATAGTTGAGGAAGAAGATGACTGGACCCCAAAACTCTCACATGCAAGCTCCTTTAATGGTGATTCTAGCAATTGATATAAAAATGTAAGGAGAAGGAGAGAAGAAAGAGATTCCTCAGCTGAAATGAAGGTAGCAGAGGAGAAATAGAAGAAAGGATCGGTTGGTGGGTGGTGTCTTAAAGGGTAGTTTGGTTGGACTTTGCATACAAGTCCACTTCATTGAATGAAATTTGGGCAAAGGGCTTGGGGTTGTTTTGGGCTTGGATATGGATCAAGTTGGGTCCGACTGGGTTGGGTCAAAACATGAAGATTAATGCTAATGACATGCTTAATGAAATGCACTTAAAACCATAAACTATATGAAAACATGTGTGGCCCAAAATTATCAAAAAGGTCACAAGTTTTACCTAGTTGGATCAACACCTTACTAATCTACCTAATCCATCACAAAACCATCCAAAACATATATTAAGCACCTAATCCAAATATATTAGATATTAATCACCGATTAAGCAGGTTCGGGGTCTTACAATACCTAGTTTGTTGTACTCTTATCTGTGTATGCGTTATTTATATGTATAAACAGTACCTTTGGTTTCATGATATTATATTGAAATATGTATTGCATTTGCAGTCACTCCCTATATTTCAACCTGAGAATTTTGAACATAATGCCTCTATATTTGAGTGTGTGATGGAAATGGCCACAAGAAAAGGATGCACCCCTTCCCAACTTGCATTGGCTTGGGTTCACCACCAAGGCCAATGATGTGTGCCCTATACCAGGCACTTCCAAGATCGAAAACCTCAACCAGAATATTGGAGCTCTATCCGTGAAGCTCACCCAAGAAGAGATGGCTGAACTGGAGTCCTTCACGTCCACATATGTTGTTAAAGGTGAAAGATATGGAAGTGGAATATCTACTTGGAGGGAGTCAGAAACACCTGATCCCTCTTCATGGAAAGGAATATAAATATGCAGGCATATAATTTATTTAGAGTGTTCCTTTTACTGTTCGAGCTCTATATAGGTATTTGTGTAATACTACTTTATGTTTTCTTGAATTGATACTTAATGGTTTAATGTAATGGAAAGGAACTTGTCTTTCTTTGTTCTTTCATTATCCATAGCAACAAAATGAAACAACTCTGCAAAATAAACTATTATCCATCATCAACAATAAAATAAAAGCATAGTGCATAACTATAGTTATCCTAAGCAGCATAGATAGCATATGATTAGTTATAAAGTCTTCATAAAGGTATTACAAATCAAAATCAGTTCAAAATATAAGTGAGACTTAGATATCATCATCATAGTTTCAACAAAATGTTAGTCACAATATAATGTGATCATCATCGTTCTTGTCCGAGCTCCGCCAACAACCACCTCTTACGAGACAAGGGACCCAATGCCATGAATGTCTCCCGCTTAGCCACAATCTCAAGGATTCGTAACACCTTGTAATAAACAGAATCATCCAATTCAAGCTCATCCAGTGCCTCAACACACTTCAACATAGGCTGATGCTCGACTAAGCGTTTGTTGGCATATTCAGTAATTGCACTTGCAATGGTTTCAACGGCACCTACTAATGCTAGTCCTATGTTTGAACGATTCTTTGTCAAGTGACGAGAGGTTGAGGGGGTGACGGTATTAGTTCGAGTTCGCTTGTTACCCATGGAGAAATCATCATCAAGAAGTTCCGTGTCTCCTTCAATCATGGGTTCCTCATGATCCCATACATCCTCATTATCAGTCACGAGATTAGGGTCATTAGCCGCAAAACTTTCCCTCCCATCAGCGACGCTGTCTCCAAAAATCTCAGCCAACATATAGTAATCCTGTAATATTCTAGTCCGATAAGATGCAACATCTGGATGTGCCTACAACAGTATTAGTTGTAAATCTCATTTATGTAAGATTATGTAATATAATTTATAAACTAATGTAATTAAATTTGAGCTTACCGCTAGATAATCGTCCCACACAGGACCCTCCGCTGTCACCATTTTTCAAGTCTCGCACCACCCAAACCCACTTAAATTTAATAAGGTCTTCATCACAACATACGTTTTTTTCAATGTCTTGAAACGATTTTTAAGTTTATCTTTACTAAAACTTGCACCATAAATCTTCATCATTTCCTTCGTGATTTCATTCCAACCTTCCGTAGTGTAGCCACCTTTTATGGATCGACCTGCCTTTGATTGTTCTACCATTATTTGTAAGAGGATTTCATCATGGACAAATGTCCACTTCATAGTCCGTTTCTCTTTGTCCCCACCTTGTGGCACCAATCTATTACATTCATTTCCATTTTGACCATCCATCCCTACAGAAAGCCTTCTCATTATTGTTTCTCGTCATTCCATCCAAAAGCATAACTCAAATGACAATTTCGTATCAAAGAATAATATGATATATGTGAAAAAAATGATAACCATATATATGTAGGATGTTGTTGAATTATTATCTTAAACTAATGAAGATATGAGGCTGCAACAACCAAACAAATCATTTCATGTTTACCTTTAGGAAATCATAGTTAATTTGCCTATAATATGATTCGCTTGGCTATGATCAAAGTAGTATTATATATAGTTTGGATTAAAGGGGAGGCTCTCTCATCAAGTTAGTTGAGTGTAATGTGAAGGCCATCTAAATTCCAAAAAAGAGAGGATTCTAACTCTCAACTATTTCATTTATTAAAATTATATGTCTACAAGAATTCTCAGCTGAATTGTATTCTCCAAAGTCTAGACCAATCAGAATAATAATAATGATACCATGAAGTTTGCAATTGCCATAAATATGGCCAACAAGTTTAGAACTATCAATTTCATAATTTAGATTGCTTTAAACAAAATCATAGAAAAAGTTAAGATTCAAATATCCAAAAGATATATGTATATTGAGCAGCCACAAGACACAAGGAATTCTTCATGATGGTTTTACACAAAAAATAGGTGAAAAAAATAAGAACGAGACTGTCATCATAATGGTCAAAATCCATTGCTTAACATACAAAGAGGCACCAAAACTAATACAATTTTCATGATGAGCAATACTATTAAGAACACATTATGGCTTATAAAATGCTGATAGTCTCATGCAATTAATAGATTATAAAATGAATATTAACACAAATACTTCCCAAACCTTAACACAAAAAAGGATGCCAAAATATGATGTTATCCCCAACCTCTAGGTCATTCATAGACATGACTCTATCTAATGAGGCCATCCTAAAGTTTTTAAAAAAAATTAAAAGAAAAGGATGAAGAGGAAACTATGTCATTCCACATATTTTCAGGTTCTTCAATTGGTCTCATTGCGCCATTGCTCTGAAAAAGATGAACCAGGTCTCATTCAGCCATTGCTCTAAAAACCTAGCTCTGACAATATTTTCAGATTCTTCAACTGGTATCTGGTTCATCTCATATGCTCTGCAAATCTTCTTTTGGCTCACGCTATGCCCTGCTGGGTGTCTCTTCTTCTTTCTTTTCTTTTCTTGTTTTCATTTCAGTTCTACTACTCTATTTAGGGAATATGTTTTGGTAGGCCATCTTGGCCAAAACACTTGTACTAACAAAACGATGGTGTTACATAGCACTTTGTTTCAGTTTTAATAAAATTCCTTTACCAAAAAAAAAAAACAAACAAACAGAGAGAACCAGATTTCTTAGGATATTGGGAAATCTGAAAAATGAGACCCAGATATCATAGTGTTTTCGGAAATCTAAAGAGAACCCTATGAACTAGGTCTTACAAATCTCATTGTTTCCAGAAATCTAAAAAATTAGTTCTGGAAAATCTCCTTTGTACTAGAACTCCCACAAAATTTTCTGAAAAACCTCACAAATCTAGGGTTCTGGAAAGATTGAAAATATTGGGTCTCATTAAGTAAGAGACAAGAGGGAAGAGGTGTTAGAAATCCCACCCATCTCATGGTTCTGAAAATAGAAATCTCATATGGTTCTAAAAAATATCACAAATCTGAGTTTCATTCAGTCGGAGATGATGAACAAGTCCTTTGATGGAGAGAGCCTACCAAGGCCCTTTGAGTAAGAGGACATAGACGATGAAGAAGAAATAAAGGGGATGAACCATACCTGACTTGAAGATGAGATCAAAGGAGGAAGCTTCAGAACGAGATCGATGGAGAGGAGTGCAGAACTACTTGATCGAAGAAAGCTTGCTTTTTCCATCAGAAGAAACGACCTCTTATACAAGCATCTCATCTTGCACGGAAAGACCTTTCCGATGGAGATAGATGAGATTTATGGATCCCCTCTGTCACGGAAAAGAAATCGGGATCCAGGGACGATTTTTCGGCGAAAATCCCGCACCGAACACTGCTCCCCTGTTTCATCGAGGAAGGACGTCCGGTTTTCTACAGAAAACTCCTGCACAAACAGGCCCCTAGTATCTCATGTTTTCCGCTTGTACCCTTAAATTCTTTGACCCTCGTAACATAGGGTTTTCAGAATGCCTTACTCAAGAGTTAGGACAATATTTTTGTGCTTAATATTTATTCTTGACCATTTGACTTTGAATGTGGTTTTTTGATTTGTCTACACTTTCGTTTTAAATTATAATTGCTTAATCAAATTAATGTAATAGTGCTACTTATTCTTTCTTTTTTAATTATTCCTTGAACGATTTATTCCTTTCGTTTCTTATGCACAAGATGGGAGAACTTAAGAAACTAGTTGAAGAAGGAAGGATAAAATATATTGGGCTATTTGAGGCCTCTACTTCGACAATCAGGAGGGCTCATGCTGTTCACCCTATAACTGCAGTACAGTTAGAATGGTCTTTGTGGTCAAGAGATGTGGAGGAAGATGTAGTTCCAACTTGCAGGCAAGATCTATTAATACATTATTTTCAATCTTTTTACGAGAAACTATAATTTCTGGCTTAATTCTAATGTTACCTTTCCTATTTTAATCAGAGAACTTGGCATAGGCATAGTTGCGTACAGTCTTTTGGGGAGAGGCTTCGTATCTTTAGGGCCAAAAATAGTTGATAGTTTCTCGAATGATGACTACCGAAAGGTGCGTATGCCAGGCTTTTTATCAATTCAGAGAACCTTGTCTAATATTGTTACATTAACAGAATCTAACCTCCGTACAAGCACATCATGCATTTACCTAGTGCACCATACATAATGTGATTTAGCAAATAGCATTTTGCAATGTACAAACATAATACAATAAATTCTGATTTTGGATGGTTTGTTACTAACATTCTATTAGTATATAAAATAGCAGTTTCTCATCATTATATATGTTAGATACTACAATTTTGATATCATGATACGTTATTGAATATGTATTGCATT
Organism: Camphora micrantha; assembly: GCA_003546025.1. NCBI lineage: Eukaryota > Viridiplantae > Streptophyta > Magnoliopsida > Laurales > Lauraceae > Camphora > Camphora micrantha. The sequence goes on from QPKB01000001.1 coordinate 71,551,444, forward strand.
TGCAGTTACTACCTAGGTTCCAGCCTGATAATTTGGGGCATAATGCCTCTATATTTGAGCGCGTAACTGAAATGGCTACAAGAAAGGGATGCACCCCTTCGCAGCTTGCACTGGCTTGGGTTCACCACCAGGGCAATGACGTGTGCCCAATACCTGGCACTACCAAGATCGAAAATCTCAACCCGAATATTGGAGCTTTATCCGTGAAGCTCACACCAGTAGAGATGGCTGAACTGGAGTTCTTGGCATCTGCAGGTGCCGTTAAAGGTGAAAGATATGGTAGTGACATGGCTACTTGGAGGGAGTCAGAAACACCTAGTTTGTCTTCCTGGAAAGGCGTATAAATCTTTCGTTATATAATGTATCTAGTGTGTTTCATTTTACTGTTCCGGCTCCTTTGCAGAGGTGTTATTGAGTGTAATACTACTTTATTAAGGTATTTTCTATAATCTTGTAATTTAGGGACTGCTATGGTGTGTATGAGTAGAGAGAGGACTTGGAAGTTGTAACCCTCTTTTAGTTTATTGTTTTATTACAATTGCAAGCTCTGTCTTTTCTTATGCAAGTAGGTTTCTCATTCCCTCTTGACTGGATGGGGTGTGATTATTCTTTATGATTGGGTTTCTTTTATCAAAACATAAACAATTAATAACTATATACTAAAGTAGTGAACTCAAATACTTTAGTTATCAGAATCATATAATTGTTAAATGCAATGGAAATTCATTTATAATCCCATTGTTAGGGACATCATATGCTATAATAATAAAGGGAAAAAAAGAAAAGAAAAAAGAAGATGCTTCCTTATACAATCTTGTAAGTCTTTGGATTCATCACCACAATGCACTGACTAACCATACACTATTATCATTTCATCATTGCATCATGCATTTGTCTCGAATCCTGGATTTCTTACTGATTCGTAACAACTCCAATGAGATACTAATAAGACTTCTTGGTATTATTCCTAGTGGATGTCCCTGTTCTGCTAAATGTGACCTTGGTTGCGAGTATCTGTAACAGACGCTACATTGGCCTTTTTTTTTGGTGTGGGGGTGGGGGGGATTGATATATGATGGATTTAGGGCATCCCATTTTGAATGGACTTCATATGTAAGTGTACTTGTAATCATTGGAAAAATCCCGGATAGAAGTGAGGCACCAAATGACGAGATAGAAGTGAGGCCCCAAATGATGAGCTGTAAGGGCGTCGACGGGTTCCTCACCTTAAAAAAAAAAAAAAAAAAAATGTGCATCTAATCTTGTTGAGCATTCTGGTCTATCTTCTGAGCTTTATCTTGGCCTTCTGAATTTAACTATGTCCTTTCGATGGTCTACACTGTCAATTTGCCTTCTTTTTTTTCCTTTTTCCAATTAAGCTAAGAAGGTGGGAGTACCCAACCATCACCCTAGTGACTAAAATCATTGAAAAGTTAAAGGTCCCATCTACATCTCTTCATATGTCTTTCACTTGTCACCTTATATCATTCAAGCCTTTCCTAGTTACCTCTCTTATAATACTTAGGTGCAATACATTGGACATTGAATTCCTATATATTCAATTCCTTGTATTATATTGCAGACAAATAAATTCTTCCTATTGACTATTGCAAACAAATCAATTCACGATGTAACTGAGTTAGGTCATTTTCAACACTGCCGAATTCAAATCCATTAGACACATTGTATTTGAGAACATTGGTGATCTTTTTCTTTCTTCTATTTCATTTTTTGAATAAGTAAATTTATTAAATTGGATTAACTCTCATAAATATATAACTAAATTAATACATATATATATATGAATATTTATTTATTTCTAATAAAAAATTATCGGGAAAATCACCTTAGATGTCTTGGTGCACCAAAAAGGCCTTCATAGTTCTTCTATATCAATAAAGGCCCGCCTACCATTTTCAACTTTTATTTGACGGATGATATCGCCACTCATGTCAGTTAGTTAGCGACAATATCGACGCTCATTTCTTCTTTTTCGTCTTCTTCTCCTCTTTCTCCATATCCCCACTCCATTCTTCACTCAACCTACTAAACAACTCTACTATTCAATGTTATAAGTTTCTTGGCTTTCATGGGTCGATCTGAAAAACCCCACAAATATGAATACCTCAACAAAAGTAGTGAGATCCAAAAAAACTCGAAACCCACAATGTAGGAAGATGGAGGAGCTAAATCCGATAGAGAAATCCAACATTGTCATTTTTTAGAGAAACTTATTTCATGAAACTGATTTTCTTACAATGGGTGCCTCGAGATTTCTCAAATGGAGCTCTGCTTTATGGGGATGAAGAGCTCGTGTGTGTTTTTAAAATGGGAAGAAAAATGGTTGGTTTTTTATGAAAATGGAAGCCTATGATGTAGGTTTTCTGATGATGGAAGAAATATGGTGCCTTTAGGGCCAATTTGGCAATTTACTAGGTTAACGGTAATGTAAAGTCTCCATTTTTCCAACAAGGGATCACATCAAAAGTATACATCTCCAAAATTTCATCTTCTTTCAAAATAATAATAATAATAATAATAAAAGATCAACCTCCTTTATCCACTAAATGACAAAAAAATACTTACTTTTTACACAAAAAAAAGTCAAAAAGATATCCAACAAATCTATTAAAGACAAAATACCATCATAACCCTCATATATTTTATTCTCTCTTAATTTGATAATTTACATCACTTTTATTTTAATAATAAATTGCCAAACTGGGTAAAAAGAGAACTGATTGTGATGGAATAAGAGGCCTATTATGAATTTTTTAGAATCAAAAGGAAGATGGAAGATCATTAAAAAGAGAGAAAGGACGCCGTAGTTTAAGTGAAAAATTAAGCGGAGGATATGGAGTAAGAGGAGGGAGAAGAGGACAAAAATACGATAGATGATTCCCTCGCTTGTAACTCATGAGCGCAGATATCATCCCTCAAAGGAATACGGAAAATTGATGAGAGCATCTTTGCATAGAGATGGAGGGCATTTTTTGTGCACCTGATATTTAAGGAGACTTTTCTGATAATTTCCTCTAAATTTTAAATAAAAAATAATTATCAGGATGTCCGGGTGCTCATGTGGAGCCAAGTGTTTATTTATCTTGTTTTTATTTATTTATTATTTCCTTGATGGAAGTTGGAACCCTCTTTTATTTTTATTACAATTACAAGCTTGTTCTCATTTTTCATGCAAGTAGGTTTCATGGTCCCGCTTGAATATGGGGTGTGATTATTCCTATGATTGTGTTTCTGTTATTAAAGTCTGTTCGTTGAATAATCCAAAAGACAACTGCATATAACATTCAAATCACTGGGTTCTATAATGATCGCTATTTCGCACCATCAAAAATTTATTTTATTCTATCAAATAATAATTTTTCAAATGAACTGTCGGATTTAACTAGTAAAACATTGTTAAGTGTGGTCCCTTGATTGAAAAGGAAAAAAGAGATAACATCAAATAATCAAATCAAGATTGCTAATGTGAATCATGATATTGCACAGCTCATTGGAAAACAAAATTTCTTTTCTTTTTGAGTTTGGCTTCTGATGGCAGGGTAAGGGAATATGTATTGTAGACCTGCCTAGAGTGTTGAGGGCTTTAGTTTGACCTAAGCCTGGTCTAAATATGTGAGGGTACCATATGTGTTTTCTCCGGCTCAACTATTGATTGCCTTAAGTATTAGTTTGGCACTTTACTAATACAGTAAGAGCCAAATAAAGTCTTCATTTTTCAAATAAGATGTCACATTAAAAACACTTTAATTCACAATTCCCTTCATCTTTTCCAAAAAAGTAAAAAAGTAAAAAATAACCATCTTTATCAACTCAAATACAAAAAAAAAAAAAAAAATTCCACTTTCTTAGACAAAAAGTCAAAATAATTTCAGAAAAAACAACTAAAAATAAAATACTATCATAACTCATTTATATATATATATATATATTTCAAAATCACCTCTACTTCACTCGACTCAATTAGTAGAGTTTGCCAAACTAGCCCTAAAAGGGTAATATGTATATAACAAACCAACCCCATATGCAAAAATATCCTACTCTAATTAAGTTGTCGTTGATAAGTCTCTCAAGAAACTACTACGGATTGCGTAGGAGGTTACGATGGTTCGATCCTAGTCACAGCCATTCAGAGATGAGAAGGGTATTTGAAAGAGGAAGAAAAGAAGAAGGAACAAGGGGAGTCCTTGTAAGCAAAAGGAAGAAGAAGGAACAAGAAGAGTCCTTGTAAAGCAAAAGGAAGAAGAATAATAGAATAGATGGCTAGTGTTGGGAGAATGAAACTGGGTTCTCAAGGTCTGAAGGTCTCCGCACAGGGCCTCGGTTGCATGGGCATGTCTTCAGCCTATGGCCCTCCAAAATCAGAGCCCGACATGATCTCACTTATCCTCCATGCTCATCAAACTGGCATCACCTTCTTTGACACCGCCGACTTATATGGCCCCTTCACCAACGAACTACTCCTTGGAAAGGTTTGGTTTCTTCTCATTTCATCTCTTCTTTCTCCCCTTCTGTTATCAGTTGTTCTTTTTTCATCCCGGGGTCTTTCTTTTGGTTCCTACTTCTAATGATTGTGATTTTACAGGCTTTAAAGGGGATAAGGAAGGACGTCGAATTAGCAACCAAGGTTGGTATCCGATTAGCAGATGGAAAGAGGGAAGTACATGGCGATCCTGCGTATGTGAGGGCTGCATGTGAGGCGAGCTTGAAACGGTTCGATGTTGACTGCATCGACCTCTTCTACCAGATTCGAGTCGATACAAGAGTTCCCATCGAGATTACAATGAGTGTTCATGAATTGTTGCTTTCTTGCATTGTCTTGCTACTTCTCTTCTGCCTCTTGGTGTGATGAACAGTTGTCATTTTGTGGGTCGTTGAGTCCATCCTCTATGAAACCTTGTCCAGTGATAGTAGTCATTCTAATTGGAACAGGTCAGAGGCACACCCAAGTAGGGGCGGACCTAGGATTTTTGTTTAGTTGGGCCTAAATTTTTTCTCAATTTTACTAACTTTTTTCACATTAACAATATCAAAAGAGAAATATATTGCATTTAAATAGACACAAAAAAAAAAATTTCCATGCTCAGATCTCTTGCCTAATTGAAGAGTATTGCTACTACCTCTCGCAAATTCAAATGATCATCAATTCATCATCATCAAAATATAATATTTCATTTAATTCTAAGTGTTTGGATGCCCTGAAACGATGATTTGGGTGAGCACCCAATTACCCAATTTGAATTCCCAAATGGGTTTTATTCCAATCTAAGGGATTTGGACACTTGCACTTATGTAGTTATAAGAATAATTCCCTATAATTGATCATGGGCTCATGGCAAAGAAGAAAATTTAACACTTCAATGTAACTCAAGTTATCCAAACATACGAACTCTAAGGCCTGATTTATATATGAATTGAAGATTAAAGTTTGCCCAATGGTAATTATGTAGATATGCTCAGATTATGTGATTTAGGGCTTAGGATTTGGATTTCGATTTGGGGATTTAGGATTTGAAATTAGAATTTGGAGATTAAGGGCTCATATTTAGATATGGAGTGATTATGATTTTACTACATCGGAGGAAGGAAGAAGATTGCTTTATTTAGGTTTATTTAGTGACAGAGAGACTAACCACGAAAGGACCGGCAATGAAAAGCTTGATTGGTTCAATGAGGATCTCAAACTATCGGAAAAAAGAAGATGCCGAAAGAGAACGGCGTCAAGAGGATCTAGTACTTTCGGTAATCAAGGTTCTGTGATGTAGGGCGATCACAAGATTTAGACATGGGACGATTGTTTATTAATATACGTGGGACACCTCACGCGCATTTAAATCTCTATTAATTTCAAAATCAACATGGAGCAACCGCCCCATATTAAGTATGTGTAGGTCCGCCACTGCACCCAAGTCACTCACCATCTGCAAAGCCAGGAATTGATTCCAGTTGTTCTGTTACCGAGTCAGTTCTGAGCCTTACAAGTCCTTTTTTCTTCTGTTTGTTTTTTTTTATTATTATTATTATTATTTTAAAGATATGTACTCATACACCCATCCCACACAAACTCACCTAAGTCTCTATACATAACCACTACTGGTTGTTTATGTGACTGAGTCAGTTCCTGGGTATTAAAAGTTCAATACATGTATTTTCTAATGGTGTCACTGTTCTCTCGTCAGCAAAGGAGAAATACATGAACATGAAGTTGTTATTTATTCGTTGATCTTGAACAAGAAACTGAGCTGGGCTTGAGTGTATTTTACAATACAAAATAAAGAGATATTTCTATGCCTTTGTCCCTCTCTTGCTTTGCCTTAAATCTCTCATGGCCACAAAGTACCCAATCTCTGACTCTCCCTGATTGGTTGGTCACATGAGAAAAAAGTCTTTGCTTTGGACTTTTATTTTATGTACAGTAGAAGTCATTAATTTCATGATACTTTTCCATGTCAAAGAAGAGGGATTGAGAAAGATGGGGTCTGCAGCCTTTGAAAAAAGATGCCAATGACTCTGACTGCAAGGCAGCCAATCTTATTAGAATAGAAAAAAAAAAATTATACAATTAAAAATTATTGATGTTGAGTGGACTCAACTGACTCGGTCAATTCCCATAGGACTCGACCAAATCCTAAGTCGGGTCAGAGTCGAGAGTGAAACCAACTTGGTCAGGACCGGATCCGAGTTGACTCAGCCGAATTTTTAAACCTTGGGCAATCAGTGGTTTCTTTGTAAGCTACACAAGAACCCTCAGAATCAACAGACTAAAAAGCTAATTCATCCCAGAGAACTTTTGAGATAAATGAAAAATATGCTACAGATAAATCTTCTTGCTGAAGGTTGCAGATTGACAACCTTCTCTAATTGAACAGGTATTTCAATGATTTTGTTGCATTCCTGGTAAAATATAAACCTAAAAATATCATCAAAATTTCTTAATGATGTGGTTTTTGTGTGGTGTTGAATGTCTTACATGATAGGTCTCTCATATTATCCAAGTGTGTCTGGCTATCAAGTACAATAAGAGGATCATCTATAATCTAGAATCTCAAGATGCTGTACAAGAAGAAATAATTTTATCTTTTTACCTTTTAACTCACAAATGTAATCAAATTGTAGGATCTAAGAACCAAGTATCTTATATATGCTCTGCATGACTCCAAGACAAATACAAAAACTTATATATTTGGTATTTCAAAAGGAGGATGAAGTAGGCAATGAAATTTAGTGATTTTATGAAACTTAAAGAAGGTAGGATTCCAGTTATTAGTATATCTTACAGGATCCATTATTTCATAAATTTATTTCTTTTTTTTCGCTAAATTGACTTCATAAAGTTGTATATTTCAACGTAAAAGTTCTTAAAGAAATGTAAATAATACTTCTGTAAAGAAGAAAACTGATTATTTGTATAGAAACAATCAATTTACTTCTGCAGTGTGAACTAAATGAATATCATGTTATAGATAGGATATTTATTACTTGCGTTTATGTCCTAAATTCTAAAAAGTGCATATTCATCTTTGTCTCATGGCTGTATCTATATTCACATCTTCATTTGGGATTACAGAGTTTTAAAAAAAAAAAAAAAAAAAAAAAAAACCTTATTCAAAGGATGTATGCATTTGTTACCCACCTAAACCAATGACAGAAGTAGGAAGTTTTCATGGGAGTCGCAATGTGAAAAATATTTCTTTTGAGCGGGTAATAGGTAAGAAACCTATAGAATTTTCAAAAACAATGTTTGGAGCCAGGGGCCAGGTGTGGAGGTAATAGATTCAGTCCAATATTGGGTATTTGATGGGAATGCAATTGGGCCTAATGTCATATCATGTGGGGATGAGAATACGAAATAGCCTGCACTGATCAAAGGCAGGCCCAAGTGGGCCACAAGGAGCTGCAGTACACATGTTGTTGTTCATGGGAGAACATTTTTCGATTTTTTTCATGGTCTACACTATAATCTTATATTTGTATTATTAAGAAACCAAATTAATATAATAACCTCTTGTCCTTGCTCTATTTATTAGTCCTTGAATGATATTTAATCATAATTCCTTATCTTATGCACTAGATGGGAGAACTCAAGAAACTAGTTGAAGAAGGAAAGATAAAATATATTGGGCTATCTGAGGCGTCTGCTTCAATAATCAGGAGGGCTTACGCTATTCACCCAATAACTGCAGTACAGTTAGAATGGTCTTTGTGGGCAAGAGATGTGGAGGAAGATATTGTTCCTACTTGCAGGTGAGATTGATTGATAAATTGAGTTTCCATCTCCTTGAGAGATTATTATTCAGAGCTTATTTAATTTCTAATGTCATCTTTCATGTATTAATTAGGGAACTCGGCATAGGCATAGTTGCATACAGCCCTTTGGGGGAGAGGCTTCTTATCTTCAGGGCCAAAAATAGTTGATACTCTGTCAAATAACGACTTTCGAAAGGTGTGAATGGCTATTTTTACATATGAATATTCATAGAACTTGGTATAACATTGTTGCAATGGCGGAGTCCAGCATTCATACATACACATTAGTCATTTACCTACTGCATCATAATAGTAATGTCATTTGGCATAAACATGTACGGATGATTTGTTAGCAACATGGTATAAGGTGTATATAATACCTAGTTTGTTGTACTCTCATCTGTGTATGCGTTATTTATATGTATAAATAGTACCTTTGGTTTCATGATATTATATTGAAATATGTATTGCATTTGCAGTCACTCCCTAGATTTCAACCTGAGAATTTTGGAACATAATGCCTCCATATTTGAGTGTGTGATGGAAATGGCCACAAGAAAGGGATGCACCCCTTCCCAACTTGCATTGGCTTGGGTTCACCACCAAGGCAATGATGTGTGCCCCATACCAGGCACTACCAAGATCGAAAACCTCAACCAGAATATTGGAGCTCTATCCGTGAAGCTCTCCCAAGAAGAGATGGCTGAACTGGAGTCCTTCACGTCCACATATGTTGCTAAAGGTGAAAGATATGGAAGTGGAATATCTACTTGGAGGGAGTCAGAAACACCTGATCCCTCTTCATGGAAAGGCATATAAATATGCAGGCATATAATTTATTTAGAGTGTTCCTTTTACTGTTCGAGCTCTATATAGGTATTTGTGTAATACTACTATATGTTTTCTTGAATTGATACTTAATGGTTTAATGTAGTGGAAAGGAACTTGTCTTTCTTTGTTGTTATTGATGTGATAAGGTTATGCATGGACAAGTAAAAAATGACTGCCAATTATCAACATCTGTGTGTCATGCTCGATACATCTGTGCTAAATCTGGATTTCCAGCCCACAATCAAATGCTCGGGGATTCCTCATTGATTATGCACAAAGTCATGAAAAATTCATGTTTTTAAATCCCAAGGGCAAGTAGAAATCTTCATTTTTTGAGGTTTTTATGGCCCCAAGTTGCAATTTCTCATTTTTGCAGATTTTTCTATCGATGGCAGTTTTTCTCAGTTTTACAGTACTATACACTCCAATACCAATTTGAAATCCTCTGCACTACAAAATCTTAGTGAGAAATCTTTGTTCCAGGGGCTGTGGATTCCTCACCTGTTAACAACATGCCCCTTTTGTGTAATTGAGAGATTTGCTATGCTTGGACGTGTGATAAATAGAGAGTAGATTGGGATGAATAGATGTCGTTTCCATCAAACAGAGATTCTTGTGAGGCTCATTTTGGTCCATTACAATATCAGTGGGATGAATAGATTAGCCTATGGATTTTTAGTATGCTCAAATTTACACCAATCGAATGATTCTAGAATTAGTGTAATGATTACCTACCGTGCAATTTCACTGTATTTACTTTAACAGTGATTTTTATCTGAATTAGTTTGAAACCAGCCCTACTTTTTTAGATTAACAGGAGTTTTTAGTGTTGGCCCCACTTTTTCCAGATTACGAACGGTTCTCTCTGCTCAAACGGTTGAAAACCGGTTTTTATCAGAAACGGCTGGGAACCGCCTCGACCCAACGTTCCAAATCATGGTTTTTCGTGTAGCACTAATGCCTCTATTTAGAGGTTAAAGTGCTTCTTTTTTTTTTTTTTTTTTTTTAAGGGATTGCATTTTAAGGTGGGCCTCGTGTGTGAAAATTGGGAGCACGGGGTTGGAATACTCACGGAGTTAAGACTCTTCACTCGACTGAGTCACTTTTGTTTTAATACGGGCAAGTCAAATTCAAGAGAGACTCGGTATATATGAAAATGTCTTGAGGATGTTTTTTCTTTGTTTTGTATATACAGTTTGAAGCCGATCAAATCGAGTTTACTCCTTAATTTGTCTCCCCAAGTATAATGTTTTTATTCAAATAAGATTTTCAAACTCAAGGATCGAATCCATTCAGATCAATGTAAACTCCATGAGATCCGTGACATATAGGCGATTTGAATGGCCCATTGGGGTTGACCATATGATGGGCCTTGCTAGGTTTCTCAAACAGTATAATCGTGTGACCCACGCACAGGAGTAATTTTTCTATAAAATAAATTGGGTCATGTTCTTCTAATAGGCACTTCTTACATTGTTTTGCTACTATGGGAGACATTTACGACAAATCCAACACCTTCACACTTAATAACCCTTATGAATTTAAACTCACCATAATTTCACACTAGTTTGAATTTCATTCCCCATTGGATTAAATTTCATAAAATATGTAACCTAAGAAACCATTAATAAGGTCCCTAAATCAATGATTGGAACTATTCGATTGAGATTAACTTGACCTAATATCATATCCACAATGCAGAGGAATAAGATAATCAGGCCTGATTTTTGTGCAATTGGGTGGAAGAAAAGATGGCATTCCACCGTTGGGGTGCAGCAGATTTCTATCGAAATGGCTGGGGTTGCAAAAGAAGTCTTCCGGAATGACTGGATTTGTAAATGCTAGAGTAAAGGCTAGCATTTGGGAATTCTACATTTTTGAAATTCTAAAATGCTACTTGCCTCAAATGCGGGAATTCCCATAAATAAACATTGAATTTCTAATAGAAATTTAATAATAACAAAACAGCCTGAATTCCTATCAAAAATACTTATAAATAAACATGCCCTAAGTAGAACCCACTTTTCAAAACATAACCCATATTAGCTTATAAGCATTTGGCAAATTGGTTTATAAACTTATTTTCTCCGGATGCGTGAGATGCTCGGTTTTCACTACAATGCCAGGGTTCCACCCCTGGCACCACTAGAGTACTGGCCCGAGGAGAATGATGAGGAAGTGTACTTGGGCAGCATGAATGACACTCGAAACTGAATACTCAGGCGTGGATCAAGGCACAGGCAGGAATATAAATGCATGGAAGACCTAGGGATGCCCTTCAGCTGATAGATCATGCTAATTTAAGATTAAGATAATTTACAATTTCATAATCCAATAACAATCCACATAGCACATGCCATCAGGCTGAAGCATTGTAATTTAAAATCAGTAATTTGTGAAAGAATTTTTACCGTCACCAAAAAGATACAAGGTTGGAAAAGTCGCAACTTAAGCTTAACTCGTCCAACGTAGAAAAATTGACTCGGATAAAGTCAACGCAGAGACTTGGAAGATTCATATTTTTTTTCTAATAATTTCAAAGATGTTTAAAAATGAATCAATTACTTACTAAATATAAAATACATTTAATAAAGTTGTATAGGCAAGAAAAGTACCACAATAAGGAAAATAAAATAAAAAAGTGTTACATATTATAAAATTTATTAGTCCAAATACCGAATGTAAAAGATCAAAAATACGTTTCAAATTGCGTTTCAATCATCATTTTTAAAATTAAATAAATGTTTCAAATACTAACTCCAAATCTCAAGCATAATTATTTATAAATAAATTTTAATTATTTAAAATTAAATAATTTAAAATATCAACAGTCTATTAAAATAAGATGATCCTCCCATGTCTCCACTTATCAAACTAGGACCATCAAAATGTGATAACTGAAAAGAGTAAAAAGTCGCTTCAACAGAGTTTTCCCACCATAGTGTTAAAGAAAGGCACATTCAAAAATATTTCACCCACCTAATAGAAGAAAATCATTAGTTGGATTTGAATGGAGATAAAAAGACCTGACAAGTCCATCACTGGTTGAAAGAAATCCAAATGGATCTAGATCCCCTGTTTACAAATCCATTGAACTCCGTGCCTGGATGGGCCCCAGAGAGTAATCATATTAATAAAGGCGACAAAATTGTACGAGTCTCACCAATTATAGATTTTTTTTCTGGCCAAAGTTGTTGGTATTTCTCTTTATTGTCGGTGGAATGGATGAGGATGGAGAAAAATGGAGTCAAGTAAAGTTAAATGACCCACCTAATAGAAGAAAATCATTAGTTGGATTTGAATGGAGATAAAAAGATGCATGGATGGGTCCACATATTAATAGTACGAGTCCCACCAATCATTTTCTCTTTAGTCGGTGGATGAGGATGGAGAAAAAATGGAGTCAAGTAAAGTTAAATGACCCACCTAATAGAAGAAATAAAGTTGATTTGATGCCTGGATGGGTCCCAGAGAGTAATCATATTAATAATGGCGACAAAATTGTACGAGTCCCACCAATTATGGATTTTTTTTCTAGCCAAAGTTGTTGGTATTTCTCTTTATTGTCAGTGGAATGGATGAGGATGGAGAAAAATGGAGTAAAGTAAAGTTAAATGACCCACCTAATAGAAGAAAATCAAAATTGTACGAGTCCCACCAATTATGGATTTTTTTTCTGGCCAAAGTTGTTGTATTTCTCTTTATTGTCGGTGGAATGGATGAGGATGGAGAAAAATGGAGTCAAGTAAAGTTAAATGACCCACCTAATAGAAGAAAATCATTAGTTGGATTTGAATGGAGATAAAAAGATGCCTGGATGGGTCCCAGAGAGTAATCATATTAATTATAATGGCAACAAAATTGTACGAGTCCCACCAATTATTGATTTTTTTTCTGACCAAAGTTGTTGGTATTTCTCTTTATTGTCGGTGGAATGGATGAGGATGGAGAAAAATGGAGTCAAGTAAAGTTAAATGACCCACCTAATAGAAGAAAATCAATAGTTGGATTTGAATGGAGATAAAAAGATGCCTGGATGGGTCCCAGAGAGTAATCATATTAATAATGGTGACAAAATTGTACGAGTCCCACCAATTATGGATTTTTTTTCTGGCCAAAGTTGTTTGTATTTCTCTTTATTGTCGGTGGAATGGATGAGGATGGAGAAAAATGGAGTCAAGTAAAGTTAAATGACCCACCTAATAGAAGAAAATCATTAGTTGGATTTGAATGGAGATAAAAAGACCTGACAAGTCCATCACTGGTTGAAAGAAATCCAAATGGATCCAGATCCCCTGTTTACAAATCCATTACCAATCCGTCCTAACCGACCATGTGATGGATTTTTTTTCTGGCCAAAGTTGTGGGGTGGGGTGAGGGAGACTGCTCATCGAGCTTGTGTCCCAAAATATGTTTGATGAGCACGTTCTCACCTGAAAATCTTCTGGCGAGGAGGGTCTACCTTTTGGTATTTCTCTTTATTTTCGGTGGAATGGATGAGGATGGAGAAAAATAGAGTCAAGTAAAGTTAAATGACCATAATAGTATAAAATTTCAACTCCATCTTATTTAGAAGAGTATGATCCAACAAATAAAGTTTTATTGTCCAGCCACAACTAGAAGTATATCCATTACACTTTGTCACTTCAACCCTAAAAAAGCAAAGCTGTTAGAATATTAAAAATGACCCCAACTCCTCAGATTCATATTAGGAATTTTAGCAAAGAAACTGCCCCTAAAATACCTTGAGTTAAAGCGGTGGAACTTCACGATAGGGCCTACGTATTGTAATTTAAACCGTTCAAAATAAAGTCCCTAAAGGTATATACGGTATCCTCAACTTTTACATTTAGTGGGGTTTGTTTCACGTTTAAGTGATAATTTGATTTTTTTTTAAAGTAATTAACAAAATCTTATGGACCCATTATCACGTTTTTCATCAAACAACCAATCCAGTGGTAGAATAAAACTCTTGTTGACATAAAATTTTGAAGATATTACATGTATGCATTTATTTTGAATGAGTGGGATTTCAATGGCCTCCACTTTCGAGTTCTACTACTTTAGATAAGGATTTCTTTTCATTTGAGTAATTTACTTATAAAGTGCATTCAATTGAAGGGCCCCGTAAGAGACTAGAAAAGAAGATAAGACTTTATAAAAAGGTACAAAATTTTCAAGATCCACTTCCTTTACTTTCGTCATCTTGTGACATGAATGGACTTTTTTTTTACTTTTAGGATAAAAAGAAGGGATTTACTAACCCATCCTATTAAACGTTTACACCCACCCTATGGCCAACGACTCCATTAGTAGCCTGCCACACACGTAGGATCCCTGTATGGAAACATTGATGGGACTTTCCTTGACAAGATAGACAAGCGGCATTCTTGATTGATGTTGCCTGGATATGATCTGACCGTTGATCTAAAAGTCCAGCACAGCTGGCTTTTTAACTTATAGTCCAATCTTATCTGTAGATATATCAGTGGGGCCCATGATTGAATGGGAAGATCTTTCAATAGTTTCTAAAACCATGATGGGGCTCAATATATATATATATATATATATATATCAATTGAGTAGAGGATGAATGGATGATGATGATGAAATGGGCCCCACTTATACATATAGAGGGCAATCAAGGACTTGAGATGTTTTGGTTATCCAAGCCGTTAATTTCAAAGTGCTCCACCATGGATGGGAGACCAATAAAACAAAATCTCAACCATGACATGAACTTTATGACATAATTGTTTATGTGTGTGGAGAAGTAAAAGTAAAATAATATATGTCAAAGTAAAATTAGAAGTGTTATAAAATAATTATTTGAATATAAGTAAAATTAAAAATACCATAACATGATAGAGGGAAGAGAGAGGATCTAAGATTAAAAAGCACATTTTGTCTTAACTAATCTTTTAACAACTCTTTTATCACAATTTTGTGTGGTCAAAAGGGCCTTGTGAAGAATTATGCTATGTTGGGCCACGATCTATTCCAAGATGGGATTAACAACTTTGATCACCTAAATGTGGCCCACATGTGATGATGGTCCATTTTGCAGATGAAAAAGTGAAAATCCAAGTGTGTATTGTAAGCATGTGGAATATTTCTTCTAATGCAGTGTTGCATGACCGGGCTAGTGAATACAAATTGGTTGAGAGAATAAAAAATTCTTATGACATTTCTAATTAAAATTTCAGTACAAATGTGACTACAAATATACATTTCTGAACAGATTCCTCAATAAAAATATGAGAGAATACATTTTTGCCAGAAAAATCTCTGAATACATTTTAACAACTATGACTACAATTTTCAGCGACTACAATTTCTGAACATTGCTTGAAGCTTTCTCCAATCTTTTGATCCCATGCGAAAGAGGATACAGCAAAGCGTGGCACGGAAGAAAAACTGTAGAGTCATCACTTCCTGTAAACCTGTAAAATTTGCAGTACTTATTCTTTGTGAGAAACTACTTTTATGCTTAAATTACTAAACCTATAAAATTCGTTTCAAACATCCATAGTAGATTTACTGGTATAAAAAACCCTCCATAATAGATTCAACATCCATACTACAACTAAATCCAATTTCCCAAAATCCATTTCAAACAAGCAACTTTCCCTTTTTCAAACATCCCCAATCCACATGAACAGTTTGAACATTCAGGTTTCAACATCTGCACTTTCAACCTGTCAGTGCATCCAATTTGGGAATTTGATGAATTTTAGAGAAATGCATTAAAAAAAAAGATTTGAAATGAAATTGGTGAGATGAAAAAAAAAAAAAACAGATTTCAGAGGAAATGAGGAAGAAGGTGACGAGTATCAATGGCTGGCCAGCACGTGGCTGATTGATTGTGTGATGGCGGACGTGGCTGGGCAGAGGGACAGACGAAGGAGAGCGACAGGGCTCATGGCTTTTCCCTCTTGGCAGTGGCGAGAGGGAGAGATGAGTCTCTCTACAGGAGGGAGATATTGAGCTAGGAGGATCGCAGCGTCTTCCCCTTTTGGATCGTCTGGCTTGGCTGTGGAGAGAGGGAGAGACGAAGGAAGATGGAGGAATCTCTTGGCAGTGGCGAGATGGAGACCTCCGTCTCTCTGCAGGGGGAGATGCGTCTTCCCCGGCGACCGTCTAGGCTGGCTGTGGAGAGAGGGAGAGGAGAAGGAAAAGGAGGGATCTGTTGAGATTAGGGCATTTTCGTTGAGAGGAGGGAAAATGAAATAGAGGGGCGGGCTTTGACAAAAATTTTGGGCTGAAAGCCACTTAAGGCCACACGTGCAGCTCGCACGACTGAGCTTATGCTCCCCTAAGCTTGAGCTTAGGGGAGCCATCCTCAAAAAGAAATATTCCACATGCGTACAATACACACTTGGATTTTCACTTTTTCATCTGCAAAATGGACCATCATCACATGTGGGCCACATTTAGGTGATCAAAGTTGTTAATCCCATCTTGGAATAGATCGTGGCCCAACATAGCATAATTCTTCACAAGGCCCTTTTGACCACACAAAATTGTGATAAAAGAGTTGTTAAGATTAGTTAAGACAAAATGTGCTTTTTAATATGAAGGTGATACCTTAAAACCATCCAAGTTGGGAAGATCAACCACACCCATGTTGGTGACAGTTGTTATGTTATTCTTTAACCATTTATTTAGGGCACTAATTGTATAGTGTTAAAAATGCTTCAAATGAAAGGGGAATTTTGAATAGATCTGTGTTCACATTAGCACTCAAAATATTTAATGGCATGGTCTCTAATAAACGAGTATGAGACTCACATGAATTTGGGTCCTATGACTCAGCACTATGTATTCATTAATGGAGCCCACTTTCAAAATCTGCAAATGCCAGAAGTCACCATCTCCCATGTATTCATACAGAGCCAAAAAAACAAACAAAAAAAAAAAAAAAAAACGCATCGAGTTGGACTAACCTTCAATAAGTTATCATGTGCACTTTTCCATTGTGTGGCCACCTTTGAAATCAACACCTCTTAAACTTATCATCCCATCTTGTTTTATCATCACTCCAAAATTTATTTTACTGCTATTTTCTTCTTGTAAATTGTAGGTGTGACTAATTTAACTGTAGGCCTAAAAAATGACATAGTTTTTAGAGCATATTTGGATGCATTCTAGACATTTTTCAAAAATATTTACTTCATGGAGAATGAAATCATATGTATTATGCAAACAGAACAAGGTGAAGAGTGGGTCATTACCATTTCAATGGTGCCCTCACGTGATCAGAGAGAGATTCCATGTCACATCATCATTTTTAACACATCCATGATAAGACAACACATAGGCATAGCTATAGGGTGGGTGGGTGTATGAACAAAAACAGGGACAAATTATTGCACTGAATATCGTTAAATCAATATTACAAGAAAATTTCCTTTTTATTTTTCGGATGGATTACAATGCTCAAAACAAAAAAAATACGATGCCCTAATCCGAGAAGGAACTTGCTCCTGGTCCTTGACCTGCTTCTTTCTTCACAAGTAAAATGTAGGGAACTCTATGAATGTATAATTTGCATTATGACACATTTTCTTTTATATCTCTTTAGCAGATTTTCCATCATTGGATTTGTGATTTATGATGTTTCTATCATAATCCCCACAGCTCACATGTCAAGCTCATAACATGCCTAGTTCAATTGGCTCATTTATAGTCCCCATAGAAACATATTTTGAAGCAAAGTTGGACTGATTTAAGCCCATTTATATCCCTCACAGGGACTGAAGAATTCAGACCCATTTGTAATGGTAAGTTGTTTCCAGCCAAGTCTCAGCTATGTTGCAACGTATTCATAACCTTAAAATAGGCTAAGTTATGGGCCCATTTTCTGACTAGATATAGACTTTGTGGTGCCTCACTGAGACCCGTTTTACAATCACTTTTACTCTAATATATCAGTTAGATTATGAATGTTGTTTGGGCAAGATCCAGCCCAATTTCAGTCACTTTTTGGGCTGAAATCTAGCCTAATTCAGCATGTATTTGGGTTAGACCCAATATTTTTGGTCTAATTATAAGTCTGGATTCATTCTGGCTTGACTTGAATTTGTAATTATGGTCTAAGTTAGGCTACCATTCTGGCCTGAGTTAGACCCAAAATTCTGGCCTGATTTAGGCCCAAAATCTGTATTGGATTAGATTCAATGTTCTGGCCTGATTAGGACCCAAAACCTGACCTGATTTAGACCCAAAAATCTGGCCTGAATTAGACCCAGAATCTAGCATTATGTAGGCCCAAAATCTGGTCTTATTTAGGCCCAAAAATCTGTCTTGAATTGGACCTAAAATCTGGCCTTATTTAGGCCCAAAATCTGGTCTTATTTAGGCCCAAAAATCTGTCTTGAATTGGACCTAAAATCTGGCCTTATTTAGGCCCAAAATGTGGCCTTATTTAGGCCCAAAATCTGGCCTGAATAAGACCTAAAATCTGGCCTTATTTAGGCCCAAAATCCGGCCTGAATAAGACCAAAAATCTGTCCTGGGTCAGACCCAGAATTATGAACTGAGAGACTCTGGCAAATTTCAATATCTTTGAGCCAATTCTTGAGCCCATTTATATCCACCATTCAAGTTGTTTAGATGTGGAAATTCAGGCTGTTTGTTTGGATGGATTCATTTTTGTGAGTTGTTTGTTTGTGGAGATTTTCCAACATGGCTGTCCCCCTTTTTTCTTTTTTTTTTTTGTATTTATAGTAACAATCAAATGACTGTGTGGAACTCTTTAACCTCCATGACATGCGTGTTTGGCAATCAACATATCTATACTTGTGACCCCACTTTTGATATGTTGGGACCAGGATAACCATTTTGTAAAGACCACTAATGGCCTCGTTATACCCAGTAATATTTAGCCTACATGGGTTTTGCATCATTACGCATGTGTGACTGTGCCATCCCATTAACCACTAAGAGCTTATTAATTTCAGCCCATTTATCATTGTTACTCAGGCTGTTTGTTTGTGAGAATTGAAACTGTTTGATTATGAGAATTAAGGCCGTTTAGGGGATTAATCATAGAGATTCCAAGCCTTGTTTGGTTGTTGGGTTCTTGAGTTTGTTATACCCATAATAGCAACATGTTCATCCTCTGAACTCAGACATGGCTTTTCACTCTACACAAAAGAGTATGAAGAGTGGCTGGGTGTCAGGAATTCAAATATTTATTCAATGTTACATGTTGAATTTCAGTCATTTCAAACATGGGTATATATGCTGAAACTTCATCTTTCTGGTGGAGGGCAGAGACCTTTTTTAGTAAGGCTCCGAATCTCCATTTTAATGGAAATGAATTGGTGGGAAAGATGAAGATGGAGTGGGTAACCATTTGATAGGAGGGCGGAAACCTTCTTTAAGGATCCGAATCTCCATTTTAATCGGACGAAAGTTGCAGCATGTCAGGATGATGAAATAACGAAGATGAGACGAGGGAGATGAAATGATGGAGATGGAATGGAGGTGATATGGTGGATGGAGGGCAGAATCTTTTAAAGAGGACTCCGAATCTCCAATACATGGTAGTGAGGAAGATGGTGAAATGGGTGAGCTATATGGAAAATATGAGATGGCAAGATAGAGTGGCCAGAAGATAAAAAAGAACAGCAGCCTCATTACCTTCTTCTTCTTCTTCTTACTCTTTCTCTTTCTTTTGTTCTTCTCTTCAACGAATCCCTTCTCTCTTTATTTCTCTCCTTTGAGAAGTTATGTAACTTCCTCTGTTTGAGCTGGTGGGGAGTTTTAAAACTTCCCACAAGAAAGAATGGGATTCGAACACCCACCATTTCAAATATTACAAGGATCATTAACCAATTCACCTAATGCGATTGCTTATATAAAATTAGCTAAAAATATCTTTTAACAATGATCTACTCCATCTTAATTTATTCTCATGGCTTATAGGTGAAGTCTTGATATTTTTGCTTGTCAATAGGACTTGGGTCCAATTTGTGCATAAGCGAGCTCAAATGAATTATTAGGTTCGAACCCATTTGAACATAACCCCAACTGAGTCCACATAGGATAGAACTTTGGCAAGATTTTTTTTTTTTAAATGCCAACAGTGGGTGCAAACGTTAACACCCTAAAAAGAAGGAGTAGTGCTATCTAGGACAAACTTTTTGGCCAGAATTTTGGACAACTCCTATGATATCCCTTGAATATCCTATGATATTCAAGGGATATCATAGGGGTTGTCCAAAATTCTGGCCAAAAAGTTTGTCTAAGTAGACTTTTTGGGAAAAGAAGATGCCCTTTTGTGTATGGCGGAATGAGAGATTGATATTTGGACTCTCTAAAAAGAAGAAAAGGTGGTTTTTTATGGGTTAAGGCGGTCATCATTTTTCTCTTTTAATATGTAGGAGCTTACCAATTACCATGCATTGATCCACCATACCAAACATCTCTAGCTATATAGTAGTTATAGCAGTTAGAAGGAATCCAAACACGGACACGAGCAGCATATGGTGTGAGAGTAGCCGAAGAAGAGAGTAATTGTAAGTGAGTAAGTAAGAAGAAGAAGAAGAGGAGATGGGTAGTGTTGGGAGGAAGAAATTAGGTTCTCTAGGTCTAGAGGCGTCTGCTCAAGGCCTCGGCTGCATGGGCATGTCTGCCTTCTATGGCCCTCCGAAACCAGAGGCAGACATGATCTCACTCATCCACCATGCTGTCCGCAGTGGCATCACTCTCCTCGACACCGCCGACATCTATGGTCCCTTCACCAACGAAATCCTCCTTGGAAAGGTCACCTTCTTTTCTTATCTGCGGTTCCCTATTCCTCTTCTATGCAATTTCAAATGATTCTCAAGAGTAATGGATATTCCTTTTCCAAGGAGACCTCTCAATTCTCCAATAATATGCACTCTCTTTTTGGGCTATCCTTACCTGCCACTTGCAATATCCGTGATGCGCTTGTCTTTAATCTGTTACATGCCAAATTTAACAGCGGGTTAGAAATAAATCTCCTTAGAAAACATTCACCTTTTCTTTCTTTTTCAATTTTAGCCTTATCTAGAGATCGATACATTTCCTTAGAAAAGATATAGGAGTTGAATTCCATGCAAACAAATATTGAGACCTTTTGGATTATTTATTTATAGCCATCTTAATGTATGTTTGTGTAGTCTTTGCTTTTGATGATGGTGGTTTTACAGGCTCTAAAGGGGTTAAGGAAGGAGGACGAATTGGCAACCAAGTTCGGTTACAGTTGTGCAGATAGAAAGGGGGAAATACGCAGGGATCCGGCCTTTGTGAGGGCTGCATGCGAAGCAAGCATGAAGAGGCTCGATGTGGACTACATAGACCTCTACTATCAACATCGCATTAATACAAGAGTCCCCATAGAGATAACAGTCAGTGACCTGTCGATACAACAAAAGTCATTATTTTTTTTACAAGAGAGCTTCTAAATGCACCCCTGATATTTCTTTGCACGCCCTCTTTCTCTCTACATCCATCATTGAATGGAGAAATTAAAATTTTTTCTTTGCACACCCCTCATAATATCTAAATTAACCTCACCTCAAACCTCACTCCCACCCTAGCCACCACCGCCCCCTCCAGCAAAGAGAGAGGGAGCTAGAGAAGGGAGAAAGAGAGAGGGAGCAAGAGAGAGAGAGGGAGAGAGAAAAAGGGAGTGAGAGACAGACAGGGAGCAAGAGAGGGAGAGAGAAAGAGGAAGTGAAGAGAAATAGGGAGAGGGCCGACGAAGATGGAGAAGGAGGTAGAGAATGGGAGGTGGAGCACTGCTGCGGCCGTGCTGCTGAGCAGTGGAGAAGGGGAGAGGGGAGAAGGGTGGTTTGGAGATTTACCACAAGAATATATTGTAACAATGAAAATTTTAAAATGGTGGGTGTGCAAAGAAAAATGAGAGTGCATTTATAAGCTCTCTATTTACAAATGATTGTGGCCATTATTAACATAATTCGTTCGGATTTTCTTTTTATTTTTAAATAATTCTGTACACAGAAAGATGTCACAAGGGCTAAGCTCGGGCCGAAGGTTGTCCTGTACCCGCGGGTTGTATTTAACACGTGCGGGCCAAAGCCCTCAGGGGGCCTATACCAACCAGGCCTTTACCTCGCCCTTGCTCGCGGCTGGGCCAGGGCCTAAAGAGAAGAAAATTACCTTTGAATTTTTTACACTGCAATGTGTGAGCCTGAGATTAACCGCTCCATCCCCACTTCTTTATCTGAGATTAAGGTCATGAATGCAAAGCCATAAGCAACATGGCATGAAAATCCACTTTATTACGATTTAAGAGTTAGCATACATTTACTACTCAAGAGAAGACTATTTGTTGGTTTGATGAAACTCATCATTTTTAAGGCCTTGATAGAATGTATTCCATTCAATTCTCATTAATTAAATATCAAACAAACAACCATGGATTCTATATTATAAAAGAAAGAAAAGAAAATTGTCTCCTATTCAAATGGGTTCTATATTGAAAAAAGAAAGAGAAGAAAATTGTCTCATGTTTTTCTCTGTAGCCTTTTTTTTTTTTTTTTTGGCTGCCGGGTGTTTATTGGAGTTGTGATATGAATATAAAGCTAAATATTATAGGCAATAACTAAAGAAAAGTGATCACATTCTAATAAGAATAATGCTCAAATAAAGTCGCTTGGATAAATTCACATACATTTTTTTATTAGTAAACAAATCCCCGTTATACAAGAA
Organism: Camphora micrantha; assembly: GCA_003546025.1. Classification (NCBI taxonomy): domain Eukaryota; kingdom Viridiplantae; phylum Streptophyta; class Magnoliopsida; order Laurales; family Lauraceae; genus Camphora; species Camphora micrantha. The sequence continues at coordinate 71,574,247 of QPKB01000001.1, forward strand.
CTGTATAAAAATAAAACATTTAGAAAAATCACATAGGAGTCATGCATAGCTTATTTACATTAAAATCATAAGAATCAAATGAAAATCAGATAATAATTATATCATTAATATAAGAATCACGTAAGAACCCATATAAGAGTCATTCTCAAATAAGTATATGTATATATAAATAAGAAGAATTAGCCTATTATCGTCCAAGTCTGGCCCTTGGGCTTTTTAAGAAAAACAGAATCACTCATTTTACGGGCTTTTGTTTGCTAGTAAAATTTGTTGCCTGCGATTTAATGTGACATAGTACTTATTTAGTTAAATCATACTATTTAACTATCTAATGATTAATTCAAACAGATATATAACTAGGTTGGATCGGAGAATTCCGAAAAATAGATTAAACTCAAACTAAATTTGTAATCAATTATATAATCATAAGGAGGGAAGTAGAAAATAACCTGCCCCAAATTGCTAATTTCCACTTGATCAGTCTTCAATCTTTGGGGTACACTCTCAATTCAATGGAAAAGAGAACAAAAGAGCAAAACCCATCACATCAATTTCATTGAAAATAAATTCTCTCCCTTGCCTGTTTAATCCCCTCTTTGATTCAAGCAAGAAAGGCTCTCTCTTGGTCCCTTCGCTTGAAATTCCTTTAGAATTGCCAATCTTAAGTGTAATGGAATTCCTTGGGCATCCCACTCCAATTGGACCATGAGCCCCACTTTGTCAAGCATAATTTGAGTTGTCGTGGGGTCCCACTTGTAGAGCATGTAGTGTCTTGTAAAATGATGTACCTGCTTCGTGACCACATTGAATTTGGAGATTTTAGGACTCAATTTGGGCTGTTAAATTTCATATTTGAGCCCTTGTGCTTGATTGGGCCCTAATTTAGATGAAACAGCCATTGGACCAATCAAATAGGTCCAAATAAGTCAGGGCTCGATCAAACAAAGGATTCATGATATATGAATCATCTGCTCTTGCTTCACAATCCCTCCTTGTTTTTTTCTTAACCCTGGCCGGGACCCAAGACCCAAGAAAGACTCTGCCTACACACGGGAAGATAGCCCACCAAGCGAAAAGAAAGCCCACACAAATGGAAAAAGGTGATATACCCAGGATTCAAACCTGAGCACCTAGGTGAGAACTGCCTCCACTTATCAGTAATGTAAGTGGCCTTTCTTAATCCCTCTTTGTTCTAAAGTAGATGAAGTAACCCCATAATCTCACCATTGCTACAATGTTATAATTAAATTATATACATATAGTATATTAAGAAGGAATATTTGAACGTCCAACCCCTTTAATTCTTTCATATGTGCTCTACCCACTCAAGTACACATGATTTTTGCATTAGAGCCCATTATAAACTATTTAAAATAGTTGTGAACGAGGCTTGGCTGGGCATCCAGAACTCAAACTTGCCTTGAACTCAGCCCATGACCCATGTCACAATTCATAAATTGGTGTCCGCACCAAACCCGAAAAAGTCATCGTTATGAGAGCAAAGTCACCCGTTAATCTGACTTTTTAATTTAACTGTGACCTTTTGATGGTCTAAACTTTCATTGTATTTTAGTTTTTTCATCAAGCAATGAAATCAATGTAATATAGGCTTCTTGTTCTTGCTTTGCTCTTAAGCCTGGTTGCTTGATTATTCTTTTTTTTTCCTTATGCATAAGATGGGAGAACTTAAAAATCTAGTTGAAGAAGGAAAGATCAAATATATTGGGCTATATGAGGCCTCTGCTTCCACATTCAGGAGGGCTCATGCTGTTCACCCGGTAACTGCAATACAGTTAGAATGGTCTTTGTGGTCAAGAGATGTGTGGAAGAAGATATAGTTCCTACTTGCAGGTGAGATCAATTAATACATTGAGTTTCCATCAATCTCCTTAACAAAAATTTCAATTTGAAGCTTAATTCTGATGTTACCTACGCTTCACATGTTAATCAGAGAACTTGGCATAGGGATAGTTGCATACAGCCCTTTGGGGAGAGGCTTCCTATCTTCAGGGCCAAAAATAGTAGATAGTTTGTCGAAAAAGGACTCTCGAAAGGTGTGTATGCCAGCTTTCATATTTGATTCATTTCACTCCATATAGATTGCTGACCCAAGGTATGCACACCACACATTTTACCTATGACATTATAAACAATCTTATCTTGCAAATAACCATGCAGCAAAGTACAGATGTAATGAGACAACTGCATATTTTTAATGGCTTATTTGCAACAAGGTATAGGTGTATAAATAATAATTTATATATTTTTTTCATGCATAATACAACTTCTGAGTTCATGACATGCTATTGAAATATGTATTGGATTTGCAGTCTCTCCCTAGGTTTAAGCCTGAGAATTTGGAGCATAATGCTTCTATATTTGAGCATGTTGCTGAAATGGCTATGAGAAAGGGATGCAGCCCTTTGCAGCTTGCGTTGGCTTGGGTTCACCACCAAGGCAATGATGGGTGCCCGATACCTGGCACTACCAAGATTGAAAACCTCGACCAAAATATTGGAGCTTTATCTGTGAAGCTTTCACCTGAAGAGATGGCTGAACTGGAGTCCTTTGCGTCGGCAGAAGCTGTAAAGGGAGAGAGATATGGAAGTACAATACCTACTTGGAGGGAGTCAGAAACGCCTGATTTGTCTTCTTGGGAAGGCATATAAACGTTCATGAATCTGTAGAATTTTAGTGTATGCAGTGTGTTTCCTTATTTTCTTCCAGCTCCTTCATGAAGGTATTAACTAATTATGCTACTTTATGGTATCTTGAGTTTATATTTGATGGTCTAATGTATTGAATTCGGTTCTTTTTTTCCCATTTTCTACGTAAGATTAGACTATTTTCCCCCAAGGGATTTAGCTTGGTATATGTCTATATGATATGAGCGGATGATGTTTGGGAAAATCCGGAAATGATTATCTATGATCAACACACCAGGTCAGGCTGTTCTCCGCCTGTGTTACTTCCACCATAGTGCTCTGCTCGAGTTCTCCATTCTCAGTGCTCCACCACACAACACATTCCAACGGTGCTCACCTGCGGTGCCAGAGGTTGATTCCTAGCACTTAAGATGAGATGCCACTACGTCAAAAAGGCCGAAAAACGACTGTCAAAGAGAGTCATTTTTCTTAAAAAACGACTGTTAAGGGCGGTCAGACAAGCAGTCGGCAAAATCAAAGTCGTTTTTCAAAAACGACTGTCGTTGGCAGTCAAAAACTTGTCAGATTAGCAACTGTCTACGGCAGTCAATTTTTTTAAAGACGGACAACGTCAGTCGAAAATACTTTAAGTCATTTTTTAAAAACTACATAAAAAAACGACTTATCATTCAATTAACAACTGTTTGGAGCAGTCGTTTTATTAGAGGGTTTTTAAAAAAATATATATTTCATAATTAATTTTTAATATTTATATTTTCATATTAAAATCTTGTAATTCTTAAAACCGTAAGTTAGCATCAACCATACAAACATCCATTATCCATCAAATAAATAACTCAAATAAGCTAATAAATCATCCATCCACTTAAAATTTAAACCATCAAAGTATAGCTATAGTAAATGGTAAAAAATTAACAAAAACCATGTTCACGTTCGGTATTACTAATACCACGATCACACAAATCAGAGTAAATACTACAAATAAAGTCATCTAACAATAAATCATGTGGGGTTTGAAACTAGCCAAACATGATTCTATATGTGGGCCATGAAATGATGTCACCCACGGTGAGATCCGCAAAAGTCTTTTCTTCACCCAACAACTCTACGTCAAACTTCAAGATCTCATCTACAACGATCATGTAGCATCCTTCCTCCTCAGTTGACAAACCGAGAACGCGTCCAAGGGCAACTGTAATATCTTTTCACACGTAATGCAACAGCCTGCATGTACCCTGGTGTGCATTAGTGTTCGGTTGATTTGTACATGCCACTTGACATGAGGAATTATCTTGAGCCTACAAACAATATTACAAATGCATTGTGTTAGTATTTCATCAATCAAGATAATTAATTAATTTATCGAATCAATCATGTACGAAAATTAAGCATTGTACTTGAGATGAACTACCATGATAAGTTGAAGGTCGCACTTGTGTCCCACCTTGGGATAAGAGTTTGTCTCAGTTCATCCACTTCCCTCCGTATGCGCATCTGATACTCCTTCAACCTTTTTACCTCAGTTTGAAGATATGTATTGCATTCATGCTCCTCCTCCAAGGCTCTTTTATAAGGAGCTGAATGTTTTATGGCCGTTTTTGAAACAGTGCCTAAGCCACGTACGCGTCCTCGGCTATCACGACCAAAGACCTATGAAAAAAAAAAAAACAATTTTACCATAAAAACCTCAAAATTAAAGATTACTAACGTTAAAAGATATTATGATCAACAAGCAATAAAAAGATACCTTTGCAACTGCATCATGGTCTAAATCACCTTGTGCCACCGAGTTGTCAGATTCATATGCAGTAATAACATCATCCTGCAATATAAAAAAAAGGATAAATAAGAAGCATAAACACAGTTTGGCAAACATTAACGTATACTTCATAAAAATGTTCCTAAGAAAAATTTCTAATGTTTTCTCGAAATTTCGGCATAGTCTCCCTTGTACGTGTGACATTTATTTTTTTTTACAACCTGCTAAGTACCTGTACATGACAAAAAAAAAAACCCTTAATATAAACAACCCAATGCCCCAACACACTACAAAGTCATTCACCACTACATCATCAATCATACATCATTCGACCATAGCACTTCAATGCCCCAACACACTAGAAAGATGCACCCAAAAAAATTACAAAGGTTGAGGGTCCTGATGAAAATAAATCACTGGGCACTGTTGTAGAATCCTTATAATTAGGGGGATCATTCATTGTTTCTGCTAAATTGATATTTTTAAGACTAGATTTATGCCACATATCAAGTGGTTTGTGCGCGCTTCCTTTTGTGTATGAATATTACCTGCAAGGATAGTATTTTTTGTGCAGTTTCAGTAATCAACAATTATGGTAATGCTTCAAGAAGATAAGATAGATAAAAAGATAAGAAGATAAGATGGACAAGGATACTGGTGCTAGAATTGCACTAGAATAGATCTCAAGCAGTAATTCGAGAAGATATACCACAACATCTGAACAGGCATTTGAAAATCATTAAAGAACTATTTTAATTATGCATTGCAATTGTTCAGCATAAACCAGAAAAGCAATAATTGGAACGATAATATAAAAAGAAAGGACAGATTAAACTTGTTTTCACAATTATTTGTCACTCTTGCAAGTAGATGCATCAAACAACTAGTAGATGCATTTTCACAGAAATCAGATACAAAATCAAAATAAGGAATGTGAGAAAGAGACAATCCAAAACATTTGCAAGTAGATGCATCAAACAACTAGAAGATTATTTCAGCTAGCAACGGAACCAGAATCGCATCAAACACACAACAGAGTGCCTTCACGGTAGATATCCATTCTAGCAATATTTGGATCAACACAATAAAATAGTGCAACCTGCTCTAATGCCAATTGAAATTCCCTTTAGGTGATACTAAAATGGATTACTAGTTCTTAATTTAACCAAACAATGCAGCAGAAATAAACCAATTAGACAATAAAGAACTAGCTATCTACCAATCACACACAACAAGAAAGTAGACACAATATTTAATGTGGAAACCCTATCCAGGGAGAAAAACACGAACTAGAAATCAAAAGTTCACGAACAGTTACAAGATATACTCACAAGCTCATTTACCTCAGTCTGTACCTCGACCTAAGGACTGTAGTTATTCTTGCAAAGAATCCACTGACACGACATCCACCGTGCCCCGTTCTCCTTACTTGATCTCCTAGCACCTTGACAATCAAGATTATCAATCTTCTATAAGAAAGGTAGAAGCAGTAATGACATTCTAGAGCAGCCCTTCAGAACAGTCTCTCAAAAGCTCTAGAGAATAAACTCTCTCTAAGATATCTCTGACTCAAATTGATGAGAGTAGTAGTGGTCTCTATGTGGTGACCTCTAGGGTTGAGAGAAACACCCTATATATAGCCCCAAATTCGTACCTAAGACTTAGTGCACAAGTAGGACTCAAATTGGAAAACATAGTCTTAAAAGAAACACTACTAAAATCAAGATTAGAAGACTTTCCCAAAATCTGCGCACCAGTTCACTCGAGCAAACACACCATCCGCTCGAGCGAATAAGGTTCTGTCTCAGCGAAAGATTTCTTCTGTCAGGCATCTGGGCTTTCAATATTGACTTCGCTCGAGCGAATGGAACGATCGCTCGAGCGGACCCCTTTCAGGTTGATCCGGAAATTCTGCACATGTAGATTTTCTTCAGCTTTTTAAGTCCTTTCAACTTCTATCTTCAGAGACTTTTTATAAAAAGAATTACAACTCAAGAGACTCAAAGTTTTGTCCAACCAATGAATTTGGCCAACACTAAAAAACCTAACAGCGCTATAGGTACCAGTCCCCTCAGCTGGGTAAGAAAAAAAAAATTGCTAGTTCTTTCTCTTGTAACTTTCTTTGGCCGGGGCCCTTGGCTTAACTGCCTTAATGTTTTAATGGTCTTTTAACATTTTATTTAGATTTAATCCAACCATGAGCAAAGGTTCGATGAGCATAAAATTGGACGAGGTATCATGGGAGATAAGAGTGTAAATAGAGCTGCAATGATCATAGGTGGCCCCAAATGGGCCCCGTAGAGCTGGACTAAAATCCTGATATCATATGCAGCCCGGTCTCTTATATGAGATGTACCCTTGTTATATGGGCTGTTACGGTTCATGGCACTCTTATTAAAGTTGAGACTATAATTTATGATATGCCAAGGGGCCATTCGGAGTTTTCTTTTTTGGGCAAAAGGGTCCATTTAGAGTTGCTAAAAGTATTTCACTCTTGTTTTGATTGCATTTCTTGGAAGGGAAATAAGTTGTAGCCGAACAACTTGACTTCAATGATTGAGCCTATACAAACATGGATTTTGGGTCAGAAAATCTAACAACTGTTGTTGGACAGCGTTGTGCCTACCAAATACCTTATAAATCAGAGCCCAATTTTGGACAATAGACCAAGAAGACACTCTACGAGAGAAATTGGCCCAAAACTCTCCACCATCAGACAAGCCTAAATTTAACATATATCAAAGGGTCAAAACCTATAACAATGGGATAGTATAGGGTCATGGAAATCTGAGTTATATTGTCCCAATGCTCATGCTGTTAGGTTAGGCCTGTTGTTAAAATTTAGTAAATGGGCTAACAATTACAATGCCCATTTGCTATTGTGAGCTAAAAGCCAACCAAATATTGGATTCATGAACTTGATAACCAAACTCAAACTGGAATGCTTTCAGGCCCATACAAAGCGAGATTCGTAGCATTATCAGTTAAGAATATGAAACTTGAACATCTTAAATCTATACACTCTATAATCACAAATAATTAATGGTCTAAGTAAGAAGATAACTTCTATGATTGGAATAAGGCTTTGAAGATGATAATGGTGATAAATCTCAAAGAATCAAGCCCAGAAATCAGCACACGCATATTCTGATTACGTGCACATATCAATCCGAAACATGAGATCCACAATATCCACATTGAGCGCAGCTACAATTTTGTGGTGTTGTGCTCTGCAAATAAGCTGATACAAATAGGCCCCCATCGAGTACTAACACAATTTTATTTTGAGATGAAAAGGTAAAACAATAGTTCATGTTGGCCCTCTTTGTGATATGGATGAGAAGAAATGCTGACCAGACCAATATTCTACATTGTGGCCAACCTAGGTTGATGATATAAGACTCTTGATGATCACAAGGAAGATGACTTGTAGATATTCTCTGATATTTAAAGCAACTAATCACAGCCATCCACCAATCTTATCACGACTTCAGAAAAAAACACATTCAGTGTTTCACTTTTGCAGGAATAGAACTTGTACTGGGGAACTAATATGAGCCCTTGGCCCACTGGGCCCGACCCTTAACTTTTGTCCAGATTTTGCTGGTTTGGTTGTGGATACAGAGGCTGGACCAAGTGGAACTATCTATGGGTCAACCTATTCCTTCTTATGTAGACTCTCACGGTCCCATTTGTGTGAAAAACTGAATAAAAACTTGGTCTTGTATGACTCAGGTGAGGCATGTCCAAACTAAGCCCATTTAGTTTTCAGGCCTAATTTTAAGAAGAATACAGACCATGGACCTACAATTAGGCCCAGCACCAGCTTATTTGTAAAACATGTATTCATCACTTTGTGCTTTAACCATCAGACCAGGAAGTTAGGCCATCCAATTCAGGCCAATGTAGGCCCATTTCAGACTGTGGTCATACCACCAATCTACATGAACATATAGACAAGGGCCCATGGGGCATGTATGTGGGATCCATTGGCACCACCAAAAGGTGGGGGTTACAGATAAGTCATATGAAAAAGCTCTGCTCCATTTGTCGTTTGGATCAATTAGATAGGTTTTTAGCTGCTGTCCATTTCATTGCCTTTGATAATATTGACAGTTACTACTTGCCACTGGGGCTGAACTTTGGCTGACGCATGAATCCACAATACCAGCTCCATCATAGTGGGGCCCACAATTTGGACTCTCACTTTGGAATATATCCATCCAAAGCACTTGGAGGACATTCTCTCAAAATTTTCTGCAGAAGAAAACAGCACCCCATCCCTAGACTAGTTGCAAGTTGCACAGAATAATTCCTACCCAAGCCCTACCCAAAAGAAATGGCAAAGGGCCTGCACGCATATCTTCCGGTGGCCTCTACCTCAATGCATAATAATCAAAGAAGTCACAAGGATAAAAAATGATTTGAACTTAGATGGGGGATCATGAGATATCACAACGATCAAATGGTCCTAGCCTTAGTTTTAAGTCTATAAACTTCTTCCTATCAAAAAAAAAAAAAGGTCTAAACTTTAATGACTATACATTTTGCAATTTTATAACATTTGAATACATGGTGCTCTGAATAACAAAGTTAGTGTCCATTCCAATTCAAGGGACCACGTGTTTGTAGAATGAATGAATTAATTAAAGAGCATCCCCAAATATGAAATCCCAAAAAAGGTAAATGGGAAAGTAGGCTGTGCAGAGAATATTCCTTTAAAAAACTTCACTATATATATATTTGTGATACTGCTCTTTGTACCTGTTGCCACTAGAGCAAAGAACAATAAAATATATCTTTCCTCATGTTGTACGACCAGAAACTGGAGTGACTGATGGAGATGTTGAATTTTTCTTGTTTTCTATTCTAATTGAGAAGTTGAATTGCTTCTTTCAACATTGTAATATCTCCCAAGGGAAAATGGACAAGACAAAAGATAAAAGAAAACAAGAGAAAAGACACCTTACTTTGGAAGTACAGTATAATCCACTTGCCTTTCGTTTTCCAGCGTAAACGATGTTGGTGGTGCCACTGAGCATATGAAATCACTTTACAACGCAAATTTGCCAAAGTTGATGGCCCTGTTTAATGAATAATCACCTTAGTGCCAGGAAATTAATATACAAGTAAGTGTGTCTAGAATTATGTATATTTCATATAGCTTTCCGCCTCAAAATTGTCTTCTTGCTTTGGGAAAAGTAAGATCTCCCTGTTCAAATCAGGGAGTGGCCCACAAACTCACCATTGAGTTGAATTTCAAAATAGATTTATAGTTAAAAGATCATAAAAGTTTAAGTCTGTTAGATCACGTCCCCCCCCCCCCCCCCAAAAAAAAAAAAAAACAGGTATCCATCCTACCTTTGAAAGTATCCAAATGTTTGATGGAGCTGCTGTTTTTGGATGATCCTTATTGGTAAAGAGACCTTCTCCATCTATCCTACCTTCAACTATAGGAAAGAAGCCAAATGTTCCTCACAAGCCGGACCTCATAGGCACACATGTAGAATCCTCCAATAAAAGGATAGTTAAGAGTAAGAATTTATAATAAAGGGTCAATTTTATGGGACATTTCTAATTATCTTGACAATAAAATGGGCACTTTATAAATTGATGGAGAGCTTCTATTTCCATGATCCATTTGTCTCCTTCATTTGAAAGAATGGATGTACCTATGGTGGAACTTTGATGGGAGTGGGGCCAGAAAATTTTATGACTTTTTAACATTACCCAAACAAATTTTGCACTTTTACATAATGCCCACTCAAGGTAAATTTTCCAGTTCCGCCCCAAAAGATAAACCAAAAAAAAAACCATTTAAAGTGGGTGAAATTTTTTTTTTCTTTCTTTTTGGAATAGGGAGTTTCCACTTTCTACTTAGCCCATTGATGATGGTGGAGCTTCCATTTACAAAGTGCTCTTTGATGTGGACCAAGTCATTTGAAGGAATCAAAATTCAACCTCTGTAATCTTGTCTATAGCCCCCACCTAATTCCACCGCATCACAACAACCACCAGCATCACCACATAAACAGTCTCAGCATGTTTACACTATGGTTTTATATGGTTTATATGTTGTTTAGATTATAGCCAGTCAAACAAGAATCGATTAAATATAATGAGGTCCACAGCTCGACATAAATCCTCTGATTGGGACTTATACCCATTTTTATATCTATCCACCCACCCCCAATGTTTTGTCCTCAAGCATGAGTGAAAGAGGAGAATATTCACATTAGCAAGGGGAAAATATTTTTGTCAAACCTGCAAAATGAGATTTACTTTTGGAATAAATCATGATCATGGGTCACTGAAGATAGGGTAAAAAAGGCTTTGCAGAAAATGCCTGCTCACCTACTTATAATTAAAGAAGGTGTGACAATGAAAAGGTTTAGACATAGATGAGGAGGATATTAAACATAAGGTGCATCAAATAATTTTAGCTTTTAATTTTAAGCTGTCGACCTTTAATAGCCATACACTACACAATCTTGTTACAATGAAATTCAACAGGTGAGTGAAGTTTGTTTACACTATAAAATTTGGATTTGACAACGTAGGGGAGGTTGGTGTATGTGAAAGGACTGAACTGATGTTTTGAATAAGGATGGCTTTGTTGGTTAGCAACCTCGCATGTCATTCGGCTGCCCATGGGTCGGCTAAGGATTAGGATATGAAACATGAAGTAATTTTAGTTATTTATATTAAGTAGTTGATGTTCAATGGTTATACACTACACAAACCGATTATAATTTGGAAACTGTAAAATTTAGATTTGCCAATGAGAGGAGATTGGTGTGTGTGAAAGAATTTAATTGATGAATAGCCCCATAGTGCAAAAACTCAAAAAATAATATTAGTCAAAGCGGATTATGAAGATAAGGGGTTTTTCCTGTACGGTCACCATTAGTCATGAAAATCCATGTACGATGAAAGTGAAGGAAATCTCCTGAACGTTCTCTGTTTTGCTACATTTTTTGTGATATTGCATATACTACAGAGACCGAAGTACCCCTTTGGCCTTTTAACAAAGTAACTTTCTGGATGTCACATAATTCAATTGAAATTTTATGAAATTACAAAAAGGATATTGCGATATCCCAAAAACATAACAGAATATAAAACATCTAAAAATTCTTCTCAACTTTTATCACCAGGCTGGTGAATTTCTATGGCTAATGCCTGATGGTGACCTTACAGAAAACCTCATAAATGACAATGCCACTAAAATTCTACAAGTTTATTATGAAAAAAATTAATAAGTGGAGCAAAGTTCTACAAGTAAATATATGATGTGATAGATCATAGGTCTCACTGCCGCTTTGCAGATCCCATACTCTATATGTATGAATCAGCTTAGTTTGTCGAGGAACATACAATTTTATCACTGTTGAGATGTCTCTTTCATTACTGCCAAGTTTGTCCTGGAACATGCAACATTACCAGTGTATATAGTTCTCCTAAGTTACTGTCTGCAGAACTACTAATGGCATGTCCTCCAGTTGTCTAATGATATTGGTGATTCATGTCTGGTATACCCACATGCGAGTTGGTATAGGCCCATGGTTTTGCATACTTCTATTCCTTGGAAAACCACCACATAAAACCACCTTATTGTTTCTCTGTATTTCAAGATAATTTTATGCGATTGCAAAAAAAAATTGTCATATTGTAGAGATATACCAACACAGAAAACGTGGAAGAGATTTTCTCAACTTTCATCACAAGATAAAATTACCCATGGCTAATGGTGGTCATACCCATGATTCATTCCATGTTCCGATCCTGAATATGACATGAATTCTCTAGATGGTTTTAAGCATAGGTATCAGAACTCGAAAGGCCATATTAGCTTCTTTTTTTTTATTTGATGTAAGTGCTTTTCCATGAGAAAGCATAAAGTCAGTACAATTTTTTCTATGATCCACATAGAAAAACTTTTCCAATGGAAGTATAAAAAAATTTCCATGAAAGTAACACTATTTGTCCTTAAAGTCATTATAGAGAACGATTAAAAATCTCAAAACAAAATGTCTAAAAAGTTCTATAAGCGCCATTTTATTTGCATGAAATTGAATTCCAATGAATTCATGTGAAAATGTGGCGCAACAAAGGACTGTTTGAGGTAATCAGGGGTAAAGATAAATGGGAGTTTGACTTTCTTGAGAGTTGATGCACTGTGAGTACCAAGCCTGTGAAAGGACTCAACAAGTTGGATAGAGGATTTGAGGCCGACAAGTGATTTAAACAAAATAGAAAACAACTACAGTGATGCTTAGATATATCTATAGTTGCAGAGGTGAAAGGCCAAGATTCAAGTAATCAACAAAATATCATTAAAGTCTTGTCCCAACTATACACTTTAGGTGATATATATCTTTCATCTAATTTATAAGACAAATATTGGGATCATCCTTTTTTTGTTATTGTAAGTAAATCTTAAAAAGATGATTTAGTACAAGATGAGGGAGAAGAGGGAAGAGAATCCTTTTATGTTTTCATTAGATCATATATTTATTTTTCATTTTTGAATAATGAGTTAAAAGGGCCTATTTAGGGCTTAATTTTTAGAATTCAAGAATAGACATTTAATACAACATTTTAGGGCAGGGTTTACCCAGTGTTTTAACTATCCAATTTCTGGTGCTTCATATTCCCACTTGTATGAGTTCTCCTTCCCATAGTGGAGACTTCCTCTTTCCACTTGTGTGGGCTCTGTTAGGTATAACCTTTTAAGCTGGGGTATTCAGAAAAAAAGAAAAAAAAAAAAAAACGCAAACCATTCTAAAAAGATTTTAAGAAGGTTCTAAACAAAAACTCAAGTGGTCGAAATTAGTACGAAGGGGTCCCTAATTTTGACTATGGCTTGCCATCCTTCTACGAGTCCCACAGCAGCCCTCAGATCTTAGAATCAGGGTGACCAAACCCTTAAGGGTTTTAGGCACAATTGTTTTCCCCTAGTAAGTTTTCCAAATCCTATGTAGGGGTTAAACAATTTCTTATATATATATATATATGGAGATTCTAAAATATGGCCCACTTTATCGCGCGCGCGCCGCCGCCCCCCCCCCCCCCCCCCCCCCAAACACACCACACACACACACACACACCCTTTTTTTTTAATGTCATAGGGCCCATGTTGAATCAATCTATTCTTTTCACACACAAACCCCCTAACCCTGTCATAATAAAATGATGGTAACCATTAAATTTTAGGGTTACGAATGAGAAGGTTAGGATAATCTTATGGACTCAAGGTTTTGTATATAGGTAGGCCTGACATTGATCTTTCCATCCAATGAATTTTCATGATCATTATACATCTCGGTGGACCTAACTAGAAGGGGTTTTTTCTCCTAAAAAATATCCGTGCACGTATAGCACTCCCATATATATATGGGAGACGCTTCTATGAAAACATCTCTCATGGTAAGGTGAGAGATGCTCTAATAGAAGTAGCGTCTCCCTATATATATATATATATATATATATATATATATATATATATATGACACCAAACTCCCTGGTCCCAAAATTGCCCTATGGGGATTTTCAAAAATCCAAAGATATTGATTGTATGGATGAACATGGCTGTTTGCTATAAACCCAAAGACACTATTCCATGATAGTGAAGTTTAGAGAAGTGCCCAAATGGACTCGTGGCAATTCAACGGGGGAGAATTGACCATAAGAGGTCAGGTGGCTCCATAGACCGTCCTAAAGAATTTGCATTGTGTTTATACTAGTTAATTGTTTTGTGATGTTGATCATTGATTTGAAATGGCTCACATTGCACAGCCCATCATTATCCAAAACATGAAAGATTCGATCCAACCCATGTATCTCTTATCTCATTAATCATTCCAAAACAATAATAATAAAAAGTTGAAGAAGATTAGGATCGTTTCAGCAGGAGAATCTCTGTTGTAATATTGTCTATGAGCGTCCACCTAACATATAATGATAAAAACACACACTGTATTCCATTTTCAAATGACTACGTGCACTGAATGATGACTAGACAGTGATACAACATCTGTGATAGATAGCTACTGGCAGTACTTAAAAACTCCATAGTTGTTGGATCATGACCAGCTCTGTCAGCACTCAGGAGTAGAAGGAATGATCATGATCCTGAACTGCCAGTTTTCTGGTCCCCAATTTTATTTTTTGGTCCGCCCTCTCTTTATCCATACCGTTGAATATGTTGAACCCCACAGAGCATGGGATCAAGAAAGAAAGAAAGAAGACTTCCTGATTTCAAGATTCTGGACTTTGGATTAATGGCCTGGAAATAGATGGTTCAAATGATAAAACATTAAGTTGACTCAAATCACATTTGCACTGTCCCTCAGCTGTAGTTAAAGTGGTCAGGGACATAACTCATAAGCATCTGAGTAGAGTGAGTGACTTCAAATCGAGAAGAAAGAAAACTCAATTGTACGACTTACTACTAAATGGTACTAAGCATCCTTTCTCTGTGAGACTGTGAGATGCGCTCTTGTTGATTTCTATTCAAAGATCACTAAATTAGACTATCTAAATAGAAATATTGTTTACCATCCATTTTATGTCTTTATACAGCCAGCAAAATTCAACAAATTTAGTTTTCTAAATGGTTAGATCTTAATGCCCTCTATGTAATTGGCCGATAATCTAAACAAACATATCCTCATACTGCGCCATTGCACTTTTATTATATGGCATCCCTAACAAGTTCCACCTTCTCTAAACCTGAGTGAATAATAAAAGAAAAGCACTCATGTAGTTTACTTTTTGCTTGTACATGGGACGAATAGTAAACTTTCCTAATCTACAGTAGTCCTAAGGCTCATCCCTCAAATTGCTTCGCATCATGTTCCATGCTCTCATTATAATGTTGCGCTAGCTTACTCTTGCCAAAGTGCTCTGCCATAGTGAGCTCATGATCCCTGGCACTTCAATGAGAGTAATGCCCTTACACTGTTTCTTCATCTGACGAGGGAAGATCTTCTTTGATAGGAGTGGAACCTCACGTCAGAGACTATGAATGAAAAATCCAAAACCAGGAACATTTCTAAGGCCTGATTCTTTACTAGAATTCAAAGAATTCCCATCTAGTAATTCTCCAAACTTGTGGGATTTCTGATTTCTCATCTGTACATGAGCATTAAGGAATTTTAGTTAAAACACAGAGGTTAGAATTGAGCTCATTTATGACTTTTTAAATAGCTAAGATTTTGGAATTTTAGCAAGGAAGCATGGCGTTTGCAAATGCAAGCGGACAAGCCATTAATCTTGTCCATGAATTTCCAACATACCAAATTCTTGTTTAACTACCTTTAGATCCAATATTATTTAACACTTCTCACTGCCTAGTATATATAACTCATAATGAGACCTTTCCACCCCATATCTCTAAAGGGAATTCATTTTGGTGGGCTCCACGATCTGGCGTACAATTGAGTTGGATTGATCATTAGGTCCCACCTTCTGAAATATAAGATGGCGAAAACTTTTTTTTTTTTTCCCTTGCCCTCATTGCTATTGTTTGCGTGAATTTAAGTTCTTACGGATTAGAAGAAATGTATTTTTAAAAGTGGTTAAAATTGAAAAAAAAAAAAAAGTTAATATCCCTAAATGATCATCAATGAATCTCCTTTTTTTATGGAAAATAAATACCTCAAACATCACTCTAGTAAATAAAATCCCATAAAAGCTATAATCTCATCTACATTTCTACCTTATATCATTATAACCTGTCCAACCTACGTTGGAATCAATTCTACCATAAATTCCAAGAAATTCTATTCCATGCAAACAAACAGTCCCAAACGTAAGATGGGTCCCATTTCACCATCTTAAAGCATGAATATGTTATAAAAGATGGAATTATATCCGACCACCCATTTCTTTCTCCACGCACAGCAGTGCATGATGTGCACGCTGCTGACCTATACCATGTTTCCTGTTTTGCCTTCTTCCTGAACAGGGCATTTTCCACTACTCTTTCCCTGCATCTGCATGTCTTCATGTATATATTTGCAGTTGCTGTACATAGTGCGCCTAGGTTTCACACCCAGTCACCCAACCAAAATGGTTCTGGAGTCTTGTCATCTGTAAATTTATCAGTGGTATCTAGATGTATCAGTTGGAAAACAAATCAATTCAAACACCCCCACATTAAACGCACTTAAGTGAGCACCATCTCTTGTGGGGTCCACTGCTATCCCATTACATTCTAAACACCCACTCCCCTGAAAGTGACACCCATGCCCAGGTTGATACTAAGTTGGGACTCTGTTCACCATCGATTTTGGAGCGTTAACATCCATGTCATATGTATTGAATATGGATCTCTCACAAATGACAGTTCCTTTCAAGTTGAAACTAACTTGTGAGAGATAAGTGGACATATATATATATGTCATTGTTTCTTCCTATCTATCATGATTTTGTAAATGCCTTGTTCGTATACTTACAAATGCCCACACATAATACAAACAACTAAGTGGTCCTGGTCCATTCATACTTTCTTCTCTTTCCTATTCTTATGATATGAAGGCCAATTATACTGGCTTTCCATCCTTTATCCACATTGATTGACATGCACATGCTAGCCACAAATGGGACGGAGGCCTTTGAATTCTAAAGATCTCTGAATGATCCAAACTACAGTTCCCATCTCCCTGTAAATAGCAATCCAAGCTGTCTTGTTTTTAATAGAAGAAATACATCACATTGTTTTGTGTTGGGAATCTTTTGTTTGATTGGTTCACCACATTAAATACAATTGGTCTAAGAACTTGTACAAGCCATGGATTTTTTTTTTTTTTTATTACAAAGCTACTTTTATTTGAAAATTCTAATATTTTATTTACAATCTTAAAATAAATAATGAAATAATGATTCATGATTATAAGATTAAGAACACCTATCATCATCATCATCAAAGCCATGTCCCACCTATATTGAATTAAGAACACAAATGAAAACACTTAATCTACCAAGTAACAGACCTAACTATAGATAATACAAAATTTATAAATGATTGTGTATAAAAAAAAAAAAAAAAAAAAAAAAAAAAAAACACACCCAGTAAATATTTGCTGTAAGTGTTGAGAATTACATAGAATCTATGTGTGGTCAAATACAGTGCAAGGACTCATGCACACATAAAATGGGGCATATTTTTTTTCCCCATTTTGTTTTCCATAGATGTCCATTTAACATTAAACATCTGATTAAACAGATAATACAGAAACCTAAATGAGCTCCAAAACTATTTATCCCCTTGCATTTGGCTTGTCGTGGTGTATCTGTCTATCTGAGCCCCTAAAGAAGAGGATGTTTTTTTTTTATTAAGAAGATCAAAACAAACAAACAAAAAAAAAAAAAAAACCAAAGCCATCTTAAATTTTATAGCCTCATTATTACCATTCATTGAGGTTCTAAAATTAAAAGTTGTGATCATTTGATCAAAGTAATATATTTGCTTTGCCTTATTCATGCCAAATCCTTCTTCTTCTTCTTTTATTTGTTCCAAAGGGAAGGATTTTCTTTCTCCTCAATAGACCCATATCTGGGCAGGGCTCACTTGTTTTAATAATTCTACACACTAGTTCCTTCCATTAAACAAAGCAAGTAAAAAATTAAGAAAAAACCTTGCTTTGATTACTTTTAGTGGAGATGTCGAGTTCTAGCATCTGGAGGGAGGTTGAACCTTTAAAAGTACATTTGCATATTTTATACTTCTTGGACATACATGCTCATGCTTTAATGCTCCAAAGTTTGCCATTATATCTGACAAGACAAATTAAGAAAAGAAAAATGCACCTCAAGTGAGAGTCATTGGTCATACAAATTCCACTTAAACCAGTTTTGGGCGTTTACAAATCTATTTGGGAGTTAAAAATTATTAAAAGAAAATCTTGAAAGATCCTATGATGGCTACTAAGAACTGCTGGTGGGAAGACACAGTTCATGTCATGTGGGTTTATTTGTGACCGTTTAATAGGTTATGATATTTGTAATTAAGAGGGCAACAGTTAAAGCAATTAACCAAAGTCATAAAAAGAAGACTCCAAAGTATAAATGGTAGGATAATGCAAGCTATGAAAAGGGTCCGCATCCTTTGAATGTCTTACTAACACTTCTCAGGAAGGGTATGGAATTCCACGTGGGGTTCACATATTAAATATAGGGTAAATTAGGGATAGATCCATCAATATCGTGTTATAAAGTCTCCAGTACACAGCATTACAGTCCCTTGCACATGGGATTAATTCAGGCGGTAGTCCCTAAGCATGTGATATCAGATTTTTTTAAATGGTCGGTGGTCCCTAAGCATGTGACATCAAATTTTTTATGACTCATTTGCCCTTCTAACCACTTAAATCGGTGTCATGCAATTTAAATCTGGGTTTTTGCTCCAACTCACCATCTTTCCCCGATTATATTTCCAATTAAAATGTGGTAAGATGAGTTTTTGATCAAATTTTAAGTTTTAAATTAGAGGGAACGACAATTGATGGAATTTTGCCTATAGTGGATTCCTTGGTGCTACTTTTTTTTGTATCATCTTCCCTCCTTTGGGTGCTTTTAGCTGTCAATATACATATACAACTCAGATTAATTTGATATCAAACTAATCACAGTCCAAAGCAAAGTCAAATAAAATCATAACAAATTTATTTAAATTCACTTCAAACACAGATAATCTCATATTGGATTTTGATAAATTTTTATCAAATCTAGATAAATTCAAACTAAATCTAGTCATACCAAACCAAATATAGTTAGATAATCTCATATTGAAGTGACATAACTTGTTTTCAAACTGGCTATGATTTCAAATACAGATAAATTCATATAAACTCACGCCAAAGTTAAATAAGTTCCCATCAAAATTAGATAAATTCACAGCAAACTCAGATAAATTTACTTAATTAGTATCGAACTTATATTAATTCAAAGCAAACACAAATAAATTCATATCAAACTTAGAAAAATTCATACCAAACACAGATAACATCATGCCAAAGTCAAATAACATTATGTTAAAGTCAGATAAAACATGCAAAACATTTGTTTTCAAACTGGCTATGATTTCAAATACAGATAAATTCATATAAACTCATGCCAAAGTTAAATAAGTTCCCATCAAAGTTAGATAAATTCACAGCAAACTCAGATAAATTCATTTAATTCGTATCAAACTCAGATTAATTCAAAGCAAACACTAATAAATTCATATCAAACTTAAAAAAATTCATACCAAACACAGATAACATCATGCCAAAATCAGATAACATTATGCCAAAGTCAAATAACACATACAAAGCTTAGATAAATTCATAACAAACTCAAAAAATTTCATTTGAAACCAATTTGAATACATTTTAAAGTCAAATAAAATCATGTGAAATCCAGTTAATTTCATACCAAACTCATTATTTCATAATAAACTCAGTAAAAACTCAGAGAAAATCTTTTCAAAGTTACATAACTTCATTTGAAATCTTGTTTAATTGATAACAAACGTTGTGAGATTGAAATCAAACTCAGAAAAATCATATAATATACAGATAAATTCATTTAAAGTCTTGTTTAATTGATCATAGACTAAGATAACTTCACAATAGCTTAAATAAATACATGTCAGAGTAAAATAATTTCATATCAAGCTCAGATAAATTCAAACCAAAACTTAGATAAACTTATGTCAAACTCAATTAAGTTTAAGTCAAGAGGATTCGGTTGCTTGAGGTCACCGATAAGATGATTTTGCTTCTTTCTACAGTTTCCTTCATCTTCGCTTTCAGAATCTTTATTTTTCTTGGATTTCGGAGTGTATGACGGAATATTTTAAAGCGGTGCGTATTTGGTAACGTAGAGTATATAAAGAGATGGTGTTTTTGTCTTTTTTACTCATTTAATGTTAAAAGGGAACCGCTGTCTTTATGAGAAAATAACTTGGACCACAAGCTATGAAACGTACTATTGAGGGACCTGCCGCCAAATGCCCCTTAATTATATCCGAGTTACTTAAGATAAACGACCCTCTGTAGTGAGATCTTCCTTAATTTTACTCCAATAGTAATTGGCACACGATAAGATTGAACATATGATATAATTGTGGGGCCAAGTCCGATTAACTTAAAACTTAGGGGTTAGCCTATTGAAGGGGAAGACATTCAATTTTAACAATTCAAATTTTCAATAAAATTATTATTTTTTTAAATGATGACAAGAAATTTCATTAAAAGAGACAAAATATACAAAGAGAAATAAGAAGAAGAGCAAAAAGGTACAACAGAGATGTATCACCGATCTAGACTCATAGCGAAAAATAACATTGATGAAAGATGATAGAGCACGGATTTTATAGAAGAGGAATTGGGATCTCTAGGGACTGCCTTCTTAACCTAATGCATAGCGACACCCCTTTTATTGTGGTAAGGTGCACTTTGATGGATTATCATGCAATTCCTGCAGGGATCGGTATCTTCTATAACTTAGTTTGATAAGTACGAATCCATCTCAGAAATCTTAAAATATAAAATACAGGAGAGTTTGTAAAGTTTGTTGGCCTAGAAAATATATAAGACGACTTGGGGGATGTTTATTAAACGTTTCTAGATCCATGATATATGGCAATAAAATGAACTCACAATGTGAACTTGCTCCAGTTCATTTCACAATGCAATATCTGTTAAAATAATGACTGGACAATGATCTGGCATCTTGTCACAGAATAATATTTGTTCCACTTCACCATGTCTGATGGAATGTCTAGTGATTGCTATGCCTTTCAATTTATTTATTCCTGGCACTGTGCCTCTCATTCTTCCTATCATTTTTTATTCTTCTCTTGTTTAAGCAGATGATAAAAATGCAAGTAGATAAAACAACCCCATCATTCTCAGAATGTTTTTCTTATTTTTGACAACATCTTTTAAAATATCATGATATTTATCATAAAATAATGTTTGAGGTATATATATATATATATATATATTGTGATTTTCTTTTGAATGATGACAAGAACTTTAAGTTAAAAAGAGGAAAATACACGGGCGGACATAGGAATTCTTCCTTGGAGGGGCCACTATGTAGAAATAAAATTTTTGGAGGGCCAAATAAAAAAATGTGTATATAATTTTCAAAACATATAAAGGCCTTTTTGAAAACTTTGGAGGGGGGCCATAAATAAAAAAATATAAAATTCTTTAAACCCACAAGCGGGTTTTCTAAAATTTTGGTGGGGCCATGGCCCCTGCCAGCCCACCTTTAGTTCCGCCACGCCACTGAAAATACAAGCTTAGGAGAAAAAACACCAAGTATAAGAGCCTAATACCCAAACACTACAAAAAACTACCCACTGAGGCCATTACATGGTATAAGCAATTAAAGAAAATCTGCCGTGGCATTTGCCAACCTTCTCATATATGAGTATAGTGATGGTGAAATGTAATAAGTACCAAGTGCAAATTCAATAAATACAAGACTAAATAACAAAAGAGACACTCATCTTGTGGGAGAAAATTCTTTCATCAATGTAAAATTGCTCCAAGTACAAAGTCAATGGGCAGTAGATAGTGTGATTTGAGTAGGATTGATCATGCATGGGCCCTGCCATTTGAAAAAGGACAGAATGCACACTATTTCTCTGAACTGAGGCCCTAATAATGCTCCCAAAGTGGGTCCCATTTCACCAAATTTATACTAGTAATGTGTAATGGAAAGCTAGAATTGGATCCAACAACCACCCAGATCTATAAAAGGGTTATTATAGGATGGATTTCATGTTTTGTCTTCTTCCTGCACAGGGCATCTTCCACTACCCTTTTCCTTGGGCCTGGGCTGCTTGTAGTGCGCATCTGAGCTGTTTAATCATGGGTTTCCTCTTTTGGCTTCTTCCTTCACAGATCACTGCACATCTTCCACTACTCTCCACTGGGCCCTCCACTGGGCCCTGGTTGTGGTACTGATGTATATATTGTAGGTTTTTTTTTTTTTTTTTTTAACCACAGCTGAGGGGGCTGTGATCCATTAGATACTCCACCCCAGGAGATAACACCCACTTCCTCGGTAAGAAACTTTAAGAAAACTCTATAATGAAGCTTGCCTATTGAAATTCCGAGTCAAAATAAACACTGTTATCTAATATAGGATCTCTCTAAATTTAACTCCAATAAGAGTTAGTCCTACGATAAAATTGATCATGTGATAAATATCCTACGATAAAATTGATCATGTGATAAATAAGGTTCGGTCTCCTTATTCATTTTGACCGGCTTGAATTTTCAATTGGTGAACTACACGGTGTGAGTTCTCTGTTTTAACTCAGAAATTCTCTCTAAGTTAGATACTCAGAGGACCGGACTCAATATAATGCAGTTGGGTTCACAATTTTACACCTTTAACTGGCTAGGTGAAAAAAAAAAAAGCCCTGCATTCTACGATCTGTATAGTATCTTAAAGTTTCCAAATTCTTTCACAAAAGTAGTCTTCTGTTCCTGGCCTGTAGTTCATCTGGTGGCGAAGCGACATCAAACTTGTCAAATCTTTTATAAAGTAGAATAAGATGGAGGCCACTATGGTTCTGAAAAGGATGTTTTTAAAATGAAAGTTTCCTCCTTTAATAAGAGCAACAAATGAAATTATACTATTCAACCCACTTTCATACAGGAACCTTGAATGACTTGACACTGCCCCAATTTTATAGTTGTGTGATATTAGTCACTGTTCAACTAAATAAGAAAAATTGCAGTTTGATTATCAAAATTGGACAAGTTCTTGACTGAAGCCCGTTTCTAGTTACATTTAAAAATAAAATTAAAAAAAAAAAAAAAAACCCATAAGAGGACACAGACATCCACTACCTTTGAATTACCATTCTTGGTAATTGGACACTTATCTGGACATTATTCACCATTTATTTCTTGTGACAATAAATTTTAAATAATATATATATATATATATTCCTTTTAAATTGAAGAGTCAAAACTAAAAGAATCATTTAATTGAACTAGTATTACACATTCCTCTAAAACATGTCCATGAGATGATTATTTCTTCTAGCACCTCACTACAGTGGCGACTCCAGAATTTCGAATCAATGGGGTCAACAACAAAGGACTTATCTTCCACAAATCAAATAAATTTGTTTTTACCTTTATCAACATATGTCATCTACTTTTGATAATATTAGGATTTTCTCCTTCTAATAGGAGAAGAATACTGTATTTAGAAGTTAAGTTAGGGTAAATGAAGACTTACCGAAAAAATATCTAAAAAAGGAAATTTTCTTTAAAAAATAAAAATTAGGCCCATTAATTTTTTTTTTAGACAAATGGCCCATTAACCAAGGCATTGAGTGGGGTCAAAAACGATTCTCATAACTTCAATTCATTAAAGAAATTTTTTTTTTTTTTTTTTCAGATCTCAGTGGGGTCAATTGACCCCACTAGAATCCATGTAGCACTACCCATCCCTCATTGCATGAGGTGAGCTTTATTTAAAAAAAAAAATTTATTCAAGAAGAGAATTCTACAATGGAAAAGAAAATTATTTTGATTTTCTATTACTATCCACTCTTTTGTTATTTTGTGCTACACATTTTTCTTATGAAAAGGGGACAAAATAAAATAAATTTTCCATGTAGAAAAGATTTCAATCTCCTGCAGAGAAAAGAGGGGTAGGGATTCTTTTCCCATGAAAATAGAAACGGCAGAAGGCAGAATCCTGTGCTTGCACAAGCAGATTGGAATTCTCACTTCCACAAACTAATCCAGTAGGTGGGTATTGTTTTTAGTCAAAAAAAACCCCTTGGCTTTTAAATCAATGTCGTACAATTAAAAGTGTGGCCAACCAACACATGTTGAAACCATACAAACTTTTTTCTTTCTCTCTTTTCCATCGACATTTGACGGCTTGTTGGTTGTAACTTCCTTTCAGCTCCAGACCCCTAGTTCCTATCATGAAATTGAAAAGCACAAATTTCTTCCTGTTGTTTAGTTGGGGATGTCCTTTGAAGGATTGGTGCCCTTAAAAGTACATTTGCATATGAAATTCTTTTAGACGTATTTGGGCTTCAATGCTAAAGTCTGATGTAATGCAATGAGGAGACAATTAGAAATTATTGGTCATGGAATACAATGCACCCCTTCCATGAGTTCAGCCAGTCTTATTGCAGTGAGTTTCTTTCTAATAATAATAAATGATTCCATACAATGATTGTAATGAATACATAGGAATTGGGATAATTCACATTATGATTGGTTTAAAACGAAGGCAAATGGTGACTATCCGAAAGATGCTCATCAAATCGCCTCCCATTAATTGGAAAATATATTAAGAGAAGATAAGAAATAAGTACCCAACTGTCACTTTTAGGAAAGTCTTGCATCTCTACCATAATCTTCTTCCTTCCTCACCTCATATCCTTCAACCCCAACCTAATTAAATCTTAAGCTCATTTTGACATTGAGTTCCCATGTATCCATTTCCTATGTGATCTAATGAAAACAAACGGCCCTAACTGAAAACTAAGATCTCACATCATCTACTGCAAAATCTCTCTGCTTCATTTATTATATAGGATATGGATAGAAATTGTTAAAACCACTTTGCTTGAAAAGAATTTTTAGGCCCTTAATTGGCCTATACCTCAATAAAAAGGACTAGCAGGGACTCAGCCATTCCCTCTCTGATAAAATTTACATGGGCTGCTATGCTGTATCTCTTTTTTGGTTTTTCTTTTGGTTGTATTTTTCAGGGGCTTTAATTCTAAGACCTTGTAAACCACCTTCTATAAATAATTTGTGTGCCTTCCAGCTAAAAAAGAAAGAAAATCTAGCCATAAAGATCATTGGTCCAAATCTTATACATTGAGAAACTCACATTTATAAGTTTCTTTTATCTAGGTCTTCTACATTGCGATTCATGAGAAATTGGAAAGGCGACGTAGTGAAGCTCACTAACTAAAAGTTTAAACTACTCAAAATTTGAAGATTAGGGTCAAATCTCACTTTAATTAGAACCAAATCTAGAAGTCTATTGTCAGATTAATAAAAATAAATAAAATATAAGAATTTTGATTAAAAATTTATTTTGAGTGGTTAAGATGTTTTATTGATAGATTTCATTTTTGAACCTCGCCGTTCTTTTGTTTATGAGTTCTACCCTAATAAGATCTAGAGAATGAGAAATGTTCTTCCACAAGCAACATCATCTGTTGTCCAAATCCACGGGGAGGGGCAGTTTTGGTATGTGCATGTGGTTTTACACTCATCCCCTCATGTGCTCGCACCAAGCCCAATTTTACTCTTATAAAACCTATACCCACTGTTGGATTAGATCTCACAAAAATCTTTGGTTAAAAGATCACTGAGATTTAAAATTATTAAATCAAGGACTAGGACGATATGATAAGATAGGATTTTTTTCCTCCTAAACCTTATCCATAACTCCATCCCAAGATAAGTAGTCATGTAAATGGGCCCCATGAGAAGAGAAATATGGGCCTGCCCATAAGAGAACATTTCCCTCTGGACAAAACCAGGTAGGATTTGGAGTTTGCTGTGAATTATCCAGTTGCCCCGTTTGCAGGACATTTAGCTTTCGGTGGTACCAGTAGTACTTAAATCCAAAGGCCAAAAAGAAAGAGGCCCGTCTTTCTCAGAGTGGATGCCAACAAGGCACCAACTAAAGCATGCGACTTGTGCGATAGAGAAAGATGAAAACAAGGAAAGCCAAGGCTGCAACATGGACAAATGACACGCTACACTGTCCTTATTATTTTTTTCCTTTCTCCCTCCTCTATAATGGAATCAGCAGCACGTTTGAGCTGACAAGTAAATGCTCCTATCAAACTGCCCCAAGGCCTTATCTCATTGGCACATGTGATAAGGCAGTGTACAAGGGTGGGTTGGTAGACCAAAAGGCCAAAGCACTTCTCCTTTCTTACCTCCCCACGCCTCTCACTCATGTTACTTTTATGTGCCAAGTTTGGTGGTTTTGAGGAGCACACAGTACTAAGGTTCCTCCACAAGTTCCAACCTCCAATCACAATTAAGATAGTTTGTGGAAGGTAACTAATTAGCTGGTTACTATGTAACTAGCCCAATAATTAATACTCAGCACCATAATTTACTGCACTGCAAAATAAATAATCATATAATAAAAAAAAGCTATCTCTTTTCATAGGATAAGTTGGAGGAGGCGATTCACAAACCCGACACTACCCTGCCCAAGTCTCCAAACCTAGAACCCAAGTCCCACACCATTAACTTCGCCCAATATTTAACTATGTTTTTATGTAGAAATGAAAGGCATCGCAATCCTGGTCCATTACATGTCATTTTACAAGTATCATTCCATTATTTTAAACAAAAGTAATAATTATCATTTCATTATAAAACTCTTAATAAAACTCATCCAAAACATGTGTAGCAAACAAGAGAAAAAAGTAATGTGAGTGAGCACCGTTTATTCTGACTCTTCCACAGCCTTCATAATTGTAGCAAAGTTGTCTGCAACCTTATTGAAGCTTCATTTTTCTTTTTCTTTTTTAAAGGATTTTATGGGAAAAACCCCATTAAATTCAGGGCCTTTTTTTTTTTTTTTTTTTTTCTTTTCCTCACTCGTTTTTTCTTCTTCTTCAAGGACAAGGCCCTTTGGCAAAATAACAAAGAAAAAGAACCAAAAGGGCCCCGATAGCTAACCTACCAAAAGGGTCTCTACAAAGGATTTGAACTTGGCATGCCGCTTTTCCTCGGGTGGCATGCCGCTTTTCCTCGCACGATGGCTAGCCTACCTCACACGTGGTCTGCTTCCCTCACCTTCACCCAAGGATTGGGGCTAATCAAAAAGAGATTTTTAGTCCATCAAGTACTTCACATGATATTTATTAATGTTAAATTGATTCATATAGGAAATAAAGGGTACACTAATCCTATTTTAAATTGCTTTCTAAATTTAGTCATAGGACCATCTGTATCAGGAAAACATTAAAATTTTTTAACTAATTTAGACTTGCCAATAAGAATGAAAATTAAATCCTGAGGATGACTAACACTTTCTATTCTAGGAGTCCGAAACATTGGCAGTAAATATTGAAAAACTGTTGTGTATTTGACTGTATCCTATACTTAGTTGCAGGCACCACTAATGACTCACCTTATATAGCCTGCATCATTTAAATTCACTCATTCGGGCATAAAAGTGTTTTGTAGTAGGTGAGAGGTGTGCCGTGGGTAACAGTACTGGGCCTTGTATTTGTCTGGTAAAAGAAATATATTTGTTTTCTTTGTTTACCTTTAAAGGTTTGTATGGTCCCTTTTTTTTCTTTTTTTTCAGAGAAAAAAAGTGGGATGCTCTTCCATGATGAAATTTTATATCGTTTGGTGCGACCAATTTTCTTTTCTTTAAAAATAATATGATCTTGATCTTCTATCATTCCATGAATAAGCATTTCTATTGGGGTTAAGATGATTCTTGTTGATGCTATATAAGTATGCCCTTGAAGGGATGATTTTTATCATTAATAAATAGTATTAGTTGTCCACCAACCATCAATCATGAAAATAACTAGTCAATGTTGAGCAATAAATTATGGCCAATTATTGTACCAACTGTGAAAGATATGTAGCAATTACATAGGGATGATTTTTTATTTATTTGAGAGTAATTATACTTTGGGATTATTTCCCAAGAGGGAGAGACATTTTTGGTAAGAGAATTGGTTTTTTTTTTTTGACAGGTTTTCAAACATTAAGATACTGTAAATAATTGAAGATCTTACAGAGAGAAATCTTCCAAAAAATTTTCCATTGCAATAAATAAGGTGACAGAGATTATCCTTTTATTGCAGAGAGTTTAAGATATAAGCCTTTGGTTTATATTTAAATACTCAGGTTTTATCACTTTTGTGCCAGCCATATTGGGGAGTGTTTCTCTTTGTATTGGCAGTAAGTATTTGTGTAGATACATGTATCTTGTTAATACACACAAGTTTGGACTCTCTACAATTTTTCAGATTAGATGTTGGGCTTCTTTGCATAGAAAGAGGCTTTGCAAATTTCCCATTTAGGGCCTGTTACTTTGTATTAAAATACATAGAATTTGAATACATGGCCTGTTAGTTTGTATTAAAATACATAGAATTTGAATACATATAATTCATATCGTTAGTAGTCAAAATTAAGATTAAAAGGTGAATACATATGATTCGATTCCTACACAGTATAAAAGAAGTACTAAACCAATATTTGTTTTTTAATGAGTCCAAAACAATTGGCCATTGCTGGCAAGTAAATCTAATGACATGAGTTGGACATTTATTAGGTACAAATTAATATTTTTCATTCCAGGGGCAGCCTTCCTGTTCCAAAGTTGAAGTCTATTGTAAGACCCACCTGAAAGCAGTCAATGATGGAGGGGATAATGTGGGAAAACAATCACTCCACGCAAATTATTACAATCATGGTTTTTATGGGCCTGATAATGAGATAAATCAAAGTGACAACTCAGGGTGGGAGCTAGTGAGCAGGTGGTGGATTCAATAAAAATTGTGTAAAAATTATAATTTCTCATATGAACTGTCAGAGATACCTCTGATATGGCAATGCAATTTGTTGATTTTTTTTATCACGGATTTATTTACATCTGTAAATGTTGTACACACAATTTTTGCTTATTCACATACAAACTGATGGTAATCAGGGGCACGCCCAAGTACAGGCATGCGGATATAGTTGTACTCGTCAAATTGTAGTGCGCTTCCATAATTTATATAAAAATTCTAAATCCATTCTTAAAATTCATATGAAAATCCTTGAATTTCCTCCAAAATTAAACTACGTATTAGAGCTCCTACCTCTCGAATCAAAATTCTGAGGCAGAAAATTAGCTTGTAAATGTGAAAGTTTTCACTTTAAAAATTCATACATCCAAAGAGCTGTGAAACACGACACACCTTTTGATTAGTCAGAGTTGTTAGTACATTTCATAATTTCAAGCCCCATCGCCGACTTTAATTTTTTTTTTTTCAACTCCAATTCACACCAAAATTTTAAACCGAAACGGTCAAACTGCTGATTGACCCACTAAATGCAACATAAATCTTTGAGATATACAAAGATCACATCTATTTAATCCAAATCACCCCAACATTTTTGCACATTATTAGAATAGTGCTTCGTGACAAAAGATGATATTGTGTTTTACTGTAAACTTTACAAATGCAAATTTAACTTAATAACTGCGTAAAAGATAGGGTTGTAAACCCGTCCGGTTCGGTCCGGGTCCATAGTGGATCCGAAACCGTTAAGGAAAAGGTGGAACCCGATCTGGACCTAGAATCAGAACCGAAACCAGAACCAGAACCATATACGTGATGGGTTTGGATTAGGGTCCGATATATAGATAGTGAATGATATTTAAAAAACATAATTTTTAGGAGAGATTTTCGAAAATTGATGTGATACGTCAGGTCTCGGATTCATGGGTCCGAACCAAAGTAGAACCAGATTCAGACTTATTTACTTACCAGTATCTAAATAAGGACTCAAATTCGATTTTTACCAGGTTGGAACCTCCAAATAATCGAATAATCAAATACCCATTTACATCCCTAACAAAAGACAAAACTAAACAACCCTCTTTAACTTAGACCGGGTGGGGCCTCAATCTCATCCAAACACACCCAGTTTTGTGCTAAACGGATAATCTATGTGCTAAAGTGCTCTCAACCAAGGTGGGGCTAATGTGTCCATAACAAACCCACCACTTCAAAAGAGCCGTGCGCACCTACGGATGAGGACTACAGTTTTGGTAACTCCTCTAGACCTCATTTCTCGTTCATCTTCCTAAAAATTGCACGTGAAAATCCCCCTCTTCGGCTATAAATAACTAACCGACCTTAACAAAGAGAAAAGTTTCATTGCAGCACCACCACACCAGCCAGCCAGCCAGCCAGCCAGCCCTCTCTGTGTCTTTGGGCAGTGCTGTAGAGGGAAGAAAGCCCCAAGAAAGCGACACCACTTCACTCTATTTCCCGTGACTCCTTCTCTCTTTTAATTTGCTTTACTTGTTCATCTTCATTTAAACCCTATTTCTTCTTGAAACAAAACTTAGAAGAAGAGATAGAAAGAAGGAGAGATACCTTTTTGGTTAATCTCTTTAGATTCCTGATCTTCATTCAAGAAGAAGAAGAAAAAAAAAGAAAGAGATACGTATAAAAAGATAAGAGAAGGAGAAAGAGAGAAGGGGGGAAAAGAAGAGGTGAGGATCAGCAGAAGACTTGCTGTATGTCAGATTGTAGTGAAAGCTACTACGGTGGATTCGGAGAGCTCGCAAACCCACTGCAATGGCCACAACTGAGGAAAAGGCGACGCACTGCGGAGACAAGCGCGGCAAAGTACGGAGGGAGGCCACCGCGGCCCCGGCCCCGGCCCCGGCCCCTGCGGGTGGTGGTGTGATCGTGCAGGACTGGGCTGTTTCTGGAGATCGGCGCGGCAAGAAGCCGGCAGCGGCGGCGGCTGCTGCTCTCGCCACCTTGATTCGCCCGGTCGAGGCGATCGCGGAGCCTCACCTTAATGCCAAAGGTGATGATCTCTTTTTTCTGTTTTTTTTTTTTTTTTCTTTTCTTTTAGGTTGAATCATTGAATGTGATTGTGTGTTGTTATTTTGGATTTTGGATGGTTTTAGGTTTAGATCTGTGTGGGGAATGAGCGTGCTTGTTCTTTTTTCTTGATCTTCTTCTCTTGTTGTGACATGATGTGTTGTTTGGATCTTTTTTCTTTTTTTTTTTTTGAACTGTGATGGTGAGGAGTTTGGATTTTCTTTCTTTTTTAGGGCTGGACTGTGAGAAAACATGTCAGCCCATCAATCCAAATCCATCAGTGGGGCCCACCTCTTGGAATCCAGACAATGACTGTTCCACCAGTTTCTGTAAAGAAGGGAAATGTGAAAGTTCATGTTGGGGGAAAGTTTTTGCTGGATTGTATGATGATGGTAATTTTGAACGCATTGTATTTCAATTCCTAAGGGTAGCGATTCCAGTTGGCAAAAAAAAAATAATCTCTGGGAGTGGAGAATAGAATCATGATTCCGTGCTCGTTCTTGAGGGACAGTTATTGGTTGAATCTGGAATGAGGGCTTGTTTGGAACAACAGGTTTTGATATGAGGGGATTGTGACCTCACATGGTATTAATTTTTTTTATCTCTTTAGTTATTTATCCTTTCATTTCTGGGGAAAAATCAGTTGTTGTTATTATTATTACTACTGCTACTACTACTAGGGTAAGAGTTAATTGTGAATAGTAGTTGAAGTTAGTTTGGGAAGGCATCTGATTTTAGAAATTATTTCTGTTTTAACTTTGAGTTGATATTCTGGGAATGCATGCTTATATATTAGGATGTGATGTGATTGATTATCAACAATATGAAGGACCCTTTGAAATGCTGCAACTCTGAATACTATTTGAAGACTAGAAACATGTACTGAATACTATTTTTTAGCAAGGATACTGAGGAATTGAGCATGTCTCTCTTTTTTTTTATTTTTTTTTATTTTTAATATAATGTGACAAGCAAACTGTCCAATGCAGTTGTTAAAGATGGTGTGACACATTGATCCTTTCTTGCAGGAATCACCACCATTTTTTTTTTTCTTTTTCTGTTCTTTCATTTCTAAATTTATTTTTCTCAATCATACCAGCTCTAATGTCTATTATCCCATCAGAACTCCAGAGTTGGGCGAGAGTAGTACTAGTACCACGAAGGTTGACTTCTTGGAGAGTCCTTGTGCTGCGCCTCTTTTAAATCCATTAAAAAAAAATCCCTTCGTCAAGAAGATAACTCGTTTCTCGTATCACAGAGAAAAAAACTAAGTTTTTCTTTTTCTTTTATTCCATTCCCATGCTTTGATTTATCCCCTGTGCTATTATTATAAGGGAGATAATGAGAATTGGGTTCCAGTACACAGAAGGTGAAATGGTCTGGTCTGATTACCATATTCATTGATCACTTGAGTATGGATTCTCCAGTATTATTGGTTTGGTTGGCTTTTCCCTGGTTTGTGGCAGCACAAGATGCTGTTATTCCCAAAATCTATAGGAAGGTGTTGGAAGGTATCTTTGTTTTTGCTCATTTCAGGAAGAAGGAATGTGCAAGGATGGTTGTTAATGCTTTACATGGGAGTTCTTCGAAGCGAAGAAAGAATGTTTGAAGTTAACTCTCTTCGTTTGGGTGGAAGCAAGGAAGAGATTGCAAGTAGGTAATGTTTAAAGTTGCTCAGCTGGTTTTTCAAGATAGTGAGATTGGGTAATCATGATGGTCTGTGTGGGCTCCATAAGAAAGTTGAAGGCAAGGTTCAAAAGATACTAGGTTATCTATCAAAATGAAAGATTGTTTACCAAAACCATTGCTGACGTGGTGAAGCATAATCATGTTCATGTGCTAGATAAGTAGACATAATTGCTTGAGGGGATGAAGCTGCTGGTAATTGAAGGTAGAATAGTGCAGCCTTATTAACTCCTGGATAGCTGAGAATCTTCTAGGGAGAATAATTTTGACATCCACTATTAATCTGTTGAAGGACTTTCGGGGTAGAGTATGGGGAGTAGGGGTGCGACTGAGCATACTCCAGCTTGAGCTTTTGCTTGGACACTGAACAGGCCACTTTGAGCTTAAGCCAAGCTGAGCTTAACTTAACCTAACTTGAGCTTCTCTTGATTTAATTCGATCTGGTTTTGATAGTACTGAAAACCAAGCTTAACTAGAGGTCATGCTCATGCTAGATTATATATCAGGCTCAATTAAGACGGTTGGGTTTGGCTTGATAATGCATATCAAGTGTAGGGGTTGGGTTGGGGTTTGTTTTAGGGTTGCATGAGTTCAAGCTGTTGGAGTGCGTAGGTTTGAGCTTTGGTGTGGGATTAAGGAAATTTTTACTATTTACTTGCGCTGTCGAAAAGGTAAGTTAGTTTAGGTTTACTTTGTACCTAACCCGAAAGTTTTGGAACTTGGATCTTCCATCTGATTTGACTGACTATTGTTGCTGGAAGAGTAATGGATTCAAACCCAAAACTAGAAACAGAGATCAATTCAGCACCTCATGTCATTGCTATAGCATACAGCCATCACACCTGTCCATTGATGTAAATAGCGGTGTATCGGCTGCTAAATCGGGCTTAGCGGCAGTCACCACTACGCTTTTTTATACCTATCGGCGCTCACAAGCGTAGCGGCCACTACATTAACGTAGCGCTGCTCACTGACAGAAATAGCCACGACAGAATGGCGAATATCAGTAATATTCTTTTTTTTTTATTTATTTTATTTTATTTTAAAGAGGTTATCTGGTGATTATCGAAACCTTTTTTGGGACTATGGAGAGGTTAGTCATACTACTAGGGCATTTGACTGTAGTATTAATTATTTGATTTCCTCATATACATATTTCTTATAATATTTTTAATTTTCAGCCTTTTCTTTATTGACAACTACTTTTTTCTTTTTTTGATTTTATTATTTTCATTTTTTACAAGAAAATAAAAAATTCTACAGAAGCACTTAAAAGATTTTCTATACAATTTTGATTTTCTGAACAATTTTGGTTGGAAACTTTCCTCATCTGTTTTCCACTTTCCTTTCTTATTGCCTTTTTTCAGTTCTATACTTCTAGATGATTAATTCTTATTCACAATATGCACATGCAGGTATTCCAATCATGATGCGGGCTCATAGCAGCCATCCTTTGGACCCTTTAGCTGCTGCCGAAATTTCAGTGGCTGTGGCAACTGTTAGGGCAGCTGGGGCTACCCCCGAGGTTACAAACTTTATGCAAAGTTATTTATTTGTAAATGTTTAAATAATATCCATAAAGAATTAATACTGGGAGTTGATCTGTACATTAAGTTTTATGTTTTGATTGCTAGAAGTATTCTAAGTAGCTGTCGTTGGACTTTTATACTTAGGTGAGAGATAGCATGCGGTTTATTGAAGTGGTTTTGTGGGAGCCAGATAAGAATGTTGTTGCACTAGCTGATGCTTACTTCTTCCCGCCTTTCCAACCATCATTGCTCCCCAAAACCAAAGGAGGACCTGTTATTCCCAGTAAGCTTCCCCCAAGGAGGGCTAGACTTGTTGTCTACAATAAAGCATCAAATGAGACAAGTGTTTGGATTGTTGAACTATCAGAAGTGCATGCAGCAACTCGAGGTGGCCATCATAGGGGAAAGGTCATTTCATCAAAAGTTGTTCCAGATGTACAGCCTCCTATGGTATTTGCCTTTTCCTCCTACACTACAGTGATATCAATTAATATCTTTATGAATTTTACAGCTGTTGAATCTTTCATTGGGTTTGTTTTTTTTTACCATCAATTTCTTGTTGAGGGTATTATGCTTGTGACCACAACATATTTAGACAAATGAGGAAAAATTAACCATTTGTTCACTGAAGGTATCATGGGATTCTCAACCTGAATGTATCTAGTGTCCTTTTGGCCTTGGCCATGTGTGTCCCATGGTTCCGTCATGGCCATCCTTATGGATGGACAATCCTCCATCAACATCCCTGAAGTGAAAATCCTAAACCTTTGATCTGTAGCTTTCTTGTTTTTCTAGGGGTGCTTTTTTCTGCTATTCAGTATTTCTCTCTTGTGTTGTTTATCTTTTATTTTTTTTTTATCTGTAACAATAAAATTTCATTAAAGAGAAAGAAGGTACAACTCAAAAAAGACAAACAAAAAACCCATCAAAGATGCACCAGTACAAAAGAAATATACCAACCACAACTACATTACAAGAGCACTAAGAGTACAAGACTAATCGACACCTTGCTTAGCTAGACAATCTGCCATTTCATTTGCCAATCTACTAACGCGCTGAAACGAAACCTATAAGCTTGAAACTAGAAGATTGATTTAATTGAAAAGGAATTGCATTTTCCAAGGTCTTTTCATACTCAGGAAATGGCATTAGCTGAGTGCTTGAGTTGTTCTCCACAATAAGATTTTGTGTATATGAGGAATGATAAATGCGAAGAAATACCAATATGGCCAGAACTTCTGCTTCATTAGACTCTTTGGTCTCAGCATGCTTGGAAAACATATAAATAACCTCCCCTTTGTGATTTCTTAGGACACCCCCAATACCAGACAGACCTGGTTTTCCTTTAGCTGCTCTGTCTACGTTGAACTTTGGAATTCCATATGGAGGAAAGCACAAGCAAACTTTCATTTTCTTCTTCAAACCTTGCATCTTTGAACATACTCCCTAACTATGCATGATGTTATCAATCTTGATATCTGCAAATTCCTTTCTAGCACTGTAGCACATGCCCAATTGGCAATTATTAATTGCTTAAGAGCCAATAGCTGCATGAAACAACGTTGTTTATCTTTTGATGGAAGTCATCATTCAAAAAGATGTGTTTTGCTCTTGTGCGGATGTCTTGCACAATGCGAGGCACCCAGAGAGGCTCACTGACATGATCAACCCGAGCAACTTCAACCCTCCCTTCTCTCCCCCTCCCTACCTCCCTCCTAAAATGTCATGGATCCCATGGGTTTTTCACCGATCCAGATGGACCGGACCATTCCATTGAAATAAAATAAATTGGGGCCTTTTGACACCATTTAATTTGAGGTCCACAGATCAAGGATGATGGGATTGACTTGATAATTTTATGTATGGGGTGTTCCCATTTGGATGTTTCAATCTCCCTCTCCGACCATGACTGGTGGGTCCCTAGGTGGGTCCCACAGGTTGTCCCACACCGTCTATGCTTAATAGGTAAACGGCCAATGGTAGTGTAGCTAGAAACATCCAGCCTTGAAGAGCTTATGGTCTTTGCAAAGCCAATAAGGCCAATGGTCTAAGATCATTAAATGATGTGCTTGACTTCCTGGGGATGAAGTCGTACGGGCCATTTATTTTCTTGGATGGTTATATCATATGGACTGGCTAGCATCCAAATGGTCATACTGATAATCCTATACACTTCGGTTTTTCTATTTAATTTCTTGCAGAAGCAGAAATGGGCACTATGCTATATTGCTAACGAATTTCTTGGAATTTCGGCATATATTTTCTTAAGAGTCTGGATTTCCTTTTCTTTTTTGTTTTTTTCATTTTCAAATGCAGGATGCTGCAGAATATGCTGAATGTGAGGCTGTTGTTAAGGATTATCCTCCTTTTAAGGAGGCTATGAAAAAGAGGGGCATTGAGGATATGGATCTGGTGATGGTGGACCCTTGGTTAGTAACTTTCATATGCAATGCCATGAAGAAATGTTGATATGTTGGTGTTGTATGCAATTTTGTGTTAATGATTTCCCCTCTTTTCTCAGGTGCGTTGGTTATCATGGGGATGCTGATGCTCCTAGTCGCAGACTCGCTAAACCACTTATTTTTTGTAGAACTGAGAGTGACTGCCCAATGGAAAATGGTTATGCACGTCCTGTGGAAGGCATTTATGTACTAGTTGATATGCAAAACATGGTGGTGGTTGAGTTTGAAGACCGAAAACTAGTCCCTCTACCTCCGGCTGATCCACTAAGAAACTACACTTCTGGAGAATCACGAGGTGGTGTTGATCGGAGTGATGTGAAACCGCTACAGATTATTCAGCCTGAAGGCCCAAGTTTCCGTGTTCATGGTCACTTTGTAGAGTGGCAGAAGGTACTTCTGAGATACCATCCAGCTTTATTGTAATCTTAACATTAAAATGTCATAGTAAAATGTATCTTAATCTTTCTTATGGTGAACAGTGGAATTTTCGGATTGGTTTCACACCAAGGGAGGGTTTAGTCATTTATTCTGTTGCCTATATTGATGGTAGTCGGGGCCGAAGGCCTGTAGCACACAGGTTAAGTTTTGTTGAGATGGTTGTGCCCTATGGAGATCCAAATGAACCACATTATAGGAAGAATGCTTTTGATGCAGGGGAGGACGGGCTGGGTAAAAATGCACATTCCCTTAAGAAGGTAAACAGTACTCTTATTTTGCTTTTATAGTTGTTATATTGGTTCTTCTGCATCCTTTCAATTAAATTCTAATGTTATTCCTTTCGGTTGCAGGGGTGCGACTGTTTGGGCTATATTAAGTACTTTGATGCCCATTTTACAAATTTCACTGGAGGTGTTGAGACGATTGAGAACTGTGTTTGCCTGCATGAAGAGGATCATGGGATACTATGGAAGCATCAAGATTGGAGGTCAGGTCTAGCAGAAGTACGACGGTCCAGAAGGCTTACAGTTTCCTTCATATGTACTGTGGCAAATTATGAGTATGGATTCTATTGGCACTTTTACCAGGCAAGATAGAAACTCTTTCTAGTTTGAGTTTGGAACTTGTTTGCATTGTTACAATTTCTCCTTTGATTTTCTTCTATATTTTTGTTAAATTTTGTGCAGTGGCTTCCAAAGTTGACGTATTTTCTTCCTTCATTGCTTTGGGTTTTTTGGTTGGGGATTATGCAAATATCTATATTACTGAGCCTATTGTTCTTATATATATATATATATATATATATATATATTTTTGTATGTACAACTAGCTGGGATGTTTAGAAAAATGTTGCCTATATTTGAAATACAGCAATGCCAATCCTCAATATAAAAACTAGTCCCTACTTGTTTATATTTATAAATTATAATTTCTCAATAAGCTTTTGTTGATACAGTTCTCAGCAATTATTTATTTTTGGAGGTAAAAGTTGGTATCTCAAGTTAATTGTTTAATTGGTACGTAATCATCTAAAACAGTTACTTTTTCCCTCATAGGATTTTGTTTTTTCAATGTACTTTCTACATGGATCAAAAACTCAAGAACATAATTCTTTCCTAAATTGTTCCAATTTCAATACCTACTCCTTTGGGCTTCATACTTGCCACATGGAAGCAATGGCTGCTCCCCTTCTCAATGCTTTTTACAATCACTGTGAGTATCCTAAAAAATGATATGCACAGAGTGACAGCTCAGGAATGGTCAACTAAATTAAAATGATTCTATGCATCCTTAAATGGTGCCTTCTATTTCACATGAATGCAATGTTATCAAATCAGAAGCTATCTTCCCCTTTATAGCTGAAATTTGCAGCAAAAACTTGAGAATGCACTACACAACATCAATTAGCAAGTACTTCTTTGATTGAATGCTAAGATTATGATATTCAGCACCATTGGAATGTTGGAATTCATACTTCTTCACTTTCTCTATTGCAATTGTTTGTTTCTATTTCTGTAAGCTTTATTGCTTGTTATTTTCATTTCTATTAATTTTAGGCTGGACAAGGCTCTGCATAAAATTGTGCATGACTTTTGTTTATTGGATACAGGACGGAAAAATTGAAGCAGAAGTAAAACTTACAGGAATTCTGAGCTTAGGAGCATTGCAACCTGGGGAGACCAGAAAATATGGCACCACGATAGCTCCAGGACTATATGCACCTGTTCATCAGCATTTCTTTGTAGCTAGGATGGACATGGCTGTTGATTGTAGGCCTGGTGAACCATTCAATCAGGTATGTTCGCATAAATTTGTTAGACATTTCCCTTTATTTTGTGTTGATTTATAAAATGCAGGGAAAATGATTTCATATATATAAATTTATATATCATCATTATCATATCATAAAAACCTTGTCCCAACTATCTTGGGGTCGGCTACATATATATATATATATATGTATGTATATATATATATATGGGGAAATATTCATGTGTATCTATCCCTCGCCACATTATGGTGAGGGACAACATAGTGGGGCCACTTTATGATTCATCCAAATCATCCACACACATGGAACCCCCTAAACTACAATGGATCAATTGAGTTTTCATTAATCCGATTGGATTGAACCGTTGGATTGAGGGTCAAAATTTTTCTTTAATATAAAGTCGTTAAATTTGTGGATCACGGATGAAAGGGGTTAGAGACTTGCGCACCACCCCCCCTCCTCTTTCCTTTTCTCAAAGTCCACTCCCATGATCAATGGAATCTTAAGTGGGCCCCATTGAGTTTGTTCCTCACCATATGGTGAGGGAAGGATGTGCATGAACATTGCCCGTATGTATGTATGTATGCACATATACATACATGTATGTATGTATATGTGTATTGATTTTATGACCACCATTTGACTTCACTATGTTATTGGTGCCTTCTGATGTGAATTTTTAATGTGAACGATTTGCATTATCACATGGAATATCTTCATATGAGAGTGGCAATTACGGTACATTTTTTTATATTCTTTTATCTGTTTGATCTTGAAGTTAATAAAAAAAAAAATTATGATGACTTACCATTTTTAAAAGAAGTATCAGTCTGATTCTACACCAGCGAAACTACGGTGATGCATGCTACCATTTAAAAAAAAAGAGGTTAAAAAGAAGAAGAACTCTACAGTGATGCATGTTGATGAGGGTTTTATGAAATATAAACATTACAACAGAATGCCCATGAGGTGGCTTTAAATCCATGGTTCAGGAAAATGTTTTTTTTTTTTTTTGCTTACAACATGAAAATTTATTTATGGCGTGATTAACCTATATGGAGATCTAGAGTGTGGTGGGCCCAAAAGGTGGGCTTACTGAGACGCGTATGATAGGCCCCCCCCTAAAGTTAGAAGATGTATGAATGGTGGGACCAATATGTGATTTATTTTCTTGTGGGACCTAAAGTTGACCCCATGGCGAAGATGTGTAAACTAGGACCCATATTAGGATTTCATCTTTATAATTCTACTCATGAAATCAATGTACCAAACACAAAGAAGTAAATTTGTTTTTCTTATTCCCTACAATGTCATCATTTTGTAAATGCTAGTCATTCAAAAATACTCTCTACTACATGCTTAGCTTCATTTACAGGCTCTAAAAAGTTGGGCCAACTGAAGGAGATGAATGCCTTGTGCATCCTATGGAGGGTGCTCTATCTATGAAGGCATGTCTGGGGTGTCTCCAACCTATCCAGATGTATTTATGGCAGGACCTCAAAGGTGGAGTCCACCATAAATGTGTATGCTAGGGCCGATTGTAGAATTTTGACTTACCATTCTACTCATGAGATTCCATACTAAAAAACAAAAGAGTTGGAAATATGTCATTCCTACAAGTGACATCATTCATCACTGATGTCTTTCGTAAATCTAGTAATCTCTCTGCTAAATGCTCGTCAAGCTTCATTTCTATTTTCCATTTCTCATTTGTGTATGGTTGTCTAACCTTATAGAAATGAACTTTTACTGCATTCTCATAGTGATTATTCGTTTTCCATGATACTGTTTTAGCATCCTTGCGTTCTTATTTGTAAGTTGACTTCTTATTTTGATGGAGGATATTTTATATTATCACCAACGTCAATATCATAATCATGGATGTGCCATGCCACTTGTTTTCATAGGTGGTTGAACTGAATGTAAAAGTTGAAGAACCAGGAGAGACGAACATTCACAATAATGCATTTTATGCGGAAGAGAAACTGCTCAGATCTGAACTGCAAGCAATGCGTGATTGTAACCCTTTGACAGCTCGCCACTGGATTGTGAGGACTACTTTCCCTCATTATTTAAGTTATTTATTTTAACTATTTCCAAAAGTATCAAGGACAAAATGGAAGATTCACACCACAGCCACGCAAGATGTTGGAAGAAAACAAAAGTTCAAGATATGGTTGCAAAGTTCAATACTGTTTTATGAAAAAAATGGAGTCTTTGTTTTCTTGTGCCAGGATGAGGCTTTGTCATTCCAAACCTCACGAGCTTTTATTTTGTTTACAAGCTATTCAATGAAACTATTGATCTAGTATTTGTTTGTGGCTTTATTCAACATTTTTGTAAAAGGACACATTTTCTTCATCAATTCATTAGCAGTAAGTGATGATTGCTGATGCTGCTCTGTTAATGTTTCCAGATCAGGAACACAAGAACTGTCAACCGAACTGGGCACCTAACTGGCTACAAGCTAGTGCCTGGTTCAAATTGCCTGCCATTAGCTGGTCCAGAAGCAAAATTTTTGAGAAGAGCAGCCTTTTTAAAGCACAACTTGTGGGTTACAGCATATTCACGTGATGAGAAGTATCCTGGAGGAGAATTTCCTAACCAAAATCCACGTGTCAATGAGGGATTAACAACATGGGTTAAGCAAAATAGGTCTCTTGAAGAATCTGATATTGTTCTCTGGTTAGTTCCTCTTTAATTTTATGCTGATTTCTGACACCTACTCTTTCTCCGTACTTTCCATTTGCAACATGGTTTTTATTTTGCTTTAATGTTTTGAGCTGATTATTGCTTTTCCAGTGAAGTTGCATATAAAATGTGGTTTTTATTTTATCTAAATCATTCTGTTTGAAATAGAAATTCCTCTCTATCTAGTTTGGTCTATGAAAGGACAGCTTTTTAACATCTTGCAATTGTTCTGCTACTCACAAGTCACACCTGCTGAAATAACTGAATATGCATTGATTTTCCAAATGATGTGGAACTGGACCTTACTTTGTGATGTTCAATAAAGTTTATCGCGATAGTTGATCCTCGTGAATAGTGAGCTTGTTCATGATGATGAACATATACATTGTAAGAAAGTCATTTTTCATGAGTTTGCAAATTGTATGAGAACAGAGATAAAATCTCTGAATCTCCTTCACACTTTTATATGTTATATTATACATTAAATCCCTGTTGATCTAGGGCTCAGTGGGTATGATAAGTAAGAAATTCAGAGATGCGAACAAGGGTCTCGTAAACAATATATTAGGTAAAACTTTGGAACTAGTCTCTCACAGAAGAAACTTCTCTTACTTCAAGAAATCAGCGGTGTGCCCTCAGGACTACATAAAATAACTGTTCTTAATAATCGTGTTTTCTATGTAGAGAAACTAATATAACTTTATATCTTCTAGTATCTCAATGTTTTGTACGTGAAAGCCATCATCACTATGATGACTTATCTAGTAAAGGATCTCTTTTGCTTACCTTGTTTTAAAAAGAAAAGGGAAGTGTACCTCTATTCCAAAAGCTTTGATGAAAGTTTCATTTTTTGAGCAAGTTTAATGAAGGCTTGTGATTGATGAACACACTTGCTAATGTCTGTAGAGCTTGTCTTCCCTGATAGATACTAAGTTCAAACCACTTTTACATTACCATCGCAAAAAAATAAAATAATAACAATAATAATAAATCTTACCATTTAAAGAAGATAAAAGAAAAGGAAATAAAATTCAGGAGGTTTGGGCAATGACTTTGAACATGTTGATCATAATAGTACAAGATTGAGTAGAATTTAACAAACCCGACCAGATGTTAACCTCCTTGGCTAACAGTTGGTCCAAAGCAGTTAGAGTCTGCTGATATTTTTAGCTTTACTTAAATTTTATTTCCATTTACAGATTTATATGTTTTTTAAGCTCATTTATGCATTTGGTAACTTCTTGTTTTATTTTTTGAAAATTTTTTTATTGCAGGTACGTGTTTGGAATCACACACATTCCCCGTTTGGAGGATTGGCCTGTCATGCCAGTGGACCGAATTGGTTTTATGCTTATGGTATTTCTCTCCATTTTTAGATGTGTTTTTTTTTTTTTTTTCCTGTCATGCTTGTTGCCTATAGGTCATTTTCTTACCATACTATTATATAGTAGGCTATAACTATTCTTTAATTTTTTTTAGTATCCTTTATGTTTTCTGGATTCAATTATCCAAGGGAGAAGCCTTGGTGCCATAAAATTTTCTTATTTATAGAGGCAAGGCTATTAAGGAGGAGAAATAATCATGATTGCAAATTTTATTTTGGAACTCATTTTAGTTTGACTCTAAATGGTAGCATCTTGCCCAGTTTGGCATTTTAGTGTTTCATTTTGGAATATTTCATATTGAAAATAAATAAATAAAAATAGAAATAGGAAAAGTAGTAAAAAGTCATGCTACTAAATCAATGATGCAGTAATTCAATTTTCTACTTTTTGTATCTTGAGTGACCTAGTATCATCATAATCTGAGTGACTTACTATCATCCCTTGATATCTGAGTGACCTAATATCATTATAATCTGAGTGATTCACTGCTGGATTGCATCGTGCCAGAAGATGCGATACCGCTGCTAGTGCATGACAACTCCTGACATGGTTCAATCCAATGGTTAATATCCACTTCTAGAGAGTACTTTTCGGACCTGTAGCTTAATCATGGGATTGTGTTTGCCTCCATGATGGTTGGCCACTGTCAAAGGATGCAAATGTTGCAAAAGGGGATACACTTGGTCTCTTCTTTAGGTTTCATTTCTTGTTGATATCTTTTGCCAGACAAGTAATTGGGTCAGTAAATTCTTCTTAAAGAAGGGGTCTAGTGAAGAAACCGTTGCTCATAATGGTAGATTCCCTTTCTAAATAGTGATTAAGGTGTTCTTGTGCACGATGCATTGATACTATTACATATGATCAGAAATGAGCCTTAGTCTTGTGTGATTTTAGTGTCAATCTAGTAAGTTGGTATGCATTAAACTGATTTCAGAAGGCTATTTTTTGAACTGAATATTTTGAAATGGTTGAATTGATGGAAAGGTTTTTTTTTTTTTGCTTGATCATCATTCATCAGTCCTATCACTGCATTCATCTATTTTGATAGATATCACTCGTCTATTTACATATCAATATTGAACAGTGATAATTTATTTGGTAGAGTATCATGCTAATATAGGTTCTTTTGGGGGGTTGTTGTGCAGCCTCACGGTTTCTTCAACTGCTCTCCAGCTGTGGATGTTCCTCCTCCCGTGGTTTGTGAGATGGATCTCAAAGATAGTGGTGCAACGAAACCTATCCAGAATGAGTTGATCGCTAAACTTTAAAAGATAGTCTCCAACTATACTAATAATCTATCTCAGTTGTTAGTGTTACTATTGAATTTATATAAATTGTGTGTTTTGGATACGGTATGATTCACATGCTAGGACCAGATTTCTGCATCGGATTAGCTTTTCGTTTTCCACTCTGGCACCTCAAACCAGTGTCCTGAACCAGGTCATGCTCAACAAGATTTCTCTGTTTGGTGAAAATGCACTTTCTATATTAAGAGCTCTCTCTCTCTCTCTCTCTCTCTCTCTCTCTATGTTGCTGTCTAATGCAAAAGTGACTGCAGATTCGTCCAAAGTCCCAGTTTTGATAGGCAAATATGCAACTACAAAAAGGATGTGGTTAGACAGTGCTGCAATTGTCTTTTTCATTATGTGCCATCCTTGGCAACTCGATCTGCTTGCAGTTGGCCTTTTCATTATGCCCCTTGTCATTTGGAGAAATGACACCGGTCCATGACTAGAAGTCCGAACCTAACATTAGTGAGGACTTTTGGCTACAGATGTGCGGTGAATATAAAAAAATGACCATCAAATTAGCCTCCACTTTAGGGAGAATCTGAT
Organism: Camphora micrantha; assembly: GCA_003546025.1. Taxonomy (NCBI): domain Eukaryota; kingdom Viridiplantae; phylum Streptophyta; class Magnoliopsida; order Laurales; family Lauraceae; genus Camphora; species Camphora micrantha. The sequence goes on from QPKB01000001.1 coordinate 71,619,077, forward strand.
ACAAATCAGGCTTCTTTTTTTTTTTTCCTTAAAACATTGGACTACTGGTGGGAGCAGTGAGATCGGTCCCAAGTTATAAGGTGAGGTGAGGCTTTTTTTTTTTTTTTTTCTTTTATTTATTTTTTATTCAAACGAGGTATCAAACAAAATACTTTCTATTCGGTTTCCTTCCTTCTCACAGCAACGAATCGTAGTGAAAATGGTTAGAAAACCTCGGCAGCTTTGTCTGAGTTCGAGTCAGCGGAGTCCTATTGTGTAGGACTTATTGCATGTGACTAGGCTGATTCGATTCTACTCGACTCAACTGGGTCCAATTGCTGCATTGGGGACCACCGTGTGATGTATGATAGAGAGGTGTGACGTGTGAGATCCTTGCCCCCATCATTGGAGGCATTTTGATAAAAGAAGCGTCTTGACGGACGATATTTCATGCAATGGGGCTCACCATCCTTACATATTATATACCATACAAGGACTGCTGCATTGGGACTGAATGTGGGCGGCTGAACAATGTTGGAGAGTCCTTAGAGATCTGCTTTACCGGTGGGCCTGGAATTGTGGCCATATTTTATTTATAAAAGTAAAAAAAAAATTTAATAAAATCTAAACCAATGGGGAGTATATTTTTCATATTAGTGTCAAATTAGGGTGAGTGAACTTGAAATGGGGTCACAGAGAGAGAGAGAGAGAGAGCATGTTGTTCAATAAATATATAAATTATTTGATAGACATTATATTAAGAAATTTCTAGTAAAACTCCTTTTAACTGCCCAGATTCATAGGGTTAAGGCTCTGAAAGATCAGATCATCCGTAAGTTAAAAACATTAAACTCTTTGATACCCTTAAATCTATAGCTATCATCATCACTCAAAAAGGATGATTTTTAAACCCACACAACCCCACCTCATCACACCATTAAAAGGACCCAAAAAAATGAAGCCTGTATTACGTGCAGTCCCCTCAAAAATCTACTTCAAACCTCACTGTTGGGCTCTTCACCATTTTTAAGGCAGAAGATTCTCCTAGTTCCCATGTTTTTTCTTCCTCCCTAGAAGTTGAATATCTCTACTCCTAAAATGACAAGTAGACCAACGAAAGCACTTGAAAGATGGGGGCAACCTAGGGATTGAGTGTACCTACTTCTAAATTTGGGAAAGCATAGACGTCCATACCATTACGCACTTTTGATTAACTGAAAAGTTCCAAACAGCTCTTACAAGTTTTAATAAATAGGAAACAAAAGGAGAAAGAGTTACGTGTAGAAAAACTCTACCCTTTCAATTTTTATCTTTTGTCTCCCCATCCCAACTTCCCCTTGCGCTCCCTTTTTTTTTTTTTTCCTTTTAATGGTAAATTTGTATTATCCTCTGTTTCCCCGTCCATACCCCATCCATACCCGCCCCTTACATTGAAAAATTGGCACCAGGGATATGTAAAACAGAGTTGAGTCTCTGAACTAGTATCCCAAACACAAACACTATTGAAATCTACAAGGATAAGTTCACCAAGGATATATGTGAACACAGACAAGAAGTTTCATCTACTGAGGTCCATTTTACAAACTGAATGTATCATAAGAAGCTGCTAATAGGATAAAGAGAGAGATAACCAACATATATATCTTGAACAAAGGCACCTGAATCGGTAATATACATCAGCGAGACCGTGATGGCTTCCATTGGTCTGCAGATAGAATGGCATGATTTCGTGAATTTGGCGACATCTGTTGTAGTATAACATTCTTGACATGAGTGGCAGCAGTTTCACCAGCTCGAGTTGCAAGCTCAAGATATACCAGTGCGGTGAACTTTTCTCCTGTCTAAAAATGAAAGCAAGCAATGAAACCATGATTAGAAGCAACATGACATTTCCAACCAAAATTTTAAGAGCCACACTATGCAAAATCATCCATGACAGCCAAGGCATTTTTATGCTCTTAGTACCAAGGCCACCTATGATCAATCCTACTCCCTAGCACCCACTACTCAATAATTGGCCGCTCACCTCTTACACAGCATAAGACTGACCACACTAAAAAAATACTAGTCATTATAACATATTCACACCTGGCCATTACAATGTCAGAAACCATGTTTCATAGCCATGTTGACAGACCATGCAATGGTCAAATGGTTTCTGTAACTGTAACAGCTCAATTCGGTAATCAACTGTAATAATGGCTTTAATTTGTGCTAGGCCTTTTTATATATTCAATCATAGGGCATTACTCATCGAATGATATTTTAACATTAAAAGTTTCCCTGCTGTATGGCCAATACACCGATGCATATCATCACAGTCGACAAGTATTAGTTTTAGGCCCAACATATAGCGTCCAATACTGAGATTTAAATACTTGGAATATACTCAAACCACACACTCTACACAAGCACGAGACACTAGTCTGTACCATAAGGATAAGTGGACATACCAAGAAAAGCTTGAGGCCATATTCATATTGAGCTCTGCTGTGACCACAATCAGCTGCCCGTTTCAACCACTTCCTTGCTTGGAGATGACTGCTCCTTAATCCTTCCCCAGAAGAGTAGCACAAGTGTGTGTTATACATGGCACGCACATTTCCACCTTCCGCAGCTCTCAAATACCATTTAGCCTGATTTCAGAGCCTTTTTTCAGGAATTCTTGGTTTTTGAAGGTAATGCATTGTACCCAAGCAAAAGGCTTGGTTTAAGATAACAGTGAAAAAGAACTAATCATTACGTCATTGAAATAGCAAAGAAAGCTTGGAAGGTATTACATACACCATTCCTAGTGGAGACGTTGTGTCCAAACTTTACAGGAAGAACCCAAATGAAACTAACCATACCCAAGTCTTAAACGGGCAAAAACTAGAAAAAAGAAATACTCATTCCTTATCAATTCAATATCTCCTTTGGCTTTATATGTATCTAGTTGTATATGTTCTTTGTTGTGAACTCAGAAACATTTACTAAAACAATTGGATCTTAGATCCATAAATGATCTAGTATGGTTTTTTGAAAACACAATCAATAGGTCTTTCAGTTACCCATCTTCAAAGCACGATTGGTGTGATTGATGTCAATCTTTGTTAATGATTGGAATGTCTCTTCAAGATGCATGCATATTGCCCAAAGTCCTCCTGAACAGGGATTGATTGGGGCAGTCAAGACTCGAGATACATGCGGGTGATGTATAAAGGTGATGCAAACATTCCAAGGTTTCCTAATGTCCTTGCTATTTAGTGTTGAGTTCATGATGTTTGGCGGGGAGGATGAGAAAAAAAGAGGGAGAGGGGAATGGTTCTGAGACTTTTTGATTTCTTTCTTCATCTTCTTCTTTGGAATTTTGATATAATGGGCTGAAGGGCCTACTTCTGAATTAAAAAAAGAAAAAAGAAAAAAACAGAAAGAAATGATCTCTTTTGCCCTACATTTTTTGGAGTAATAAGCAGATTGACCCTCTGAAAGGATCAACCCGTTTACTGCCACTTTCCTTGTCTCAAGTAGAAATAAAGAAATGAAGGAAGATGCCAACAGACTAGTCTAGATGTGAATTAAATGGACCCTAATATGTGGTGGAATGAGAGATGAACATTGTCGAGTGAAATTTGAGGAATCAGAAGCTGGAAACTGAGCAGAATTCACCCGGTTTCACAGCCAGAATGCAAGTTCCTTCTTGCAACAGTTTGTTGCCTCTTGCCCCTTGATGCCCTTAGATTGCTAAGCAAGGCACTCTCTCCTCTTATTGTCTAATGATCTAATCAAGTGAAGAGAGAGGATCTATTTATAGGACTAGGGTCTCACCTGGCTCCCCAGAGGCTAGGGATTGGGTAGACTAACCACAATTCAAATTCAAATTTGGAAGTTGCTGCCGAAGGCAGGTTCATGCCAAAACAAACCACATATTACCTGCATTTCCAGGAATTTTGACTGTTGGGATTTTGAGAATAGTTCTCGTGTCTTCAAGAGTTTCGTCCATTTTCAGAGAATACTCAAGTTATCCAAACACTTTCACAACAGTAATATCCTTTATCATCAGAAAAGGCGGGCCAACCTTATTTGTTAGGAAATATGCCGAAGATGAAGTAGATTCCCTAAATTCAAATTTTTTGTTGCCTTGTCTCTTGTTTCTTTAAGACAGCGTTATCCGAAAATTAAGAGATTTTGCATGTTACATGCCGAAATGTTCAGCATTTTCCTTTGCTAGTGGGCAAGAGATACGCCGTTAAATTTGGCATTTAATCCTTTTAGCATTGCAGGTTCCACACCAAATTCTTCGGCGTTTATGTTGCTTCTTGCCTTCTTCCCATTCTTTCAACCTCAAGGGGGTATGGTTGGTCTGTGTGTCCATCAAATCCTACAGCAACATCTAAAGAGGTTGAAACACGGGCAACACTAATGAAGATACCCTTCTGGTGCGTGGAATAGGGTGCCAAAATGAGGTGTCATAATTGGATATATAATTAGCACAGAAGGAAAGATTACATAGGATAAGAGCTTGATGGTTGATGCAGAGACTTGCCTCTAGAGTGCTATGCGATCGATGCATACCAACAAAGATTGAAGGAGAGATTTTACTAGTGATTAGACTAGTGGTGACCTATGAAGCAGAATGTTGACCAATCAGGAAATAACACATGCAAAAAATGAGTGTAGCAGATATGAGAATATTGGGATGAATGTGTGGCAAAAGTAGGAAAGAGTAAAAAAAATATAGCATTTAGGAGCATATTGGGGCAGCATCAATAGGTTATAAATTTAGAGAGACTCATTTGTGATGGTACGGATATGTCTAACGTAGGCTAGTAACGGTACCAATGAAGAAACAGCTTTCTATGCAATTCGATGGCCCCACAAGGTAAAGGGGTAGCTGAAGAGGGCATGGATGGAATGGTAAGGATAGATCTAAAGAAGGACAACCTATCCAAGGGTTTGACCCACGATAAACTAGAATGGAGAAACATAATTCATTTAGCTGACCCCAATATAGTTATGAAAAGGCTTTGATGATGATACCAAAAAGTCCCATTACCAATGAGAAGATTAAGATTTAGTGGTCAGCTATTAGGGACACGTGAAGAGTGAGTGGGTGTGTGGGTTTGAATCCCTTGTAAAGCCCCAAAAAAAAAGGTGGAATTATGTCCTGCAAGACATTTTCAAGGGTATCCTTGCCTTGGAGTCGCCACTTTCAAGTGGTACTTAAAAGGGTAACCAAGCACCAGGAGAAAGGAGGAAAATATTCATGAAGAGGGCCTAAGGAAGATAAGAAAGGTCTTCCCACCAAAGCTGCTGATATAGTATGATATGGAACGTCCATAGCATCCAATAGATAGGGCCCACAATGAAAATCTAGGGCCTGAAAATCATGCTTTCCACTTGAGTGTAGGCCTCACGTGTATGAGAAAACTGATGATAAGATTTCTAAATAGAATAACCAACTATATAAATTCAGGGCAGCATGACCCAATAATGAGGGGACCGTCCTAAAGTTTCTAGTGAAGCATGTTCACAGTCTAAGAAGCACAGACACGGACACGGGACATGGACACGACACGATACGGACACACCAACACGACTTTTCTCAAAAAAGTAGGACACAGAAACATCGGGGACACATTAATAATTAATAATAATAATAATATATCTAATCATATACTAAAAGATACTATTTCCACAGCCACGTAATATTTCCCCCTCCTTCATTAATTTTCTCAAACTTGGTTACATATTTCCACATAGGCTTATTTATATCTTCTTCATTGGAGGGGTGTCAACTCATATTCCTAAATTCCAAATTGTCACGCAGAGGTGAAGAAGCAAAGTTGATAAATTAAAAAAAAAAAAAAAAATTGATATAAAGAATAGATTTGATATATAAACAGCAAAATCAGATTTTCTAGATTAATGTAAACAGCAAAAACCCATCGCCTGGCCTCCTCATGGCAGCGGAAGGATGGCACCTTTGCTTTTAAATTATGACCTTTTACAAAAAGCCCCCTTCATTTTTCTTTTTTTACTCTAATTTTATTTTTTTTCCAATTAAAAGAGGCAAACGTGTCCGACAGGTGTCCGGAACGTGTCCCCAGCGTGTCCGAAATATAAAACATTAAAAAATAAACAAGACATTCTTTTTTGCATGTCCGACACGTGTCGGAGCGTGTCCGTGTCCGACACGTGTCGGACACTGTCACTCTGGCCTCGGAGAGGTGTCTGTGCTTCCTAGTTCACAGTGAACCCCCACCTGATGAATGGACCATATTCTTGCACACTAGCAACAGCATACCACATTGGAAAGTATGCTGCAAAAACCCTCTTAGATCCAAATTCACACAAACATACTGAACCCCCACCTGATGAATGGACCTTATTCTTGCACAGTAGCAACAGCATACCACATTGGAAAGTATGCTGCAAAAACCATCTTAGATCCAAATTCATACAAACATACCCAGTAGATCTTCAAAAGAGAAGCAGAGGAATAATTCATGTGAAAATTGAAAACACAGCAAGTCACTTGTGCATAGTATCAGCAACTTAAAACAGCTAATTGGAAATCTTGATTTTTGACAAAAAAACACTGTTATATTAGAATTTAAAAAAAAGTTTCAGTATCCCAATGCCACAATTAATCAAGTAGAGATGTAAAACAAAGAGATAATATTAGGAAGGACAAGTTGCATACAGCGTCCGGCAGATTACGGTCAACACCACGACCTTGATGCAAACAAAGTGCAAGATTATACTGAGCACGCACATTACCACCAGAAGCAGCTTGATAGAAACAATTTACAGCCTCCTTTAGCATTGGGGGCTCAGCTGTAAAACATGACAATCTCCTTAAGCACAAACCTTTTTTTTTTTTTTAAGAGCAAGCTCAGCGTATACTAAATGTATAATAATTTTACTTGGAAGTCAGTAAAAAACTAGTTTGATATTGCATTCCATCAGAATTCAATATCCCAAAGCACAGATAAAAAGAATCCAGAAACAGGGAGAAGTTTGAGAAAGTACCATGGCATAGAATCATATAATTAATCTCCGATTAAGTATTTAGATATTCATGTAAGTAGGAAATGAGCATAAGGTACAATCAAATCAGTGGTTCATGCATGCACACGCAATGAATTATATTAGATAGTAATGGAAGAAATAGAAAGGTCACAAGTTTCCAACAAAATCTATTAATCGATCAACCATCATCTCCCATCTATCTGTGATAAACTAAATAAGAATAAAATTTACAAAATAACCTATGCAATATAAGATGCATACCACCCACCAACAAGAGAATTCAAAATGGAAGTGGAGAACCAACAAAAAATACTTTCCATGTTCATCCTTAATTTTGGCAAAAAGATCCCCTCCCCCTACCTTACACCCCCTTGTACATTCCTTCTCGAACTTTTCATCATTCCAAAAGAAAAAGAACTCACAACATATTGATTGGCCACATAATCATTTTTTGTAGGAGTAAATTATATCTGCTTAAAATTGCAATCTAATCTAATCCCCAAACCATGCAACTAGGCCAAGTCAATGGAAACAATTGAGTATCAAGGAAAAATCAGAGAATGGAGAGGAGTTTAAATCAAAGGATTACCATACATTCATTAGTTGGTCAGATTTGGATATGGCAATTCCCACCACAAAGATCAATGCGGTGAACAACTAGCTCTGAACAAGGATACACACATTACCTTTTGAGGATTCAACGATAAAATGTTCCAGTCATTAGAATTTTAACAGATTCTAACTACAATCCTAGTTGTCTTCTATTGCATTGTTGTTGAAGAATATTTGATTATTTTTATGTGCATCTTTAGTTTTCTATTAATCAAATAAATTCCTTATCGATATAAGCCTTGCCTAAATTTTTCCAAATGACCATGTCATCACTGTCACAAAAGAGTATTCAATGAAAACTAAATTCCCTGTATAAATCCATTCACAGAAAATTGGACCATCTTAGATTCCTAATCTTCATCCTAGTAGAATGGCTGTTTCCTTTGTTTAATGTCAAAAAGGTTTGAGAAAAAAATCTAGACCTGCCTTGTAATTCCACAACGCATGCATCACAATGTTAGTTTAAGTGGTTCTCCATGGTTGGTTAATTGGGTTCTCCATGCATTGGCATCACACCCACAAAGTGCATCAAAAAGGGGAACTTCAGCGGGCGATTTCCATGGCCTTTCTTTTTTTTTCTCTTTTCTTGAGAGAAATGGTTCCACAGAAAAATCTTTCAATAGATCATCACACCATATGTTTCCAACAGATCAAACATGCTCCAATGTAAACTTTATGAGGATTGAATAAAATTTCTGCAATATGGGTGGGTACAGTTGTTGGATTTTAGGGATAGGATAGAGGTACTTCAAAGATGGCAACAAGAAGGGAAAAAATTGAATGCAATATTGGATAAGGTAAAATATGTACAGATGATAGCACAAAAATTCCATTTGCCACCAAATGCAGTAAAATCACAAGAATTCAGAAACAGAGAGAAATTTCATCTCTGACATTGACTAAGATTGAACCAAACCAAATGCAAATTGCAAAGAAAAGGAATACCGTGCAAGTGCGAAATCCCGAGATTACAAATCCCGGCGGGATCGCCGAGCTCGGCCGCCTTCTTATACATAGCAATGCTCTCTTCCTTCCACCCCATCTCCCAATAGATGAGACCGGCATCGACCATGGCCGGGGCGGAGCCCCTGGAGGCGCCCTTGAGGAAGGATTCAAGCGCCTTATTGAGATTGGGGCGGACACCACCGCGGCCGTGCTTGAAGCGCTTCCCCCACCTGACGAGCAGCATGGCCTCCCTCAGCGGGCGGAGCGCCTCCCTCCAGGAGGCGCAGACCATGCTCGCCGCCCAGAGGTTGGGACGTTGAAGGGGGCGGCGATCCGCAGCAGAAGATCAAAGGGAAGGGCAGAGAAGTCGTGCTCGGGATCGCCCGAGGAGGAGGAGGAGGAGGAAGAAGAAGAAGGAGAAGAAGAATTAGAAGAAACGGATGATCTTCTTATAATTGTATTGCTATTGCATCTTCTCTTCTGAAGTTGGTCTTTCTGTTGTTGTTGGTGGTGGTGATGATGATGATGATGAGGCTTGTTTGAAAAGGAAAGGGAAGAGAAGTGAGAGGAATTGGAGGCTATCGGCCATGTGTTTGGGCTCTTCTCCATCCTCTTTGTGTTGCTGTTGCTGTTGCTGTTGCTGTGAGTGATATTTTGCTGCTTCTTCTTCTTATATTATGCCCTAAAAAGAGGGAGAGGGAGAGGGAGAGGGGAAGGGAGAGGACCCTCTCCTTGTTTTAGGGATGATGATGACCGGGGGCAAGGCAAGAATTTTTGGGGCATTGCTGATGTTGTGGGGGTGAGGGTGATGACGTGGCATTGTGGGCCATGGGCACGTGGCAGTTCATATCCAGGCAAATTTGCTTGTAAAAAAATATGATGCACAAGAGAGTCCCGGATCCTCTCTACCCGCCCATTATTGCTACACGCCGGAACCTTGTACCCCAAAAAAAAAAAAAAACAATCCACTGTGGGGACAGGAGAGAGATAATTAGATCCCCTCTATATCTAGATGTTCAAGATTCAATTTAAAAAGGAGAGGATCCCACCATGCAATCCATCACATGATGGAAGTAGTGATTTAACTGACACATCAGCATCTAGTCACGTTTCAGTCATATGCTTGTTGGTGGGACCCACTCTGTTTGAACTAAAACTTGAGGACCTTGATACTCCGGGATTAGTCCGGAGTGTATGGGTCCTATGATGGAAGTTCAGGAATTTAATCTAGATTATCTCTGTGCGTGTGTGTATGCATGCGTGCGTGTGGGTGGGGGATGATAAATTTCTAGAAATTTATTACCGGGGTAACAGCTCTACCATAGTGGATGCAGACTCCATGCTCTTGCCACTTTTTGGGGGTGAAGTTATTCAACGGAACCTTTGCATGCAGGGTGAGGGTGAAGTTATTCAAGTATTCCTTCTGAAACTATCAATCACAAGTACTATGAATTAGGATGCAAGTAGGCTGACTGGGTGAGCCATTTTATTCCAATCCCAAGTGTTTTGAGTGTGATTCGGCCTGGCCTGGTGGGGGAAATATTCTAATAGAGAGACTAGTACTATACAGAAATGGATACCGACCTCAAAGGGTGAATTCAAGGGACCACCAGAGGAAAGCCCAAGCTTCATGTATTTGGTTTGGGTAAATATAACAGCGTTGCCTAGTTATTACTAGTACTTGAAAAGAAAAGAAAAAATATTTGCTAGTGCTAGACAACAGTCACACACACACACACACTCACATTCTTATCTTAAACCTTACACACAGAGAAAACACAATGAATATTGATTGATGATTGCAAACATGACCGCTCTTTCACTTGAGCCCACATCTTGCTTTCTAGTATTATACAGGCACTTCCGCATGGGCTGGCCAAGCGCTCGAAAAGACAGCAGATAACATCCCAAGTCCCAAGTCCCAACCAACACTCTCTCAACAGTCTTGTCCAAGAAAGCTGCCCGGGTTTTCGGCCCAGGAAACAGAAAGGATCCTTTTCAGTTTTGTTGCATGGAATTGAATGTCTAGAAATCTCCTAATCGCCTTCATATGTATAAAAGTTTTGACCACTAAAATCTGAAGAAAGTGTGGATTCTAATGTAACATCTCCATCATAGGAAAGTGTGGGATCTATTTACATCTTCATCCCTCATCTCTTTTGCTTTTCCCTTTTGTTTTTTTCATTTTTTTGGTTAAAACATCTCTCACCTCTTTACCTCTTTTAACATATCCTGAAAATTCAGTACCTTGAAAACAGTTGGCACAAATTTTCAGGCCAAATAGGTCAACATGCTCAAGGCTTAAAATTTAGCATGCACAACTTCAGCCACTACATTTTTTTTTCAATTTTTTGCCTCCTTTATTTTTTTTTCTGCTAAACTATATTCTCATATACTGACTGCATTAATGTTAAGAGAAAAAAAAAACATCTCATATTCTTATAAATTACTATGGATGGATAAATAAGATAGTAAAATTGGATCCAATCCCATCAAGATTGTAATGACCTTACTATCTCTTCTGCCATAAAAACAAACTGGTATTTTACCTTCTCAATGCCTTTTTTATTGTTTTTCCAAGTACTTTATGAAACAACCACAACCTTCTTAATATATATAAAATATTTTATTTGACTACATTCTCGCAAGCAGTGAGCACATGATCTCTCCAACAAAAATAATATGATTAGTTACATTAATCACCTGATGCTCTAGTTAAATCTTTACAAGTTTCTACACTTCATATGGAAAAGTTCGAGGTTGTAGTGGTGTGATCACAAGCACACACTCGCCACAACTCCGAAAGAGAAGCTTCTTTCCAAAAGCATGGAAATGTCCAATACAATGCACACACTCCATGAATGATGAATGCCTTGCTTATTTTACGAGAAATTACAATCTATATTAAGACTCTTACTAATCAGAACCAACAACCATGATGTACAAGGTGTGGACCAATCAATCTGTAATGGGCCATGCTGTACACAGATGATAATTCATTGACTCATCCCATCTAATGTTGTTAACATTCACATAGATGGGACCCACCCAGCAAAATGTTAGTTATATACTAGCGGTCACAAGGTGGAGCCCACCAAATGGTTTAAAGAGGAAAATGTAGCCATTCATCCAAGGGCAGAAACAGAGCTCATTTATAATTGGTTTAGCCAAATTAACCCCTGAAGCCATTCGGGGTATGACAAAGCCCATCTAAGGATGCGATTCGGCCCATATAAGGATTGACCAAGGGCAAGCACAAGCCAAGGGCCAGGATCCCAAGGCCAAATCTATAATTCAAGCCCACTCCAAGCCCAATTGAATACAGGAAGAATTCATGGGTCTTCGTCATCGGTTTTGCATCCAAGTCATCATCCCCAATATTAAGAACCCAAGACCAAAAACAAAATTTTTCATCCATCCAAAGAGAATACAGTTGTTGTAACAGAAATTTTATTTCAGAGGCAAGAGAGAGCCTAGATTTCTTCTGCTCATCACAAAACCACTGGACAGCATCAATTGAACGCAAAAGCACTGTGAAAGAGATACGCATGCAGCACCCAATTCCATGTGGAATACTGTGAACGTGGTGAATAGGGTTAGTGAGTGCGAGGAGAATGTAACACTAAAATGTGGATAGATCATATTCCTAGAATGTAACACTAGCAGATTCTCGGCACTGCACTCCCCTCAAGCATCGAATTTAACAATCAGAAGGAAACATGACACAATAACGTACATTAAAAACGAAAATAAAAAGGTCTCCGGCATTAGATGTTCAGGTATAGGAATTTCCAACCCAAGTTAAGATGTCATGGATGATGGATTATCTATCTATTCATCTAGTGGAGAATCAAGTCAGTGGTCTGTATTACTAAACCACTCTTAATCTTCAATAGAATGGACAATCTAACTTGGTTTGCCGTGCAAATCCTTGGTCAAAGGTATTTAAAATTCACAGTGCCACAGTAGATGGATTTTGAATTGGACTGGCTGGTAAAGTTTTAGATCACCCAACTGGAGAAGATGGTGATGACATGCACTAGAATATATATCAAAAACAGAAGGGAACTTTTCACGGAGAAAACTGATAGCAAGATGTAAGCTGTTCTGAAAAAAATTCAGAGAGCAACATACCCAAGTACCGATAACTGAAGCTTTCATTTTATGAAGGGCATAGCATCACAGCTATACTGGGACGGCAAAAGTATCTATGCCTCACAACACAACCCCTTGTGTGAAAGAACATTAAATACACAAAAGAGTACCATAAAGTTGGCTTACTTACTCGTAAGCATTATTTATTAGTAGTTTCCGAAGTTTGACAACAACAGCACACACAGTATACTTCATTTAAGTTAAAGACATACAGTTGGATGATACCAGGGAGAAAATACTAGGAATGCCATTGGCACAGTGTCAGTATGGTGTCCACTTATTCTTCTTCTTCAGCTTCCTCCAACCATTTCACAAATGGCTCCAAGGCTTTCACAAAAGTTTGCCTGCAGGATTAAACATTAGGTGAAGCTGTTTAATGAGACAATTCAATCATGTTACCAAGGCAAATAGCATTTTTGCCATCTTTTCAAATGACAAATATAAAAAATAAAATAAAATAAAATTTTAGTCAGCCCTGCAGTTGCTGTCAACAGTTTACAAGGTAAAAGTGCAAGCACTACAGCAGGAACCCATGTTACATGCTTGTACCGGGCAGTTTTACTTTTGGAGGTCCGTGCCCCAAGAGAACTGCATGATACAGAACAGAACCCATGGAAATGCACATCATCCTAGAAGTTCATATGAGAGCATGGTGAGCAGCCGACATGGCTACGACAAAGTTGGCAGATTTTACTACTGCACCGAAAGCACCGAAAGTAACGGCCTATACAGCTGCAATCTACCATTATCTTTCGAAGATCTAAACACCAGTCATAGTTCTCAGATTTGGTTCAGTTTGGCTGAAAAGGTCAGACAAAGTCCGAACAAACCAACCCACCAGAAAACATTCAATCTCAATCATAGTTTATTTATAGTGTATCGACCACATTATTGGGTGTATCGGCTATTTAGTATTGCTCCCAACTGTAGCGGCTCATAACAGGCACTACTATTTTGCCGCATTGACCTCTCTCTCTCTCTCTCAATAAATGATTTGAAAATGCCTAGTAGATTGTAAATCTATGTTTCTCATATAAATCAATCCCAAATGGTTTGAGGTTTTCCTATTTTTATTTTTGCTTGTTTTCAAAAAATTTCAAAAGAAAATGTTTTCCCCCTCGAAGTAGGCCAACCAAATCACATCCTAATGCACTCTAACTAATGGATTTATATTTTTCATAGATAATCCCAAATGGTTTGAGATTTTTTTTAATTTTTTAGCTATTTGTTTTCATATTATTTGAGATTTTTTTTAAAAAAAATGATTTCACTCAAAGTGGGCCAACCAAATAACGTCCAAATGCATTCTAACTTGTAGATCTATGTTTCCCAAGTCTCAACAAACATAAACCGTTCCATTGATGAAAGAAGCTCTTTCACTTGTGCTTGAACTTTAACTACGTAAATATTACTTTATATCCTGTGTTATGTGCAGCTGTGCTAAATTGCTTATTTGAATTTTTAGAAATGCATGATAGTAATGAAATTTTAATGACGATGTTCAATTATTAGCATTTCATAAGTTTTGAATTCACCATAGCTAACCCACTTGAAAATATGTGAACAAATATTTCAATACTATTATTTTATAATCATATAGCAATGCAGGACCTCTGTGTGATGAGGGATCTGCTACGCCCCCTATCTAAGTTATTAGTGAGAAAAATTAAACTCATAGAATTTTCCAATTTTCTATTTTTTTTTTTTACCTCATTTTCAATTCATAGTGATACGACATTATGTGTTGGCTACAACTACAACCGCTATTTCTCCCCCAAAAAAATAATAATAATCATTATCTCCTTGTTGTATTTTTTATAAAATACGAGGTAAAAAAAGAAAAAGGAAATGCTCCTTGTTCATACAAATTCCAGCAAAAAGAACAGAGAAACACCTGTTGAGCAACTGCTGAAGCTGCTTTTTTTTTAATGGTTACTTTCATTAAAAAAACGAACAATGCAAGAGATGAGTACTGACAGCAAAAGACGGCAGAGCAAGAGAACACAAGAAAGAAAGAACCCTAAAACTAAAAGAAAGAAAGAACCCTAAAACCAGTAAACTAAGGCTCTGCATAAGAGAAGGCTAGCTCTTTCCAGTGATACACTATTTGTTCTAAGGAGTAATCTTTGAAAGAAGGGATAATGGACACCCAGAGAGCCGCTAGAAACTTTGATTTCTCCACCAATATGTTTTCGCTAGATACTATCCATTCAAAACATCGAGTTCATTTCCTTCTAAATCGCCCAAATCACCGCCAGAAAAGACAGCTTCCACATCACCTTGCCTCTAGAATCCCCAATCGAGGCCTTCCCAATCCTGAAAGAGCTCGATGAGAGAATTAGGGAGGACCCAGCAACAGCCAAACCCTACTACCTACTACCATGGACATCAAGATAGACGGAGCTGTTTTACAATTCAGCAAGAGATGATCTACGGATTCCTCATTCCTCAAGCACATAGGGCAGCCATTCACTATAGTCATCCCTCTTCTCCTTAAGATCCATAGTAGGAATCCTTTTCCTGAGAGCCAACCACCCAAAGACGAGCACCAATTGGGGGGAGCCTTCAACTTCCAAATGCTGCACACTCCACTCCTCTCCCTTGGATTATTAAGGATAGCCTTAAAGAAAGAAGAAACTGAAAAGGAGCCATTCATAAAGGCTTCCCACACCCTGGCATCTTCCCCCTTATTCTAAATATTTAAACTGTTCAGGAAGTTTAGGAGTGAAATGAATTGAAATTCTTCAATGTCCTTCAGGTTCCTTCTAAAAGTATGACACCAAACCACCTGACCTCAATTGTGCTCATATAAGAGCTAACCGTTGCTTCCTTATCCTTCGCACACCTAAACAGATCCAGGAATTGAGCACTCATAGTCCTATCTCCAGCCCACTTATCTTTCCAAAAGAGGATCCTCTCCCCTAATCCAGTTTGGAATCTAATGTTCTCCATGAAGAGCCTCTTTACCAAGAGGATTCCTTTCCATATATCAGATGAGTTCGATGGGGCTTCCTGGACATCCCAACAATGTCTTAGAAGATTGTATTTCCTTTCCAGAACCAATGTCTCCAGAGGCCATCATACCGTCTCCAATCCCACAACCACTTGCCCAATAGAGCTTGGCTCATCTTCTTGAGAGGCCTAATTCCCAGGCCTCCTTTTTCTTCAATTTACAAATGGAATCCCAATCTACCAAGTGAAGCTTCTTCTAAGAACTAGTACCATGCCATAAGAATTCTCTCTACAGCCTTTCTAGTCTCTTAATAATTGAGGCTGGGCATCTAAAGACGGAGAAGTAATAGACTGGCAGGTTTGAGAGAACTGATTTGATAAGTAACCCTTCCTCCAATAGATAGGTAATTAGATTTCCATGTAGACAACTTCCTCTCAATCCTTTCCACTACCGGATTCCATGTAGACAACTTCCTCTCTACCCTTTCCACTATCGGATTCCACAGAGATTTAGTTACCCGCCCCAAGCACAGCAGCATCCCTAAATACAAAACTGGCAGCTCCCTGACCGTGAACCCCAAACTACTGAAGTTGCTCTTCCTCTTCTCCCTTCCACTTCGTCTTCCCTTTTCTTCTTCTTCCTTCTTTTTCTCACCTCATCCCTCTTCTTTTATAAGTCCATTGCAAATAAGCCCCAGCAATCCCTTTAACCCTTTTCTTTCCTTTCATCCGGATCATATGGTGCTTGAAGCCACATGAAGTTCACTATAAACCACTAAAAAAATCCCCCTTTTTTAGCATTATTGCTATAGTAGAATAAATTAAATGTTATTATTAAGATTTTAATATTATTTATAGTTTCACACACACAATCAAAGTTGACTCTACCTTAACTGTTAGTATTACCAATTATAAACTTACTAGGTTGAATATAAATGTGTCATTTATGTTTTGGGTCAAATTCTGAATTTGACCAATCCTTGACTTTTATGATGAAGACAAGGAGGCAAGTTTTTAACAGATGCCTATGCCTTATCCACATCGTCTTGATAAAAATAGTGGCAATGAGACCATCGTGCCAAGTTCAGGTCAGATTTGACATCTCATATAATGAGTGTAGGCCCATTTTGACCGGACAATAGTTTTTTTAAAAAGGAAATTTTCCAAAAAACTCACATCAAATGCACCAAAATGGCCTTTGTAGTTCTTAGGCCCTTTCGCCAATTTTAAATTATGATGTTGAGTGACGATAATGTTGCTCGTATTTCTTCTTTCTCGTATTTCTTTCTTTTCTCCCTTCTCTTTTTGGATCTCCCCCATTTTAGTCCTTACCCATCCTGCAAAAAAACTCTGCCATTTAATGTTGTGAATTTCTAAGCTTCCTTGGTCGATCCGTAAAAGCCCCACAAAAATGGATTCTACAACAAAGGTAGCGAAGTTCGAAAAACCCCAAAACCCCTAAATGGAGGAAGATGAAGAAGAATGAGTTGAATCCACTTGAGAAATCTAGTATTGTCATTTTCTAGAAAAACCCATCTCATGAAACTATTTTTATAACAATGGATGCCTTGAGAGTTTCCAGATGACGCTCTTTTTTATAGGGACAAACAGCTAATGTGTTTTTTTTAGATGGGAAGAAAAATATTTTCAAAGGTAATGAAAGGTGATTTTTTATGGAAATGGAAACTTGTGACTGGGTTTGTGTGTGTTTTTATGGTTCCTGAAATGGAACTCCAAAACGTTTCATCGAAAACCCGAATTGGCCAAAACAATTCAGTTTGGAGCCCAAGCAAAATGCGGTCTGAAACGATATTGACAACTATGCACAAAATTAAAGATATTACAAGCAGACTAAAAGGTTACATTTTATAGATTTCTTCAGTTACTAAAACAAGAGTCGCATTCTTTCCTTTCTTTTTTTTTTTAAACGGTAGTTTGTATTGATCAAAAGCTTTACAATATAAAAAAGCTATTCTAAGAAGCGGCTGAGAAAGATCCCCAAAAATATAGCCACCATCCAAAAGGAGGGAGAACTATACAAGGAGGAGCCAGACGCTAAGGCCCCAAAGGAAAAAGGGAGAAGACAAGACCCTAATCATACTCCATGACAAGGCAGGTGCCTAAACCACTGTTCCAACAATGAGTTAGCATGTTAACTCATAATGTTATCACCATAATAGTACCGTATATTAATATATCTATATTTGCATATCATTTGCCTTACATAGTGACATTTGTAAAACTTTTTGACCAATATTGTTGATACAATTATGAAACTTCAATAGATTCAACAGTTTACGGCTAAAAAACGTACAAGATATATATTACTTTGGACGTCACCCACATAACTTACATATACTGTGCATCAACGCAAAAGCGCATTAGATTCTAACCTTTGTTTTAATATTCTCAATTTTTTAATATTTTCTCAGATTTTTCGGGATCATCAGAATTCACGCCACTAATTGGTGTAAATAGCTTTAAGTTTAAGAAATCATTTTCTTTTTTCAGGCCGACTGGGACCACTACCACTAAGTTAAACCAAGGCAAGCATCTATCATGCTCATGCTTATATGAGATGAATCATGCTTCAAAATACTCTAATGAGAAGCCTATGGTTGATTATGAAAGACAATAATTATCTACCTTTCAATAAAGAAAGAAAGAACATTAAATGCTCAACAATCTTCCGATAAGGATTATTTCTAGTTTGATGAAGCCCATCATTTACCTCTACGGAACCTGAGGTTATCTAAACCATGGATATAAGAAGTGGCAATTTGAATGTACCTGCCCTTTGGGTTTGCTCCTTTCTGGAACCAATGATGAATTGTATCCTCAGCAAGCACATCCTCGTCATATAGAGATCGCACAATTTCCGGGAACAACTTCATGAGTTTGGCATCCTCGTAGCACTGAATTTGAACCTTGTAAATAAGTTCTAGTTCCAATTTCCCATTTGTACAGAATGCCTTTAAAAGATCTGCCCAAGTTTTCACCTGTTTAAACAATAGGGACACAACAATTTGGTCACCACAGATAGAAGATAAAACCCAATAATCAAACAAACATCTTTATGTTATTTTTTTAATAGTTAAATATATCTTAGCATGCATCTACTTGTGTTTTTCATAATAGAGAAATATTATCAGCATAAAGGCAGCAACTACTACATGAACCAGATTTAGCAGTTAAGTGGATATTACTAGGCAGATCTTTATGAGGGGAGGAAAAAACTATCCTTAAAATCTGAGCTCTTCCATGCCCCCTTAAAACCTGAGCTCTTCCAAGCCCGTGTATACCTTTTTTTCCATTTTTTTGTTCAACCAATTCATAGTTTCCTTCTTCTTCTTCGAATGGTTGATTTTACTGACTCTGAAAACAATTTTGATTTTCTAGTTGAATATTGTTTGATTTAAAATCCATGATTCCTGCCTGCATCCAGTTCTGACTGACTCATGGGATCAACTATGTTCCCTTTAATGCTAACGAAAAAGAGGAAGGACCTCGTCAAAGCTTATAATTACAGAAGAGGAGGGGGGGGCGGCATGATAACGCAGGTTCGAGACCTGCGAGCAGCCACTTTATACAAAATTACCAAAGGTTAGGTCTATCTCTCTCCAATCTAGACCATCCCAGGACCCCTGCTTCGGGAGGACCGCACTGGGTGATGACCTTTTTTTACCTTTTAACTTTGAACCCTTTCTTCAAGTTCTTGAAACCACAATCACCGCCTTCCCTAACTTCCAAAAGCTCCAAAGCAGGAGAAAAAGGGGAAAAACAAATGAAAAGAGAAACAGCCAAAACTCAAAACCACCAATCGTCACATGCCCAAATGACATTTCTAAAAACTGATATTAGCAAAATTGGAATTATTAACTCTTCCTTATAGCTACATGGTGTGTGTGTGTGTATATATATATATATATATATAGAAAAGCTCCAAAGCAGGAGAAAAAGGGGAAAAACAAATGAAAAGAGAAACAGCCAAAACTCAAAACCACCAATCGTCACATGCCCAAATGACATTTCTAAAAACTGATATTAGCAAAATTGGAATTATTAACTCTTCCTTATAGCTACATGGTGTGTATATATATATATATATATATATGTATATATATATATATAGAGAGAGAGAGAGAGAACCGTGTATAGGTATAAACTTGTAAAAGTAAATGCTGATGCATACTTACATAAAACCTAGCTATACATGTACGATGTAAAAATCCTAATACATTGGGTACTTTATGTCTTAAAGATATTAGCATATATTCTTCAAAAAACAAAAGATATTAGCGTATGTGCTCATTAGGTCCCTCATATGGTAGTATCATCGGGTTATTTGTCATTGTACAGATGTATAGATGAAGAAATAGATTATAGATATTCTCATATGCCCATTTTGTTATTCTTTTGCCTTCTTGAAAATTTTCTTCTTTAAATTAAAAGAATCTTACAATTTATGATAAGGTTTTTATTCGACAGCTTGAACAATTTACAAAATATGACTCCAATTTTCAAAACCTTGTCTATTAGTAACTATCTCATGCTACAGATCGTTTCTTGATCTCATTATCACAGTAGAGCAATTTCCTCTAGATGAAGAATCAAATAACCTATATAATATGCAAACTAAAAACATCAGTCACCTAATTAACATGGTAGTGAGCATCCTTGTACAAGATGTAGCTACAGGTAAACTATATAAAACCTACAGATTGTTATTATCACTTCTCACCCATAAAGTATCTGCTCTAGTAGTTTCAAGGGGGGAGAGAGAGAGAGAGAGTATAATTACTTGGCGGAGTGCAGAATTAGCATTTTGTTGCTGATTTTTCCCTGACCACTGAACAGCATCCATTATAACATCCCACAAGATGCGCACAACTTCAAGATCAGGTAAGTTAGCATCCTTAACCCGCTGTTTCACAGTCTCTATGACCTCTGATATGTCAACTTTCTCCGCAATCTGGGTTGTTAATGCCGATTTCATCTCCTTCAATTTAACCTCAAATATTTTCTTTTCATTGTATTCAACTAGAGCAACCAACCCTTCCTTGCTGACCAATATGCAAAAATTAAACAAAGAAACAAGGTTTCAGTTTTACCATTAGAAGATCAAAAGGAGAAATAAATAATCAAACTTTTGAAACTGTTCCAAAAGGTTGGTACTTGTCAACATAATATCCTTTAATACAAATGATATTTTTTGACCATACGACAAATCATAAAATCTCAAAATTATAAGGAACTATGTCAACAGAATACTTAGTCGAGTGGAAACGAGCCCACACTAAAATACCCGCAAAATAACCCCAAGACACATTTAGAAAAGTAAACCGTTGGTGTACGTTACAAGTAAACCATACACGTGTGATTAAAAACATATCAACACCTATAATGAGCACAAGAGAACAGGAAGTGTTAACATCTACAATAAATATACTCTGGTTTTTCCATCACTTTCTTGTGTAGTGTGAACATATTTCAGAAATCTTAGAATTTTGCAGCTTTATAAAGATCCATGTTTTATGTGTAAATTATTATTATTATCATGACCCAATTATTTTTCCAAAAAATTACAACTTAAGACATCATATGGTAATTATAAAACTCCCCCTAAAATAACTGTTTGGTTTTCGAAAAGAAAGACCCACGTGAAATGCTCAGAGAAACCTTCTGCAGAGCGCTTCGCGGTCGGAAAAAACTCAAGAAGATTGTCCTCCATTTTACCACGCTTCAGAAGTGATATCAGGTCATCAAGAGTATTATCAACCAGATATTCCTTGAAAAAATCTGTTATAAATGAAAGAACTAGCCCCTTGGCAACAAGGTTGTCCTTGAGCAGTGGCTGGAACACCGTCTCCGGTGGAAGCCCTGATAGCTTCTGAGAGAATGTAAGGGCAGTGAAAACTGCAAGCTTCTTCCTCTCATTCTCCTCAAAAAGCTCCAGTGACTGCAGAAACCTTCGCATAACATTTTCAAGATTCTTTATCAGGAAGGGCCTCCTGCGCAAGATCTTCTGTATGTATAAGACAGACGGCAAAATAGCTTCACGCTTTGGCTCACAATCTAAAACAGAATGAGGGTGGCGCTCTCCCTCATCAGGTTTTGTTGTGCCAGGTTGAGTACGCCCTCCCGTGAAGATAACCTACATTTGTGAAAAGAATTAGATTCATCTACTGAAGAAAAATGGATAATTATCTGCAGTGGAAGATTAACAAGCAGCGCGAGTAAACAAGCCAACAATAAGTAGAAAATTAAGGTCGAGAATCGTTTATACATAATGCAGACAAAACATGAAATATTTATTTCACAGTTCCCAAAACAAAGCCTTACAATTCAAAGCCACACAGTTTCAAATTTTGTAGAAATTTCACCAATATATAGCTCAATTCTAAGTCTATTTGGAAAAGGACATACATATAGATCACTAAAATAACGAAACATGCAGTCCATGAAAACTTAACCATAGTCAGTAGATCTGGATCTATCTTACTGAAACCGAAACTAAAAATCCATTCAGTGTAGAAAATGTTCGAAGTTCGGCATAACATAAAGTAATTATTTTTTGGAGATCGAGTCGAAAGCAGAACATTCCAACCATCACAATGGACTATCAAGCTGTAAGATTCATCCAGGTACTTGA
The DNA here is from genome assembly GCA_003546025.1 of Camphora micrantha. Classification (NCBI taxonomy): domain Eukaryota; kingdom Viridiplantae; phylum Streptophyta; class Magnoliopsida; order Laurales; family Lauraceae; genus Camphora; species Camphora micrantha. Next base: position 71,641,386 of record QPKB01000001.1, read on the forward strand.
AAGTCAAAGGACAGGAAGTGCAGAAACTCTCACATTAAATTATAGGTTGAGTCCGACAACAGTCAAATCTAATCTAGAGTTTTATCGCCTTCCACAACATTGTTTCTATGCATTTTGTTTTCAAGTTAAGTGATAATAATTTTACTAGAAAATAACAAAGTACACACTCAGTAACAAAGGAAGAAAGGACAGTTTCAATAGGAGCAGAAAAGGGAAAAGTGAATATGACTAGCAGCCACCACCCGAGATCCTGAAACGTTGGCCATTAGGCTCCCATAACACACCCAAAAGAGACAAAGAAGCTCCTAGTGACATATCACCCATATAATTGTAGAGGGAAGCATTTCGATAAAATTGAATAAACAAATATTTCTAGCTCATAATATTGTCCACAGGGCATATGTAATTGAAATAAGTTCCAACTACAACAAGAAAGAAAGGCTGAAATACATGAGCGCCACTCCTGTTTTAAAAGTTATAGACTCCAAATATGTGGTTTGAGAACAAAGATTCACTAGATTTGATTGCCACACATGACACATGAATGGTTAATTAAGATGATATACCAGCAATAGCCTTAGTTTCGAAACTTAAGCTACCAGAGTATAAGACCAGAGATTCACTAGATTTGATTGACACACATGAATGGTTAATTAAAACGATATGCCAATAATAGCCTTAGTTTTTAAACTGATCGTACCAGGGTATCCAAAGATCGAAATTCCAAACAGAATATTAAAGTTTCAGCTACATCAAGCTCTAAAAGCAGTTAGTCTCCACTTATAATCTACAGTTAGATTGTAGACGAAGCAATCATTATTCAACAAAAAATGAAATAAGAAAGTATCTAAAGATTATATGGACAAAATGATGCCACAGTGATAGATTCCATACCTAGGAGTACAGCACTATATAATAGAACGAGTGTTTTAAATTAAAATTGCTTGGCTCTACGGGGTTTTAGATCGTAGCGCGTAGCGGCCTCAACCGCTATGGCCGATAATGTGGCCACTATGTAACTATTTTGAACCACGCTTGGCACGTTCCTTTTGTTTAAAACCCACCAAATTAAGTCTCTAGGTACCCTATCATAAGCTTTTTCTAAATCGATGAAGACCATAAAAATGATTTTTCCTCTTCACTTGATACGTGTTCCATTAGTTGCCTAAGTGAGAAGTTAGATTCCATAGTTGACCTCCCTGGCATAAAACCAAATTCATTTTCATATATCTTGGTCTTCTGTCTAAGTCTTTGCTCCATTACTCTCTCTCTCTCATAGCTTTATTGTATATCATACATAATGGTAATGTTAAGTCTTTGATTATCTGTAAATCATAGGTATCTTTAGCAATAAAATTTCATTTACCATAAAATAAAAATATGTCCAACGGATGACTAGTGACACCCATTTCTACGATCCCTCCCTCATGGCCTAATTGTAATTTGATCTTCGTCCATTCCTCCAGCCTCGATCTTGTCAGACACTGCGTCCTAATATGCATCCCCACTTGCAGGGATTGAACTTAATTGCTTGTGCTATGGTTGAACTCATGATCTTTGAGTACAGATTATTTTCAATAATATGTACACCTAAGCAAAGTTGTGTATGTGTGTGAGAAAGAGAGAGAGAATGCTTGAAACTTGAAAGGTTTAACCACAAAGCACGTATGACCTTTAAAATCCCCCAACAACGAGAATAAGCATCTTAATTACAAATGTAAAAAAGAAAACTACGAGGAATTTCAAAACTATCAAGGATTATTACCTCAAAAAAGGTGTCACCATATCTTGAGAAGTTAAGGTCTGAAGATTCGAGGCTTTTGGCAACAGCTTCCTGAAAAAGTACAGCGCTTGAATAAGATATAAGACAATAACCAAGTTACAGAAGTTAATGCCTGAATAGTAGAATTTCCTTCATAGATGGCTAAACCAGTGGATCGTTTTTCTAAATAGTAAAAAAACTAGTAAATTCCAATTTCCAAGCATTATGTTGCATATAGAGCATTACAATGGAGATTGACAAAAGGCTTTAACAAAGTTCAATATAATGACTGTTCTAGAAGATATTCACCCTACAATAAAACAGCAAACTAGAAGGAAGAATGATCCACACAATAATAAAAGGATTTCATAGTTTTCAGCTGCAAAACATAAATAGAATAACATTTTAAAAAACAAATAATAAGACAGCAACTTTACTTTCATTGAGAGCATATAAAAGGAAGAAAAAGATGTTTCGATTTTAATAAAAGAAGATAAGAAGACTAACCAGATCACCAGCATTATCCAGATATATCTGGACCACTGCATCTGCAAAAGTTGCAGGGTCCAAAGGAGCTGCTATGTTCCGCTTGCGGGTCTTAATCCGCGTGCCACTGAGTTATGCAAAGATAAAGAAATCTAAGTTTTAGAATTATTAAAATTGACAACATAGTTCTCAACAAAAGCTATAGTGGCAGTGGGGAGTATGCAATCTTGATATCATGATATCTGACTAATGACAAACAAAGCAATTTCAGAATATTTAGATCATGTTAAGCATGAGAAAAGTTGTGGCAACTACGTAAGTAAATTTTGTTTCCAGCAAAAAACTTGCTAACACCCAGCAAAAAAAATCCTGTTTCCAGTATCCAGAAATCCAGAGCGGTCACCACTGAAACTGGTACTTCTTGACCAATTATAGTAACAATGTCATACCATACCAATAAGGATCATCATCAGATGTCAATATTAGTACTTAGTAGATCACACTGCATCAGGACTTGTGTCAGCATATCAATTAGTCGTTTACAAGGTACGCAAATGTAGAACTAAATCCTGGATTTGGGGTCCAACTTTATCACCACCGAAAATGGCATGTCTCTGCCAAGTTGTCTTGGTATCCACAAAGCAACAATCCCATACCGACTGGACCATTGTCAGAATGGATCTCTCTCAAATCCCCTTACACGTGTTTTATTTTAATGGTTAAAAAAAATCATGTTAGCATAACATGTTTTATTTTAATGGTTAAAAAAAAAAACTATGTTAGCATATCAATTGGTAGTTTACATGGTACACAAATAATGAGAAGTGTGAATCCATCGAGGTTTTGTTCTCTTCCTTGAGTAACTCATATCTACTAAAGCATGTCCCATAAAACAAATGTACTAGGCTGCCAGCCATGCTTCTGCAAAATAGCCCAAAACTTAAGATGCACTGCAAACTAAAAGTTCTGTAACAGCATTCAAGAGTCACACTGCATGGCTAGCGACCCTATCCCCAAAACCACTTTGCAAATGGAAAGTACAAAGTCAACTTGTTTCCGAAAGAAAGGCAAAATTCCAATCACATAATCCAAATAAGGGCAACCGACACCAATGTTTAAGGCTGTATTGTCCAGACCAAAACTGACATCAAGGCCAGTATAGGTGTGTATCACCGAAAATTCACACCAGACTACTTTGTTAAGGACCTACAAACCGATACGTATCCACAAATATCTTGGTGTCAAAAACATTTACATAGGGCTCTATATCAAGTGCAGAAGCATCATCTTGACAAAATCAAGCGAAGCACGTAACCAGTTGTCCACCTTTACAATCATTTACAGTTGATGCTGATTTTCCTCTTACTATTACAGCATGTAAATAATCAGAAGCGTTACACTTACTTCCCCTATTAAAGGAGGCAAATCACTAGTATATCTCCCTGATCAGATGTTCAACTAAAGAGATCAGATCAAGAGCCCATACAGTCACTCCTTTGGTGAAAATCGAAGACAATTGATCAGGTTAGACAGGTACTCCACCCAGACCCTCCTCCCAAGTGGGTCCCACTAGGCACTCAACCATGAAGCCCATGTAGGATCTTACTAAGGAGATTTAGGTTCAATTGCACGATACTAACACCATCAACATCAAAGTATTGTCCTAACTATGTTGTGGTCAGCTACATGAATACTGCTTCTTTACCCCAATATAGGTTACACTTTTTCAAATCTATTTTCACTACTTCCATCCATTTCCTCTTCAGCCTACTCCTTTTTCCTTAGGGGCCATCAACCTGCACAGAAAAACTTTTCCTCAGACGTGCCAATGCCGGCCTATGTCGGACACGTCCAAACTAACTTAAATGAGCCTCTCTTAACTTAGCACCTATTGATAATAACATATATCATAGATGTATAATACTCTCAGGTCTAAATGTATTATGAGGCAACCCTACTAGACCAGGACCCAATTATTAACTGGGCCAAAAAAGTGGACAAACCCAGACTCAATAATAAATTGAATCTAGAAAGGACCCAAATTTCTTTCTTAAAAGGACACTTAACAATGAGCACCATACTAACCGTCGATTCGAGTTTTAATTAAATAGAAACCAAGGTTTAATAAATCGGAGTCGCACCAAGTCCCAATTTCAAATGAAATGGTTGGAGGGCCGAGTCGACTCGCATTAGGACTCGGCCGAGTCACATGATTCGAATCTGAGTTCCTTATTTTTTAAAACCATGATAGAAACAACATATTAGCCATAATGTTGAAGCAGCTTCATTGTACAACTTGGAATAAATGATACTCTTCACTCCTAAATTGTATCAGAAACCCATTGCTAAATTTAAATGGTCTAAGTCAACTAGCCTCTTCAAACAATATCACAGCCCATATTCCACTCCCTAATAATGTAACTTCCATAGGGCCAGTTGGAAGTGTCAAAATGCATCAACAAGTACGGAGTCTAAAAATCTCCAATGTTTAGAAATAAGTATGGTATACAAGTAATTGAGAGGGGTTTTTTTTTTTTTTTTTTTTTTTTTTTTTGAATGGAAAATTTCATTAAAAGCAAACAGAAACCAAGCCAGTACAAGAGAATTATACCGACAGGTTACAGAATACAGACACACAAAAAGAGCACAGCAGCAAAAACAGAAACAAACAAGCCCTAAACAACAGACACGACCCGACACAGAGAAGAAGAGAATGAGAAATCCCTAACATAAGGCAGCCACTTCCTTCCAATTTCTAACAATTTGGTCTATAATCTATATAGTAGCCTTTGAAAGCACTGTTAGCCTGTTAGTCATCACCCACGAATGGTTCATGAGGCCCAATTCTTCTCATGGAAACCCAAGATGGATTTAAAGAACCTCCCAAGATTTGGTTCCACGAGAAGACCCATTTCTTTTGAGTTTAAACTTTTTGTCTATCTCTCAATGCCTTGACTAGGAGGCCTATATTAGATTATCGCGTAATCTTTCTTTCATGAATTCAGTGGTTAAGATTAGATTCAGTGCTTTAATGATTCAGATTTAGAAGAGGATTTATTGTTAACTTTCTCCAAGTTACAGGGATATCACCTATCCAGGAAGAAGACAATTATGTTTATGGAGAAACTACTCATGAATGAAGCACTCGAGGAATGAATCTATTGATGAAACTCAAGCGACAACATTTTTCATGAAATTCCCATGTAGCTTTATTATGAGGATACATCTTAACTTATAGAAGGATAAGATAAGGAAACTATTTTAAATTTAAAATCACTCATTTAAAATTCTAGTTCAAAAACCTAAAGCTTACCATCTCTAACTTATTCGCAATATCTCTAATACCCTCCAGCAATCTCATAGTCCTTTAATAGAAAGGATTATCGTGCAATTAGTACCATTAAAAAAAAAAACCTTGATCTCTGAAAATGAACAGTGGATGTGTGATATAAACAATGGTCATGCTTTGCTAGTGATTACTGTCTGTCTGTAGGGCATATCATTGTCGCATCCCGCTCTTTTTGAGTCAATTGGTGCCAATGGCCCACTGATCAAATCTACAGTGATCTCTTACAAAAGCATTCCATTGCACAGCCTGATGAATATGACAAGATGTCGAGGTCCAATGAATGCGTGTACGAGAGAGGATGTATGATTTTTATTACTATCGAGTTCATCCCAAGTTCCAACAAATCCCTTTTACCGGCCTTGTTTCATTTTTAAAGCCAATTTCTTACAACAGTCTAAAAACCAGTCAAAAAGAAGCTTTCTGGCATCAGATTTGAAACCAGTACCCAGATTCCACATAGATACACCAAGGACATGCAATAAACGCAGTATGGGCACAGATTTTACACATAAAAGTTAAATTCGATTTCAAACGATGAAGATATACTTCCTGCTTTTGAAATATCTGGGTATAAAAAGCTTTCAGCTATTCAAGAATCACAATGCTCCAACACATGTAACAATTATTGAAAATACTTTTGGCAGCCCTCAATATGATAATCAAAACCAATAATTAAAACCATGATTGTCATAAAATGAAGTTGAGAGAGATGAACAAAATGAGTAACTATCCTGAAAGAACTTTATCAACAAAGGCACTGTTGTCTCAGTAAAATGAGCCAGAAACGACCAGTCAATTGATAGGATAAGACTAGATTGAAACAACATGAAAGCATGGCTTCCAGAAAGATTAAATCATTTTATGTATGGGAGCATTTGATGGAATCTCATTTCATTTCATTTCCTTGTCATGTCGTTTCCCTTCTTTTCTTTAAAATAGAAGAACATCTACACCAACATATTCAATGGACTGGTTTGTCCAAAAAAGAGAGACAAAAAAAAAAAAAAAGCCATTTGGAATAAAATTGAAAGAAAATAAATATTCAAGGAAATCAAGGACAATGACAGTTAAAGAAAACAACATTCCATTAACATCTCTAAGCACAGAAACACGTAGAATTCAACACTAATCTAGAAGGAATTTAAATTCCCATTCTTTGGTAATAAAAGGTGAAACTGTGAATTCTATTGGTCAAGATGCTTTGAATCACAACAGCAACATCAATTATAATTTCAATTTGCAACCAATAGAAAAAGATAAATGTATGTAATACAAGTGATTAAATAAAAACGTCTCTCCACATTACCCATGTTAAAGACTAAAAGCACATATCATAAACAAAAACGATTTATGGCAATAGAACAAGCAAAACCTAAACTCAGGAAATCCCATATGTGTGTGTTTATACAACCAAATAGAACAGTCTCAATATTACCCATGTTAGAGAATAAAACCACAGGTATCGTAAAAAAAAAATCTCAAAGAAACTCAAAAGACCCCATTTCATGCAAGAACAACTGCAACAAGTAGATAACAGAAAAAAAAAAAAAAGGAAAGGAAAACCAACATACCCAAGACTGGGTCTCTCCTTCGAGCTGCAAAACGAACACCAAAGACAAACACAAAAAAAACATCGTCAATTTCCGGATCCAATCACATAAAGCAAAACAATCATAGAAACCAAAAGATTCAACAAAAACACAAAATCTTCTACCCTAGAAAAAAAAAAAAAAAAAAAACCCTTTCTCATAACACGAAAGAAACAGAAAAGAAGATATCCATGCACAAGAAAACCCCAGATCAGAACTTTTCTTCACGAAAAGAGAAAACCAAGAAAACCCCAGATCTCGAATAAGAGAAAAAACAAGGAAAGGAACGATCTTTGAAGCAAAGAAAGAAATCCCGGAAACCCTAACGATCCAGAAAGCAATATTTCCGAGAGAAAAAAAAAACCGCAAAATCAAGAAGAGCAGATCGAGAAACTAAAACAAATGAAGAAGATCTCCAATCGAACCTCATAAACCAAGTCCGATTGAAATCGAAGAGCTTGAGAAGGAGGAGAGGGGAAGAGATTATAGAGAGAGAGAGAGCAGAGGGGAAAGGAGAGAGCTTTTTCGGTGGGGCTTTTTGGAGGAAGAGGGATTATTGTTGTTGCTATAAGGAAGTATTTATTCTGCTCAGTTTTTTTTTTAAATTGCAATTACACATGTGTAATAGTTGTGCCAAAGAGGCAGGACTGAAAGATAGGTGAAAGATACTTTCCGCATGCCCAAATGACAAGGAAACTCAGCACAAATGAAGAGGGTTCATCTAATGTTTATTTTATTTTAGCCGGCAAACCCTGCTTAGGTTGACAATGGATTACCGATTCTCCGATTATTCAAAGATTCTGACAACAAAAAAAAAAAAAAAAAATTTAAAATTTATTTTATGTTCTAATTCATAAATGAGTTCGGATTTGGGTCTTAAACTTAATTTAAGTTCCGATTGATAAACGGGTCCAGTTCCGGATCCATATAGGTTCGACTTATAGACCGAAGACTAAGCATATGAGTGTTTGATATTATAAATTGTACTTCAAAATCAATTTTTTTTTATATATATAAAATACTTGAGGTAATAGATTTGATGAACTGTTATAAGTTGAATAATATGTTTAGTTTAAGAAAAAAAAAATGAAGAATAAAGAGAAACTAAAATCAATTTTGAAACTATATTTCAGTCCTATTATGGACCTGTTTGGATAAATGAGGAGTGGAGTAAAATGAAGTAGATTTCACATGTATAGCAGAATAGAAGAGAAGTAGGTTGAATCACTTCACTCCATTTAGATGCTTATTTTGAAGTTAAAGTTTAGAGTAGAATTCACTTACTCAAGGAAATAGAAGTATTTAGAGTTGAAGTCAAATTGAGTACATGTGGCTTACAATATTACTACATCTATCGAGCCAGACTCATTTAAACAAGGGTAGAGTTGAAATTTTAAATTGTTATGGCCCATTTAACTCCACTATACTCTATTTTTTGCCTATCCAAATAGGCACTTAGGTGGACCCAGTTCTGGAACCAAATGCAGATTTTCTTATCAAAGTCGAGTATGAAACTAATAAAATAGGTTCTGAGATAGAACCAAATTCGGAACCGTTATTTAGAAACGGGTTCGGATCCGGATCCGCATCCACTATTGTTCCCATCAAGAGTCGTCCCATTTGCAACGCTAGGCCTGTCTTTTGATCTTACAGGGCACAAACACCAATAATCATTGGAGACCCAGGTCCTTGTAGAGTCCTGATCATGGTTCAAATTCTAGGTTGATACGAACTGGTCTATCAATCGCTGTGTCAACTCGTGGGGTCCTGACCAAGGATGATTCGGCTAATTAGATATGGACTGATTATTAAAACCTAGGTTGTTATAGATAAATTTCCCCTGTGAGATTCTGAAAATTTTCCACTTTGGCAGGAGAGGTTGTGCTTTCAAAGTAATCATATGTAAAAGAAGTTTAGTTTTTTTATATATGTATTGAACACATAGCCAGCATCAATATGTTTGTTGATAATCCACCAAAGGAAAGGGACAGGCCGAACGGAAGAGGATATAAGTGCTACTAGTAAGGATTGATAAGAAAAGGTTGTTTGTGTCTTGGGAATTTTTTACAATATCAAGAGATGGCCATACCTTCATATTGAACATGTGTAAAAGAAGTTGATATGTTATATTATATTATTCATATATTTTATACATGATTAATCTTGGTAGACAACTTGATTAATCTTGGTAGACAACTTCCATTTAATTGAAATTTGGTTGGATCATAGATGATAGCTCGTCTAAGTTAATTTAAAGCTAGCAAATGATGCTTTTTTCAGCAACGAAAAATATCATTGCATTGGACCATTTTGGATTAGGGATCTTTCAATGCTATGGACAACTGGGTCCATCTGAATATCATGTCTTTGCCAAACATTTGTCCACAAGTGAAAAGGTATACATGAGAAGTGACAGATAACAGCAAATGTCCAATTTGATGCCTAGTTACAAAATTGTCATTCCATATTCTCTCCTTTTTCATTTTTTTTCCTCATGGCCTAGGCTAGTGTTCAAATATCATGTCCCCATTCACACCATAAAAAAGCTACTACTTTTAGGGCACGTTTGGCAACCGTCCATGCTAGAAGAAGAATCCTCTGTTTAGATGATTCTCTCCATCTTCAAAGAAAGCCACAATCCTCAAGTAGGATTCACAAAGAGTGTTCCATGTTTGGATAGAGGGAGGATTCCTACTAATTGTAGAATGTATGATTCAATGGTTATAAATATGTTTTTATAAAAATTTCTAAAATCCATGAAAGATCAAGACCTCAACTTTCACTTCATAGTTGTTGGTGGTCATCTAGAAAATTTGAACGGTTCAGATCGTCCAAAGAGGGCCCACAGGAATAAGAAATTAATGTTTTAGTACCTGAACGTTTTTGCAAATATCTCAAGATATGGTAATGATCAACGGCTGAAATTTGGTCAACTAGCCGTTGTTGACCTTGTAGAAATAACTAATGGTTCAGATCATGATTTTGGGGCCCACAGGAATCAGAAAATTGAAACAAACGGACTGGATTTAATCCCGTTTTTGGCCCACTGCATCTCAGAAATTGGCATTTAACCGTTTGGACGGTTTTGCAAATATCTCATGATGTAAGATGAATCAACGGCTGAAATTTTGTGACATAGCCGTTTTGAACCTTCTTAACACTTTTATCGGTTCAGATCTTGATTGTGGGGCCCATAGAAACCAAAAAATGCAAAAAACCGGTCTGATCTAAAATCACGCCCAAAATCACTGTAGCTCCGCAAATCCTCAAGCGCATGGATTCAGCGAATCCGAGGGGGGGAGGTCTGACGTCCAGAATATTTGGAAACAAGGATTCCTTGCATCTCCAAAGGCTTTTCTACGTGGATCCAAACGTGGATTTTCCACGGGATCGAGGAAAACCGACAGAAATCCGCGGCGTGGAAGTTTGCCAAACGTGCCCTTAAGGTGATGAACACTTTTAGCGAAGATGCAACCATCTTATCACATATTTCTTTGTTTCAACTTTCAAGAGGTTTGAATTATTGTGGTGGTTGACTTGAACGAATGTGGCAGGTAAAGATATAGATGAGGATAACAACAAAGATGAAAATATTTATTGGCATCATAAATGGAAAAAAATGTGAACTATCCACTAGGGCCCACTTGGCCAAAATACAATCAATCCGCACCCCTAATCTTACTACCCCTCCCCTGAATTTATCAGCATACCTTAATTTGACACTCATCCAAGATTCTCCATGTTATACTTCGAATGTAAAATGTTGGTTTAATTAAGCCTGATTGTTTCTTGATGTCCAATGTTTAGATGGGTTATTGATGCAATTTCTATTAATGTAACATGTTTAGATGGGTTTAGAATGGTACTTCACCAATATCAAATTGGTACAATTTGTGGTACGTGCTAGGATTTAAACTGTGTTTATACTTAAACAATGTCTTGACATATAGCATTTGTGATCATCAGTACACTACAAGTGAAAGTAGCCACAGTATATTCATGTTGAGTCATCCTGAGAATGTAAAACTAATCACATGGGCATGCAAATTTTAGATATTTTCTTGCCCATGCTTCTTCAATGTGACTGCTCCTTTCAAATGACTGAATGAGTGGTCTCCACTGCCTGCATAGAGAAGCAAAGAAGTGGAAGACCTTTGCCTGAAACAGAACAACATATCACAGACATTAATAAAGGAGGCATGCTTTAGTATACTCTTTCAGGAGTGCCCACCAAACCAGTTAATTCTATCTGGAGCAGAACATGCAACAGACATGAAGTAAAAGCAGTTTACTTCTAACTATTGCAAAGAGAAACTCTTCTTTACAGTCATTTAATTCATTGAGTGGGGCCCACCTCAACTCCCAACCTCCCAAAACGCAAGCTTGACTACAATGTTTTCCCTGTCGAAACCAGCAGTGCATGCATTTTAGAAGGTCCAGTGCTGTTCCTGGTTTCTTCCCAGCATGTGAATGGCAACACCCAACACTTTATGGCTAAGTGTCCAATTCATAATATTCAAGAGTAAAGGGAACACAAATTAAACAATGGACCATCAACAAAATTTTAACAAAAAAAAAAACTATAATCTAAATTCCATGGGTCTTCCCTGTTTTTTCCCAATATCAATATCATCAATACCATTTTCACATTCAATATGAAAGCATGCAGTGCCATTGTTGTCAATGCCCACCTGTAAAACACCTGTAAGTGTAACTTGGTAGCAACTAATAATGCTGCCGATCTCAGAAACCTGTTAGTGTCTGGGCAGCAACTAATAATGCTATTTTCTGTTTGGTCACAAAAAGGAACCAAACAAGTGTAAGAATCAACATATCAAATCAAGATGAAAGTATAAAGTAGTAACCAATGTTCACATCATTCTCAGTTTCGATCCCATAATTCAAAGTATTACATCAATAAATTACATCATCCTCAGTTTGAATTACGTCCAACATACCACAAAATGACCCTCATGGATCCTTAAAAATCGTCCAACATGAATGCTCGAAAAATGCCCTCCACATGCCTAACCTACTCATGGTTGAGTGGTGTTGGCACCTTAGTTTCCAAAGATGCTCGGGGATTGATTCCTAGGTCTTCATATCTAAGGTATCACTCCTTACCAGTAGCCCAAACCAGACAATAAAAGCGCTATGCATGCCATTGTCTCTGTCCTCATCCCACAAGAAAACATAGCCAATCAAGAAAGTATGTATTTGTGTTCAATATATGTTCATTATGAAAGGAAATATGTATCTTTACGCAATAAGTACAGCTTCAAGGTACAAGACTATAAAGTAATGAATTTTGATATTTATAAAAAACTTAAAATAATGTAGAGGGTTTGACGACAATATCACAATCGGAGCAACGTAAGTGCTGCTTGAAGTGGTAAAAAAAAAAAAAAAACCTCTATGCAGTTAAATGTTGGCTAACTATACGAACACAAATACAAAAATAACAAAGAGCTGAAAGGATACACTTAATATGGATTCCTTGGATAATATTGAGTGAAAATTGAAAATGTTACGTAGAAGAAGCTATGAATAGCTTCAATAGAAGTGAACAAGTCAAGGAACATTGTCAAAAATGGTTTCAACACATATTAAAACGAGAATAGACCCTGTACCAATAATTAAAGTGTTATATGAATAAAGAATGATTCATTATAGCCATACTGATGACTACGACCTTGGACAGGGCTACATACATACCCATACATAATGATCTCTGATTAGGTTCATTTGGCACAACCACAGTTTTGTGGAAGTCAATATGGCTATCTAACTAGAAAAACCCCATTTTTTGCTCGTGTTTTTTTATGAGAAATAATGAAAAAAAAAAAAATTTCCATTAATGAGATGAGGCTGCTGGCAGTCGCTGGTGATGGCTGGTGATGGGTCAAGTAGGTGGAGAAAGTGGGGAGGGAGGAATAGGAAAAGAGGGAGAGAAGAAGAAGAAAGAGGGAGGGAAGAAGACAAAACAGGGACGAAGAAATGTACCTAGGGGTTGCCAGTGGTTGTTGAAGGAAGAGAGAGGATGAAGGGAGGGAGGGAAGAAGAACAATGGGAAAGTGGAGAGGAGAGAACGATTGGGATTTTGTTTTGAAAGTCCTAAAGAACATTTTAGTCATTTTACAAAAAAGGGGAGAGAGGTCACCGGCAGCAGGTCATGTTTTTGCGGATGTCCTTTAATTGAAAACCCCATGGAAAATTCAAACCCTAATTTGAAAAACTAAGTTTTAGAGTCCTTTTTTGAAAACTGCCAAAAATTTATGCTTTTTCTGAAAATTTCCTTCTCAGAGTTTCATCCAAAAACTCCTGCCTCCCACCAGCTGCTTCAAGGCAAGCATGAAGAAGGACATCCTGGACTCCATAGACACTGGCCAAGGGGCAGAGGCGCTCTAGTTCTTCCATCTACAAATTCAATTAAATTGGTCAGATAGGTGGACATTATATTAATTCAGAAAATGTGACAATGGAAGAGAAAATATTTTATCTGGGTCTTTCTCTGCCACTCCGAACTCCACAATGGAGTATTAGAGTTGCACAGACAGCACCTCTTACCTCTTTTCTTGTAATTTTGAATTTTGACTATTTTGCCTTCATATTCAGCTCCTTCAAATTCCTCACAACATTGGCCCAGAGCTCAACAGAGAGTTATATTGATTTCTGAAAGGCATAAAAGAAATACCAATCGATACAATAAATAACTAAAATGTCAAGAAGGATTATACCATCCCCCTCTTGAGGTCATTTGAGCCAGTCTGTACATGCGGACCCATAGACCTGTGATCAATACCATTTTTTTTTTTTTTTTCATTTTTTAGTTGGTAATGTCACTTGAATCCACAATCTTAAGGTTAGAACAGTGAGCACCTTCCAACATGCCATCGGCTCATCTGGCAGATGGCTCAATACTATCAATCTAAGGAGAGAAACATACATACATACATATATATATATATATATATATTTATAGACCAGTCATAGTATAAATGACAAGTACAAATTGGCATAGCATTAAGCGATTCTAACTTAAAGCCAGAATTGAATTGGCAATGATCAATGTTTTCTTTTCACTATCATGGCAGAATCTTAGGTTTCATATAAAATTTTTCTCCAACAGCAGAAAGATACAGGAGACCATCATTAGTTGAAAGAAAACTGTCACCAAGAAAGCTCACAATTGAGGAGTTTATTTTCTTTATTTTATTTTTTTCGTTTTTGGGGGAGGGGGTGGGGAACCATCATTAGCAATGACTTACCCCATCTGTCTGGGGTTGGCCATTCGATTTCTTCTTTTCCACTTTTAATGTCTACTTTCAAACGACTTTATTCCAAGTCTACTGAACTTCACCTCCTAATTTCTTGTACTTGTGACACACGTGATCAATATACAGGCAGGGCCTTTTACCTGTCTTTTATATACACACCCAAACCATCTCACAAAAATTATCCTTGATTTTCTAATATATTGGAGCTATTCTTAGAATCTCACTCGTACTCATTATTATCATTCTTCTTACTGCACATATTCATGATAACACTTGCATCCCAGCCACATACACAATGTCTTCTAGTCCCTCCTGCATTGCCCAACATTTAGTACTTTAATTGATATTAAGCAAAAGAAAACAACTAACAATTGAAGATAACTAAGTCCTCTCGTTACATTGAAGAATGCATGACCTATAACCCTGGCGGAATATGTAACATTCTCTAGTATATAGTCCACTAACACTACAGTTCGAGAGAATAATTAAACCAAGCTCTACTTAAAAGAAGGGGGCAATTACTTAAAAGAAGAGGCCAATTCACCAAGAACACCAGAAAATATAAAATGTGGAATCTAAACTCAGGAAATTAAAAAAAATTAGGATTCTAAGTTCTAACACTCAACTCTAATTTGATGGCTTCTGTATTGGTGACTTACAGCTACAAATGGTTGTAAGAGTATAAAGTAATCATCAGACACTAATGGCTCATTAGAGAGATGCAAGGAATTAAATGAAATGATACAATTGAACATTTAGAGAAAGATTTAGAACACAGTAAAAGTCGACCAATTTCATCTTCACCCTAAAAATGTACATACAGTATGTCTCATATTTTTTTCCTGTTGGAAGAGAACAATAGAAACTTCACAGTGAACCAAAGATATACTCATCCTAAAAGACACACCTGTCTTAAAATGAGTCAAAAAATATTCCAACAATAACATATCCAAGTGAATGTCATCAAAATAAAATTCAATAAAATGTGATGTCCACAATTCCATTAAACTCCATAACCAGTAAATAAGCATTGCAAACACTCCCCCTCCCAAATAAATAAATAAATAATCTAGAGCACATAATTTGGCAGAAGCATCAATAATATAAAATAACAATTAATTGGGTATTGTTTTACCCAGGTACACACTTGAGAGTTCCATTTCCCATTTCCGGCTGGAGCAATTTCAGGAAGAAAGTTCATGAGTGGAATCTAACTTGCTTTCCTCTTATTCATGTGAAAATCAAATAAACATGAGTCAATATCAAGAGACAAAAATCATGTTTGAGGTAAAAGCAAATAAGAAGTGCTTATTGAACACTTCTAAACGTGGCCAAACAACCCAAGCACTACATCTTCAACAACAGAGAGAGATAGATAGATATATATATATATAGAGAGAGAGAGAGGCTTTAGCAGCCATGGAAATTTAGTGTATAACGTTTTATATCTGCCAAAGACTGCCATATACCAAAAACTGACCTTAAAGCTGCATCACAATCCACCAATAATTGACAGCCATCTGCTCATCAATTAGGGGATGCACAGGTACCGATGCAAGGGCCAAGTCAGTATAATCACTCACTGCAGACAGGTTATCAAATACATTTGTCAATAATCTTCATGCCACAAATGAGTTCCTACACCAAATCCAATTTATTCAAAACCTAGAACTCTTTCTCTGCTTTAGAACCGAAATAAGGATACACAGGTAAGAAATTCAAAACGTAAATGCAACAGAGAACAAAGGACAAAGAAGCAACAACAGTTTGGAATATAGAGTCTGGGGCAACCAAAGACATCAGATATGTACAGCATAGTAGAAATTACTGTTTCCAATCATCCATACTCTTGCTTGAAGATATGTAAGTTGGAAATAGACCCATGATATACAGCAAATACAAAGCTTAGAGCCTCTTGTGGACAGGATGAATGTACACTCTCGTCTTGATGAGAATCACAATATTGGCTTCCTCCATTCTATAACTTACAACAGAATGAAATTACTGAGCAACAAGCCCCACATGAAAAATGTTCCACGATCAGAAACACACTCTATGAGATTGATTGGGTTCACACATGAAAATTGAAAACAGAATCACTAAATCTCGACCGTTGACAACAGTTTGACACTCATGGAGCCTATATCGGTCTGAGACAGTGGGGTCCTGCATGGAAAAGTTCAAGGTGGCGGCATGCCTCTGGAAGCAATTCCCTGATGCTAGGATGCTGAGCAGCCGGAGAACGACTTGCCAGCTCCAAGGCAGTCAGTGCCCTTGCCTCTTGCAAGGCTTCGCTATTGGGAACGGGAACATGCAATGCCAAGTAACATAGCAATATAAGTCCATACAACTGTACTTTCTCTGTGGACCTCAGCAATCTCATTAGAGGCGGTACCCCATCAAATTCTATAATCGCTTTCGAATGCTCGACATGTAAGAAATTCTCAGGGCAAGTGAACTTTGCCAATGCAATAGCAGCTTCAGCAGCCACATCCGTGTTTCGGTGGCTGAGCTGGTTGACAAGAGGCTTAATTACACGGGTCTCTCTAGCTGGAAAGGTGCGAGCCAATGACCCAATCGATTTTATGGCAGGAATTTGCAATGCAGGAGGATTGCTGCTGTCTTGGATCACTTTGAGAAGCTGTTCCACCACCGCCTTCGCAGGGGGGGAATTCGTCTTAAAAGCTGAGCGCCGGAGTTCAGCATTGGACTCCGCAGCAGAGGCAATCTCCATTACAGTCATAAGACAATTGAACCTCAATTCATCCTGTTCCTTTTCAATGATCCTGGCAAGGCAGAGCAGCCCTTTAGTCTCGGTGATTCGCCTGCTATTGGCGATGCTGCCCCTGGCAAGCATCCACAGCGCTTCTGCACAATTGACCTTGAGGTTAAGCTTCACTTGGGGGCTCTCATTCTCCCTCTCCTTCCTATGATTCTCTCGCCCTCGCCCGCTCCCGCTCCCCTCACTGTGAAATGAATTCAAATGCGGGCGATCCCCTGCCATCTCCTTATTAATTTGAACAAGAGAATGAAAGCTAGTAGGCTTACCACGGTTGAGATGGGGATCATCCAGGACCTCAAAGCAGAGAAGCGATACAAGGGGTCGAATTGCATTCTCCCTCGCAAACTCCTCCCTGGACGTGGCGTCATTCCCGGCCATCCTCGCCACCAGCGACGCCACACACACCTGAACCCTCATTGGGGAGTCCGCAAGAACGTGGACGATGATGGGCACCCCGTGCTCGGAGGCAATTTGGCACGCCTTCTCCGTGTCAGTGGCGAGATTGGCCAGTGCGGTGGCGGCAGCAATCTGCGACTCCGGCGAGGCGGCCTCGTTGAGGAGCTTAAGGAGGGGAGGAATCCCTCCTTCCTCAATGATGATCTTTTTATTCCGGTCATTATCGGAGGCGAGCGAGGCGAGGGAGTTGGCCGCCTCTACGCGCTCGGCAAGGACGCCGCCGGTTTGGATAACGGCGACATAGCTCCAGACCCAGGCGAGGATGGGGTCGATGCTGGCGATGGGCGGGAGGCTGAGGACGATGGAGGCGCCGCCGCCGGAACCGGCACCTGAGGGGTCGGAATTGAAGACGCTGAGGAGCCAGTGGACGTCTCCAAGGGAGGCGTCAAGGAGGGAGTATGCCTTGCGGAAGTCGCCGAGGTTGATGATGGTGACTACCCGGCGGAGGATTCCGGCGCGGCGGCACTTGCGGACGAGGGTTAGGGCGCGCTCGAGGTTCTTGGCGGCGTCGGAGGCGATGCGCCGGATGGGGCGGTCGTAGATGGTGGGGGTGCTTTTGCAGATAATGAAGATGGAGCGAAGCATTTGGGCGAGATTGTCGACGCGCTTCCCAACCTCGGCGCAGTCGACTCTGAAGGACTCGGCCTCCTCTGTTGCGCCGCGGATTCTCTCGCTGAGGATGATTGGGTAGGTGAGCTCTTTCCGGAGACGGTTCTCTTCGCCCCCCATCATATCTCTCCCGTCTATCGCTCTTGGTATTCTTTCAGCCATTTTGTCGAACATCTGATCTGCCTTCACTCGCTCGCCTGAAGGATACACTGAGAGCGCTTTTTCTTCTTCTTTGGGTCAGCTAGGTGGACTAAAACATCTCGATAGTTCCCTTCAGGAGTCCATTGCACTAGATAGACTTCGTTGAACTTGACTTGTGACTAATCCCATCCATGGGTCCATCCATGGGTTCCTCCTTCTTTCGGAGCCAGTGGTTTTGTTATCAACCCGAACTTATCCAAATTTTTTCTATTTCGTGAATTGAAGGTTAAATTCACTAGTGCTATCACTTAAAAGATATAGATATATTTACCAAACTAACTTTCCTTTGATCTCGGAAGAATTAGTCCAGTTCAACAAAAATTTATTTGGATGTATGGTGAATTGAAGTATTGTAAGGTAAAACATCAAATCAAAAAAAAATAAAATATAAAGTGTTATGATTGTGTTTTATTTTTGTTATTTGATATGGATTCTTTTTGACTTTTTTTTTTATAAGAAAAGTGGAGCTTTTTTGCATTTTAGTGAAGAAAAAAGGTTGCGTTTTTTACTTCTTTTTTTTTTGAAAAATTCGGAAGGAATTTTGATATTGTGTACTTTTGATATGACCCTTTGTCATTTTTTGTTTGAATTCACTTAACTTTATTTTAACTAGTTAATTGCCAAACATGCAAAAAAAAAAAAAAAAACTTCGACTTATAACTTATGTCTATCAGATTTATTTTTTTATTTTTTTATAAAAAACCATGTTAGTTTTCTTATTTCTAATAAAAAGCCTGTTTGGTTTGAGGGACTTGACATAAGCTTCAACTCTTTCAACTCAATAAAAGAACCGAACATACTGAAGAGTAAACCAGCAGTTAATTATTATTGTTCTATTTATTTATTTATTATTATTATTATTATTTTGAAAGATACTGGGTACAAAATGGAGGCATTGGTTTAAAGTTTTTTTTTTTTTTTTTTAAACAACTCACATCTTAATGGTGTTTCTAAAAAGTTTTAAAAAGCTAGAAGTCTTTTAGAAATAAAGGGAACCTAAAAAGGAAGCTTTATGAAATAAACCGAATCACAGTAACTTCCATGTTATTACATGAAGCCCGGTTTCCTTCCGAACCACACCTGCAGTTACTGCAATGCGTAAAGGCGACGCAGAAATACACAGCTGGAAAGGCAGAAGAAAACAGCAACAATACGGCTGTTAATGGTGTTTCTAAAAAGTTTTAAAAAGCTAGAAGTCTTTTAGAAATAAAGAGAACCTAAAGGGGGTTTTATGAAATAAACCGAATCACAGTAACTTCCGTGTTATTACATGGAGCCCGGTTTCCTTCAGAACCACACCTGCAGTTACTGCAATGCGTAATGGCGACGCAGAAATACAGAGCTGGAAAGGCAGAATAAAACAGCAATAATACGCGACCATCGACACCTTGCAGTGGAGCCCACTGGATAGATCCTCTCTCTTTCCTTTTCCTATTTTCATATACATGTTCGGATGTTGATTTTCTTATTTTCACCAATGAGGGTGTCCGGCATCTACGAGAAATGATTATTTTACGACACGTGAAATCTCTCCCTTCTCCCCTGACACAATAGGTAAGTTAGGCAATTGATTAGGCAAGTGGTGCCACACACAGAGCGCGATATCGAAACCGCAACCTTTGGTTCTTGAGCAGTGGTCCTAGGGTTTAGGATGTTGATTTTACTATCATTGAAAATTATAAATTTTGCTCTTTTTTCTAATTTCACATTATTAGAGGGAGGGGAGGGGGAGTTTTATTTTTTTATTCCTCAAAAAGTCATAAGTTAAACTTCAGAATTCTTAATATTCTGAACTTTTTATTTTTATCAAACTGTTGAAAATGTAAGAGCATATTCATTACATCCAAAACATGTGACTTAAAGTAATGAAATTGGAAGAGCCAAATTACATGTTTTCCATGTGATGATATCATGGTGAGAATAAATTTAGTTGAAGAGAAATTTTGCTCAATGACTGAATAATATGAGACAGTAATTGATGATGCCAAAAAGTGGTTTTCGGGCACCACCGGTCAAGTGATGAATAATTAATGCGAGACTTAATGGGGAGAGAGAGAATTTATAGTGGTTCGGTCAATCGTGACCTACGTCCACTCTTGAATGGCTTTGGTTGCCGGATACTTTATCAGGTCAAAGGTGCATAGAGCAAAGATTACAAGCTTTGAGAAGGAGAGGAGAGAGTCGTGCTTAGGTAAAAATATGATGCCCCCCAAGTGTTGGTGAGGCTTGCAATTTATAGTCGCCCCCTAACAGATTGGGGCGACTTACTAGCAACTAGATAGCTATTGTGGTGGAGCTCACGACTTCTTTTCAAAGGACGAGGTGGTTGAGGTGCCCTCCATGAGGCTCGGTCAAAGATGAGGAGAGGACTGACTCCTTCCAAGGTGACGAGGGTGAGGCTCCTGGATGCTTTAGATGATGTAACCAGGTTATGTAGCTCTTTGATAAACTTGATTTGATTTGGACCACTTTGGGCTTGGTTGGTCTTTATAAGATTGGGCTTTCCACATGGATTGGGCCATTTGGGCTTGGCCCATTAGTAATTATTGAACAATTTCAATTTCATAGGTAGAGCTGATTGATAAATACAAGGATTTCACTTAATATTTACAGGTTTACTCCTAAGTCCAAACACACAAACAACAAGCTGGACATTGAGCAATTTCAATTTCACAGGAAGAGATGATTGGTGAATCCAATGATTCCACTACAAAAATTACAAGCTTACTCCAAACACACACAAAATGTTGGACATTCCTGGAAGGACATTGATATGTGAAGTACTCTTTTGTGTTTTGCTAACATGTGAAAGACTCCCCAAAAATAGAAAAGGTAGATACTTAACTTCATTATTTTGCTTTTTGAGATTTTAAATATAAAAAAAGTACTAATGAACCCCTCACCTTCACTGTTTCTAATTTTAAGTATCATCCAAAATTTCATGTGGGATCTAAGTACGTACCATTCACATGTGATGTAAGGCGTAGGATCCGTAAAAGGATGCAAGGTCTCTTGATGGAGAAGGGTCAAGCAAAAAGTTAGCACCACCAAAACTGTTGCTCAATTGCTAAAGCAACTCTGTTTCCCACCCAGTTGGATATGATTTGCTTCTTAGGTATGCTGTACTCTTCCCAAATGTGTGGGCTCTCTCGTAGTGCTAAGCCCCGTGGCAAGGGTAAAAAGAAAAACCCTAAATTTAATGGTTTTCTTAACTATAAGTAATTTTTATATTCAATCTAACAATGAATAAAAATGAATCAGAATTCAATCAAACTGGATGACAAATTAGATAGTAACAGAATATCATCATCATCATCATCTTCAAAACCTTATAAAACTATATTAGATCATTTTGCAAGAGATAATGAGCATACATTAATCTAAGAAAGATGTGGACCCCTAAATCTCTACTGAACCACCACCAGCAGAAAGTTCCTATTAAGAGTGTGGCAGGTAGTGAGTGGGTCAACACTCACCACTCAAAGGTCTTCTTCATCAAAGAAAACGTTTTTATTTATTTATTTCATTGAAAGATTATTCAAAAAGTTAGGAGAGCCAACAACCCCAGCATAAAGCACAGGGCCAGAGTCATGTGGGTAAAGCAACTTCACTGTTCAACTTCTAAAAATCTGGAGAAATGATGCCCTGTATTTAAATACACCTCAGAGTATGGTGTATCTCCAAGAGATCTTTCCTGTGGGACCCACCTTTCTCTATCCTAACCGTTGGATGAATTTCTTCTCTAATGAATGCATTTGTTTTCAAATGTTACTATTGTTCAAAATGGTATTTACCACTTAAATGACTAGATATTTGAGTTACAATCACTTCATCCAGTATGTTGATATTCCCATGATTCTGATGAATGTGATTTTAGAGAATACATGTGGAGGGTTTAATCCAATGGCTTGGATTATAGAAATGGTGCTCCACCTTGCATATCTTCTGAAAGATGAGCAAAAGACTTGTTGTGTACAGCAAGCAAGATTTGCAAAATTCATTCCTGATATCAATGAAGAATGTTAGACGACAGCATGGTCTCAAATCCAACATCAGTGCTGTTGGTTTGAATCATCTTCCATTTAATAAAAGGGTCTGAGTCATACCAACGTACAATGAAAGAATCCTGTTTGATTTTTTTGAATTCTTTTCTATTGTACTCTCGATTTAAATAAACTTTATTGTGCTCTCCATCTGTGCACCACCTGTCTTCCCTTCACAAAATAAAAGTAATCTTGTAAGAGGTTTATACAAATGAAAGGTCCTGTATTGTATTTATTCACAGCCTCATAAAGACCCATCATTCATGCATTGTATTTTAACTTGAGTTAAAGTTGTGGGGAGCCAACATATATGAATGATGGCCAAGGAAGACATGAAGATGGAAAGGTTTGAATGTGGATTAGATAATATTCTATAACAAACCAATATAATGATCTTAGTTCTTACTTTTAGACTTTAAAGCATCAAGTAAACTTCTTGTGATAAAATTCAGGGATGAATTATGTCTCCCAATGTATGTGAATGAATTGGATGGAGAGCCATATATGAAAGCCCAACCAACAACATTCATGAAAGGAGGCATTTTTGACAAAATCATCATTTAAATTACTTCTCAAGTTGATTTTTTTTTTTGAAAAATAGTTACTTTTTTCTGATTTTACTAGTTTCACCATTAATCGAAGGAGTTTCACGCAAAAACCCAAAATATAGGAGGCCTTTTTCTTATCTCTTTCATACTACACTAGCAAAATGCCCCCGTGCTTAGCACGGGCAATAAAAGTCATAATATTAAATATTTATAAAAATATTGATAAACTCATAAAAAGAAAAAAAATAATGTTATCTTTATTGAGATGATCAAAAATTGTAATAAAAACTAATTAATATATATATATGTAAGATTTGAAATTTATGGTCAACATTATAGATGTTAGTTTCATTATTCATATATTCCTTAGAAACATAATTTTTTTTTATTTTCTATTTTTCAGTCTTCGACCCTTATTTAAGTTGGATAGAGAAAGCCAATGCACTAATAGAGTCAATATACATATATATATTTAAAAACAAATGGATACAACATCCAACATGATACTTGAAACCTTGAATGAGACTCAGTTACAGATGAATGATAAGCCTAAAACTCTCACCAAGCATGTGCTATGAGACAGATATATGGAATGATGTTTCTTGCTACTAATTTTCTTTCATTCATTTTAGCAAAGATTATGGACCCCTTTGGGAAGTAATACAAAAAAATAGTTTTCAATTCAATCTATGGAGTGCCTATATTGCATAACTGTCACTTTAGCTATGAATAATCTAACACATACTATCATTCTATTTACTTCTTCTTTTTTTTTATAATATTAATAGTTTCCGGTTCTTATGTATGTTTTTTTCTTGGTGTTAATTTTGGAGCATTATCATTACTGTTAAACTACCACATCCGTGCCACTACTACTATAATTGTAATTATTATTTGGATATTTGAGGGTTACAAGGATGTGGTTTGGAGCCCCAGAGTAAATGGCACTTTTTATTATGGTTTGGGGTGGATTGTTGCTTTCTAATGTGTTAAATATTCAAATATTTTATGATAGGTGTTACACAAGAGTACATGACCATTACTATTCTCCCATTAGCTTTTAAGAAAATAAACAAAAATAACTAAAAAAAAAATCAAACTATAAAAAATAAATAAAAATATAAGGACGCTACAATTCTTTGTTTTATGACATTGCTGCTATTAAGAAACTAAATTAAGAGGAGAATAATTATTCTGAATTAAATGACATTGACACGATCATTTTCTATTGGAATACATTTAAGAAATGATATTACGATAGGAAATAAAAGATAATTAAAAAAGAAAGTTAAGAAAATAAATTATAAAATCAATTAAAAAGATTAAAAAATGAAATTGTTGAAGGTAATAAAAAAAGGATGAAATTGGATTTGGTGATCAAAATTGAGTTCCAGAACAATAAGCTATAATATAATAAAATGGTCAAAATTGAAGAGGACTAAAATATAAAATAATAATAGTCAAAGAAATAAGATCAAAGAAAAATGTATATAGAATTACATAAGCATGGAATGGCATCCCTATTAGCCCAAAAGTAGTAAAACTAAATCAACACAACTCACAAGCATGTCTAAAAAATAATAATAATAAAAACACAATTCACAAACATACTGGACATCCTAAAACTCCACACCAACCATAGCTTGTTGTGGCATTTTCTCGAATGCAAGAAAATTAATCAAAAGTAGATAAATGAAAAGCAATGTAGGAAACGCTATAAATCATGTTGCTTGTATTACGAATAAATAAAAAAATATATGTAAAATATGAACGGAAAATTATGACAATTTAAGATCCAATTTTGGTGACTCAAAGATGCATAATTCAACTCATAGAAAAGTAAGGGGTACCCAAAGAGTATGTACAGAATCGTAATGGATAGGAAATCGCCACTGAAAAATTTCGATTTTGATTAAAAGGGATATTTGTAGAAAAAGAAAGCTTGAGCAAATTTAGAAGATGCAGTTGAACTCTAATCATCTAATCATTTGGTGATACACTTTAATCAAAGTAGAACTTCACACAGATCTGAGAATACCATTGTGCATCTCATGGATAGTTTAGATCTCACAAAAGATTGAGTCCTTATCTATAAGAAAAAGCGGGATCTTAAAACAATTGCATGCCTACAGGAGGAACTTCAAACTATGAATCATCACCTTCACATTTGTTTTTGTTTGTACAATTGGGATCAAGTCTTGAACTGATTCACCATCGTTAGTGTTGGTAATTTTAAAAAAATTTTAATTCAATATTTGGATTCTGATTTATTTAAAAATTGTTTTCATAATCTTGCATTTCTCTTGTAAGTTTCATGAAAAACAACCCACTCCCTGCAGATTGCTTTCTCTGTTTCCTTTTTCTCTTCTTCTCCTCTCTTCTATTCAAGGTTATAGGAAGTGCAAGCGTCCAGAGAAGACGTATGTGCATGGGGAGAGAAGGTGTTGTATCATGTATGTGAAAGTTTGTTTTGGAAAATCGGTAATGTGAAGGGTTTTTTTAGCAGTGAAGAGTTAGCGCAAGCTAGGGAAGAGTTACCACATGATATGAGCGTTTTAGAGGATTAACTGTGTACCAAAAAGTCAACAACTTCTCAGTAAAAATCAAATTGAAATGAAGCGATGATTTTACAATCGAATTCAGTTCGCTTCATATATAGGCACAGGTGATTAACCAACCAACATACTCAAAATTTGTAGAAAAAGGACGTGAGTTGCATATGGGAAAAAGGAATGTAATGAAATAACAAATATTTCACTGCCTCTGTTCTTTTACTAACTATGTTCTCCTTTTCTTCTCACAAATATATATGCAAAGCATATTATTTTTCAAACCATATCACACGATATTATCTTATGAAAAGAGACCTTGCCACATTATATAGTTCACATCTGCACAAGCTCTAATTTATGATTTCTATTATGGGAATTCATGTTTCTGAAGCAAACGGCTTACCAACATTTAATTCGGGTAATACCATCCAAGTTGCACCCATAGTTTCTTATCAGGGTTAGAGTTCCACGGAAAAAAAAAAAGAAGCAAAGCTATCAGGGTTGCAAAACTCAGTCTTTTGGGGTAAGTATTTGCAGACAAACAATACTTTTAAAGAGTTGTGACAGTGGCACTGGCAACAGAGAATAAAAACAATTACATGTATCAAGTTCAACATATTGGACTATAAGTTAAAAACAGAACATAAACAATTACATGTATTAAGTTGAACAGGTTTATGACTACTTAGAATCCAATAGAATTCTAAAAACCAAACTCCAAAAAAAAAAAAAAAACACTCGACCCTCCCAACATCCGTTCATCTAAAAACTCTTTCCCTCCAAATCCTAACTCAAACATAAGTTCATCCATTTTGAAATTACCTGATTGTTGTTTGCTATGGATGGCTTCAACAACCCATTGAAGAATCTACGACCAAATATTCCTCCGATTTCATAAGGTTGTTGAGGGCAACTTGCTGGCAGAATTCCTGTGCATATTCCCCACAAAATTTTGTCCCCTTGATGGATATGATGTAGCCGTCTCGGAATAATGACTGGCGGATTGCACATAGTCAATTGGCAAGAAGGCTTCTTTCAACAGATTCTTTTTTTCCTCCCGGGTCTTTCACCTTGGACTTGCTGCATCATTTCGGGGTTGTCTTAACCTGCTGCCACCACTGAAACTTGGTCCTTTGATTACATTGCAGCAATGTAGCAGAGTTGTGGACAAATGAAGTGAAGAGGAGAGGAGAGAAAGGAAGAGAAGGCAACACTCTAGGGTTTTTGCACGTTAGAGAAAGGAAGAGAAGAGGAGTTATGATAGGGTAATAAAGAGGATAGAAATACAGTAGCCCACAAAAACTGTTGGAGAGGAATTGCACGTTATTAGAGAATGAAAGATGGGGCTTTGAGCGTTTTGAATGAGATGCGTTGAGCATATTGGAAGAGGTAAATACATTATGAGGAAGACTAATAGACATTTTACTGGAAGCCCACTGGGCCAACGTGTGGCTTGAGTCAAAATAAATTAGTGAGGGTCAAAATGAATTGAGGCTGATTTCTCAATTATAACTCAGTCTCTTTCATATATAAGAATGGGGATGAAAACGGGTCGGATTTGGGATGCAACAATGAATTTGTCTCTATATATCCAATTCCTAAATCATAATAGGATCCGGATCCAACATGGAACCTACTTGTATTCAGATCTAGTATTAACTTAAAAAATATAATCCGGATTTGGATTGGGATCCAAAATAAGATGTGGAGTGCATTAATTAGGATAATTGCATAAAAGAGCATAAAAAATATCTTTAAATATAAAACTGAGATTATTAAATGGTACATGATTAAAGCTGCATAGATTCTCAAATATGAATATAAATTAAGTTATTTAGGCCCTTAAAATCTGTATATATTTAATATGTGAATGTAATTATTCCGAATCCGAATCCTCAGGTCAGAACATATAAGGACCCAATCCTATATCCAAAATTTCGGATCCTACATGTAAGGATTTGTATCCAAATCCAAAGCTTTGTTTTGAACCAAAAACTTCATATACTCGGATATTTGAATATCCATTTGCAGCCCTATTGCCAACTTATCCGCTTACTTCTTCCGCTGCTACAAGGTAACTACAAAGGGAGTTTAAAATAGAGGTGCACACAGGCGGTTCGGATCGGTTTAGAGGGGAAACCATCAACTAAACTGAACCCATCGATTTTCTATTTTCTCAAACAGAACCGAATCGCCCATGTGCTCGAACCGAACCGAACCGAACAGAACAGAACCGGTTCGATTACGGTTTATTTTTATTATTTTTTTTTTCACCAAAAAATTACAATTCAAACTTGGTTCATCAAATGGAATGAGGAGAACCTATAATGAACACTAAAACATATTTTTTATAATTCGTTTCAACAAAAAAAAACATACATCAAATGATGGATGAACTCTTTCCATTCATCATTTGGTCGCTTGATTGAATGGATTAGGCCATGTTTGGAAAACTTTTCAGGCTAATGAGCTGAAGCAGTTCAAATCTTCTGATAAATACACTAACAAAATAGTCCGGCACGTACCTATCTCTCTGCATAAAACCTAGACTATATTACATTGCTTGATCCAGACTAATGAGTTCAACACAAAAAATTTAAAAAACAAAAAAACCATTTTTTTTTTTGTATTTGCCAACAAGATAGGTTCTAGTGGAATGTAGCCCCAATTTTGAACTAACTGAGATGAGCGTTTTCATAGTTCACTTTCTCTTAGGTCAGACCAAACTCCTAAGCAATGCTATTAAAAACCCTATGCAAACTTCTTGTAAAACTTTCATCAAACATGTAAGATGCAAGTAGAACATACAAGCGCTTCCCCTAAGGCTAAAATAGTCAAAACTCAATACTCAAGTTAATACATACGGTCGGTTCAGTTTAGGCGGTTAACCATGGATTCAAACCAATAATCGACCGATGTAAGGCGGTTTCTGTGATTTTCAAACCGTTGACTAAACCGATCTACATAAAGGCGATCCGAACTGCCCGGTTTGGTCTGTTCAGTTTGGTTTTGCGGTGATACTAGATTTTTTGTGCAGCCCTAGTTTAAAACCTAGACTATTGCCAGGTTGGTGAGGTGCAGTGGATGATCTATTTTTTAAGATTGTCTTTTTCAAGTATTTCTTATCCATCAACAAAGGCAATGATTCTGATTTCTGATCCATACATTTGTATCTACCATCTATTTTCAATTGCTTTGATCGAATGCTTGCTAACATTAGATAAGGGCAAATATTTATAATACTAATCTAACAAAATCTCTTTTTATGGTGGAACAGTTGAATAATCTCAAAGGCTCCTTTCTTAAAATATATATTTTTTATCTTTAAAAAATAATAGAGTAACTGGGCAGCTGTGTCACATGAGACCCATGTATGTATTAGACATTTCCAAATAATAGATATCATTAGACATGTTTAACTATATCATATTTAAGAAGAATGGCTCATTACTCGAGTGGTAAGGAGCGTCACTTATTACCTTACTGTTCGGGGGTTCGAACCCCGGGTACGTCTTCCCACTAGTGCGGGCCTCCTTCCCACTTGAGTGGGCTACCTTCCTGTGTGTATCCGGGTTCTCTCTTGGGTCCCAGCCTCCTTGCCTTGATGGCTAAATTAAAAATTCAAGTTGATGAGAAATCTTTGAAAAACCCCAATTTCATCAGAAATTTTTTATTCATCTGATTTAAGGTCACGATTAATATATAGCCATTTAATTATGTTTATTTTGACCATTTCTGGGTCTTGAATCCAATGCTTAAGAATTTATACTATACCCATTTATTCACATATGGCTAACCCAATATATATATATATATATATATATATTCTAGTATTTCACTAGGGCCCACCATTTGCCATGTATTTCATGACATGTAGAGTTGAGCTTAGGGCCTATTCTTTTATTAGAATTTCGGACAAAGATTTTTGATATGTTAGAGATTCATTGATGTGAAAGGACTATTTCTTTATTGGAATCTCAAGAATTACATATTGAGAATTTATGAATTCTCAGTCCCCTATCTGTAATTCCTTAATTCTTCTCTCCACTCAAGCATCCAGAAATGCTAGGGAGTTAGGAATTTTGACAATTCTTAAGGGTACCTTTTGCTTTTTAGGTGGCTGAAACTCAAAAATTCATAAAAAAGAACACAACATCCAAAAATCCAAGGGGACAGCCATCAGCAAATTAAACATATCTAAAACTCTCAGCTATTACATTAGTGTCTTTGAATTCCCACTACACACAAATTGTAGTAAGAAATCTTGCTAATAAAATAGGCTTGATGTGATAGCTTGTCCGTTTGACCCTGGCAAAGGGGTTGGATCGGGTAAATCGGGTCGGGCCAAAGTAGAGCACACTTTTTGGACCACCAACCCGTGATCGACCTGCATTTGAAACTAGTTTGCAAACCTGCAACCCGCAACCATTAAGTCTTGGATCGAGCTAATCCATCTAGCCCACATTAGACCCGACCCGACCTGTGTATTTCCCTGCCACTACACTACACTATAGAACATCTTTTTGCTAATAGTTATCAACAAAAACTTAAAATTAGTTGATGAGGAAGGGACCCAGCCTCACTTTTGGAATATTGACCAGGAGTTGGAATTTATCTATGAGGTATTTATAAAAGTTCTATTTTTTTAGAATATTGACCCTTATATATACTGTTGTAATTATTTTCACACTTATGCACTGTACTTTAAGTATAGGTGATCAAACTTTTGAAATAACTACTTTATATGGTTTCCTATATAGTCATTAATTTTCTATGATAACCATTTTACAATAAAACTAAATCCAAATGAATATAAAAAATACGTAATTAATCAACAAAAATAACAAGTTTCATAATTAGTAAGAAATGACAGCATTATTGAAAAAAAAAAAAAAAAAAACTCGCGACAACAGCGTGGAATAAAAGAGGAGGCGGAAAATTTTTTATGTAACTGGTGTGCTATCATACATGCTTGCCGAGGGAGGTGGAGTTTGAAAAAAAAATTTGTGGCCTTAACTTTTATATATCATGATGTAAAAGGAGTGGAACACTACGATAGACCAAATCTATTAAAAGTCACAAGACAAACATCCTTGCTATTTATGGGATATCCCAAATCTTCACCTCAATCTAGGATATTTCTACGATCAAATTGATTCTCTAATAAAAAATAT
This sequence comes from Camphora micrantha, assembly GCA_003546025.1. Taxonomy (NCBI): domain Eukaryota; kingdom Viridiplantae; phylum Streptophyta; class Magnoliopsida; order Laurales; family Lauraceae; genus Camphora; species Camphora micrantha. Next base: position 71,672,214 of record QPKB01000001.1, read on the forward strand.
AAAATACTGGAGTTTTCTCAATGAGATTTTTTATGTGATTTTAACTCTCCATCATGCCTTTTGTCTATTAAGAAACTCCCAATATCATCCTATTTCTATCAAGGCAATAGCAGTTGAGTGTTAATGGGTCCTAGTGTCTAAGTGCCACTAATCTAAGGAATCTCAAGTATTTTTGTTTGTTTTGATTATATAATTTTTTTTATTTTTAAAATGTGAAATGCTGAGTTCTAGGTTGTCTGGTTTATTTAATCCTTAGTCTTTTTTTATTTAATCCACTCTTGGTTTTGAGTTGCTTGGTTTCTTTTTTATCCAGTGATTTTGATTGTACACTTTTTTTTTTTAAGAATGCGGAACTAATGGTAATTAAAAAGAATCTTCAATAATATTGGTCAATCTAAATAGAGAATTAAGCTTATTCTTATTATCATCATTTTCTACTTTCTCCAATATAATTTCATTTCTCTATATCAACGAGAGAACTTTCATTTTTCCTATTCATTTACTTTTGAGTTCATTGTATTTGATTAGAGCAACTTCAATAGTTCTTTTGTTTATTTGTGTCTCTTTTTAGTACTGTCTCATGTCTCATTTGCATGCTTAGTTTAGATCAATATTCAACCAATTTTAAAATGTGGGTATCTTGAGACAATTGGTGCAATTATTAAGTGTTTCAATTTGAGAGGTAAACCTTTTTTAATTCATTTACTTTTGAGTTCATCATATTTTATTTGAGCAATTTTAATTATGCTATTTTAATATAATTTATACAAAAGAATCATCATTTTAATTTTTTTAATTAGATTTGCAATGTTTTTGTGGTTTGTATTTGTATGGTTTTCATAGATTATGAGTTTCTTTTTTCGCCTTTTTTGTTTTAACTTTTGGGTACTGGAGTTTCCTTGGTTTTTTTTCTTTTAAATCACTTTTTATTATGGGATTTTGCTATAAATTCTCATTTTTATGTTGTATTTTTTCTTTTTTTATTGCTTGTCATTATGAGTTAATTGTTTATTTTACTTCAATTGGGTTCTTTCAGTTTTCTTTGTGAAATTTTTTATGGACTTTTCATATTTCTTTTGTGGCTTTAGATTTTCATTTTTGAATATTAGATTATCATAAGTTGGTTTGATTCTTCTAAATTTCTTTTTATGATGATTTTTCATATGAATTTGTGGGTTCTTTTATCTTTGTTCCCCTCTCTCCCGGATATAACCTTTTGCATTTAATTTTAAAGAAAAGTGATCGGTAATTTTAATATTATGATTATATTGACCGGGCATGTTTTTCTAGTTGTCAATGGGGCGGGCTGGTTGAAGAGAGCCAAAAACTAAATTAAACAAAAGGGGTGTAAGTTGAAGACAGCCAAGAATTGAATTACAAGTTTTTTTTTAAAAAAAAATGCGGATTATATTGACCGGGGATGTTTAGCTTGTAGTAAGAGTGAAGGTGCAATGCAGCTTTTCCTCTGCTTTTACGGGAGGAAAAGTTGCAAATGCATCTTTGCCGCCGTATTGATCAGTGGTAAAGTAGCAAGCGCAACTTTTCCTCCCTTCTTAGTTGATGAAAAGTTGCAAATAATGCATATCATGGGAGGCTTCCGGACAAAGTGCTAGGTCCATAGGAACCATAATCTAATAAGGACCCTGGTTCGATAAGGGTTGAATCATTTCTTTAAATTTGTATTGACATAGGCATCCAACCATTACTTGACCTTGGTACATTCCGAATGAACAATTTTTACTTTAGCATTGTTGGATTTGGGAAGATGTGGACTCAGATTGATTGGGGCGGGACTAAGCCCATTCATAGCCCTTGAAAATGACTTGCAAGTTGCAACTAGGGTTGTCAACGGATCCTGATTGCTTGGCATGGATTTTGGGCTAGACTCATAATTGGGTCTTGGTCTATTGTTTAGGCCTAGTTGTTCTTTGATAGAATTTTAAATTCATACCACCTAAAAAGTCTCAAAAATGATATTAATGATTCTCAAAATTCCAGCCTCCCGGCCTTCGCAAACCCTCCCAGGATTTAGGAATTCCGCCACTGGGACAGCTTAGTAAAATTAACAAAAAATGGTCTTCAAAATGAATCCACGATCAAGTGAAATGTTGGCATCCAAATGGTGTCAGTAGATGTTCAAACTTGAGAAAGACCAGCTACAAGAGCTTCATGCTTGGGTTGTTACTTTTCAATCACAAAGCAAATGGTTCCAAGTTAAGAAGAGTTTCGGTCAAGAACAATCTTTTGGCCTCTTAAAATCAGAGCACAAGGCTCTTCTATACTCTATAGGCTTTCTGGGAGAACCTTTTGCAAATATACTTAAACACAGAAGGCATGTGAGACCCAACCTGTTTTAACTTGGGGGATGAAGGTCATGGGATATAGTATGGCGTAGTTTGCCATGACTGTAACAAGGAAAGTTGTCCCATTCACCTTGTCCTTAGACCAGCTAAAAATGTTCGCATAAGCCCCAAACATTGTTTAAATTGAATACTAGTTGGACAGTCATTATTACTTAGCTGTTATGCTTCCCTTGAAACATGAATTGTTGGCATTCTTGAAAGGCAATAAGGCGGTTTTTAAGGAACTGATAAAACGCCTACAAGGCTTGCATCAAATTTATTATCCTTCTAAAACAAAAAGCGTATCCTGGTGCCCAACAATGACCATAACCCAGAATTACTCAATATTGAGGGTGCTATTGACATCTTCTGATTGCTTAAAATACTTGGCTCTATTCGCGCCGATGACATTGAAGCTATTGCAGCAATAAGAGCACTTCAGATGGTTCTTCACATTGGGGTCAGCAGTATTATTCTAGAAGGGGACTCAATGTGGGTGGTGGAAGCTTTAAAGTCCTCTTATACTAATATGTCAAGGCAAGGTCTTATGTCTGAGGAAATTAAAGGGTTGCTGAATCATTTCATCAAGTTTGAAGTGTATCATATGGGAAGAGAGGGAAATGCAGCTGCTCATGTTTTAGCTAGGCACGCCCAATATGTGGATGGGTGGTCTGGTCGCAATCAACCCTAGTCCTGATTAAGCAATATGTAAGCGTTGATGCGATGTTGGATTTTCAATAAAATTCAAGTGAGTATTCCTATAAATAAAAAATAAAATACTTGGCTCTATTCGGTTTTCAACATTCCCCGCAATTTTTAAAATTTATGTGATCTGGATGCTAAAGAGGCAGGGCCGCATCAATAAACTGAGACCCACTTGAATTTTACTGCATCGACTAAAATAAAATCACACGCGGGGAGGTGAGAAAATTACCCCATTTGACATGAATGTAATAACATCTAAAAGTTAAAGAAGTTTTTGTAGGGTCTTTCAATGCCTTGGTAGCTTTCAAAAAGTGTCCCAAAGCAGTCTGATCGCTGAAAGGAAGAATGCATTCATGAAAGATGACTAAACATATTGTAATTTCATGGTATACTAAGAATGGGCTGTCTACTATTTCAATGCTAAAAATGCTTTACTGCATAAAACAGTAAAAGGATAAAAGTGTAGAAAATGAAGTCCTCAGTTATCACTTTCAAGGAAAATGAAACAATAACCAAAGTCAACAAAAACTTGTGACACACAAACATTCAAAAAGGAGCCACAGCAGCTGATGGTTATTAAATTAGAAGAATATACGTCTAGAATTTATTTATATAGAGAGATGTATAGGTAGGGTTTTGTGTTGGTCCAACATGGTCTATATATACCTATTTAATTATGGGTTCTTTGGGTCAATTTATCCAATCCAAGTAAGACCTAATGCCCACATAGAGCTCCATTGGCAGCATATCCCTTATTTATAGGGTAAATGAGGCCTCATCTTTATAAATAGACTGAGACAGAAAGGAATTGTCATGACCTTCTCTCAGAAATTCTCTTTTGGACAAAGATACCCAGCTCTTGTACAGTGAACAAAGCCTAACGGGGCATTTAAATTTTTTTTTTTTTACACATTTATTGAAGCATTATTTAGCTTGGAAACAATTTCCCACCTACTTAAGCCTCCTATGACCTATCATGTTTTAGAAATTGGTCCATCACATATAAGTCATATTCATTTATGTATCTTTGGAAGTATGCTAACCCAGAAAGTCATATAAGTCATATTCATGTTTCAGAAATTGGGCATCTTTCTTGTGGGACTCACCACCACTCAGATAAGGCAAACGCGATAGAGTCAGCCACGCGTTTAGATTTTAGATTTATATTGTATTATCCAAATTTATTATAATATATTAAAGCCAATGGGTTTGGCTTCAATTTTGACCCGTGGTTACAATTTTGATTGTCGGTTATATCTTTTACTTCAAATGTTCCACATTCTCTCTCCACAACTTATCTCATAACTGCCCACTCATGTTTTTTTTATTTTATTTTCACCAAACCACTAGCCTCTACTCTCCACCAAATCACTGATGTCTACTCTTCACCTTTTAAAGTTTTAGTTCTTCATTTCTGTAAAAACTTTCTTCTTTCACTTTTTCATTTCTGTAAAAACTCTCTTCTACGCCCCATATCTTCTATTCCATTTGTGCCATAATTTTTCTATTTCTATTTTATGCAACTCTTTCATAATCCTTTTTAATCTATGATTATTTATTTTGAAATGCATGGAGATACTGTTAGTCCGAGTACATACAGTAATAGTTCAGTATTAGGAAACAGTTCTTCACAACAGTGAAGTAAAACAGTAAAACAGAATTTTAAAATAAATTAAAAATACACTTACTGTTTGAAGGCAGAAAAACAGTACTCTGTTAGGAGATTGCAGAACAACGTTGATCAAGGCTAGTGTAAAAACACTATGTCCTTAAGACAAAATTCGCCCTCGCTAAGGTGCTAACGAGCTTCAGCAGCGTCTGTTTCCCAGGATACAATGATCTATCTCACAACAGTTGCAGCACTACAAACTGTGTGACTGGCTAACCAACAGTGCAACAGGACTCTCTCTCTGGACTCAGATGACTCGAAATGCAATGCAACAGCAGTGGATTTGATGAGCAAAAACGTATGGACAAGATGCATATTTATAGCCTGCATCAAGTCCTTTCATGGGGGGTTGCATCTGTTCAGAACAGTGACTGTTCAGGTGAACAGATGCACCTCTTGGGGTTTGGACACACCCTTTCAACTGCGAAAGGACACACCTCTAAAGACATATCCCATTTGAAAAAAGAAATTTTATAAAATAAAATTTCTCCAAAAAAATGGGTAGTGGGCCGGGCCAGGCCCAACTCGTGCGTGAAGCCCAAGCCCAAGCCCGGCCCGGCCCGGTGCGGGGCGGGGCGGCGACCCCACCTTGGTCTAAGTCCTCCCTCATCCACAAAAGTGGGATGCCCCTTGGGGCTCACCTTATACTCCAAGGTAAGTGTATTTATACCCAAGGAATGTTTTGCTCCCAAGCAACGTAGGAAGCAAGTTCACCACTTTCTTTTGTTTCCATGTTTAACATGTTCAAGTAGTGGTGTTTAGGAGGCAATTTCTCATTCACTCCTTAATGGATTAAAGCAACCAAATACATGTCTCTAATCTACTCATGGAGTAGATTTCATACCCATGTATTCCCACCTAAAATGATAAGTGGGTCCAACTTATTTTTTGGCTCAAAGTTTACAAAAAATAGTGGTTTCTCTAGTGGTTTCTCTAAACTATTTTCCAACAGATACCGTGCTAAAAACGGGTTATTTTGCTAGTCTTATTATTATGTAGATCCAATTTAAGTCACGGTAGTAGCAAAACTAACAAATAGTAGATGGCATATGATGGTGATGAAAATATTCCAAGCAAGACCTCAACTACATCATACAAGGTTATCAGCATTACCCAAGATGTGGTAGAGAAGCCACCCTTAGCACACACTCCAACGATTGCCTCTAAGAAATAGTGTACGGGCTACACAAGTTTTCCAGAGGCCGACCCCTTCCATTGCAGTTCAAGTTACCATTGGCTTCAAGGTTGAGGGAAAAGAGTTAAATCTGTCCCTTGTGTTCATATATTATATACATACACTCATATATATGCCTCCATAAGAGAAACCATCCTCTTTGCATTCATATAGATTACTACATCAGGTATCTTCTGCAAGTGAAGGGCTTACTATAATGAAAGAACTCTCCAAATTCCTCCATGGAACACTTGAAGCTTCCATCTTCCAGTCTACAATGCACACTCCATCCTTCTCCCCCTTCAATGTAAGTATGAACAGTAAGTGCCAGCTAAAGGGTTTAGAATTTGGACCAGTTTTATAAGTGCCAGCTAAAGGGTTTAGAATTTGAACTAGTTTTATATTTGGGACAGGCTTGGATTAAGTGATGGAAAGCCCGAAGGCCGGCGCGAACGAACAAATGGTGCTTATAGTTTAGTGACTGATTTGCCCCAACAAGTGATAGAAAGCCCAAAAAAGTAATAGAAAGCACATCTGGCTTGGCCCAATTGACTAAATGCATGGGCTGATATGTTTCAGACGGCTGGGCTCAAGCCTGGTGCTTACAGCCCATGTCAGCCTAGGACTGATACAAGCCTCTGTTTCTAAAGTTGGACAGGGATAGATGTGCTACGTACGGCCTGGCTTAACCCGGGCCATGGACACTCTCTCATTTGGAGAACAATATACCAGCTGTCGTAATTAGATGTGCCAGTCAGGGACAGCCCTTTTAGTTACAGGTTGGAAAATCAGGCCTTTTGCCCTGGGCCACAATGGCCAAGTCCATGTACAGAGACATAAATATGGTGAATCATGATTGCCAAAATCAAGGACATGCTGTTAGTGGGGCCTGGCTGAAAACGTCACCAGTTGGAATATGTCCCAGCTTTTAGTTATTCCTCAAGCTGAATTTCAACAGTACAATAAATTTTTTTGGACTGCTAGCAGAATGGTCAAGGATAAGATAGCTAGGACCATCTGTTCATTTTGATAAATGAACAATGACCTATTCTTATTCTTACACTAATAAATGAAATAAACTCGTTTTCAACATGACAAGGAGTGTTAGTGTCAGACAAGTCATCAGCCTTGAGATCTCAAGGAACCAAAGTCCTTTCAGTCTGCTTGTAAATGAAATTAGCAGTCAACCTACCATGCACTGCCAGGAAAATGTTATAGCAGCTGTGATCACTTTCAGTATCCACTACTTATAGTTTGCAAGCTATATATTCTTCTTACTGCTGCTTTAACTAACAATGACAATACATTGCATTTTGCAGTGCATATTTTGGGGAGAAAATCCGGCATTCGTGACGATCAAGCTTAATGGAACCAAAGTTGCTGAGACAAGCCATGAGCTGGGCCGTGTGTGGAACCAAACTTTTCTAATACTTTGCGCTCATCCACTGGATTCAAACATAACCTTAACATTGAAAACAAGGTTCTCTATCTTGGGCAGGATTCACATCCCAGCACAAAGACTAGTACAAGAACCCAAGTGTTATGATGGTTTCTTCCCTCTCTATACAGAGAAGGGAAAGCCACAACCAAGGCTCAAACTGAGATTTAGTTTATGCTTTAAGGATGCAGAATCAGACCAATGCTGGGGACGAGGACTTGGTGGATTTGCAGGATTGAAAAGGGGAGTAAGCTTCCCTCAAAGATCCAACTGCAGGGTGACTCTTTATCAAGACGCTCACCACAGGTCATCTTTTCAACCTCCAGTTTACACAGATGGGCGAGAAAATCACAAACCAAGGAAGCTGTGGGAGGATGTGTACAAGGCCATGGATGGTGCCAAGTATTTGATATACATAGCAGGGTGGTCTCTCAATCCTAAGATGGTGTTGGTAAGAACTAAGTTGTAAAATCATCTCACTAATAAGGCCTTGGACGACAACACATTCATGAACTCTCTATATAAATTCAAGTTAATTATTTTATTACATTTTTCTAACACATGATGAGAATGTTTTGGTTCATGGTTTTAAAGATCATTTCAGCAATGACCATTATCCATATATAAAAAGTTTTTCAACCATTATATATATATATATATTATTTGAAAGAGGAGGTTTTGTATACAGATGGACACATGCCTCCGATGATTACCTACCAAAATCAACCCCCAATTCCAAAATTTAATTCAGAAACCAAATCAATCCTCCAATTTTTAAGAATTTTGAAAGGATGAAAAATAGGCCGATAAAATGGCTTGGCTCACCACCTAATTATTAAGAATGGTGTTGGCCTTGGAGAGGTTATTGAGTTCAAAATCATGTTTTACAAACATGGTTTCAGATGATGATTTCTGTGGAACCGGTTTTAAAGAAGATCCAACATCCTATATTACAGTCATGAAGGTCTGATACAACTACTCATGTGTAGCCTCAGTCCTCAAGAACAATGGAAAACAAGTATTTTAATGGTTTTATACCATTTTAGATGAAGAATACTTAACATATAACCTCGAAATGTGATGCCTAGCTCCATGAAATTCTGTTAAAGAAAGTCAATTCCATCCATAGCATCAATTTGTTATTGGCTGAAACCATTACATGTGTGTAGCAACTGGTTTTTGAAACCATGTCTTATTTGATTTTCAGTTCATCATTCATGTGGTTATTATGCATTTGTGTGAGTCATAGAAGTTGATCTGATTAGGCAAAATAGAAAATATATATGCATTGTATGAATCTTCCAATCCCCTTGAATTAGCACACCTTTATGGGTCATGTTTTGAAGAACGAGTAAGCATCCAGTCCACTGTTTTGAAGAAATGAAAAACACACTAGGCAATTGGATACCATATCTTCATATTGCTGCATGTTGCATTTTAGTTTTGGTAGAAATGCATCCAACTGCTCAATCTTTCCAAGAAAATATAAATGAATCTTTAATTTGCACTCAGTGAGTGTGTATGTGAACATTCTAGGAAAAAAAAAGAGCTTCATAAGGAATTGAAGCTGATATTGATTGCAGGTAAGAGACCCTGAAACTGAAATTCCACATGCCAAAGGCATTACCATTGGTGAGTTGTTGAAACGCAAAGCAGAAGAGGGTGTAACTGTAAGAATCATGCTCTGGGATGACGAAACCTCGCTGCCAATTATCAAGAACAAAGGGGTGATGAGAACTCACGACGAAGATGCCATGGACTTCTTCAGGCACACCAAGGTGGTATGCAGATTGTGCCCAAGGCTGCACCACAAGTTCCCCACACTCTTTGCTCACCATCAAAAGACCATCACTGTGGACACCCAAGTTATATTTTCAGATCTTAGCAATCATGGCGACATAGATGAAGATATTAGAGAGGTCATGAGTTTTGTGGGTGGTTTAGATCTTTGCGATGGCCGCTATGACACTGAAGAGCACTCCTTGTTTCGAACTCTCAATTCAGAATCCCACGTCCATGATTTCTACCAGATAAACTTTGACGGTGCTAGTCTCCACAGAGGTGGGCCTAGAGAACCTTGGCACGATGCCCATGCCTGCATCACTGGTGAAGCTGCTTGGGATGTGCTTGCCAACTTTGAGCAGCGCTGGACCAAACAATGCCATTCTTCTTTGCTTGTGTCTACAAGCACAATTGCTAGTCTCCTTGAACCTAGTCATCCCACTGTTGGGCCAGCCAATGATTGGAATGCTCAAATATTTCGGTCAATTGACCAGATTTCTACAAGGTTTTTGCATGATAATCTACCCGTCGAGTGCAGCATCCATGAAGCTTATGTACAAGCCATTCGGCGTGCGGAAAGATTTATTTATATTGAGAACCAGTACTTCACAGGGGGTTGCCATATGTGGAGCAGGATCAACATTGTGGGTGCAAGAATTTGATCCCTGTGGAGATTGCAATGAAGGTGGTCAGTAAGATTAGAGCAAGGGAGAGGTTTGCAGCATATATTGTGATACCAATGTGGCCAGAAGGGGTACCTGAAAGTGAACCAGTCCAAGAAATACTTCACTGGACTAGGCTGACAATGGCAATGATGTATAGGTTGATCGGTGAGGCAGTTCGAGAAAGTGATGAGAGCCTACACCCAAGAGATTACTTAAATTTCTTCTGCCTTGCTAACAGGGAAAAGATAGATAATAATGAGTTTGTTCCTCCTTGTTCACCTCAACATGCCACCCATTATTGGAAAGCTCAAAGGCACAGGAGATTCATGGTCTATGTCCACTCCAAGCTCATGATAGGTAAGGATCTTCCATTCTCAAGAAGAAATTATACCTTTTATTCAAAAGAGAAGTGATCAGAAAGTTGTAACTTGAAACTCTCTTGCCCAAAAATACATCTTTAGGAAAAACACTCCAATATATAGTTATTATCAAATCGTATTTTCTGATGTTCTGACTTTTTATATTTCCTTCTTGGCAGTCATAAATTAGTTGATTTTTTCTTCAATATCTGTTTAATTTCCCAAATCATTTTCACACTTTTAGAAAATTCTCGTTCTTTGAAGAAGGCGCTTTCAGAAATTTTCAATTCCAGAAATCAGTTCCAGGGTATTTCCGTGAAAGTACATGTTTATCTGATTCATTTCCATCCATTTCTACACCTTCCCTTGATCCAAACACCCCCAACCAGTTGTAATTCAGAGGCTTAATTGAATTTCAGAAATATCAGACATAATCTACCAATAATTCTAATAAAGGTTTTTGGTAATGCATGATCTTTCATAAAAAGTTTTGCACAAGAGTACATGACTGAATAAAATATTATAATATATCTTTAACCGAGACATTGAATATATCCTACTAATTAATTGCTGTTATATTTGGCAAACCAGTGATTATCATAAAGTATTTCTACCACCCAAATTCATTGTCTTCAATAACTAGATAGAACACTTTTTTAGAGTCTACAAAGAAAAAACTCTTTTAGCTGACCCCAATTTGATGAGATAAGGCTCTATTGATGAAGGTGATAAAATGTAGGCCAATGCACAAATGAAATATTTTAGTTGGTCAAGATTAATAGGATCATAGCAACTTTTTACTTGAAAAACAACTTGCTGTAGAGTGGATACTACCTGTATTAGTAAACAGGCTCTAACTGATAAGCTTAAGTGTAAATTGTTGTGTTCGGAATCTCTGCTTTTATTTAGTATATATTTAGCAGCAGGTTTGACTTAAGATCAGGAGCATCTTAGCAAATGGGCCTTGGCATGTATATGGACAATGATTCAGAAACCACATTGATTGGATGGTCCTATCCACACACATCTGATATGCCCCTATGAAAACCAATGACCACCAATGTTCTTCTGTGCCACCTCTTTGAAGGCTTTAATCAACTGAATGGCTACAATCACCAAGGGTGGTTTTTCCCATCATTGTCCATGGAAGGTCCCCTCAACAAACAACCAATTCCACTATCAAACCAATCACATCTGCAGTGGAAGTATGTATCATGACTTCATGATTACCTAGGCTCTTATTGTTTCATCTAACTAAATTCCTTTAAACTCACGAAACTATGATGTTGGGGTGTGGGTCTACACAGTGGACGATGAGTACATCCTTATAGGCTCCGCTAATATTAACCAGCGGTCCATGGATGGTGGAAGAGACACTGAAATTGCAATGGGATGCTATCAGCCGGAGTTCATTGGTGACAAGAGAAGCCATGGAGCTGTTAATGCATACAGGATGTCTCTTTGGTATGAGCATACAGGGTGCCTTGAAGAAATCTTCCAAGAAGCACATAGTGTAGACTGTGTAAGAAGGATGCTTGCTATTGGAGAGGAAATGTGGAGTGTTTATAGCGGCAAGGATGTGGTAGACATGGAAGGCAGGCATCTTGTAAATTATCCTATTAGCATATCAGTAGATGGTTCTGTTTGGGATCTTGTGATGGGGGGTGGTACCTTCCCAGACACCAACACCCTTATCAAGGGAAAGAAATCTAAGCTTATCCCCCCGGTCTGTACCACTTAAGGAAAAGATTTGTTCATATATATGTACTTCTAATTCTCAATCAACGGTTGGAAACCTTCCCATACACACCCATTTATGTATGTATATTGTATAGTCCATGCGCCTGTGTAGGAATGGAGTAAGGAAATGCGGAATATAAGCATTTCTTTCAATACAATTTAGCCACTGGATTGTCAATCCATATTTTATATATTCAATTTGACCGACTTTAAAGATTAAATGCCTGTTTGTTTAATTTAATTGAATTTCAGGAATTCAAAGACTTTGTATTTCTTTGAGTGGTCAAAAGTGAAGAATCAAAATGAATATCTAAAAACAACCATCAAATTACCTCCATTTTACTGGAAACTGAATCAAGGGTAGATGGAAAATGAATACTCAGTCATCACTCTAGTAATTTAAATCCTAGGAACGTCAAGGTCCCATCTACATCTCCACGCCATATCCTTCACCAATCACTTTCTAACAATCTTTCCATGGAGTTTGCTTGATTATGAGTTCCCGTGTATTCAATTTCTATGTATTGTTAGCAAATGAACTCGCCATTAAACAGGTTAGACTGATTACTTGCATGGTACAGTAAAAATTCTTTCTAGGCTAAAGAAGTCCTTCCAGAAAATCAATATCACATTTTGTTTAAAGATGTCAACCAATTACTGTGAAGGGTGGTTCAGTGAAAGGCCAGTTGGATAAAAAAAAGGACTACCATGGACAAAGGACCGACCCTTGAGAGCACCCACACACACTATGAGAGGTCGCTTGCATACGCCAACATGCCAATTGAGGGAGCACTTGCACATGTGGGAGAGAATGCCCCGCAGAGGTGGGAGGAGACCCATGGATCCTGGCAGGTGCTGTATATGGTTGTATGTAGTTGAATATCAACTGGGTTCAAGAGATCCCTCATAAATGCTACCAGTCATCATCCATTAAACAACCATAAATATAGTTGTCATTGATTACACTTGAATTTGAAAATTGAAATAGCTAAAAACTACAAAACTAGTCGCTTGAGACAACTTAGAAGAAGAACAGAGTACATATGAGAGAGCAATTCTGTATGAATGGAACTCATTCAACTTAACTCAATCTGCATAGACGAACCGCTTTATATGCACACACACCAGTGTTTACCACTTGCCACTGTTACTAACAATAAACAGTAAAGCAGAAACCACTTAAACAGACTCAGTTACTCCCGAGAAAAAAAGGGAAAGAAACTGTTAAAAGACAAAGCAGACTGACGTCTAACAGAATTAACTGCCAGCTGAAGTGTCTGTCATTAGCTTGAAATGTACAGTTCTCTAAATGGGTAAAGTGAAATTTTACAAGTTATTTTTTTTTTTTATACCCCATCTCAAGTCGAAGAGAACCTACACAAATAGAAGAGGTAACCGCAAAGTAGGAATGATATATCCAATAATTGATCCCTGGACAGTCAAGGTGACAATGTGAGGCTTCCAAGCAACAAAGGGACCCCTTGTTCTTAAAATCCTACATGTATTGATCGTCAAAATCTACTGTTATTACAGCCCCAGAGAGAGTATGTAAGAGAAGAAGTACACGGTAACAATAGCCATTTCCACTAGTAAAAACAAAGAAAAATAAAATGAAACCTTGGGAAAGATGAAATCAAAGAACTATGGCACCACTAAATTTCAAAAAACCCCTTCATATAAAATGGAATTTAAATCCATTTTTTGGATTGCACCCCCCCCCCCCCCCCCCCACGGCACCGAAGAATTTTTTTCACAATGGCCCCCAAGGTCCGTATCCTGATTCTGTCCTGCTATGTATCCATACATTGTTATTTTATATTGGAAAAGTCCTACATCTTACCTTGCCCAAATAATGGATTTAACATGGCTTCGTGTACTTGTTTGGGTAAGATGGATTTTGTTCTTCTCCCTTCATGTGCATATTTAGGATGGGTTTGATCACGGCAGAGTGTTGGCTTCATAAACCAGTTACACAAAACGCGGCATGGGACTTTTTTTGTCTTGTGCGGATTTGAATTTAGGACGTGTTGACTTTGATACTATCTCAAGTTGTTAACCAATATACCTATTAAGGTACGGCACCCTAAAATAACCCAATAGAAAGTGCTCTAATCTTCTAGAAATCTACTATTATCTCAACCAACTGCTTCAGTTGGACTCAAATAATAAGAATCACTTCTGCACGTATTAAATCTAACAAAAACAATTAGAGAGAGCGCTAATTATGTCCCCCTTCCTATACCAATCTCTCTCTTCAATAAAAGTTAGTCTACCATCAAATTAATCATATATAAAATAGAGAAACAAAATATTATAAAAAAAAAATCATGTTTTACAGGGGATCAATCTTAGGGGAAATTAGCTTGCCTTCAGTTGGGGCCTGCATCTACATATGTGCCCCATTTAATATACAAATTGGTCTTCAAAAGCCCAAAACCCAGCCCTATCTAAAAAAGTAATACACATGGTTTATTGGCTGATTTACTCAAACAAGTAATTAGAAATCCGCCCTGAATACCCATCGACTAAATCGGTAGGCTCGGGCCAGGCATTTAAGGCCCAGTTGGACTTGGGCCGGATATGAGCCAGTGTTACCAAATACCGGCCGTAGGTGGATATGCCTCCGCCCCGCCCGACCCAACCCATGAGTAAAAAATGTTCAAAGTGGCCCTAGAGGACCTTCACAATTCACATCTACACTTGTCCTATGGTGAGACTAGAGATACATGCATCTAAGTGGGCCCAACCAGAATACGGACTTTCATAAGATACAGCTGGAAGCTTCACTCAAGAGAACATTCTCGAAATCTCAAAATAGTCCCTGACGAAGTGACTTATAAAAGAAAAGAATAAAACCGACAGGAGTCTCCAGAAAAAAACACAGAATTCGAACACATTCCCTCTTTTTTCTCGCTCGCGCGCATTTTCAGATGGAGCAAGGCAGCAAACCTCAACCCTCCTCCTCCAACCACCCTTCCACCGCCTCCACTTCCCCAAAACCCCAACCGTCCTCCTCTTCCAACCACCCTTCCACCTCCTCTACTACCCCAATTCCCCAAACCTCCTCCTCCTCCCACCACCCTCCCCCCGCCGGAATTTTCTCCCCCACTTCCCAAGAACCCCATCCCTCCTCCTCCAACCACGCTTCCACCGCCGGCATTTTATCCTCCACTCCTCCAATACCCCATCCCTCCTCCTCCCGCCACCCTTCCACCGCCCCCATTTTCCACTTCACTCCCCCAATTCCCCATCCCTCCTCCTCCCACCGCCCTTCCACCGCCCCCATTTTCCACTTCACTCCCCCAAACCCCAATCCCTTCTCCTCCTACCTCCCTTCCACTGCCCCCATTTTCTACTTCAATCCCCCAAAACTCCATCCCTCATCCTCCTTCAACCGCCCTTCCACCGCCGGAACTTTCTCCTACACTCCTCCAAAACCCCATCCCTTCTCCTCCAACAAACGCCCTTCCACTGCCGGCATTTTCCCCTACACTCCCGCAAAACCCCATCCCTCCTCCTCCTCCAACCCCCCTTCCACCGCCGGCAGTTTCGCCTACACTCCCCCAAAACCAAAACCAAAACCCCAACCCTCCTCCTCCTCCTCCTCCTCAGAAATGCCTCCCCCACGCCCTCCTCCCGGGAATATCAGGGTTAGTCCCACCCGCCCTCCGATCGTCACCGACCGCTCCTCCGACGCAACCTCTCCCGCCTCCGGCGGCTTGAAGAGGAAGTATGACCAGCCTCTGGGATGGAAGAATCCTCTGCAGGCGGGGGCCTTTCCTTCCTCCTCCTTCTCCGGCCCACCTGTCATTCCTCCTTCGACATGTGAGATGTCAAAACCCTAATTCTAATTCTCATTTATGTTTGGCTACTAGTTCTTTTCTTCTCTTGCATCCATTGTATTGTACAGAGATTTTCTTGAGAAGATGAAATTCTTCCGCCAAGTGGAATGTCAGTTCTGCCTCATGAATTAAAAAAGATTTCTCTACCATAATGTTCACTTGTAAACTAGCACCCGTGAGATTTCAAAACCCTAATCCTTTTATCTTCTGGTTCTTTTCTTGCATCCATTGGACATGAGTGATTGTGTTGATGACATTCTTGAAAGATCATTTCTAGAAAATTCACTTTGTAAAACTAGCATCTAAAATCAATAGATAAATAAAAAAGGATTCAAAACACTCAATTCATATCAGGATGTTGTCGAACGGCATTTGGCTATGTCCCACCATTGTGGCTCGCACCCATAATGTTTCAAGAACATTGTTATTATTTCATTCCCATTGAACACATTCCCTTTAGAAATCTCAATTAATTAGTGTCATCATCTTCTCAAGAACATTTTGCCCAGGATAGACCAGAACGGAGAAATAAAATTCATGTAGCCTACTCCCCAACACAGTTAGGACAAGTCTCTAATGATGACGATGCTGTAAATCCCAATTTCATATCCCATGCGGAAAAGACTAACAATCTCTTATGAACTTCATTTTTAGCTTATATGCATTCTGTCTTGTGATTCAAAATTTTAACAAGCTGTCAGTTTCGGCTTTTGGCTCATTTGAGATGCTTATAGAAAACATGATTAGAGGCTTATTATTATTATTTTTTCAATTTTTTGAATGCAGGGATTGCAGGGCGAGGATTTACACCTTATTTCATCACAGTTGCCTCTGGAGAAGTGTGAACTCTTAATTGTCTTTAAATCTTAGCTTGATTTTTTTAAGATATTTACATATCCATCATCTTCTTTTGAATTTCCCTGCCCCTTGTGTCAGCAATTCTTTTGTTGTCATAGGTATCATAGGAGTTTCTTTATTAATTTTTGAATCTAACATCATTCTAATGCAATGCCATCTTAGAGCATAGCTTATCATTTACTCTTGACATTTATTGCTCTATCATTTTGTGTTATTAATCATTTTCTTACTGAGGAAGTGCATATGGAGAGAAGTAGAACATGTTCTGCACGTAAGCTGATTTGGATGAGAAACACCACATATTTGTTCTCACCAATCACCACTAACCATTGTACAGCTTTTCTGATGACTAAAGTATCTTACAAATAAAAAATATAAAAATTATGCTTTCAATCAAGGTAGCCTCTCGGGCTCTGATGGCCTAGGAGTCCCAGGGAATAATTCATTTGCAACTTGAATGGAATGGATTGCTTTTTGGTATGTCATTAATTTTATAGACACGCTGCTGTATAATTTTGTCTGGTTACTATCTATAGTTTAATAGGTTATAAATTACAAACTTGGAGGGGGCGTATGCATTTTGCTGGTAGACACGTGGCTGAGTTTTAGTTCTTCATTGTATTCTAGAAATTCAATGGTTGAGGGGAAGTCTAGAATGTTCTGGCTTGAGCTTCAAACATATTTTTGAGACTTTGGGTCTTCTTTCATTTGTGTTTGAGGAATGATCTGACATTTTGATACACTGCAGCATTTGCTAGGGTACTTTTTTGCAATTTTATGGAACCGCAGGAACTTCTTTAGCTTTGAGAAATTCCAGGGACTGGGATATAAGTATTTAATATTTTATTGATACAAAAGCTTAGGGTTGGTGATCCAGCAGAGCTGCATGACCAGCTAATTATCAGGGGAAAAAAACTTTCACCGTATTTCTCTTATTCCACTTCTTTCTTATTCTCACTCTCTCATACTCTTTTTTTTTTTTTTTTTTTTTTTTTTTTTTTTCTGGATTGGTTTTCTTGAATTTTTTTGACATGCTCCTGAAATGTGAGGATTCCATGGTAGGACACAAAAGCCTTAGATTTTCCACCCTTGCCATTTTTTTTGCTGTTTAGTGCAGGGCTTTTTGCATGGAAAGAGGGAAAAATGAACAATTTGTCATTCTGGTACCCAAGCAACTATTCATATTGCTAGGAAACCAGTCCTCCACAAAAGAACCAACCATATGGAGGTGGATTACCATTTGTGCAAGTGTTGGTTTCCAAATAAATTGAGTACAGCATATGTTTAGTCTGACAATCTGTTTGCTGATTTCATTACTAAACCTTAAGAAGTAAGTCGTCTTCCCAGTACTATTACCAAGTTGGGCATGAAGGATATTCATGCTTGAACTTGAGAGGAGTGTTAGAATTTGTGATATTGTGGAGCATCATGAAGATGTTTTTACATTGCCATAGTATCGGGGAACACCAAGTAGATAAATCTTTTAAAGTGATTGATTGCAATTAAGCTTAACCTTTGATTGATTGTAATTGGGTTGATTGATTTCAATAGTATCCCAAAAATCCTTTTTTATCTGTAACCTAGGAATGTATAAGGAAAGATGAAAAAATAGAGCTGTTTACCACATTAATAGACCATGCCATTCTCTCTGTTCTCTGTTCTCTGTTCTGCTGCTGTCTCTCAATACATTGAATTAGAGACACTTGTGAAATCAGTGTAAGATCAGGAATTCAGGATAAACCGTGCCGTGTGGTGTATCCAGATTCAATGAATTATCCCTCATTTATGGGTTTCAATAATCACAATCACTTAGATAATACATCTATTTGCTCATTTTGTGGAAGAGGCAAATGAGATTGCTGATATCTTGGCGATAGATAATTGGGAGAGTGATTCATATTTGGATGCTTTTCTGATCTATGATACCCTACTTATTTGGATAATGCTTTCAGTATCCGTTAGAAGAAAGTCTCAATATTGCCATATAATTAATGAACAGGCTCACCACTAGGATGACTGGTGCAATGATATTACTGATCCTGTGTTATACTACGTTCGGAACTACTTACATGTTTCTTGATTCCAATTAGAAATCTTTTTATAATTCTTTTAATGTTCCTGTAGAGTATGTTAATTGAGTTACAAGTTCTACATATATCTCTTGTTTCTACCTTTTGGATTCTTATTTTGTAGTGATTAAAAAAAAAAAAAAAACAACTATAGGATTCTGTCTTGTTTTTACCTTGTAATTTGTCAACTTGTGGTTTTTCTTTACTTGACAAATTTTAGTTTATTTTGCCACATTATGTTGCTCTTATATTCGGCATTCCTAATAATAGGATGTTGAGGGAAAAATCAGGACACTAGCACAACAGCAAAAGAAGTGCGTGGTTTGCATTATTTCTGCCTTTGGTTCCTTATCTTTGTGCAACTCTATCTCCATTCCTCCCTGCCAAGCAGAGGAAGAAGAGTGTAACTAAAGAGGTAACAACATTTCTACTGTTAGTACTTGCTGCTTTTGCCTTGTGTTATTCATGTAGGCATTGTAGATTGTAAGTAAATAAGAATAGAATCCTCATATGGTGCCTTTTCTCTTTAATGTATTTTCCTTTGAGAAATGATTAAGTAAATAAAAATAGGCCTTTTCTCTTGATTTATTAAGGATATGATGATAAATAAGGAAAACACAGAAAATCTGAGAAAAAGATGGGAAAATAGGAAAACTAGGGTAAAGAGCAGAGATAGGAGGAGAAACTCTGCTGATCGTCTCATTAGGGCTGGACGATATCATGCTATTCTTATTTATATTAAAAAACAATATTTTAAGACTCCCCATTAAGCTGGTGCAAAGGTATCCACTATGCCCTGTTTGGAAAATGTATCTAATAGCGTCTTTTTGTAACAATCTTAATGAGCCATATATGCCTGTTGGTGGGCATTGCTGCATTGTTCCTAGCATTGTTATATATTAACTGAGATTGGCAGTGATGGTAAATGAACTAAATAACCACATTCATTTTGAGTATTTTCTTAAGTTCCTTAGAAACAGGAAACTGGGAAGAGTGAAAAAACATCATGTTTGACGAATATTTCCGTGCAGTTAAATTTGCAAATGACTAGGAGTTTATGTGCCTTTGGTTACAACACTCATATTAGACGCAATAAAACAAATCTAGTTCAGTAAGGATGTTTTGTCGGAAGAGTGAAAAAACATCATGTTCGACGAATATTTCCGTGCAGTTAAATTTGCAAATGACTAGGAGTTTATGTGCCTTTGGTTACAACGCTCATATTAGATGTAATAAAACAAATCTAGTTCAGTAAGGATGTTTTGTCGAAACAACATTAAGTTTTGAGTCTCTCTTTGGGTCTATTCAAGAACTCTCTTGGAAAACAAAATTAAAAGAAAAGCCTAAATACAGTATTGCATACGAAATAGAGAGAA